>CAWUFW010007989.1:0-600000 GCA_963921515.1 Calotriton arnoldi | reverse complement strand
TTACAATTGCATGTCTGTCTGTCTAGGCCCCTTACTTTAAGAAAGCATGGTGAAAAGTGAAGTCGAAAACGTGATCTATGGATTGATTGTAGGTGTGGGACAAAAGGACTTAAGTGAATAGGTTTCTGTAGAGGGATATTCAATTAAATAATTTGAGTATCTTTTTTCATATAGGTTTTTGCTGGTTATTGGTGCTGTAATTATAGTTGTTATTGCCACTGTAAATGCCGTTTGATGTATTGACTTCAAAAGGATGAAGAGCGTAGTTGACAATGTGGGGATCCTAAGCTGTAAACTGCAGGTCACACCGGATGTCAGCAGTGAACACTGGTAGTACTGACAGTGTGGTACACAGTTGCTGGGGCAACAACTAATGTACATGTTTACATCTCTGAAATACAATCCACACAAGCATCAAACTAAGCAATGCAAGGAACTCCAGGGCCCTAAGAGGGCCTGGTTCACTAGGAAGACACACCAGTATTGACATGTCTGAGAGGCCGGGTGACTTGGTTCACGAATGGTGCAATAAGGAAGACTTGCATTTAAGCTGAAATGTGTTGGCGTCAGTGCTATTTACCTGTTAAAATATACAATGCTCTATGTGCAAAAACGATTGTGAATCTTGTCCACACTGAGATCTCCGAGAACAAGAGGAGGGGCAATTGCTGACGTTACATGGGAGCCAGTGAGATCACAGCAAAACATAAGCAGCTTTCCTGGGCCCTTGCTCTGCAATTAAAGGATTTCAATCTTCTGACCAAGCTGTCTTTCGGAACATGAGCACTGTTGTCTTCCACACTATTTAATGTTGCAATTTTGCCTTCTGTTCGAGTCTTTCATTTTATGATTATCCGTCTTTCTATTCACGCGCATCTCCACAGTTTCACATCACTGCGTATTGCCCACAATCCCACCATGAAGTCCAACACCCACAGGCCACCTGTTGACATAACAGGCTCCCAGGCCAGGGCATCACAAGGTCTTATAAGAGTAAGGGTTGGCCTGGAGTCCTCATTTGAGCGCACTGATCCTGTTTGTGCACACTCTCTACTAGTACACAGGCAGGTGTCGATTAGAAACAACATCTTCACCTACAGTCCCACTGTGGAATGTGCTTGCTGCTACCACCCAGAATGGTGGCAGGAGCAACTTCCTAATAGATGGAGAATCCAAACAACATCATTCCTTACAGTACTTTTCCTTATGTTGTTACTTTTCCTTACCCAACAGCTGTCCCTTCACCATTTCTTTACTCCACCAACGGTCCTTTTTCTCACCCAATTACTGCTCATTGTTCCCTTTCCTTACCCCATCACTGTTCCCTTTCCTTACCCATCACTGCTACCTTTCCTTACCCAATCACTGTTAACTTTCACTACACCATCACTGTTCCATTTCCTTACTCATCACTGGTCCCTTTCCTTACCCATCACTGCTACCTTTCCTTACACCATCACTGCTACCTTTCCTTACACCATCACTGCTGCCTTTCCTTACACCATCACTGCTGCCTTTCCTTACACCATCACTAATACCTTTCCTCACCCCATCACTAATACCTTCCCTCACCCCATCATTGTTCCCGTTCCTAACCCATCACTGCTACATTCCCTTACCCCGTCGTTGCTACCTTTCCTTACCCAATCACAACTACCTTTCCTTACCCCATCTCTGTTCCCTTTCCTTACCCCATCACTGTTAACTTTGCTTACCCCATTACTGTTCACTTTCCTTACCCCATCACTGTTCACTTTCCTTACCCCATCACTGTTCACTTTCCTTACCCCATCACTGTTCACTTTCCTTACCCCATCACTGTTCACTTTCCTTACCCCATCACTGTTCACTTTCCTTACCCCATCACTTTTCACTTTCCTTACCCCATCACTGTTCACTTTCCTTATCCCATCACTGTTCCCTTTCCTTACCCCATCACTGTTCCCTTTCCTTACCCATCACTGCTACCTTTCCTTACCCCATTACTGTTCACTTTCCTTACCCCGTCACTGTTCACTTTCCTTACCCCGTCACTGTTCACTTTCCTTACCCCGTCACTGTTCACTTTCCTTACCCCGTCACTGTTCACTTTCCTTACCCCGTCACTGTTCACTTTCCCTACCACATCACTGTTCACTTTCCTTACCCCATCACTGTTCACTTTCTTTACCCCATCACTACTATATCATCACTGCTCCTTTTCCTTTATCCCCTTACTGCTACTTTTCCTTACCCCATCACTGTTACCCTTCCTTACGCCTTCAAAGTTAAGTTTCCTTAGCACATCACATCATGGTTTTCATACCCCGTCGCTCTTCCCTTCCCTTACCCTTGCATTACTGGTCTTTCATTTCCTTACCAAATTACTGAACTCTTCTATTAAATAAGGTGCCTGATTAAGGTTAGGAGGAAGTGCTCCATGACGGAATGTCATGCTATACACCTTACACAAATGCACCCAGTGGTTATTCTGAAAACGTACCCCGGCCCTGACACTCTTGGACCAATGCTGGACACCTTGTGTTAAAGGGGCGCTCTGATTTTTTTCTCCACTTCAAACAATTCTACTTTTTCCTCCTTCTGCTTGCATTCACTGTGGTAAGCAGTCCTTTTTCAAAGCAATGGTACATCGCCACAGTATTTGGACGAATACGAATCGGCATCAGAAAGCAGCCCATTCGAACAGTGGATACATGAATGAATGAAATAAATCTGTAAAGTGCTCTTTTACCCAAGCTAGGGTATCCTGGTCCTAAAGAGAAGTGCAGAGGCAAGACTAAACGGGGAAGAGCCTGGTTTTATTTTATTTCAAAAGGTCCCAAGTGTGGGATGACTGCGAATCTCGCGAGGAAGGGTGTACCAATGCCTGGCAGACAGGTAAGAAAGGAAACAACCTTCTACGTGCCTTCTTGACGGAAGCTGGGAGAAGGAGGTGGACCATTGTAGAGTGAAGATTTCTTATGGAAATATAAGGAGTAAATCTGTCCAGAAGAAGGATAATGCCAGTTTCGTGCAGAGTGCCTTGAAAATCAGCTGTCTCACACTGCCTCAAAAAAACTCATTTTCAAGTTATGGGGTTGAATAAACTCCACCTACACGGTCTTAACACATATTCAGTACACAACTGCCTGGCTAGTATAATGAGCTATCCTGTGCTCCCTAAAGCCGCCCACAGATACTCAATAAAGGCCTGTCAGCATTAGAGGGGCAGAAGCCCTACAAATGGCTGGGGTCTGGGAGGACCTGTGGCAGTATTTTCTGCTGCACAACTACTTTATCACCGAAATGGAGACATATTTATCAGTATATGGTTGAGTTTTAAGGCACTGTTACAACAGACACAGTACCTGAAGTCATCGTAGCTACAATGAGGTAGGTCCACAGCCTCTCTCCCACCATGTTGGCCGCCACACCGCAGGAAGAGCCGCTGCATGGTCCGGGCGCGGCACCTCAGCTGGGTTTGAACCATATCCAGGAGCGCCCGCGCCTTTTGCTAGATTAGCTTTTCCCACATATGTCTGGTGGCCGATTTAGCATCACAGTGCATGTTCTACTGACCGGATCAGCAGGGCTTAGCCTAATACTCATTAACCTGCTTACGCAATGCCGCGTCTTACACCGCCAGTCACTGACCAGCACATATTGTGCAAATCCCTTACAGAGAATGGTAATTACATAGGAAAATATACACAGCCATTTTACCGCTATGTGGTTTCTCAGACTGCTCTTTGGGTTGCATGGTAAGCTTAGTTAACAGGATAAACCAACTCAAATACGGAGAAGAGCTCAAGACATACTTTGAAAATTCTTTTGCCAGCTGCAAACTCAGTTGTGGTTCGTATCGGGGCAGCAGGAGACAGTTCAAGATCATTTATGTTAACTGGGGATTTACATTCTTGAATTATGCAATAGCACAATTGCATTGCACACTTTACATTTTAGGCAGAAGGAGACAGAGTTATGGTGTTTGCACATGTTCGCATATTCACATGATTCTCTGTCGAGGGCCCAGGCCGGCATTAGTAGCCAGAACTAATTCCAAACTTAGCCACTAGTCTACATCTTGAGACTCATGCTATGTTAGCATGACTAGATTGTAATGAGAGATTGTTGTAGTCTAACCACGAGCCTAATCCTGTGAGGACCACAACTATTTGGAAGGAAGGTGAGTGGAGCGTATGTGTGTGGAGCAGCGTGTGCGCTACTTGTGCTAGATGTGGAGTTCTGCAACAAACTTGGGAGGAGATGTGGCCTAACGGCTAGAGCGAGAGACTGGGTCTTGGGAACAAGGCTCGTTTCCAAGCCTCTACTCATCCTCCTGTGATTATTGAAAAAACACTCAATCGACGAGTGCCAAAAAATATTTTTTAATGGTGTGGCATAGTCTGATTCTATTTTTAAACACTCTAATGCCAGTGGGCCACGTTCGGGCTATAAAAACACTGTTAAAAAAAAAAAAAATTCAAACCGGAAACAGAATTTTTGGGTGCCAAGCATGAATCCACTGAATATAACGCTGGGGCCAGAACAAATGGAATTGAGTTTGTAATCCCACTTGCAGCACAATTACCTTATGTGGTATACACAATAGATGTTTATTTGTGTATGAGAAAACTGGCTAAATGGCACCTCGCATTCGCCTACAAACACCTTTCAAAAAGGTTGTGCAAATTCACAGGTGCAGACAAGAGGTGGTATCATGCAGAGCGGCAGTTTTTTTTGCATTTGAGATGTCTAAAGTTCATACATATAACTTGGAATTTCTCGGAGTAATGTATTTAATGCAGACAGTACAAGCCGGAAGCAATCTGACTCTGGCCGATTGTAAGAATAGGGACCTGTCTCTGTTTCCGACTTGATGTGTAAAGCTCATACAATAAGCTTGAGGCCAGCGCAGTTCTTCATGATATGGCCCCTGAAAACAGTTTACTACACTGCTTAGAGAGTGTTGAACCTTCCATCTCACTTAGATTGAGTAGACAAATGACTGTCTGGTGGGTCTCATCCCTGAAAGAATGAGGAGGACAATTCTCACAGACTTAGCTACCAAATCCAGCCAAAGAGCAACAAGCAAACTCATAGGAGGGATCAGAAGCACCAGGATCGTACTGGATGTAGTGGGAATCTGGCATTTTCCCGGGAGGCTGGAAGGGTGGGGGCCGGTTTTGCAGCAGTGGGGGCTGGTTTTTTGTTACTGGGGGCTGGTTTTGCAGCGGTGCTGCAATATCGGCCCCCAGTAACAAAGGCAGCACTGCTTCACACTTGCACTCCCCCTGAAACGCCCCCCCCCCACACACACACAGGGGGTGGAGGGAGCTTGGTCCTACAAAATTTCCAGGGCTGCTTTGGGTTCCCATTATGGCCCTGAGCAGCACCGTTGCTTTAGTGCCAGAATATCATGCAACAATGCAAGATCCCAAGAAAAGATGCTACAAGATATATCACCAGCTACTGCAAAACGTGCCTCCTTTTCGCAAATGCAATAAGCCTGTCCAAAAAAGTAGTAGGGACACGATTTAAACTGACCCACCACTCCTTAATTGCATGCACTCCCACACATTGGCCTTACCCTTGCAGAGATGAAAATGGACATAGTGCCAAGACTGATGCCTGCACGTCTGCTTACCTACAGGCAGAAGAACAGATTCTCTATACACAGCAGACTAGCCAAATGGCATATTTATAGCACAGCTTAGATGGTATGCATGGGTGCGTGTGATTGCTGGGAAAGTGGTGGTAACTGTGTTGGATCCAAATTCCACAGGGTTTGCACCTCTTCACATACCTCTGCATTTCATTTGCAGGAAAACGCTTCACCAACCTCTGCTTGTAATATCTTAGATAGGTAAGGCCTTTGTCAGCGTGACCTGCGCACATGGTCCAAGCGAGTGTGATAGCGGAACCTCATGTTATGACGGTTCACCCTCATATGTTCAAAGGGAGGGTGTACATCATAAAATCGAGAACAAAAATACCATGGGGACAAAATATCATGGCCTAAAATGTGGACCAAAATACCAAGAAGGTAAGAGGATATATGTGAGTACAGATTTACTATTCTTAAATCCACATACCTTGAGGATATATAATATATTATGTATAGTAAACCTAGGTTAACTTCTATGTACTCACAGCACAATATTTTCTTTCTCACTATTTAGCACACTCAATGTTTTATAGCTGACATTCGGGTGGGATGCTATGAAGGGGTCAGCACACATTCATGGTAATTCTATGCTTTGAGCATGGGATGTAATTTCTACTGATATCAGAGGGGCCCATCTGGTGCCTGAACAGATCACTGTTCTGAAGAATATCCAGGACATAATCAAGCAGCATGGGGGCTAGGGATGACTGGCGCATGGCAGGAAGGCAAAAAGGCCAAGCCCATGGCCATGTACTATCTGTCACCTTGAACAACGCACTGTGCCTTAGGGTGATAGGGATCATCATGAGGCTAAAAAGATGCATCATCAAGCCCATTACCCTTTTCATCTTAATAGAGGTTGGTTTGACTGTGTGTTTCAGTTTGCAGGAAGTGGTAACGTCTGGAGTTCGTACAATAGTTTTAGGTGGTGCAATCATTCTGCCAACACATAACAAGCACAAACATTTACAGGGAACACATTTAGGCAATTTTTCAAAGTTGTTATTTTTGTACAGTATTAGGTCCATTTGAACCAGTTTTACATCTTCTCAGAATCTCTTCTCACAGTTACCTTTAGGATCGAATTTTTACACAAACCTTCCCTGAATATTCATTGGTACCTTGCACAAAAAAGATTGGTAAAGCTAATAGGGCTCGCCTTTATAAGCTTTGACAATTCGTGTTTGTAAAGTACCATTAAACAAACATTAAAAGAAAACCAAAATGTTTCAAAATATTGGAGGAAAAGTAAGCATCTCTATCTCAAAACTGACCATTCAATTCAATATTTAAAATTTTTATAAATGCATGGTTTATTTTTTAAATTCCTTTCACACAGGAAACCCTGAGCAGAATTTATAAAGCCTGTTGCATGTGATCCACCTTAAAGGTAGCAGAGAATATTAGCTGCTGGTATCTAAAAGAACTGAGCCTGAGGTAAGAAGTATCAGAAGTCAAATGTAAACACTTTCCGAGGCATAATTTACTTTCCCCAGGACTCAAAATCCTCTGGCCATTTTGTGCTCTACAACAACCCAGGGATCAGATTTATGACCCACAGAAAAAACAGCCTCGCATTTCATTTATGCTAAGTAAGCTTTCTGCTGCAAATGTCAATTTAATGAGTGCAACAGTTCACCCCTCAGCCAGTGTCTAAACTTATAAGCCCAGTGTTAGACCTAGTATCCTTGGTGTGGTTTCCCCCTATCATTTTGCCTTCAGACATCCTGATTTCGTTTTTTTGCAGGCCTAAGGACTCTGCACACTTTACCACTGCAAACCAGTGCTAAAGTGCTTGTGCTCTTGCCCTAAAGCATGGCAATATTGGCTGATATCCAATTGGGATATTTAATTATTTACTTATATGTCCTTAGTAATGTGCACTACATGTGCACAGGGCCTTTAAATGCTACTAGTGGGCCTGCAGCACTAGTTGTGCCACCCAGTTAAGTAGCCCTTTCAACATGTCTCAGGCCTGCCACTGCAGAGCCTGTGTGTGCAGTTTTACCTGCCATGTCCACCTGGCAAAATAAACCCTTTGCCAGGCCCAAACTTTCCTTTTTAATACTAGAAGCCACCCCTAAGGAAGGCCCTAGACTGTCCCAAGGACAGGGTGCCGTGTATTAAAAAAGTTGGACATGTACTTTTAGGTTTTACATGTCCTGGTAATAAAAAACTCTTGATTTCGTTTTTCACTACTGCAAGATAACACTGGAGTTGCCTTATTGCATTTTATAAGTGTAATTTCCAAATGGGAAGAGGTAACTGGTTCATGTTTAGTCTCTCTGGAATCCTAATTTAAAATACTAACTTATGGTGAAGTCGGATTTTAAATTACAATTTTGAAAGTGTCACTTTTAGAAAGTAGGCCTTTTCTTGCCTTAGTCATTTGGTGCCTGCAGCCTGTCTCGGGTCACATGACTGGGTGTAGTTGGCAGTGGGGCAAAGTTGGGCTTTGTGTATTCCTCATACACAGTCACACACAATGGGGGCTTAGGTGTGACTGAATGGGCCATCACTGGCAGGATGGGAGGGAAGACCTGGGACCAGCCTCACTTACACCTGAATAGGCTGTGTCCTGTCTCCACACAAAGGGATGCATACCCCCTGTAGATAGTCTGGAGCCAGGGAAAGGTGGGCAGCTGTGCACTTCAAAGGCATGCCTCTAGAAGCTTCTCCCCACTTCAAAGGCACAACAGTGTATAAAAGGAGAACATCGGACACTACCACTTCAGTACATTTCTGGACCTGGGGATACTCTGCTAGGAAGAGGACTGCTGTGCTGCTGAAGGTCTTCCACTCTGCTGGACTGCTGCTCTGAAAGAACTATTGACCTACTGTGCTGCCCTGCTGCCCTCCTGCCTGGGTGAGAAGGACTGGACCTGCATCTCTTGAAACCAGAACCCAGAACTCCAAGGTCTAGTTGGCTGACCTCCTGATCTGAAGCCTAAGGGACATAACAGGCTCACAACAACCTTGCACCTGCACCTGGACTTTGTCATCTGTGAGTCTACCCAGCCAAGTGGTGCCACCCCAGTCCTGGACCCTTGCAGGTGGGCCTAAGGTGCTTGCCAGTGGAACCGACGCATCTCCTCTTATGAGCAGTGCATCTCCAAGCAGAACCAACGCATCTCCTCTGCTGAGCGGCGCATCTCTAAGCAGGACCGACACATCACCGCTGCTGTGTGGATTGGACCTGTCACAAAGACCCGCATCGGCTCCGCAATCTGCGGAACCATAGCATTGCCCCAAAGTCGTGGCACGTCCACGGCCCAGGTCCTCGCAGCTCTCACCGACAGCAGCCTCGGCCACTCTGGATTCTGCATCACAGGCTCGCAGCTCCTCAAAACTGAGGTATCGCCAGCTGCACATTGCATCCTCAACACCGGATGTCGCATCGCAAGCAACATCAGGGGATCCTAGATGACGCAACAGGACCTCCCACCGCAGCCTCGTTGCAACTCAGAACCGACGCATCGCTTCGGCTGTGCGGCGCATCTTCTATGCGGTTCCATGCAACGCTCCGCAGCCAGGATTTAAGTTTAGTGGGCCCAACTGAACTGGGTCCCTGTAGCCAGTCTGCGCTCCATCACGGTCGGCCTGAACTTGTGACTATGTCCCAGTCCAGTGTGATCAGATATCCCTGGTTGGAGCTTTATGCTTTTAGGCGCTATTCTACAGTTTATTGTTTAAAAATTCATAAGTCCGGTTCTACTGATTGGATTTTTGTTGTTTTGGTCATGTTTTATTTATTAAATTAAGCTCCATTTTTCTAACCTGGTGTGGGATAATTTGTGTGGTGTTTTCAATGTTTTACTGTTTTAAGTGTTGCACAAATACTTTACACATTTCCTTTAAGTTAAGCCTGACTCCTCTGTGCCAAGCTACCAGGGGCCTGAGCACAGGTTAATTGGGATTTGCTTGTGCCTTACCCTGACTAGGACTGTGGTCGCTGCTTAACCAGGGCTTTTACCTCCGTCAACCAGTAACCCAATTTCTAACACCCAGGCTTTCTGTGCTGAGATAGGGGCTTTGATGCAACATATAGAATGAGATAAAACTAAAACAACATAAAAGTCTGCTCTTTAGTCAAATCCTGGCAAAAATATACCCTTTGCTGTGCCTTTACGGGTAGGTAGAGAGGGGTGGGGAGGAGCACAGGGAGCATAGGGTCTGGGGGATGTGTTGGGTAAGCAACAACTGGAAGACTGTGAAAAACATCATATGCACCCCCATGAAGTGCTCAAAGAAAAAGAAAAAAGGACTTTCCGGATGTGAAGCATGAAAGCTTAGAAGTCATCCATTCAGAAGGATAGTAATGAAGCTATTCCGCAGGGGAGTAACAAAAACAGGAAGTGGAAGACAGCCCATGAAATAAGAAGCAAGTGATGGAGCAGGGTAAATATAAAAATTTTAACCTCCTAATATTTTCGTACAATATTAATAAACATGTTCGTTCAAGTAAATAACCAACAATGTATGTAAAGGGTTAATGGTAACACGCAATTCAGTGTGCAAAGTAATGGACTAATAATTGTTTACGTTTCTAACATAACATAATATTTTGCGTACTAAAATAATAATAAAATGCATGATTTGTGCTTTTGAATAAAACGTGTGGTTGCAAAATAAAGTGATGGTAAGTAAGGGATAGCTTTATATGTTGCTTCTGCTAGGTAATACCTAATTGGGGTACATAGAAAGACGGGAGGGAAACGAAAGGGTTTATATTTCTTTGTTTTAATAACATTTTGTTTTCTTTAAAAATAGTGCGCTTAGGCCTGCCGAGCAGCAATATAAAATGGCCGCGAGTTACTAGAGTGCGCATGAGCGGATGCGACCATGTGATAGAGGAGAGAGGCTGTGGAAAAGGGATGATCACGTGCTGATGCCGAGAGGCTAAGATGAAAGTATGGTCAAGGCTGCTGTGACCCTTCTGAGCAGATGTGTGCCAAGATGATCAGCAAGAAGCGTGAGAAGCCTGGTTGAATCAATAGAAGGAACTGTATTATACAAAATGTAGCAGAAAAAGATACAATTTGGACTGATCGAAACGGATGAGCAAGTGCATGAACTGTGGGAAACGATGCTTGCATGGACATTCCACACGGAACTGGTTAAGACCAGGAAGTTTGATTAAAATGTATAGGAACCTGAGTTTTTGACCAATGAGAATGAATCGCGCCATGTAAGAAGAAACATTTTATGCTGTAAGCTAGAATTAGGGTATAAGAAGACCTACTCTTGGTGGGAGGGTTTAGAATGCTGCGGGATGCTGCGGGAGATGCTGAAGAAGTTAGATGCTGTAGATGGGAGAGTTTGCGGTTGCTGATGCTGATGAGCTGATGCTGCTGCTGTTATTTTCCTTTTCCAGTTGAGTATAAGATGCTGCTTTAGGAGAACTTTTATTTGATAGATTTTTATTAGAATTATTAGGATTTCCCAGAGAGATAGATAGGTTGATCTATAGAGTTCTTAGTATGATAACCTCATTTTCCGTCTAATAAAAGTGCCATGCAATTTCAACTATTCTTATATTGATGATAAATGCAATGATCTGAATAATAAGATTAATCTCAAATTTCCTGCATTCAAAACTTTATATAAACTTTATTATTCTTTAAACAAATGACTCAGTGATTTTCTTTAGTATAATGACTAATAATGAAATGGTAAAGAGTTCATTGTGATTGAGCTGGTCTTAATCACCATCAACTGATTCCTACTAGTTGGTCCATCGACCAATGAGCGGAATACCTTAAAAGCAAATGAGAATTATTGTGTCATTATAAAAGAGGTATCCCGTCTCCTTCCAGCGAATCGTTTTTCTCCTAGGTTTCATGACGGAGGAAATCCAGGGAACAAATGAGTAAGTGAATGTATATGCGGTGTTATGGGCCCCACCGTCATATGGATATAGTGTGTGTGTTAGAGAAATAATTGCACCTGGATGACCAAAAGCATAATAGGAGAAATTATTTTTATTGTAAGCGCTGGATCAGATTTCTTGGTAGCAGAGTTATGGTTACTATAGATTAGTTTGGTGATTATTGATTTTTGAATATAGATTATTGATAAGTTTATGTCTAACACTTTTTGTTGAGTCGCGTTATGTTATATGTAAGTTTTCACGCTTCCGGGAAGTAGGAAGTGGAACACGTGTGGCAAGAGAAGTCGCATGGAATTTTTACACTGTCTGAGTTCATTTTGGTAATAACACAGGTTGTGTTATTTAGGGACATTTTGCGTATAAAAGGTGTGTAAGTGAAATAGTGATCGGTTTTCTTGTGAAACTCTGGCCTTAATTCTCAGGAGCAGTATAGTCTCCACATGTGTTTTATCCCCAGAGAAACGGGTTTATTGATTGCTTGAAAGAAGGGTAAGGTAGAGGGAAGTGCTACTTTATCGACGAAACTGAAAGTTCTGTGGTAGGGTAGAGGTAAGCGCTGCCTACTGGAAAATACAGAATTCTTGTGTGAATGGTCAAAGCTATCTTTTCGGTTTAGCGAATCAGACAATGGAAATGTGGATAAAATGTTGTAACTAACAAGAATTGTTGAAAAAGAAATTGCCGATAAATTTTGTAAAGGAGGGGTCAAGAGTAAAAGTGACGTAGACAAAGAGCCGCGCTGGGATTGGACAGTGCGGCAGTCACATGAGAACAGGAGCAAAGTGATGTAGACAAAAGCCGCGCTGGGATTGGACAGTGCGCCGTAGACAGAAATCGCTGTGATTGGAGTGTTGGTGTGAGTCGCGCTAGCATTGGTTGAAATAACGCATAGGGAACAGTATTGAATTGCGGATTGTTGAAGGAGAAAAAGGTTGTGAATCATGTCGTACTATGAGTATGGAAAAGAGAAAACGTCTTGGATGTCGAAAGTTAAGAACTTCTTTAAGAAGGACAAAAAGGTAGTGACTAGAGAGGGACAAATAATTCCTCCGCCGAAATCACCAGCTTCACATATGATGCTGAAATATGGATATCATACATGCATATGGTTAGAAAATTGGACAAAATACACAAAGAACGATGGAGCATTGGCTTTTCCTGAGAATGGTTCATTTAATGTAGCTGTATTACGGAACTTGAGAGAAAAGATGGTAATGTTAGAACCTAGACCTAGACCGACACAGTTTGAAGCTTTAGCGGAATGGGAAGATGAGATGTATGAGAGAGAGAGATCCAGAGGATTAAAGAATCATGAGTTTATACCCGGAAGGTTGTGGGGAATAAATCATGAGGACAGAGTAAAGCGTTGGAGATACGCTAACATGGCAGGAGGTTTGTTTCCAGCTTTTGCGGTTGAGGAAGAAGCAAAGAGAAAGTGTACCGAGAAAAAGAAACATGTAGTGGTAGAAAAGTATGTGTATGGTGGTAGTGAAACAGATGACGAATTGCTGGAAGATATTTTAAACAGAAACCCACCTCCATACCAACAGACTTCTGTGGTGGTGACACCTAATGCACCGCAAATGGAAACTGGGAGGAATAAAAAACCCGAACGAAGAAATGAAATAAATAGGTCACAAGAAACATTTAAAATTTCACAAAATGAAGAGACAGAAAGTGACAATGCAACTGAACTAGCAAAAACGACAAAAGAATTGACTGAGAAAATAAGAGAATTGACAAAGAATATGGAAGCTGTAACTGTACCAGTAACGATAGGTCCAGTAATGCCAATTTTTGAGAATCAGAAAATAAATGAACATTCTTTGGTGATTCCCATGAATTCACATTTGCAAAGAAAAAGAGAAGGGATGGAACTGAATAATGAAGGTGCACACAATTCGGCTAGTACGTGTAGACCAAGTCCACCTACAAATTTGACGATAAATGAGAGTGAGATTAGGAGAATGCCTATGGTGACAGAGTCCGCATCAGGAACACCAGAAAGAAGCAGTGATTGGATAGAATTAAATAGTACGCCTGTAGGTCCGACTCCAGAAGAGTTAAATGAATGGATGAAAGCGCTAAAAGCAAAAGAACCAGAAGAAAAACCATTAGATGTAATAAGGTTGAAAATAGACATGGAAGAGTTGATTTTGGGAACAATTGGAACGGAAAAACTAAAAAATTATCAGGATGACGAGATTATGTTTTTGTGCAAGAGTCTTACTTGGAGAGCTAGAAATTTACATGACAAATTGGAAGAGATTGCAGGTGAACTAGGAGTGGAATTTGTGAAAGTGAGGACGTTGCAGAAACCGTACAGAGTAGATTTTTGTGAGAAAGACATAGAGAATTTGAACACATCAGGAAGACTGACCCAGATAAAAGAGCTGATTGTTTTATTGAGAAAATGGGGTGATGTGGATAGATGGAGAAATAGATGGACAAAGAGGAATGAGAAAACAACAGATAAAGCATCTTTGGCTTTTGCAGTGACAGATAGGGAACCAGTTGCTAGGGAATACCCGATGAGAGAAACACCAGGTGGTAGTTATGTGCATGTTCCGTGGACCAGACAGGATATACTGTCATTTACAAATGACTTCCCAAAATTGAGAGAGAAACCAGTAGAATGGTACAGACAAGTGGAGAGATTTGTTAAGGTGTCAAAAGTGCTGTGGATAGATCTAGATGGATTGTTTGATATAGTAGTACCTGCTGATTTATGGACAGAATGTAAGATTACAATTGATTGGCCAACTGTAGAATATCCAAGGGATGCCAAAACAGGAGCGCCAGGTCCAGAAGTGATGAGGAAGTATGATCAAGTAGTTACCTTTTTGAAGAATAAAATTCCACCAAAAGAAACAGATTGGGTAAAAATAGACAGAACAACACAGGAAAGCAAAGAATCAGTGCACGCGTACTATGAGAGATTGTTGTTGGTTTTCAAACAGTATAGTGGTTATGAGACGCTAAGTGAGAAGGACATGAGTCACTTTGTATATAGATTTGTGTATGGATTAACACCAGAAATAAGTGAAAGGATTAAGCAGCACTTGATAGGATGGCAGAATAGCACAGTGGATGAAGTTTTGAGATATGCTAAGTATTGCAGTGATGAAATTGAGAGTAAACAGCGTAAATTGAAAGAGAAAGCCATGTGGGCACAGGTGAAAGTTGCAGAGAAGCAAGAAGCTCAATTGAATAATACTAGCAGTGAAACAGGACAGTTTAAATCCCGACCTAATATAGGTAAAGGAAAAGGACAAATGAGCATAGATGAGGCGAAGAAAAAGTGGCCATGCCACAACTGCAGAAAGCTAGGGCATTGGAGAAACGAGTGTAAATTTCCTCCAAAACCTAATGTGGAAAATCAATCATTAAATTCACAGGTGCAGAGTGAGGTAGTTACTCAACAAGGTCAGGTGCCACAACCACCACTTCCCAAGAGTGCTAACCAACAGAAATACAGTGCAGAAACAGGATTCTACGGAGGAGAACAGGTAAAACAGTTGTCACGTGCAGCTGAAATTTCACAATATTGGTTACGACAGAATGAAGATGAGTCGTATGAAAGTTCATGACGGTGTCTAAAAGAGAGGGAAGAGTGCGTGCTTGGCGCAACTCTAGAGGTAGATCAGTCAGGTCCATTTGTGGATGGAGAAGTGAATGGTGCAAATGTAACATTCCTTGTTGACACTGGAGCTACCCGTTCTACTGTTAGGTCAGTGGAAATTCCAAATCTTCCTCTCTCAGGTGAACATATACAAGTGGTTGGAGTTTCCAATCAGCAAATTGAAACGCCTCTTACTAGATTAGTAAAGGTAAGAATTGGTCCATTTAGTGAAATGCACCGATTTGTGGTGTGTGATTGTAGTCCCGTGAACCTTTTAGGACGCGATTTGTTGTGCAAAATGAATTGCACAATTTATTGTACTCCAGACGGAATTGCATTTCAGACCCCAGATGAGGATGTGCTGTATAAAATGACAATGGTAAATTTAGAACCAGAAGTAAATGGCTTGTTTCCTGTATTTGATGCAGAGAAAATCCCAAATGAGTTGAAAAGGACAGTGAAAGAAGAAGTGTGGGACTTGACAGGAGAAGATGTAGGATTAATGAAAGGAGTAGATCCCGTTAAAATAACGGTAAAAGAAGGAACGAGTTACCCAAATACGCCCCAGTATAAATTGACTCCAGAAATAATTGAAGGAATAACGCCAGTAATAAATAAAATGATTGAACAAGGGATTCTAAAAGAAATCATGAGCAGTCCATGTAATTCGCCAATAATGGGACTGAAAAAGCCAAATGGAACATATAGAATCGTACAGGATTTAAGAAAGGTAAACAAAATTGTTGTGCCTTGTTGCCCAATAGTACCGAACCCTGCTGTGATTCTATACCAGATTCCACGCGAAGCAGAATGGTACACTGTAATTGATTTATGTCATGCATTTTTCTCTATTCCATTGCATCCAGATAGCCAGCCAATATTTGCGTTTAGGTTTGGAGAGCGTATTTTGGCATGGTGCCGAATTCCTCAAGGGTACACAGAAAGTCCCTCAATCTTTAATCAGATCCTAAAGAAATCATTGGAAGATTTAAGAATGCCAGAAAAGTCAGTAATGGTTCAGTATATTGATGACCTACTGGTGGCATCAAAAACGAAAGAAGCATGTGTCAATGATACAATTGCTTTGCTGAATCATTTAGCAAAAAGAGGACATAAAGTGTCCCCTTCAAAATTGCAGTTTTGTCAACAAGAAGTCCAGTATTTAGGGCATAAAATTGAGAAAGGAGTACGAAAGGTAACGACAGAGAGAATAAAAATGATTCAAGGAATGAGAGCTCCAATGACACAAAGAGAGGTAAGAATGTTTTTGGGAATGGTTGGATATTGTCGACAATGGATAAGCGGTTTTTCACTAATTGCTAAACCATTGCAGAAACTGACAAAGAAGGATGTTAAAGATCCTTTTGAAATGAATGATGAAGAAATGAAAGCATTCAGAGAGCTGAAAAAGAAATTGTGTGAGGCTCCAGCATTGGGAATGCCTGACTATGAGAAAGATTTTGAGCTGTACTGCAGTGAAAGAGATGGATGTGCATTTTCAGTTTTGGTGCAGAGACATGGAACTATGAAAAGACCAATTGCATATTTTTCAGCTGTTTTAGACCCCGTAGCGAAAGCGTTGCCTGGATGTTTGAAAGCAGTTGCTGCTACTTGTGTGAGTCTGGAACAGAGTGAAGGCATAGTGATGGGGTATCCATTGAGAGTGTATGTTCCCCATTCTGTGGAAATTCTTTTGACAAGAACGAAAACCCAATACATGACACATAGTCGGCTGACTAGGTATGAAAAGGTAATTTTGAGTGCAGATAATGTGACCATTGACAGATGTATGAATGTGAATCCTTCAACATCATTGCCAGATGAAGAGAATGTGATTGAAATGGATGAAGTAGATCACGATTGTCTGAATGTGCTCGAATACTGTACAAAACCAAGAGCTGATATACGAGATGAGCCTTTGAAAGAATCAGATTATATTCTGTTTGTGGATGGCTCATGTTTGAGAACAAGTGATGGAGTACTAAGCGCAGCATATGCAGTTTGCACAGTAGCAACTGTGTTGGAAGCATCTTGTCTGAAAGGTGTACGGTCTGCCCAAGTTGCAGAATTAGTAGCTCTGATTCAAGCATGTAAGTTGGGAAGAAATGTACGGGTTACGATTATGACTGACAGCCAGTACGGCTTTGGGGTCGTGCATGATTTTGGTCAGATTTGGTCACAAAGGGGTTTCTTGACGTCTGCAGGGACGCCCATCAGAAATGGAGATTTTGTGAAAAAGTTGCTTGAGGCGATACAGCTGCCTAAACAGATCGCTGTCGTGAAGTGCAATGCACATAAAAATGGGGAAGACTACATTACTGTTGGCAACAAATATGCTGACGAAATGGCACAGTACTGTGCAAAGAATGTGGTTTCTTTGAATAAATGTCGCGAAAGAGAGCATATTTCTTGTCCTTTGCTTTTTACTAACTCTATTGAAACATGGGATGAGGTGAGACAGTTACAAGAAGCTGCAGAAGACGAAGAGAAAGATACTTGGCTAAAAGCAGGATGTAGAAAACATGAAGAAACTGATGTATGGGTTTACAGGGATGAGAGACCAGTTATGCCTGATAGCATGATTTCTGACATGGCACGGATGTACCATGGACAAGCCCATATTGGGAGAGATTCAATGATCAGACTTTTTAGACAAACATGGTACAATCCAAAATTCAGAGCCATAGCTGAGAGTCTTTGTCAAAGATGTCTTATTTGTCAACAGTTAAATCCAGGAAGGAAGACAGTAGTGAGTCTAGGAAGAATAGGACGAGAAGGGGGTCCTTTCACTAGAATGCAAATGGATTTTATTGAAATGCCACCTTGCAGCAGATTGAGGTATGTTCTAGTGGTCGTCTGTTTGTTTTCCCGTTGGGTGGAGGCATATCCAACAAGAAGGAATGACAGTATAACAGTAGCAAAACTTTTGCTGCGAGAATTCATTCCAAGGTATGGTTTTCCAGTCACGATTGAAACAGATAGAGGAACACATTTCCAGAACGAATTAGTTAAACTGATTTGTGAAGCACTTAGTATTAAACAGAAACTGCATTGTGCATACAGACCAGAGGCTTCTGGAATAGTAGAGCAAGTAAATGGAACGATCAAGAACAGGTTAGGAAAAATGTGTCAAGCTACAGGACTCAAATGGCCAGATGCTCTGCCATTAGTTCTGATGACAATCAGAAGTATTCCGGAAAGGAAGACTGGACTCAGTCCACATGAGATAATCATGGGACGAGCAATGAGACAAGCACAAGTACCTGTCAACAAGCTACTGACTATAACTGATGATCTAGTACTGGATTATTGCAAAGGATTGGCTGATGTGGTGCGTTCTGTGTTTCATCAGGTTGGACCGGATGCGACCACTCTTGAAAGAAAACCAGCTCACGACTTGAATCCAGGAGATTGGGTTCGAATAAAAGTCCACCGGAGAAGAAACTGTTTGGTTCCTCGCTGGGACGAACCACGACAAGTGATCCTAGTGACGACCACCGCAGTCAAGTGTGCAGGAGTGAAACACTGGGTACATGCCAGCCACACCATCAGAGTTCCAGAACCTAAAGATCGACATGTGAGTCGGCATCTGGAAATATCAGATAACAGTTCAGCATCAGAAAGAGAAGAGGAGACAAACAGGGTGCCAGAACCTGAAGATCGACCTGTAAGTCGACATCTGGAAGACCCAACTACAAGTGAAACGATAGAAGAAGAAGAGGAAATAGAAGAAATAGCTGAAGTTCCAGAATTTGAAGATCGACCTGTAAGTCGACATCTGGAAATATCTGACACCAGTTCAGAATCTGATACAGAACATTCAGAAGGAGAAGAAATTACAAAAAGAAAGTGGAATTTTGAAAGCATAAGAGAAGAAACTGAGCCAGAAGATAGTGACAGTGAGCAACCAAGTACAAGTTGTGGTAAAATTCCTTCGAAGATAATATTAATAGATGAAGAAGGGAGAGTTTCAAACCAAAGGTTAGAAAAATCGGAAAAACCCCGAGGAGCAGTAGGGACAGATAGTCAAACACAAGAACAGGGAAATTTAGAAGCAGATAGAGAAACTGACACAAAATCGGAAGAACCTCGAGGAGGGACAGAAATAGGTGAACGAAGGAAAATAAGAAAAGGACCACAAGTAGATGAAAGCGAAATTATAAGCTTCAAAATAAGAGGAAATAACGAAAAGATTGAAACAGAATCAGAAGAAAGTGGAGAAGAAAGAAATGAAAAACTAGAGACAAGAAAAAGAAATTGGAAAACAGAAAGAGAGGAAAAAGGAAGTGAAGCAAAAAGGCCAAGAAAAGGAGACAATTGGCCCAACGAAGTAAGAAAATTAAGATACAGAATAATAAAATTGGATGGGAAAAGTGCTGAACAAGTGAATGAAATAACAAGTCAAAAAGAGCAAGGAAAACAAGGTGGAAAACACTTGCAGAAAACGAAAAGAATAAAGAAAGTAAATCAAAAGTACAGATCGCCTGAATGGTTGTATCGTGCTTTGACTAGTCACAAAGAAGAATTGAACACTCACGAAAACCCAGAACAAAGAAACCTGATGGGAGAAAGTGAAGTGCAACAAACCTGAAGCAACAAAACTGAAGAAGTTTAGATAGTTTACCGGATTTGACAAAACACTGAACTGACGAATTTACCGGATGTGACAAAGAAAGAATTCTGAGAAAGAATTAAAAGAAAGTACCAAGCAAAGACAAAATATTGGAAGTACAGAGTGGCAAGCAAGTCATTTCTGAGGTGTAGTGACACAATTTTCTAGAAAACAAGTAAATAAGGTTAAAAGACAAAATGGAGAATACTAGAGATAGAAAGTGTAGATGTGAGTTTTTAAGTAGATGGTGCAAGATGTGCTGTTTTTGTACAGGTTTATTAATAACAGTATGGGTGGTTTTAGCAATAACTATTCCAATTAGTTTAGCTGTAGTGGAAAAGTCTAATAACACTGAGAAAGAAAAAGGAGCTAACACTCAAGAGCCAGTTATTTTAAAAAGTAGTGCAGAATTACATAAGGATAAATCAATAACAGATTTTTCAAAGAATGTTTTTACTAAATTACTGTATGAGTACGTAGAAACAATGGATGTAAGAGATTGCTATGTTTGTATGCAGTTGCCTGCATCTGTAGCAGAGGGTGTGACTTATCATCACCTCCCTTTGACATATGGAATAACATGTAGTGTTTTAGCAAGCTTATTTTATAAAACAGGTAGATTAGAATATTATTACACTGATATAGATAAGATTTTTGCAAAGGTTTCTGTAGTTCCCGAGCTTAACAAAATAAAAGAGGGAAAGACGTTTGGTGAATATTTCTTAGAAGATAAGATTTTAACATCAGATAATATATTTAGGTACAACCTTACCTGTGAGTTAAAGAAGGAAGAAAAGGTATTTCTAGAAATGGTTGAAGAGAGAAGAGTGAAATTTGAAAGAAAAGTGATAGAAGAGACAAAAACACCTCTTTGGGCGTTTGAGGAAGACCATCATGATAAGAAAAAGACAAATGCAGCTATGACTCTGGATTGGCCCCAACAGGGAAGGTTGTGCATTAGAAGAAATAAGACAAGATATGACAATTATTTTGTGGGTTCCAGCAATTGCCATGACAATTACAAAATTTTAGGTGGATGGGGATTCAAAGGGGGAAAAGATCCAATATTTCCAGGGATTTATTATGTTTGCGGGAATAGGGCTTATTATAGGTTGCCGGACCATTGGTATGGGTCATGTTACTTAGGCCTGGTCTTTCCAAAGATTTTTCATGTAGATAGAAAAGAAAAAGGAACACACAAAATGATAAATACCTTTACACGTAGAAAAAGGGAAAGTTTTTCAGAAATAGTAGGTGATATTTTTGGTGCATTGATACCAGCAGTGGGAATATCTTTGAATGCATTTAGAATTCGGAAATTATCCACAGTGGTAGATCGTTTATCTACAGATACTGCTGGAGGGTTCTTAATGGTAAATACCGAGATGGTTGCCATGAGAGCTATGGTGATGCAAAATCGTCTTGCCCTTGACATTCTTTTGGCAAAAGAGGGCGGAGTCTGTGGAATGCTGAAAGTCCAACATTGTTGCACTTACATTCCAGATAAAAGCGAAAATATACAGAAGTATATAACAAATATTACAAATTTGCACAAAGAACTTGTTCCACTGGAGGTTGAAAGTGTGTGGGGAAAACTTGGTAAAGGGTTTTCTTCTGTAACAAATTGGTTAACAAGAATGAGTGGATTAATAATAGGGAAAGTTATAATAATAGCAACCATGATAATAATAATAATATTAGTACTGAAGCTTGCAGTAACATGTATAAAGAGAAGAAGAAGGCAGAATAAGATAGAAAAAGAAAACATGATAAACAAGGAAAGAGAGAGAGAAATAGGTGAAATAGAGTTAGAAGAAATAAAAGAGAACATGTACAAGAAAACGAAGAAACAAGTTGAAAGGGATACAGAAGTATAAACTAACAAAAGCAAATGGATAAAAGATATATGCTGTCTGAGAAAATTGTATAACTTGGGTTTTTGTGGTGATATTAAAAATCACCAAAGGGGGAGTTGATGGAGCAGGGTAAATATAAAAATGTTAACCTCCTAATATTTTCGTACAATATTAATAAACATGTTCGTTCAAGTAAATAACCAACAATGTATGTAAAGGGTTAATGGTAACACGCAATTCAGTGTGCAAAGTAATGGACTAATAATTGTTTACGTTTCTAACATAACATAATATTTTGCGTACTAAAATAATAATAAAATGCATGATTTGTGCTTTTGAATAAAACGTGTGGTTGCAAAATAAAGTGATGGTAAGTAAGGGACAGCTTTATATGTTGCTTCTGCTAGGTAATACCTAATTGGGGTACGTAGAAAGACGGGAGGGAAACGAAAGGGTTTATATTTCTTTGTTTTAATAACATTTTGTTTTCTTTAAAAATAGTGCGCTTAGGCCTGCCGAGCAGCAATATAAAATGGCCGCGAGTTACTAGAGTGCGCATGAGCGGATGCGACCATGTGATAGAGGAGAGAGGCTGTGGAAAAGGGATGATCACGTGCTGATGCCGAGAGGCTAAGATGAAAGTATGGTCAAGGCTGCTGTGACCCTTCTGAGCAGATGTGTGCCAAGATGATCAGCAAGAAGCGTGAGAAGCCTGGTTGAATCAATAGAAGGAACTGTATTATACAAAATGTAGCAGAAAAAGATACAATTTGGACTGATCGAAACGGATGAGCAAGTGCATGAACTGTGGGAAACGATGCTTGCATGGACATTCCACACGGAACTGGTTAAGACCAGGAAGTTTGATTAAAATGTATAGGGACCTGAGTTTTTGACCAATGAGAATGAATCGCGCCATGTAAGAAGAAACATTTTATGCTGTAAGCTAGAATTAGGGTATAAGAAGACCTACTCTTGGTGGGAGGGTGTTAGAATGCTGCGGGATGCTGCGGGAGATGCTGAAGAAGTTAGATGCTGTAGATGGGAGAGTTTGCGGTTGCTGATGCTGACGAGCTGATGCTGCTGCTGTTATTTTCCTTTTCCAGTTGAGTATAAGATGCTGCTTTAGGAGAACTTTTATTTGATAGATTTTTATTAGAATTATTAGGATTTCCCAGAGAGATAGATAGGTTGATCTATAGAGTTCTTAGTATGATAACCTCATTTTCCGTCTAATAAAAGTGCCATGCAATTTCAACTATTCTTATATTGATGATAAATGCAATGATCTGAATAATAAGATTAATCTCAAATTTCCTGCATTCAAAACTTTATATAAACTTTATTATTCTTTAAACAAATGACTCAGTGATTTTCTTTAGTATAATGACTAATAATGAAATGGTAAAGAGTTCATTGTGATTGAGCTGGTCTTAATCACCATCAACTGATTCCTACTAGTTGGTCCATCGACCAATGAGCGGAATACCTTAAAAGCAAATGAGAATTATTGTGTCATTATAAAAGAGGTATCCCGTCTCCTTCCAGCGAATCGTTTTTCTCCTAGGTTTCATGACGGAGGAAATCCAGGGAACAAATGAGTAAGTGAATGTATATGCAGTGTTATGGGCCCCACCGTCATATGGATATAGTGTGTGTGTTAGAGAAATAATTGCACCTGGATGACCAAAAGCATAATAGGAGAAATTATTTTTATTGTAAGCGCTGGATCACAAGCAAATGGGATTGACAAGAGTGCTAAATTATAGGAAATGGGCTGACTCAAAGCCCACTCTAAGTATTGGTATTGTACGCATTAGGTGGCCCACAACAGACAGCTACAATATTCTGTAAACAAGACCTAAACAGACAGAGGTGTTTCAACCACATGTTCTCTTAGGCAAATAGTTGCATTTTGAGTTGAAGGAACAATTTGAAATAGGAGTATAAAAAAAATCACAAGTAGCTTGAGGCATGAAGATCCACGAGATCAAGGGGAGCAGTCTACATCTGTGAAATTAAAACAAACTATTCCGTGTGACTCCTTAACTACTTGAACCATAACCGCCATCTTCTCTTGCTAACTCTGTTAACTGAAAGTGCTTGTCTCCGAGTATAGACATGAAAAGACCTGTCACCCAAGGCATGGTTTTTAGGTTTTGCTTGTTCAGCTGAAACTGTGAGCTAATGTTGATTCTGTTTAATGGTTGTTTAAATCCACACCCATCATCTCTTCCCTCCTCCTGCTTGTATCTTAGTTAAATTCTGTGGATACGTGATTGATTCTAGATTCTTTTTTATGGGTAAATGAGTGGTTGTTGCTGCAATGTCATGTACAGAAATACTGTCTAACCAATACTGTGTCCTAAATATTGGAAAGTCATTCCATAATATCTACTCTAATACTGTGATTTCTGTGAATGATATTGAGGACACAATATTTATGTTATATTGTTATATGATATGCTGACATATATTTTCTGTTACCAAACCTATAATTGTACATTCCGACTCACTTCAGGGAGCTTGACTCAATCACAGATGCTAGTGTGAGCCCCTTGCTCTTGTTCTCTGTGAGTCACAGATTATTTGTTTAAAAAAATACTTTTTCAGACTCTGAGATTCACAGGTTATTTGTTTAATAAATGCTCTATCAGACTCAAGCGAAACCCAAATCAAATGGGAGGAAGACAGAATTAGTGGTTCTTGTGAGCTTCATCGAGGATATGCCTACCGTTCTGTGGATAGATACTCTGGGATCTAACTCACTAGCCCCATCAGTCAGTAAAAACATGCAATGGGGTGCGAACTCCACAAAAACCTCAAGGATGATTGAAGAAAAAAAACTCCTGTTCTTATAATCGACCAGAGTCAACCTGACTACAGTCCTGGTGATATTTCTGCTTAATTATTGAAATGCAGTGTGCTAGAAGCGTCATCCTTAGGGTGATATTCCTCAAAACCTTTTGCCTGCTTACTGCCTCTGTTTGCAGATTCTTTTTGTTGGCCTTAAGACTCTGAGCACTTTACCACTGCTGACCAGTGCTAAAATGCATTTGCTTCTACCCTAAACATGGTAACATTGGTGTATGCACAACTGGCATATTCAGTTTACTAGTAAGTCCCTTGTAAAGTGGTATACCATATACCCAGGGCTTGTAACCTAAATCCTACTAGTGGGCCTGCAGCACTGATTGTGCCACTCACATGAGTAGCCTTTCAGACCTGTCTCAGGCCTGCCATTGCATGACCTGTGTGTGCCGTTTACTGCCACTTCGACTTGGCATTTTAAACTACTTGCCAAGCTCTAAACTCCCCTTTTATTACACGTCACCCCTAAGGTAGGCCCTAGGTAGCCCATAGGGCAGGGTGCTGTGTAAGCAAAATGTAGGGCATGTACTGTTACGTTATACATGTCCTGGTAGTGACAAACACCCAAATTTGTTTTTCACTATGGTGTGGCCTACTCCTCTCATAGGTTAACATTGGGAATTCCTTTAATACACTTTTAAGGTATAATTCTTGATAAGAAAGGTGAAGCTGGGTCATGTTTTATATCTTTGGAATGGTAATGCTAAATCCTCTTTACTAGAAAATTTGGATTTACCATTATTGTTTTAGAAATGGCACTTTTAGAAAGGGGACATTTCTCTGCTCTTACCATTCTATGTGCCTTAAGCCTGTCTCCAATACACGTCTAGGGTGGGTGACAGCTACACTTTGTTCATTCCCTCTAGACAGCCACAAACACAGGAAGGTTAGGTGTGTCTGAGTACTCATCTGCATTTTAGTGGCTCTTCCTGAGCAGGAAGGGAGGGGGGGAGTGGACACACCTGAATTGGCAGTGTCCTGTTTCCCAAACAGAGGGCTGATTACCCCCTACTGATAGGCTGGAGCCAAGGCTGGGGAGAAAGGACATGTTTGCACTTCAAAGACCCTTCTTTGGAGTTATCCCCACTTCAATGGCACAACTGGGTATAAGTACTGGGTCTCTGACCCTACCAGCTCTGTGTGTGTGTGTTGCACAAATACTTTACACATTACCTCTAGCTAAGCCAGACTGTTCTGTGCCAAGGTACAAGAGATGCGATACAAAAGGGGATGATGGACGGAACGTTTGAGCCAATCAAACACTCACCCCCAGTCAACTGATCTGGGTTTAATCCATCATCATTCTTTAGCTCACTCCACCACCCCAGTTCAGACATGGCCATATGCAAATCAGTCTGACCCTGTGCCTCATGGGAACAGTCCAGCCCGAACTGCCAAGCCATGTCTTCCCTGGACCGGAAACAAGCATCCTAGGACCGGTTTCTGGCATTTCAGCCGTCATCAGCCAGGCTTGCTTGAATCCAGTGGCAAAGTGAGCAAGGGACCCACGTCTGGGCATACCCCCGCCAACTAAAGAATGATGATGGATTAAACCCAGATCAGTTGACTGGGGGTGAGTGTTTGATTGGCTCAAACGTTCCGTCCATCATCCCCTTTTGTATCGCTTTGTTCGCCCTAAGGTACAAGAGATGAGCATGTGTTATCTCTTAGTGTGTATCTAGCTTACCCTAACTAGAGTGGTGGTTCCTGGTTGGACAAGGTGCTTACCTCTTTCAAACAGAAACCCCATTTCTAACACAGTGTATGCCAGTGCTCTAAATAAATTAGACACACCTGAGAACGCATGGACTTCCAAAAAACAACCCAAAGCAATCACCCTAGCTCTCAAAGAGATGAGATGGCTTCCCAGTAGCTCAAACAATAAACGTGAAAACACTCTGCACAAAATGTTTGGGATCCACTTCCCAAGAGAACTTAAGAATCAGACTATCCACAACACCCCGGTCTGAAAGCAAAGCAATGCACCCAAACTAGATTTAAGAGGAACACTTTTACCTCAGACCTTAGAACTCAGATTAACTTCCCAGCGGCCAAAAGAGTCTAGAAGACAAGCCTCTTCAAAAAATGCCTTGCCCTCAGATCAATCCAACATTGGGACCACTCACCCCATCAAAACAGTTCAAGACCCATAAACAAGTGGACTCAAGATTAGGGATGTGCAAACTTCACATAATTTCCTTTTGCGTAAGCTTGTAACATTTCAGATAAATCACATGAAGTTATGTGAAATGGAAATCTGCCATTTCTGCGCTACATTTTAAATGCATCCTCGCATCCATTTTGGATGCAAGGACTAATTTTGTACTAAAAAAACAAAAAGGGAAAGATCAGTGCTGCAACCAACAGCTACTCGCGTTTTTTTTGCGCTCCATTTTAAATGCATCCTCGTGTCCATTTTGGATGCAAGGACGCATTTTGTACTAAAAAAACAAAAAGGGAAAGATCAGTTCCGCAAGCAACAGCTACTCGCGTTCTGGTCATCCTGGCCTATTCAGGATTCTGCCTAAAATGTCCCCTGAAGTGTGACACAGGGAACTTCAAAGCCAATGACCTGCATCTTCCACTGTGACTAGAGGCTTTGTGGTATCTTTCACACCAAACAGCTATCTAGCGCTATAAACTCACCAAATTTAAGCAAGCTACCCTATACAAAACACTGAATCAAATGGACGTTTTAAAAGTCTGTAATGTAGACCAAAAGGAACAGTCAAGACCTCATACTGCTAGAAGTAGACAAAAGCCCCACAGAACCGCGAGGTAATTTTACCAGTCTACCAGGGAGCAGGAACCGTAATAAACTTCTTTTAATTGCGGGCTAGATCTTTAGTGTGCATCCCTCGAGGGGGAGTTGAACGGATTCTCTAATCTGAAGTAAGCATGTGTTGATTTCCATAAGCGACTATGAGAACCTACGCTATATAACTAAGGATTGCAAATTAATTTTGTTTTAATATTTATATTCTATTCGAATTGCCCACTTCTATTGTTATTTTCCTGAATGATGAGCGAACTATTTTTTTATCCAGTGGCAGTTATCCAGTAACCATACCCCTCAAGTAACCCATACACATCAAATGTTGGACTCTGTTTTTCTGTAAAGTGCATTGGATTTGCACTAGTTTGCTCAAAAGAAGCTACAGAGATTTTCTCCAATCCTAGCTAAAGTGCGAATGTTCTAACCTGACCCAAATGTCAGGATTAGCATTGTTATGCTGCCTATATTATGTGCACAATAAATATATTTTATATTTAAAAAGTAATAGGAATACCCATTTGTTTTTCATCAACTAAAAGGGCTCTTAAACGTTCTCTGTAGTCCAAATAACAAATATATGTGAAATAAAACCAATTAAGACGCAACCCATTTCCTTTGTGATTTGGGATGTTCAGTAGCCAGATACGGCATGGGGCTTATCGGCACCACAGAGTCAGACTGGGATGAAAACACAGGTCTGGGCACCGGCACCAAAATAAAAGTGGCCATCACTAGCGAACCATATAGCCAAAAAAAGTGCTCCGCATTTTAAAGTTTTGAACTTGTAAAAGACCCGTTGTATGGGTATTTGCAAGGTATGGGTAGACCGCATACATTTGTTTTTGCTGCTTGCAACGTTCGTGGTGATAGCAGAGAAATCATCACTAAAAGCTGGCCCACCCGGTTACACAACAGGCCCAGAAACTGCTAAAACAAGCATTTGCAATGCAATAGGTCTCGCATTACTGATAGTTTGAGGTATTGGCGTTGCAAATATAATTCAACGCCAATAGCTCATTCTTTCAGTAATGCGAGACCTAGTGCATTGCAAATGCTTGCGTAGTGAGCCAGGAACCAGCATTGTATGTCTCAGTGCAGTACCGCAAGCTGCTCCTAGAGGTCCCTAGTGAGCAAGGCACCAGCACTGCATGTCTAGTTGCAGTACCGCAAGCTGCTCCTAGAGATCCCTAGTGAGCAAGGCACCAGCACTGCATGTCTCAGTGCAGTACCGCAAGCTGCTCCCAGAGGTCCCTAGTGAGCAATGCACCAGCACTGCATGTCTAGGTGCAGTACCGCAAACTGCTCCTAGAAGTCCCTAGTGAGCAAGGCACCAGCACTGCATGTCTAGGTGCACTACCGCAAACTACTCCCAGAGGTCCTTAGTGAGCAAGGCACCAGCACTGCATGTCTAGGTGGAGTACTGCAAGCTGCTCCTAGAGGTCCCTAGTGAGCAAGGCACCAGCACTGCATGTCTACAAAGTTGGATTTATTGGCATTATAATTGGCAATCTTTTTTACCTAGCCATGTTGCAGGGTTCAGTACTATATGTGGCCAAAAGGGGACCTCTTTTGGTCACATGTGGTACTGCAACCTGCAGAAGATATGGTAAATCCACCCTACCCATAATGCATTGCATGCAAGACAGTACTACGAGTACATTCAAATAGCTATGTTCATATATATAATTAGTAGCTTTGAAATGTGACAAAAGAATTATTACATTAATTTTGGATTAAGTTGTACTCTGTGTGGAGCTGATGAAGAGAAATTTGTAGACGGTCTCATATAAATGTGAGATGTTCTAGTGAGTGAAGTAACCACTGCCAGCCTAGCTTAGGACCAAGTGTGTGTCCTGCCTGAAGCCTTTTAAGAAAATAGTGCCTTGAGGCTGTAAATAAAACCTAGAGAGTAAAAATACATGTAAAAGGAGGTGTCCTCATGGGAGGTTACAAGAAGAGACAAGGCGGTACTAAGGAGGGACTACTAAGCCAATTGACCAATGGAAAGCCACCATTTACAAAGGAGCCAATTAAAAAGATGGGCGGAAAGTGGGCGGAGCTTTATGCCAATATCCTGAATACAGCATGTCTCGAAGAGACAGCGCAAGCGCTGCCTAGGCGAGACCTAAAACACAGCCCACACACTGATCTGTCAGAGCAACCCCAGGGTCACTGCCTGATTGCCTTATAGTCCAGACCAACCATGCAAAGATGCATTTGTGCCTGTGGTATTTATTTCTAGCCCCAAGCAAAGCACAGTGGGCCAGATGTACTTAAGTAATCGTTTGCGATTTCCGTATAGCAAATTTTTGCAATTTGCTATTTGATAATCACAAACACCCATGTACAAACGTGCGCATTACACATTTTGCAATTCCCAGTGGGTCTCAAATAGACATACCTCATGAATATTAATGAGGTAGGTCTTGGTTTGTGACCCATTGGAAATCGCAAGAATCATAAGCGATGGTGGACTGCAGGGTTTAGCAGACCACAATGTCTGTGACTGCTTTTCACTAATCAATTTTTGGGGGGAAATGCAGCCCATTTTCCAAAACGGGATGCGTTTCAAAAAGAAAAATGAAAAGCTTTCTTTTCATTTTTTTAAGAGAAGGCAGTGGTCCGTGAGACTACTGCCTGTTCTCAAAAAATGTTTTTACAAACATTTACAAAGGGGAAGGGGTCCCTTTGGGGCCCCCTTCCCCTTTGCGAATGGGTTACCACCAACGTAAAGATTGTGGTAAATTTCAAATTTATTGCGAACGGCATTTCGGTTGTAAAACATTCATACATGCAACTGCGATTTGTTAGTAAGAAGGGACACCCTAAACGCGCCTCTTCGTAATACCGAATCGCAAACCCAAATTGTGATTCGGTAATAGGTTACCAAATCGCAATTGGGTCTTTGTACATTTAAAACGCCTTTTTGTGTTGGCAAATGGGTTTGCGAACGTAAAAAAGCTTTGTACATCTGGCCCAGTATTTGCAGCTTATAGCTGGAAAACGGCACATTTGGCTGCCCCCTACTGGTCGCCTTATGCAAGAATCGGCCTGGTTAGCAGCCTACGTAAAATGAGATGACAGTCTCTTTCAAGATACCGTGGGGATGACTGCACTTCACTGCAAACTGCCAATGTATCATATTCATGGTATAGGATATTGTGTTGAGAAGAATATGATGGAGACTTCACTTTCTCTAGTCCCTTCTCCTTGGGGGTTAGGGTTGTCTCGTGAATTGAGAATAAAAAAGTAATGGTGACCAACTATTGCCAAATCCCACCAAGTTTGCCAATATTGAAGTCTAATTAAAATCACTTAGGGCCTGATTATGACTTTGGCTGTGTGGGAGCGGGATGCCACACTACCACCCTGCTCCTACACCACCAAACCTCATGGTCAGCCCCCCACCAGATTACGAGTTATCTCTTGGTCTGGCAGGCGGTCCTTTGGCGTTCCCATGGTGTTGCCTATTAAAAAGGCACTGCAATGGGAGCACCATAGCCTGTTCCTGCACGGCATGGACTGAAAAGTCGGTGCCGTGCAGGAAAGGGGGTGCATGCAGACAGGGGGCACACCATGTGCCCTGCTACATGCATACCATGACCCTGAGGGAACAGGGGGCCATGTAGGCCCCCCTAAGTTTCCTCACCGCCACCCTTTTCATGGCGGGCTCACCGCCATGAAAAGGGTGGATGTGAGGAAACTTGCAATATGCTTGGCGGTGAAGCAGCGGCATCGCCAGCATATTACGGCTGTTAGACCACCGCACCACCACCAGGGATCATGGATCCCTGGCGGTTGCGGCAGTCCTATTACGGTCCGACCGCGGTACGCGTAATACGGTGGACAGGACCACTGGTGCGGCGGTGCAAAACTGCCACCACACCTCCACCGCAAGTTTGGCGGGCTCTTAGATCATACTTGAACTATAGCGTTTATGCACTATTCCAATTGTCAATTCGCCGAGTGTCTGCCCATGCATATTGGATGAACTTGCTTTATTTACCTTCAACATACATGCAGCAGGAAGTGGGCAAGGTGTATTTCCTTGATTTTGCATTGAAAATGTCTACCTCTTATTTCTTTATTTTTGCATTTGTCGTGAAATGTAGCAATGTGCTTAAACACCACATTAGTGCACCAAGATAGAAGCTGGACAGGTAAGGATCATGTTCAAGCAGCTGAGAGCGGTCAACATAAGCCCTCATTACAAGCAGCCCGGTTAATTGTAATATGTGCGATAACTTCTGGTTACTGCTAAGCCTGGGCGTAGTTCGCGAAGTAGTGCTACGCGAAGCTACGCAAAGTGCAGTTAGCACTACGCGAACTGCGTAGTGCGCTGTTCGCAATGATTGCACAGTGCCGGATGCTTGTCCGCACTGTGCAATCATTGAAAACGGCATCTTGCACAGTGCGAGCTGTCTTTTACTGCCGCTCGAGTAGATTTTTACTCGGCGGCAGCTTCTCAACGCGGACTGGTAGTTTCTCATCGCGAGCGGTCGCGAGCAAACGCGACCACTCGCAATGAGAAACCTGACCTCCCCGCGTTGAGAATCTCGCCGGGAGGTTTATTTTCCACGCTCGCGATCGGCAACTTGATGTTGCTGATCGCGAACGAGGAAAAAGTCTCGCCGGGATGTCATTTTGCTTGCTCGCGGTCGCCAACTTGACGTTGAGGACCGCGAGCAAGCAAAATGACCGCTGCACTACGCTGCACTACGCTACGCTACACTACGCGTGTTTGCACTGTGCTACGTGCAATTCGCGTTGTGCGAAGTAGCGCAAACTTCGCAAACTACGCGAGCGTAGCGTAGTGCTTTGCCCAGGGTTAGTTACTGCACATATCGCAATTATGAGTTTTGTGATAAATATCTTCAGATTAAACACACCGATATTTTTCGGGTTAAAAATTTTCACTATTTATCAGAACATGCAGATTTTGATGCGATAAGCACCAAAATCATTATGTTATTCCACAAAAACTCGCAATTGGGTAGTAATTATTGCAGCCAATAAATTAAAAATCGAGGGAGTCTGATTTTATCAGGTGCAAAAAATAGCTCACCAATTACCAGGCCGCTCATAAAGAGGGCCTTGGTGGGATCTGGTGATTTTTTTAGGGGGTTTGAGAGCCCTTATCTGTATACCCTAGGAAAAGCTCAACTGTCCTTTTTGTACCCCTAGACAGAGCACTGTTGAAAATCTGCTGTAGTAAATTCAAAATAACAGCGTACATTTCCTTGATTTGGATGGTCTAAAACACCATGTTGGTGAAATCAGAACGGGTTGCAAAGTGACCTGCCTAATGAATATTAATTAGACAGGTCACAAATTGCGACGCGCTCTGACTCGCTGTAAAGCGAGGGATGGTGGCCTGCAAGGGGAAGAGATCACTACTAACATGCATGCATTTCATAATGAAAAACCTTTTTAAAAAAATATTTTTTTAAGCATCCCGATTTTCTTAAAGGAAACCGGGCTGTTTTAAAAAAAAATGTTTTTGAAAATGTTGAGAGAGAGTTGGAAATGGTTCCCAAGACCACTGCCTACTCCCCCTGAAGCTGCACCCCAAGCTGCAAAGGAGAAGTGGTCCAAAGATGACCTCTTCCCAATTTGTGAATGAGCTACTACTCCTACTTGGGAGTCACTAATTATCAATGATTTTCAACTAGAATTCTGGTCGCAAACCACTGGTACTAAATCGCAATTTAGGAGGGATGCCATTAACACGCCCTTCCAAAATGTGATTCATTATCCATTTCTGAACCCATTTGAGGAGCTGGTAGACCATTACTGACACCTAAAATGGGTTTAATACATAATACAAACAAGCATTGGCATAGCCAATAGGTCTCGCCTTTGGGACCTTCTAAGTGTTTAGCCAGAGATATTGACTTTGCCTAAGTGTTTAAGCTGTGCTGTACAGAAGTTTGCAGCATGCTGAAAAGTTATAATAAAGAAGTGTTAGAAGCTTTTTTGTTACCTTATATATGACCAAGAAAGCATTATGTACAACTGAACGACCATATTAAACAAGAAGCAGAAAATGCACGTATGTCACAGAGTCAGCATGAAGGGCACAAATCATGTTGGACTTCATGGTCACCATAGTTGCAACTCCCATATCCACTACAACTTGACGGTAGTACCTCCAATTTAAACATTCTGGCACCTCCCACTCGCTCGAACTGAGATGCATGGCTCTGAACTGTGTGTGCGTGCGAGTGAGAGTCAGTGACATGCGCATATCAGCAGAAGCTAAAATGTGTGTATACAGCACAGTGTGATAGTGTGTGTGAGAAGTGAATGATGAGGGCATTGCTAGCCGAGTAATAGTTTTTCTTAATGCAGCACGTCTTAATACGGCAAGGTAACAGGCGTTTCACGTCATGTGCAATAAACGCCACCGGGTGGCTCTAGGAGATAACATTTGTAACTATCACCTAAAAAGTTGCACTGATATACAAGTGGGCAGCATGTTCTATGGAAAAGAAAAGCCATTAAATTCTGTGCTGTGAATGTACCAACGCGTTTCTGAAAATGTGGTTTTCTCACAAGAAATAGGATATCTATGGATGCATGCTTGCGGGCAAGAAACAGTGGTGATTTATTTTTTACACATTTACTCTCACACAGTGACAAACCCCACTTTTGACGATCTAGCTAGGAGTCCGAGGATTACGATTAGAGCATGTTTTTGATTAACACACCCAGAACAACGGGCAGAGAAGCACGCGCTCAGGAAGAGCACCCTGGCTGGGGCCAGAAGTGCTAGATAGCAATAAGAAAACTAGGCGGAGCGCTTCCAGGAGCTGTGGCTCACAAGCCGGTAGCCAAGCCTCCGTGGACTCGTGGTCTGCGAAGATCGCGTCCGAGGGAGCCCGGGGAACGAACGGGTCGATTTAAGTAGTGCCAGGTGTTTGTGCCTTCCCCGGCCTCAGATGGAAAGTGAAACTAACCTTTCACAAAGAAGCGCTCAGCTTTCCACACCTCCCCTCGAGCCGCACCCTGTTTGCAGGTAGCTTATTATTGAGAACCGTGGATACCGGGTGCGCGGGTGCACCTCCAGCCCCCCATGTAAACATACAAATCAAGACACTGGCTTTCGGATACACCCTTTCTTTCAGTCGTTGCCTGCCATGGTTCGGCTGGCTTTAGCCAGCGGCTGAAAGGAGTATCAGCTGACTGCTTTTCGCACATGTGCACCGTGAACCACTTTAACAAGCATTTGAAGGCACGCGCGGGGAGGAGGGGGGGCAAAGCGAGTGGTGCGCGCGCCTCGCGCTGAAAGTTAAATAAAAAAAATTAAAAAATTAAGCTGATAGCCGCGCGCCCGTGAAAGTGACACGGCCGCGCGGCGCGAAAGTGAAAGGAAAATGAAGCTGACGAGGAGGGAGTGGGAGGAGGGGGGAGGGTATTCACGCGCTGTAGTGCACATCGCGCGCGCTTGTGCGCTTGCGAGCAGCAGGCGTGACCACACGCTCGTGCACCATGGTCTTTTGCTTGCGCGTAACCGCCCGAAAAAGGCCACGACGCACGAGCGTGTGGTCAGCTTCTGAAACCCCTTACTTAAAGTCTCGCCAGAGCAGCGCTTGCGCGCTACTCGAGGCTCGACCTAAAAAGTGTTTGTCAGAAACCTCTAGTTTTGCAAATTGGAGGGTTTGCAATGGCAAAACATTTTAGTACATCTAAAACAAGCTGGGGCTCAACTCCTCTTTGTTGTCATTGATTCCTTAAGTTTGACAGAGGCTGTTCTACTCACAACAGTGCCCCTTCTACCACACTTCTCCCCTAAACAGACCCAGCCTCCCCACCCTCCACCTTATTCTCACATTTGCATGCATGTCCTTGTTCTAACTTAATTCACTGCCTCTTTCTTCTCCAGTGCTGGTCCCCTGACGCTGCACTTTTCCTCCAGAGTGCCCTTGCCTCTCCCACACAAACTGTCCTCACTGCATTCACCCATTAATCTGGGCATCCAACTACAAACATGATTCATGTACCAATCCATATACACTCTTCTTTGTTACTCATTGCTTCCCTCACTAACCCAGCTCCACCACCCTCCACTTATCCATGTGTGCCTCATCTGCTCCTTCATCCATACATGAACACATCCATTCATCTACCAATCCTTCCATGCACTCACTCACCACGGAACTATCCGTTCAGACACTTAATTACCTTTATTCATCTAATCACTGGCACACTTACTGAACTATCAATACACGCAACCATTGAGTGATTCTAAATGAATCCACTCGGCCATCCACACTTGTAAACAACCAACACAGCATCTAGACCTATTGGCTTTGCCAGTGCTTTTTGCTTATGTCTCTTCTACTTTTGCTAAGGTCCTGTCCATAAATGGATTTCCCTGGAAAGAAAACAAATACTCCTGCTCTGCATATGAATACTTATTATCAATTTTTCAGCTGCCATTGGGTTTGAAATGGCACACATTCATATTTTAAAAAGGCCACCCGGTGAAATATCACCATAGATCTCCAAACGAAAGCTGACATGTCCCTGAATTCAAGCTCTCCTGTCCCTTCTTGCTACAACCTCTTCTGTTTGGTCTTTCGCTACTGTAATGAGTCCTCCGCCCTGGGATGCTATGCTTGAGCGACACAGATATACATAGATTTAGTTGTTTGCAAAGGATACTGTTAGACCTGGCATCCTTGGCGTGGGTCTCCCTTCCATTTTTTCGTAATGCCTCCACTGTTGCCGATATGTTTTTGCTGGACTAGATGCTCATGGGCACTTTGCCGCTGCTAATCAGTGCCAAAGTGCAAGTGCTCCCTATCGGTAATTGATATATGTATTAGTGACTCCATGATTGGATGATTGGTTTACTTGTCAGTCCCTAGTACAGTGCACTCAGTGTGCCCAGGGCTTGTAAATCCAATGCCGCTGGTGGGCTTGCAGCACTGGTTGTGCCACCCACAGAAGCGGCTGGTAAAATGTATCTCAGGCCTGCCATCGCAGAGCCTGTGTGCAGCCTAGGGCTGCCATGTCGACTTGGTGAGTACACCCACTTACCAGTCCCTAAAACCTTCCCTTTACTGCATGTTGGTCACCCCTAAAGTAGGCCCTAGGGCAGGGTGCATTGTAAGTATAAGGTAGGACATGCCCTGGTGTGTGTGGCATGTCCTAATAGTGAATTACAGCCATTTTCGTTTTCACTATTGCAAGGCTACCTGCTCCCCATAGGCCAGAATGGGCAGACTGACTATTACACCTTATAGTCAGAACTGACCCAGGAACATGGTAGGAAAACGAATTTAGTATGCCTGAACTCAGGATGATAAAATACATCTTTTAGTGAAGTTGGTTTTAACATTCTGTGTTCGAAAATACCACTTTTAGAAAGTGGGTATTTTCTTGCCTAACTATCCAAGCCTGCCTCTGCTAGGTTGTGTATTCCTTGTCTGGAGATTGAGTGACAGGGGCTGGGGGTGGCTACCGGAGACAGGGTGAGTCAGCGCAGGGCTGAATAGAAAGATCTGCAGCCAGAGTGGAGGGAGGAGTTGCACCTGGGTCTGAATAGGGCTGTGCCTGCCTTCCACAATGCTGGCTCCACCTCCTGCCGGGCGGCTGAGCACTCTGCCCCACATTCTGAAAGGAAAGAAGGAGTCAGAAAAACAAAGTGCTCCAGGACTGACCAGAACTGGTTTTGGACTAGGCAGAGGCCTCTCTGCCTCCAGAGAACAAAGAGAATCAGGGTATAAGAGGGGCACCCAGACCCCAGGAAGATTAGATCACTTTTGGGAACAAGAAGAAACCTTTACTGAGGAGCGGAACCAAGAAGAAACTGAGGAGAAACTATCCCTAAGCCTGAAGTGCTGCTTGGGGATTGGCCTGCAGTGGTTTGCCTGACTGCCAAAGAGAGGAGAAAGGAACTTTTGCTTTGCTGTGACTTTCATCAACTTGTGAAGGATCTCCAAGGGCTTGGAAGAGAGCTTGCCCCCTGACCGAAGTCCCAGGACCATTGGACTTCACCCCCTTTGTGAATTGCTGCTGGAAACTCTGTTTCAGTGGCTACAGAGGTAGGGAGCTGTGACCGACTCTCACGACCGACTCGGTGTCCTGCAAGCACCGCATCGAAGCACCGTCTCGCCCTGCAACGCACGGCCCTGGTCTCACCGACTCCGTCAACGAGCCGCTGCCTGCACCGCATCGAGGGACAACGCGTCCTGCAACGCTTCGCTACGCCGAATCGAACTGGTCCGACCGACACGGTCACTGCTGCTGAGTTCGAGTCCTGTGACCGCACCGGAGTTGGGCACCGCTCGCACGCTTTGCGGCGCACCGCCCGACTCGCACCGCTGTCCGGACTGATCGACGCCAGCTCCTGAATCCGGCTCCGTCGCCGCACCGCAACCTGCCAGCACCGCATCGAAGCACCGTCTCGCCCTGCAACGCACGGCCCTGGTCTCACCGACTCCGTCTCGACGAGCGTCAACGAGCCGCTGCCTGCACCGCATCGAGGGACAACGCGTCCTGCAACGCTTCCATTTTTGCATCGCGACCGCGACAGACAGCCATCCGGCTCGCACGCCCGTGCCTGCCGCTTCAAGTAAAAGGTACTGTGACCGAGTCTGTCTACGCTGTGTTGGCCCGTCTCGACGCGGTCAGCTGGATTTGTTAGACTCTGTTTGTTCTCGACTCCGCCGTAGCCGGAGGAGGCTACCGACTCGCACAGAACCTTGAATTAAGCCTTTTTGATCAGAACTAAGTATTCTTAACAGTATTGTGGATTATTTTTGTCGTTTATGGTCTTGTGATAAATCTATATAAAGTATACCTATTTTTATAAATATATAACCTGTGTGGTGTCCATTTGTAGTGTTGTCACTTGATTACTGTATGTGTTCACAAATGCTTTACACACTGCCTCTGAACTAAGCCTGTCTGCTCGTGCCAAGCTACCAAGAGGGTGAGCAGGGGTTATTTCGGGAGTGTACCTACTTTCCCTGACTAGACGCAAGGGTCCCTATTTGGACAAAGGTACATACCTCTGCCAACTAGAGACCCCCAAATCTAACATTGGTGGTCAGCGGTGAGGATTCTGGACTTGCATTTGTGACTCATGTACAGTGATTGGTGAACACTACTTAGTGAGTGCAGACCAAAACGCAACCACATACTTTAATAGCATTTTTCTGGGATTTCCTATTTTTGCAAATGCCAAGTTCAGTCACTATGGAGAAACCAGCATCAGTAGCCTCTGTTGAATGTGATTGGGAAGAAGAGAGGCTAGAATGCTACACCCTTAAGCAGCTCAAGCAATTCTGCAAAAAGTTTAAAGTGTCCATGACCGGGATCTCCAGGAAGGAGGACCTCCAAAAGGCGCTGAGGGCCTGGGTCGAATCAAGGAGTGCCCCTGTGGAGGGGCTGAGAATGCAGAAGGGCAGCTGGAGGGGCTATTGGGTCTAGGGGCTAGAAGACCACCTTCCCCAGTAGGTAGCAGTGTTTCTGCCAGAGGACTGTCTCCAGAGGAGTTGGAGGACAGGAAAGAGAGTAGGGTGCACGAAATGGAGCTGACCAAACTCAAGCTGAATAAGCAGTTAGAATTCGAAATGCAAACAAGGAAATTAGCCCTAGAGGAAAAGAAAATGCAGTTTGAACATGAGAAAGTTTTGAGGAGTTGGAATTGAAGGCCAAGAGCTTAGAGATTACTCCCTCTGGTGGCAGTGTACCGCCTGTGCCTGTTGAAGCTAGGGTGTATATTCCCAAAGATGTGGTGAAGGAGTTTTTAAAAATGACGACATAGGGCAGTGGTTCAAAGCCTATGAGGTAGCCATGTCTTCCCACCGGGTCCCTGAGAAGGATTGGGGAGCGGGGTTGTGGGGACGGTTCCTCAGTGAAGGGCGGGATACCTTGTTGGATTTGCCCTCTGAAGTCTATAATTCGTACAGCCACATGAAGGATGCCTTAATGACTAGATATGGTTTGACCCCTGAGCTTTATAGGCAAAGGTTCAGGAACTGTAGTAAGATTGAAAGCAGTACCTGGGTTGAATATGTGACCTTCTTTTGCAGAGCCTTGGATGGTTGGGTAAAGGGTAGCAAAGCGACTGATTTTCAGGCGCTCTTTGATTTGATTGCCTGGGAGCACTTGTCCGGTAATTGTTTTCCTGAGCTACGCCAGCACCTGATTGATAGTAAGCTGACTAACCCTAGGCAGCTTGCTGAGAGAGCGGACCGCTGGGTGAGTACCCGGGTCCACAAGGGTCACGTGGGAGACTCCGCCAAGGGTGGGCAGGGTCCCCAGCAGAAGAGTGGGGGGGACAAGGGTAAACAGAAGGAGTTCCATAAAGGGCCCCAAAGTAGACCCCAAGGGAACCAAGGGAAAGGTTCCCAGCCTCCCCCTGAGAAGAAGCCAGTGGCCCTGACAGGCCCCCTGTTCACCAGGGACCACTGGTATGTTACAAGTGTGGCGCCCCTGGCCACAAGGCAAACGATCCTCGTTGCCCTTTGCATGGAAAACCAGCACCCACCAGTGCAGTCCCCCGGCAGTTGGCTAGTGTAGCCCTGGGGGAGGAGTTGGGTGCCCAAGGTGGGGGATCCCACAGTGTTTTCCCTTGTCTCATTAGGAGACTCTGAGATGGTCCCTAGGACCCCGCTGCCTGAGAACACTAAGAAATACAGGCAGTGGGTGACCATCAATGGCCATAGGGTGGAGGCTCTGAGAGACACAGGAGCCAGTGTGACAGCTGTCAAGTGTCACCTGGTGTCTAAAGAGCAGGTTATCCCTGATGCATTCTATCCGGTTGTTGCCGCTGACAACACAGAGAGTCACTGCAAGGTGGCTCAGGTTCCCTTTGAGTGGGGGGGTCTCGGGTACTCTTCAAGTAGCTGTGAGGCCAGCCATGCCTGTTGACTGTTTGTTAGGGAACGATTTGGAGAGCTCACCTTGGGCTAAGGTGGAGCGGAGTGCGCATTTAGAAATGTTGGGCTTGCCTGATTGGGCATGTGTGACCACCCGGTCAATGGCAGCTAAAGGTGTTCAAGAGGACCTGGAGCCTGAGAGGGAGGCCCAGGTGCCTGCCGGAGAGAGAGGAGGCAGGGGCGCGGGAAACCGGCCCCCGAGGTTCCCACGGTCCAGGAGGAGGCAGACCCTGAGGGGATGCCCTGGAGCCTACAGGGGAACAGGTAGCTGAACTGGGGGACCTACCTGAGCTGACCCATTGGCAGCAAGAAGGAGGACCCTCCAGGGAAGAGTTCTGCAAGGAGCAGAACACATGCCCTTCTCTCGTGGGTCTGAGGCAACAGGCCACAGACCAGGCAGCAGGTGATCAGTCTGGATCACATTGGGTTTACTGGGAGAATGGTCTCCTGTATTCAGAGCCTAAGGTTGCTGAGCCTGGGTCAGCCCGTGTGCTGGTGGTACCCCAGCGCTTCAGAGCCTTCCTACTGGGGTTGGCTCATGATGTACCATTAGCGGGACATCTGGGGCAGGACAAGACCTTTGACAGGCTTGTTACCCATTTCTATTGGCCCCAGATGCGCAGGAGTGCCGCCACTCACTGCAGGACATGCCAGACTTGCCAGGCAAGTGGAAAAAGTGGGAGGAAGCACAAGGCTCCTCTCCAGCCATTCCCTGTGGTCAGCACCCCCTTTGAACGGGTGGGTATTGACATTGTGGGGCCACTGGACCCCAAGACAGCCATGGGCAACAGGTTTATCCTGGTCTTGGTGGACCATGCCACCCGGTACCCTGAAGCCATCCCTCTGAGGACAGTGACGGCCCCCGTGGTGGGACGGGCACTGATGGGAATTTTCTCACGTGTGGGATTCCCTCAAGAGGTGGTGTCTGACAGAGGTACCAACTTCGTGTCCAAGTACATGAAGTCCCTGTGGCAGGAGTGCGGTGTAACTTACAAGTTCACCACTCCTTACCACCCTCAAGGAAATGGTCTGGTTGAGAGATTCAACCGGACCCTCAAGAGCATGATTATGGGTCTGGAAGAACCCATGAGGCGTAAATGGGACGTCCTCTTACCATGCCTGTTGTTTGCATACCGGGAGGTGCCACAGAAGTCTCTAGGGTTCAGTCCCTTTGAGCTCCTCTATGGACACCCGGTGCGAGGACCTCTGAGTTTGGTCAAGGAAGGCTGGGAGCAATCTCCCAGGAAACCTCCCCAGGATGTATACAGTTACATGCTGGCCTTCAGGAACCAGACTAGGCGTTTCAGAGAGCTTGCTGAGGCAAATCTGGAAGCCAGCCAGGAGGAGATGAAGCGGTGGTACGACCAGAATGCCACTCTGGTAGAGCTTCAGCCTGGTCAGAAAGTGTGGGTCATGGCCCCTGTGGAGCCCTGTGCGCTCCAGGACAGGTGGACCGGCCCTTTTACGGTGGTGGAGCGCAAGAGTCCAGTTACCTATTTGGTGGACTTGCAGTCTCCCAGGAACCCCTTGCGGGTCCTGCATGTGAACCGCCTGAAGCCCCACTTGGAGAGGTCCCAAGTGGGCATGCTCTTAGCTACAGATGATGGAATGGAGGAGGAGACCGAGCCTCTTCCTGACCTCCTGTCAGCCCGAGAGCAAGATGGATCAGTGGAGGAGTAAACCTCTCTACCTCCCTGACACCTGAGCAGCAGGGTGACTGTCGCCAACTGTTGGGACAGTTCCCTGACCTGTTCTCCCTGGTTCCCAGTGTCACTCATTGGTGCGTCCATGATGTGGACACTGGGGACAGTCTTCCTGTGAAGCACAAGGCTTACAGGGTGACTGACAGGGTCAGAGCCTGCATCAAGGAGGAGGTCTCCAAGATGTTTGCGCTAGGGGTCATTGAGTCCTCTAACAGCCCTTGGGCCAGCCCAGTGGTCTTGGTTCCAAAGGCTGCCGCGCCTGGTGCCACACCAGAACTCCGGTTCTGTGTGGACTACAGGGGACTCAATTCCGTCACCAGGACTGACGCCCACCCCATCCCCAGAGCTGATGAGCTCATAGATCGGTTAGGGGCTGCGCGGTACCTCAGCACGTTTGACTTAACGTCTGGGTACTGGCAGATCGCCTTGACTGATGGGGCAAAGAGAGGTCAGCATTCTCCACACCAGATGGGCACTACCAGTTCCGGGTGATGCCCTTTGGGATGAAGAATGCCCCTGCCACCTTTCAGAGGTTGGTCAACCAGGTGTTGGTTGGACTGGAGGATTTCAGTGCCGCCTACCTGGATGACATCGCAGTGTTCAGTGCCCGTTGGGAAGAACATCTGCGCCACCTCTGGGAAGTGTTGATGGCGCTGCGGAGGGCAGGCCTCACAATCAAGGCAAGTAAGTGCCAGATTGGGCAGGGTTCTGTGGTGTACTTGGGACACCAGGTTGGGAGCGGCCAGGTGGCGCCCCTCCAACCGAAAATTGATACCATTCTGGCTTGGGAGCCCCCAAGACCCAGACAGAGGTGAGAGCCTTCCTAGGACTCACCGGGTATTACCGGAGATTCGTCAAGGGGTATGGCAGCATTGTTGCCCCCTTGACCGAGCTGACTTCAAGAAGCAGCCCAGGAAAGTGATTTGGACTGACGCCTGTCAAAAAGCTTTTGACACCTTGAAGACTGCCATGTGCACGGCGCCTGTGCTCCAGGCACCCAACTTCTCCAATGAGTTCATTGTTCAAACCGACGCTTCAGAGCATGGTGTAGGGGCTGTTCTATCACAGATCAATGAGGAGGGCCTAGACCAACCTGTAGCCTTCATCAGTAGGAGGTTACTTCCCGGGAACAGAGATGGAGTGCTATCGAGCGTGAGGCATTTGCTGTGGTCTGGGCACTGAAGAAGCTGAGACCATACCTGTTTGGGACTCACTTCCGGGTTCAGACAGACCACAGGCCCCTCAGATGGTTGATGCAGATGAGGGGTGAGAATCCAAAGCTGTTGAGGTGGTCCATTTCCCTACAGGGGATGGACTTTACGGTGGAACACCGCCCTGGTACAGAACACGCCAATGCTGATGGACTGTCCAGATTTTTCCGCCTTAGCGATGAGAACTCCCTAGGGGTAGGATAGTTCTCCCCACATTTCAGCTGGAGGGGACACGTGTTAGACCTGGCATCCTTGGCGTGGGTCTCCCTTCCATTTTTTCGTAATGCCTCCACTGTTGCCGATATGTTTTTGCTGGACTAGATGCTCATGGGCACTTTGCCGCTGCTAATCAGTGCCAAAGTGCAAGTGCTCCCTATCGGTAATTGATATATGTATTAGTGACTCCATGATTGGATGATTGGTTTACTTGTCAGTCCCTAGTACAGTGCACTCAGTGTGCCCAGGGCTTGTAAATCCAATGCCGCTGGTGGGCTTGCAGCACTGGTTGTGCCACCCACAGAAGCGGCTGGTAAAATGTATCTCAGGCCTGCCATCGCAGAGCCTGTGTGCAGCCTAGGGCTGCCATGTCGACTTGGTGAGTACACCCACTTACCAGTCCCTAAAACCTTCCCTTTACTGCATGTTGGTCACCCCTAAAGTAGGCCCTAGGGCAGGGTGCATTGTAAGTATAAGGTAGGACATGCCCTGGTGTGTGTGGCATGTCCTAATAGTGAATTACAGCCATTTTCGTTTTCACTATTGCAAGGCTACCTGCTCCCCATAGGCCAGAATGGGCAGACTGACTATTACACCTTATAGTCAGAACTGACCCAGGGAACATGGTAGGAAAAACGAATTTAGTATGCCTGAACTCAGGATGATAAAATACATCTTTTAGTGAAGTTGGTTTTAACATTCTGTGTTCGAAAATACCACTTTTAGAAAGTGGGTATTTTCTTGCCTAACTATCCAAGCCTGCCTCTGCTAGGTTGTGTATTCCTTGTCTGGAGATTGAGTGACAGGGGCTGGGGGTGGCTACCGGAGACAGGGTGAGTCAGCGCAGGGCTGAATAGAAAGATCTGCAGCCAGAGTGGAGGGAGGAGTTGCACCTGGGTCTGAATAGGGCTGTGCCTGCCTTCCACAATGCTGGCTCCACCTCCTGCCGGGCGGCTGAGCACTCTGCCCCACATTCTGAAAGGAAAGAAGGAGTCAGAAAAACAAAGTGCTCCAGGACTGACCAGAACTGGTTTTGGACTAGGCAGAGGCCTCTCTGCCTCCAGAGAACAAAGAGAATCAGGGTATAAGAGGGGCACCCAGACCCCAGGAAGATTAGATCACTTTTGGGAACAAGAAGAAACCTTTACTGAGGAGCGGAACCAAGAAGAAACTGAGGAGAAACTATCCCTAAGCCTGAAGTGCTGCTTGGGGGATTGGCCTGCAGTGGTTTGCCTGACTGCCAAAGAGAGGAGAAAGGAACTTTTGCTTTGCTGTGACTTTCATCAACTTGTGAAGGATCTCCAAGGGCTTGGAAGAGAGCTTGCCCCCTGACCGAAGTCCCAGGACCATTGGACTTCACCCCCTTTGTGAATTGCTGCTGGAAACTCTGTTTCAGTGGCTACAGAGGTAGGGAGCTGTGACCGACTCTCACGACCGACTCGGTGTCCTGCAAGCACCGCATCGAAGCACCGTCTCGCCCTGCAACGCACGGCCCTGGTCTCACCGACTCCGTCAACGAGCCGCTGCCTGCACCGCATCGAGGGACAACGCGTCCTGCAACGCTTCGCTACGCCGAATCGAACTGGTCCGACCGACACGGTCACTGCTGCTGAGTTCGAGTCCTGTGACCGCACCGGAGTTGGGCACCGCTCGCACGCTTTGCGGCGCACCGCCCGACTCGCACCGCTGTCCGGACTGATCGACGCCAGCTCCTGAATCCGGCTCCGTCGCCGCACCGCAACCTGCCAGCACCGCATCGAAGCACCGTCTCGCCCTGCAACGCACGGCCCTGGTCTCACCGACTCCGTCTCGGCGAGCGTCAACGAGCCGCTGCCTGCACCGCATCGAGGGACAACGCGTCCTGCAACGCTTCCATTTTGCATCGCGACCGCGGCAGACAGCCATCCGGCTCGCACGCCCGTGCCTGCCGCTTCAAGTAAAGGTACTGTGACCGAGTCTGTCTACGCTGTGTTGGCCCGTCTCGGCGCGGTCAGCTGGATTTGTTAGACTCTGTTTGTTCTCGACTCCGCCGTAGCCGGAGGAGGCTACCGACTCGCACAGAACCTTGAATTAAGCCTTTTTGATCAGAACTAAGTATTCTTAACAGTATTGTGGATTATTTTTGTCGTTTATGGTCTTGTGATAAATCTATATAAAGTATACCTATTTTTATAAATATATAACCTGTGTGGTGTCCATTTGTAGTGTTGTCACTTGATTACTGTATGTGTTCACAAATGCTTTACACACTGCCTCTGAACTAAGCCTGTCTGCTCGTGCCAAGCTACCAAGAGGGTGAGCAGGGGTTATTTCGGGAGTGTACCTACTTTCCCTGACTAGACGCAAGGGTCCCTATTTGGACAAAGGTACATACCTCTGCCAACTAGAGACCCCCAAATCTAACAGATACATTGTTTTTAACGAATACATTCACTGATTTTTTAGTTATCCTGCACAGTTGCGGTTAGCACAATTAACTAACTCAAAAGGGGTTGATTGGGTGACCCAAAATTATGACACACAGCAGATTAAACATAATTTAACAAAGTTAGGGGCGACTTGTGTTCTTTTTTAAATTGTTCATGTGAGTAGGCAGAGTAAATAAATGATCACCAGATATTTTGTCTAACCTTCAAAACTACAGTCCAAGATGGAGCAAAGACTACGTTTTTGAGTCAGAGTTTGGTGGATGGGGACATCTGCCAAAACGTGAATGACACCCTGTCACCCTATTTAATGTATATAAATGTATACACCATTGTGGCACTGTCTAGTTTGGATCCTTTCTCCTTTTTAGCGGATGTGCCACAACTCTGTCAGGACCTGTGCCCAAAGTTGGAAATAACCATTACACTTTTCTGAAGATTGCTCAGTAACAACGCTACACAATGCCATGTAGGGCGCACAAACGCACTGCTTCAATCATTGGAAAAAGCCAATAATTCTAGTTGTTTTAGAAGTGAAATTCCATCTTCACTGCTTTGTGAATTTGTGTGTGTGGCTTGTGGATGGCGCAATGGGTGAATGTGAGGCTCCGTCAACAGCAGGATTGGTGAGTGCATGGATGAATGAATGAGTGACTATGAATGGATGGGTGGATGAGTGATATATTGGTGTGTTGCGTTGGAGTGCTGTATTCGGTTTTAATTCTTTTTGTTCACTTGGTGTGCTATGTTTTTTTTTTTAGTACTGTGGTACAGTTCTGTTTTTGCTATGTTAGTATCTTGTCTTGTGTTCTGTTTTCATGCTGATGTACTGTGCCGAGCTTTGATATTGTGAGGTTTTGTTGTGTTTGGCTGTAGACTGCTGTTGTGCTATCGTGGTGTTGTTTAATTGTAATATGGTGAATTGGTCTGGTGTTGGTGTGTTACGTGGTATTATTATGTTGTCATGTTATATTACTGCTTTTGTATTTGTGTTGTGATGTGGCACACTATTGTGTTTATGGGTGGCGTTTTTGTCTTGTGTTGTTGTGCTGTGAAAACTTGCTGGTGTGCAACCAGCATTTGTGCGTGTCTTGGTTTACATATGTTAGCACATTAAAGCCAGGCCTATTGGCTTTGCTCATTCTTGTTCTTTAAATCCCAACCGGTCAGTCTCCCATTCTACTTCTAAGGAATACGGTTTCTCACCAAAGTGCCATATCCTGACCTCAATGCAGACTAAGTCTATCAGTGATGCCCACTTACGGTCTTTTTCAATGGAGGCAGGGCGAGGTGTCCAGCGTCTCGAATTCAAGTCTTAAGCTCATCCAGGGCTTTAAGTGGGCCGGGTCTCACCGGTGCTGAGCACCAGAAGTTTTTTAAAGGGGGCCTCGAAACGGGTCTCTATCGGGCTCTATTTTGTGCCCTGGCACAGGCGGTCCATTTTTCCCAGACTGCAGTGACAGCAGGCACATGGATGTACGATGCTCACTTCTCACTAGTGGAAAAGTTACGGCATGACGTCATGCCAGGTGAGCGTTGTAGGGGAAGGGAAATCCTTTAAAGAGTCATTTTCTCTCTGGATTTCCCTTCTCCTTTTCAAACTCAGGAGCAGCAACATTGTCGTGGTGTCACCAGGGCTTTAAGTGGAAGCTTTTTCAATATTATATATAACAAGCCATAGTTGCTGCTTATTTATCTTATGCAACTAACAACCATTGATAAAGCCAATAGTCCTGACTTGTTGTAGGTATGATGTTACTTGTTGTATCATATATCTGAATGCAATGACAGAAGAAACAGCAAGTCGGGCGGCACACTATGCTAATAGCTTACGTGTTTTTAAGCCACGCCCTTAATTACATTGCCACGCCCCTTTGAGAGATTTTCCCCGTTTTTTCATCCTACTTAAAGCCCTGAGCTCTTCGTTACAACATGATGGGCCATGGCACTAGCAATGACGCCATCACTAGCAGCACTATCCCTTGAGGGGGAAGGGAGGGGACTGCACAGCAGCGGGAGAAACGGAGGGAGACTGAAGAAGCAGGCAGAATTGATTTACGTACCGAAAGCCTTTTGTTCATTTTTGAAAATGTACTCAATTAAAAGAAAAATTAAACTTCGACACGTAATTTTGTGCATGTGAATTATTTAGTTGGAATGGTTTTTCTCAGACCACTGCTGGAGTATTTTACTGGCACTCTGGGATACTCTTGTGGCGCTGTCCCGTTCGCTTCCTTCTGCATCGAGCGCAAGACTAGCGCCACAGATCCTCCGCACTCGATGGGGGGAGCGGCAGCGCACATTTCTAAGAATTCCGTTTTCATGTCTCGTGACATTAAATCCTTTACCAGATCTGACATGGTCGCCTCGGGGTAAAGGCAGCAGCGCCTAAGCCCCTTTTTCACATTTAATATTTCTTTGTACTTGCTGATATGGAACAATAGGTGTCTCTATCATTCACTAGGCGCAGTCCCTTTGGATTGACCTGACGTCTGAAGGATGCAAGGCACCATCTGCTAGAATAGAAATGTAATCCTTCAATAGATGAATGAGTTCAGATCCCTGGAAGTAACGGGGTCAGTTCCAAAAAAGGTTTTGGCGTCATTTAGATGTGAATTGCTTCGTCAGTCCTACACCGTTGCGTGTGTGTTGGTTTAACCTGTGCTTTCTGCATTCTGCGCCATAATATGCGGACAGATTTTAGTGGGTACATATTAAGGATGGAAGTGTTAGGTAAACAGGTTGGTCGGAGGATGTGCTTTTCATTGGCTAAGGAAGGATTATGTGAGTCTCCCATGCTACTGCTGCTCTGTACCCAGGGTATCCAACGAAGGTCCAAGAGGCCCACTCCCTGCCAGATTTTCAAGATATCCACCTACAACAAATGGTCATACAATGAATCTGGATGAAACATTTCTACCTAGTAGTTATGCAGAAAATCTGGCATTGATCTGTCATTCCTTGACCAGTGTTGGGCATCCCTGTTCTATATCATGCTCCTCATTTAGAGTCATGCGTATTATGGGAAAGATGGGAAAAGGAAGAGCCCTCGCTTCATGATGTGTGATATCATAGGACTGATACACAAGATTAAGGAGGCAACACGTTTAGAATTTAAAGAGGAAAATTGCAGGTCTGATGAACAAAACCACACCCTGCCCTCCACGAGAATCCTCATGTCTTTGTAAAAATACGCATTTACTTTCTATCCAGCAGTCATCAATGCTGGGGGTTCATGCCCTATAATCGAAATCACTTTTTATTTATAAACAGTAGCATCCCTAAGCAACCACATACTTGAATCTTGGACTAGTAGGCTATTGTCCTGGTTCAGCTGCAGGGGCCTGTAAAATGAGGCGCTCATTCAACCCACCAATTTTCGGACTCCCTCACTACCCAGATCTCACTACCCCCTCTCGCCGTATGGTTGACACTTGTCCAAGCAGTGCTTAATTTGTAAAAACAAAATAAGTGCCAGGGTTCTCGTCAGGAGGCCACTGCAGCTTGCGCCACACATTGCCCCTGCCATGCTGCCAATGATAGTAACAACACAACTACTAACCATCACGCTCCTACAAAAGTGACAGTTCGGACTATTTCAGGCCCCAAAGCCATAAGAATGGTCTGGGTGGCAGGTAATAGTTATTTTTAATGTATATTGAATTAATAATTAACTGTTGTTGTGGTCATCTCTAAATTAGCCAGACAACGCCACCTGGTGGCAGACTGTCACAAGCCACGGTGTTGACAATTAAGTGCCAGTGCCGAGCACCAGAAACCACTGGCTCAAATTAGGCACTGTGTCCAGGTGTTAACTTATCTGCTCCATATGAACTTAGCTTCATCCATCCTGAAAATAAAATGACTGCCCTAATCTTAAACATCGCTATTCTGTTTAAAGGACTTTTTAGCAGGGTAATAACTGATTTTGGCCCTATTTCTTCAGTTTGAAAGTGTTTCCTTGATGTCTTCACATATTTAGAGAGCTTCATTTGGACTTTCAGGATAAATCGATTGAACTGACCATTGCCACTAAATTTTGGGGCATATTAGCAAGAAATGGCGATAACTAATGTTAACCTATGTTAGCGCTAGTTTTTCTATCGCAGTTGATCCCTGCAAGTTATCGCCCTGTTAGCGACGTATTAGCAACGTTTTGCTAACAGGTGATAGCTGCAGGGATCAGCGGCGAAAACCGTCGCTAACATTAACGCGGCGGCGTTAATGAAACGGGCGATAGCGGGTGGAATCCAGCGATAAGCCCTTCGCGATAACAAAAGGCACGCTAACCTGCAATTTTTGACTTCGCCTATCTGTCCACCTCCAACATAAAAGATGCACCAAAAAAAAGGAATAATGCAGATATGAGCAGCCAGGGCATAGTGCAGCACACATCAACAACCCCCTCAAGCCACCCAACATCCTGGTTGACCAGGATGAGATCCTGGTCCCCACGCAGGACCTGCGTTTGGTTCCTGGATCCCTCGCTGGACCTGCGTCTGGTTCCTGGATCCCTCGCTGGAGCTGCGTCTGGTTCCTGGATCCCTCGCTGGACCTGCGTCTGGTTCCTGGATCCCTCGCTGGAGCTGCGTCTGGTTCCTGGATTCCTCGCTGGAGCTGCGTCTGGTTCCTGGATCCCTCGCTGGAGCTGCGTCTGTGGCCTGGAGTGGGATGTGGAGTAGATGTGGAGTCGATGAGCCGTGGCGGGAGACATTGATGTGCGACGATCACCCGTACCTGGTGGTGAAGTCTGGCAGGTCGCATGGAGACACGTTGCTGACCTGTGTGAGAAGCCCGCCATGCGCACCTTGGTGCAGTCAATGGTAGAGGTGATCCTGCGCACCAACGTAGTGATGTCCGCTTTGCATACTATGATCCACCACTACACCGGGGTGCACAGAGGGGATTACCAACGGTGGGTGCCGTCTCCCTGCATCACAGGACGGATGATGTTGGGCTGGCCGGACGCCCTGGAGGGTGAGGCCCCTGTGCGACACCGACCTTGTGTGGACTGAGCGCTGCAACTACATGCCTAAGGGAGCCCTGCTGTATCAACTGCATCGGGCGGTCCACCAGCCGACTACGCGGTGACTGCTGTACCCAGCCCAGTGAAAGCACACCTGGCTCAAGCTCCTGCTGGCTGAGTCACAGATGTGGAGAGAGTGCAGTGGATTGCGCCACGGGGTCAATGTCCAGGTAAGGAGAAGGTGGGACGTGTAGCGCAGGAGGGCCGGGGGGAAGTCGCTCATACCGATCACACATAGATGACGCACCCCCAGTGGCGGGTCTACCGCTATGTTGGAAGAGTGTTGCCCCACCACCTCAAGCAGTGCAGAAGAGGAACAATCATCACATGATGATAGCTCAATCAATCAATCACTCAGGGGAATTGTAAGCGCGCCACACACCCGTGAGGGTCGCAAGGCACTGAGGGGTGGGGGTCTGCAGATCTGTAAGCCGAAGAGCCAGGTCTTGAGGGTCTTCCTGAAGGTGTTCAGGGAGGGGGCACCTCTGATGTCTGCCGGTAGCTCGTTCCAGGTATTGGATGCAGTGTGGGAGAAGGATCTCCCGCCTGCTCTGGCTCTGTGGATGCGCTGCGTTTTGGACAGTGCGTGTGTTAGACTTGGCATCTTTTGGCGTGTTTCCCCTGACTTTTTGCTTTCTGACCTCCCGGTTTTGACTCTGTTTTTGCTGGTGTGATGATTCTGCGCACTTTCCTCACTGCGGTCCAGTGGGAAAGTGCAAGTGCTCCTGTATAAAATGTGTTATGGATTGGTGTTTCCATGATTGGCCTATTTGGTTTATGTGTCAGTCCCTCGTAAAGTGCACTGCGAGTGCCAGGGCCTATAGACCAAATGCTGTTGGTGGGCTGCAGCACTGGATTGTGCCACCCACGCAAACAGCCCGTAAAGTGTAACTCGGGCCTGCCAACGCAGAGCCTGTGCGCAGCCTGGGGCTGCCATGTCGACTTGGCAAGTGCACACACTTGCAAGTCCCTAAACCTTCCCTTTGCTACATGTTAGTCACCCCTAAGGTAGGCCCAAGGTACCCCTGTGGGCAGGGTGCGGTGTATGCGAAAGGTAGGACATGCCCAGGTGTGTGCGGCATGTCCTGATAGTGAATTACAGCCTAGTTCGTTTTTCACTATTGCAAGGCTACCTGTTCCCCCTAGGCCAGAACGGGCGGTTTTGATTATTACAGCTTATAATCCTAACTGACCCCGGGAACATGGTAGAAATTCGAGTTTAGTATGCCTGGACTCAGAATGATAAAATGCAGCTTTTAGTAAGGTTGGTTTTACCATTCTGGGTTTGAAAATACCAGTTTTAGAAAGTGGGTATTTTCTTGCCTAACCATCCAAGCCTGCCTCTGCGGGGTTGTGTATTCCGTGTCTGGAATGTGAGTGACAGGGGCTGGGGGATGCCAGGAGACAGGGTGAGTCAGCGCAGGGCTGAATAGCCAGATCGACCTGTAGATGGGTGGGAGGGGTCGCACCTGGGCCCTGAATAGGACAGTGCCTTCCCTCCACAATGCTGGCTCCACCTCCTGTGGTGCGTCTGATGTCCCTGGCCTACTCACTGAAAGAAGGGACGGAGACTTGTCAACAAAGTGCTCCAGAACTGGTTTGGACTAGGCAAAGGCCTCTCTGCCTTCAGAGAACAAAGGAATTTGGGATATAAATATTGGGGCCCTGACCCCATGAATTTAGATCTCGCTGGAATCAAGGAACCTGCCAAGACGAAGAGCTGGAAGAGCTGCCAGGAGGAGTACTGCCCCTTTGCTGTGTTGTTGCTTTGTTGGGTTGGCCTGCAGTTGCTGCTTCTGTCTTGGGCAGTGAAAGGACTGGACTGAACTTTCTACGAACTTGTGCTGAGTATCTCCAAGGGCCAGAAACCGAGCTGGCCTCCTGTTAGAAGTCTCAGGGACTGCAAAGACTTCACAAGCCTCTGGGTACCGCTGCTGGAACGCTGTTTCAGTTGCCACAGAGGAAGGGACCTGCAACCGACTCCGTCAACCGAATCCATCCCTGGCCGGTGACCTGTTTGCACCGCAGACCGCATCGCTTCGCATCGCAACCCTGGTCTCACCGTGGGCGACGTCCGCGCCGCCAACATCGAGCCGCTGCTTGCACCGTGACCTGTGGGCACCGCAGTTCGCATCGCATCGCTTCACTGGGCCAGCCGGACCAGACCGACACTGTCGCTGCAACTGGCTCAAGAGTCGGGACCGCACCGCATTTGGGGCACCGCTCGCACGTCTGCGACGCACCGCTCCGACTCGCACCGCTGTCCGACGCCAGCTCCCGCACTCCGGCTAGGTCGCTGCATCGCAACCTGTCAGCACCGCATCAAGCATCGTCTCGCCCTGCATCGCACGCCTTGGACTCACTGACTCCGTCTGCCCGACACTCATCGAGCCGCTGCCTGCACCGCATCGAGGGACACCGCACCTTGCATCGCTCCGTCTTGCACCGCAACCGCGACGAACGCCGACCGGCTCGTACACTCCGTACCAGCCACAACGAGAAAAGGTACTGTGACCGAGTCTGTTCACGACTCTGCTGGCCCGTATCGACGCGGTCGGCTGGAACTGTTAGACTCTGTGGTTCTCAGCATCACGGTAGGCTTGGACGGAGCTACCGACTACGTACGAACTTTGCTTTTGTGCTATTCCTGCAAAGAAGAAGTTAACGTATCAAGTATTCATTCGTAAAGTATAGTATTGTGGATTTTTGTCGTAATTGGTCTTGTCTTGAGTATATAAAATATTGGTTATTTTTCTAAACTGGTGTGGTGTCCGTTTGTAGTGCTTACACTGTATTACTGTTGGTTATGTGCAAATGCTTTACACACTGCCTCTGAATTAAGCCTGACTGCTCGTGCCAAGCTACCACGAGGGTGAGCAGGGGTTACTTCACGAGTGTAACAACCCTTACCCTGACTAGGAAGAAGGGTCCCTACTTGGACAAAGGTGCAAGCCCTTGCCAACTAGAGATCCCATTTCTAACAGCGAGGTTGGAAGATTGGATGTCTCATTTGTGTACGTGGAAGTTGATTCTGTTGTTGAGGGTTCCTCGGAGTGTGGAGTTGTGGCTGGTCTGGATCTGGAAGTGCAGGTGTTTGGCGGAGGGGAAGGTTCCGCTGGGGGTGGTGAGGCGGAGGCTGCTCTTGTGTGTAATGGCGAGGCACCCTCCCGAATGGTTGGTGTGGTCCTTCCTCTGGATCTTGTATCCGTCCGGGATGGCGGTCTTGATGTCGGGGGCGGAGAGGCGTTGATCCAGGTCTCCGTGAAGAAGGCGATGCCGGGCGAGAGAGAGTCGAGTAGGTTCCAGATTTCCACGGCGTGTATGTGCACGGAGCGCCCGTTGAGGGGATGCATCCTAGGGTGTCGCCGGTGCTGGTGTCGGCTGTGTTGGAGTCCGGGGTGGTGGTTAAGCTCTGGCGGCAGTGGAGGCAGGAGAACTGGCCGTGGGTCGTGTTTGCCGAGGCCTGTTGTCAGTCTCTGACTTTCCCGGGTTTGAGTGCGTGGAGGGTGGCTGTGCCGTAGCAGTGGGTGGCCCGTGATCCAGGCTTACTGGCGCTGGTCGCGGTTGGGTTGCAGACGTGCACAGACGGGCTTGTCTTAGGTGCGCCTTCTGCGCGCCAGCAGCGCCTGTCCGCTGCGCAATTGTGCAGCGTCCGCCATTAGGTAGGGGAGGGTGGAGGAACGATCAGCTGGGAGGAGGGAATGTGCGAGGACAGGGGCGCGGGGCCGCAGGGGCAGCAGCGGCGGGAAGCGTGTAGTGCAGGCTCAGAGAAGCCAATGAAACAGTTAAAAAAGGGACAAACAAGAGATAAATAACGGATGTAATCATGCTATGTATCCTCAGGGGCTGGGCGGGTGGGTAGGACTGCTCCAAACACGGAGCAGGGAATGTGCGGATTGGCATGCACACTCAAGTGCGCAATGACTGTTTGGTCGGCCCACTCAGGCCGCCCAATGCAGACATGCGCACTTCTCTGTTGGCAATGCAGGCTGCATTGCAGCCTGCATGGAGAACATGCCCACCCCTCCGGCCCCTGGCTGCATGACTTGTCCCGTTGCCAAATAACAATACCACCGCCGCATCGCAGCGTTGTGAATGACTCATGCGAGGGAGCCTCGCTGCCTACTTCCTTTTCCTGGAAGCAGACGCAGGAGAGCAGGAGCTACGTAGACACGGGACACGGCTTAGAGGTGAGACTTCCCTCAATACATTTTTAACTACACACGCTCACACACACATCCCCGCGGCCACGCACCATCCAGTGTTCATTACGGGGTTTACCACCTCCTAGCTGTCCAGACACCCCCCGCACTTCTCAATGGTGGCCGCTGTGCCCCCATGCACAGCGGGCTTACCATTCGTGTGCCAAAGGCACATACATAGTTGCGATGCATGCCATGATATCGCATTCCATTCCAATACATACTAATACTAGGCACATTGTAACAGTAGAGTAGGTGTTGCATAGCTGAGACATGACGATCACTGTTCCCACTACAGTGAGTGCGACACAAGAATAACCTTTGCACAACAGACCCAACCGTGAACCCTGGAATTCATTTCTGAACCCCCAAAAGACACCCAAAAGATCACATTTGAGACAAACGCACCCCCCAAATTTCTCTTTATTTTGGCACAAAACACACCCAGGATTTAGAAATTTGACCCCAAAAAAACACACAAAAATTCAAACATTTACCCCAAAAACACCCCATTTTTCATATTTTACCCCAAAAAACACCCCATTTTTCATATTTTACCCCAGAAACACCCCATTTTACTTATTTTACCCCCAAAAAACACCCCATTTTTCATATTTTACCACATAAAACACCCCATGTTTCATATTTTACATCCAATACCCATGCACACCTGAAAAAGTTGAAATTACCCCATTACTGACCTCACAATGCGTTGAATTCAAATGCGATGTTAAGGCACCTGCGTTGTCAGAGTTGCGTTGTTAATGATGTACTGCCTGCGTTGTAATGGTCATCTCCCGTGCCAAAGGCAACACATAGGCTACGCCGTTTGCGTCCGTCTGCCCCTGGACCGCGCTCAGCACCAAGGAGCATTCCTCTTGGACACTCCACCGATACGACGCCAGCAGCCTCCTCGCCATCAACCCTGGACACCACCTTGCCTGCCAGGACCAACACCTGCTCCGGACCGGACATCGCCATCACCATCATTGACGGCTGCAGTATCACCCGCAAGGAGCACCCCAACCGTCAGGGAGGAGGCATTGCCATCACCTACAGAAGCACACTCCGACTGACCACGCACTCTAATGACCCAAGGGTGACCATGGACCACGTCAACTCCAAGATCCGGACCAGGCACAGGTGCATCCTCTGCGGCACCCTCATGTGCAGGCCCCCCAGGCAATGCACCCCCATTCTCCAATACCATTTTAGACCTCATTGCACCCCAGGATCTCCCATCCACCGACGGCATCCTACTCGGTGACCTCAAGTTCCACATGGAGAACCCCAGTGACCAGGACACCAGCCCCTCATGGGGAAGGTCTCTTACATCAGACGCAAGCAGCAAGTCACCGCAAAAAGCCACATAGCAGGACACATGGTCGAGCACGTCACCTCCGCCAGCGTGAACTTCAAGTGCAGCCACAACACCGGACTTTCCTGGACCGACCCTCATTGTTAACATCATGTCTTCTTCACCTTGCCCACCGGACGCCACTGCCATCATCGCACCCCCTTGCAGCTGGATCAAGGCCACCGAAGAACATCTTGTCAACTCCCTCCGCACCAACACTCCACCAATGCTTCCAAACGATGACACTGCAGCGCCCAACCACCACCGATGTATCTCCAACTGCGCCGACATTCGGGCACCCCTCATGAACAGCACTGCGTCAGTACCTTCCGCCTGCCTGATGGCAGGCGTGAGGGTGAGGCAGTGCCACAGGGATAGGCTGGCCCCATGCATTGCTGGAGTTGCATCATGGTTGTGACACGACTGCAGCAATGCGTGACTTTAGCGCAGACAGATACGTCAGGATTCCTGACGTATCTGTCATTACTTGCGTCATGGAGTGCTGTCCAGTGAGTACAGCGCATCCATGCTGTTGCAAGGAGGGCGTAATGAGAAGTGTTGCAACGCTGTCTTGTTGCAGCGCAGCAACACTTTTCATGACTGGGGCCCAGGAATGCGCACTATCTTATTGATGGTGCACATTCCTGCACTGTATTTTTGTCGCAGGGCAGCGCTGCTACATTGCTTGCAGCGCTGTCCAGCACCAAAAACATGCATAGATGTGGGCCCAAGACTTGTCCCCATTTTTAAGACCAGCTATTTTCTGGTCTTAAGTTCCTGCAGCTAACGGGCCTTAGCGCGACTTTTTTTATCGCTTCGCGGGTCCGGCCTATCCTTGCTAATAGGGCGAAGCGCGGTTAGCCGGAGTTTTTGCTAAATTTAGAGAAGGAACGCCTACCTTGCATGTCATTAGCGATAAATATCGCTGGCATGCAAGGCGATAGTAAAACCGGGTGCTATCGCCGGAAAGCTGTCGCTAACGCCTGTTAGCGACAGCTTGCTAATAGGGCGATGAAAATATCGCCACTTTAGTGTCAAAAAAGTGCCGCTAAAGTGGCAATGGGCCTTTGATAATATGCCCCTTCGTGTTTTGAACTAACAATGAAGAACAATCCTCGCAATCGTTTTTTCTTTTTTTTAAACAATTCTTTTTATTAAACATGCATCAGTGATAATGTACAGCATTACTTTAACAGATGTCCGACAATACATAAGCATCCCCCCTTACGTCGTAGCCTGCAAACTTTTATTACGGCAATCCCAACGGATCAGAAGTCATTCCTCCTAACCCCCTCCCATCTTGATGACCTAACCTCCCTCCCTCTCTCACTTCCCTCAAGGATTCCTGTATGTCTTCCATTGACTCCACACTTTTTTCCATTCTCGCAAACAGTTTTTGAACTATTTACTGCGCCCGTTTTACACTCAGTTTTACCACTGGCTTCTTGCTGGTAGAACATCAAAGGGCAAAAGACGAGCAAGTGCGATATTAACTCAACTGTCAAAACGTGTAAAATGTATTAATAAATGCGAATGAAAATACAAATGAAACAAGCATTGGCAAAGCCAAAAGGGCCAACCTTGGTGAGTCGGTGTCACGGTTATATATTTTTGTTACAAGCTGATGCCACAAAATGGAAAAAAAGCAAGCCAATCAAGTGTGTTGGCTATAGGCTTGAAATAAAGAATATGTATTTAAAATATAATTAAACATTGCATATCATTTATAACTAATGAATACAAATGAAACAAGCATTGGCAAAGCCAATAGATTTGGCTTTAATGTGGTAATGCATGTTAACACAGGCATGATGTTTTCATGCATTGCATACATAATTTCAGGTTATCACATTAAAGCCTGCCCTTTGTCTTTAGCCAAAACAGAAAAAGGGATTGCTTTCTGTAAATAATGCATATAGGAGAGAGAGAGAGAGAGAACTGAATGTGACAAACAGCATGATGATTAAAAAGACTTGTCAGATGTTTTCATACATTCCAAACGAAGCCTGGAAGATAGAATGACACACCATCTCTCCAATTGCATGAGGTCAAAGGGTAATACTCCTCTGGGTTGTGCCAAAGGCCTCTCCATGTATATTTTAAGGAATTGGTAACAATTTGTCATGCAGTCAGTTGTTCTGTTAAGCTAGAGCTAAAAAAGGATAAAGAATGGAAAGAAGAAATCATTGGCAAAGTAAAGTATTAGCCTATCAGCAATGGCACTGAAGTGCACTTCTTCTAAGGGAGATGTGCTTTAATTACAGTGCATTAGAGTCAAAGGCTGATGTGGGATGACCTATTGTGGCATGTTCTATGCTATTTTGAACTCTTTTTTGTTAGAAAAGAGAGTGGAAACAGATTTGCCCCTCTTCATAGTTATACTGCACAATTTTGCTACCTATTTCTGGTGTTAATATTAGTGGATGACTTCTCCCAGCCCCTTTTACAGTCTGCATGCTTCTTAATGTGCCTTTCATCGCACATTTTCACGCTACACTTCTTTAATTAACATCCCAGGCAGTGGTTTGGCTTTAATGTGCCTTTCTTTTTTATTTTCTAATTTCAAGTACACTTTAGAGGGGTTTGCTTTCTCTTGTTCATTCCTACTAGGTTTCCCATTAGGCAGATCAGGCTTGCCTTGCATAGCAGTGCTGAAACAAGTCTTCTCAGTCAGCAGGCCAGAAGTTGAGTTAGTTTTGGCCGAGCTCAGGGCCTTGTGTCTTTTTGACTTGTCTCGTGCCACTTCGGGGCCTGATGTCCATTCTTCTTTACTCTGAGCATCCAGGCCCAGATCAAAGCATTGTCTGGGGGCATTCCTCAGTTCCAGGTCCATCTACTTCTAGAGGTGGCTCCAGGGTTCGGGTCTGCGTGTTCTCCCTTTTGAGCTTTGTTGGTACAGAGAAAGACGAGCGAGCACTATCCTCCTTCAGCAAGAGTCTACTTCCCGTGGGAGTCCGTGTCTTTAGTATCAGTCCCCTCTGGAATTGTAGCAATCCAGCCTCCAGGTTCAGTGTGTACTGTTGCCAGTTTCTATTTTTTAAGAGGTTGAAGTGAGATAGATACTTCAGGCTTGGATTAAGTCCACGTTTATTCACTGCCCATCACTGATCCCAGAGAGCGGGAGCTACTCGAGGCTTGCTTCCTCACTTTGCCTACCTTATCAGTCTATGCGGGATTTAGTATTTTCTACTAAAGATCTCCAGAGGTTAGAGCTCTTTAGCCCAGACACTACTACTCCAAGCAAATGCCCAACAGTGCATTCTTAGCTTTGAAGATGGGTACCCTATCCCATCCTCACAGGAAGGGTGCTCCAGGAGATTGGAGGGGCGGAATCTTTGGATGGGAGGAGGTTCCAGGGCAAGGTAAAGCATTCACTCTAGAGGGTATACAAACAAGGGAAGAAGAGGAAGAAAAAGTGTGACATCCAATGAGCCTGTAACCTTTCTCCTCGTTAATGTAAATGAATTGAATGCCACTAGAAAGTGTTTAGCACCTACTTGAAGAAGCTAGAGGGGATTTTATTTTATTGCGAAAGACACATCTGATATGGGAAGATCAAGGCCTACTGCATTATGGTCAGCGGGTAAAAGATGTTTGGCAAGCCCTCAACTTCAGCCACTGTATGGGGCGTTACTTTCATAGTTAAAAAAAATTGTGGGTGGACGAAAACTGAAGACAAGAAAGACAAGGAGGGTTGATGGATTCTAGCTGAGGTAGGACAAAGCACAAAATAAGCTTGCTATTCATTTTTATCGTGGACCCATAACTGATGGTCCACAACCTGTACAAGAAATGATGATAGAATGAGCCTATTTTCCTACTCCAGTAATAATAGAGAGGGGATTTTCAATTTTGCCAGAGGAAAAATGAACAGGAACAATCCGAAAGGAGGCTCTCTGTGAAATCCGCAAATGAGAGTTGAACCACCACTGCCATCAGGACGCCAGAAACTTTACCACCCTGTGGAAGGACTACAGTTCCCAGCAGCCTCTGCTGAAGGCCATGCCCCCCTCGCGCTTTTAAGCGCAGTGTGGTCCCGGGGTTGTTGTAACCTCCACCACCATCAGGATGCCAGAAACTTGCCACCCTGTGGGAGGACTACAGTTCCCAGCTTCCTCTGCTGAAAGCCACGCCCCCCTCGCGCTTTTAAGAGCAGCGTGTTCCCGCAGTGTGGGACGGGCCGCGCTCGGGCCGTGCCTGGGCGAAGCCTGGGCCAAGGACAGGCCCGTCCACGCCCGTCAGAGCCCAGAAGAAGCTGTGCTGGGCCACCCCTCTAACGCTGAGTACCTGAGATCCAAGTCAACACCATTATGGGGAAAGAAAGACCAAACAGCTGGAGACAGGAGGGGAAACCATCGCAACTCTTGACTCCTTCCTGGTAAGGGCCGCAAATGTACTGTCCAAACAGATCGAACTGACAGGACGTAGACTGTCCCTTGGAGATCCCAATAGTGGGATCATTATTAGAGACAACTCCCAGAGAGTCTCATATACCGTCTCCCTGGACCATATTATACCAGGCCCCCCGCCAACCATCCAAGAGTGCTCAAATAATAGTGCTGTTTCACCAGAAGAACCACCAGTTAAAAGGAAGAGAAAAGGGTCTAGACAGCAGCATTTACCAAAATCCAGAAAAGCTAACTAATGCAATTGATATGGTCGATACCCAGGGCTCCTCAAATGCCTAAATAATGCATACACAGGTAGACCAGCTTACATCACGTACGATTCAACCTTTAATAACACGACTAGAAGCTTTGGAACAGTGACTAGCGTTATTAATTGAGAAGGGAGAGTTATTATGGAACCCAGGGCCTGCTACTACTGGTATTGGGGTCTAGGGACTCCAAACTCCACTGTAAAATCCATGTGGCCCAAATCTGGGGAAATGAGATGAAAATGATGTCCATGGGGATATACAAAATTCACATATTTATTCACAACAAGCAAGTATACACTGAAGTGCCCAGGATAGAAACTTGTTAATAACTGGACAAAGTCACATAGTGAAGGCAGGACATGACCATATGAATAACCCATTAATCCCCACTCCCTCCAATCCCCAGAATAGTCGGGACCCCGTATTAGTAGATGGCACTCAGGCACCCCTTGAGAGGAGAGAAACGAGGGCACACGCAAGGGATAGGTGGAGGAGGGGAAATATCTTAAGGGGGGGGGAGGAGGCACCTGCCCTGCAGACCCTTGATCTCCCACCGGAAACAAGCCCCCTGGTGCTTATACTGGTAAATGTTTCAGAACTGAGGGTGTCCCAATATGAAACTACTGAGCAACTCATGGGGAAAGTACTACATTGGCTGACCAAATTTGTCAGAGTGGGTCCATTTATACATAGGCATATCATCACGGCTAGGAGGATCTCCTGGGTTGGACCATCATTGAAATCTATACCAGGGGACTGTATTGTGATTAACTTTAACACTCAAGGATTGGTAAGGGAGTTGTTAGGGCATTTACCTATCTCACCCTCATCGGGAACACAGATATATGCCCTATCGCTAGGATTCTTTTATAAACCACACAAGGTTCTTAGGACTAATACTGGTGTAAGGGATAACCTGATACCTGTTCAAAGGGAGACATCACCACAGAGAGGCCCTAATGGAATAAGTACTAGGAATAGTTTTGCCCCACTAGAAAGCCTAGAAGAATGCGATTGACTCCAGGAGGCGGTCGATGTTAGAAGTATTAAGAGCACTCACAGTGGGTATGAGAATGGAAATGATGGAATGAAGGAAATTAAGATAATTTCCTGGAATATAGCAGGTTTTAGTCATAAGAGGGCTCTAACAGAGTGGCAGAATGAAATAAATGAACATGATATTGTCTGCCTCCAAGAATCTTGGGAGACAGGATCAATATCAATGGATGGTTGTAGAACTTTTCAGACCCCAGCAGTTGCAGGCAGGGCAAAAGGTGGTATAATAACCCTTGTGGCAAATACTCTCAGTATTAGAATATTAAAGTTCTGCAACGAATCAGTATACTTCCATTATTTAATAATTGAAGGGCAGGTAGATTGGGATTTGTTACTAATTAATTTCTATAATAATAATTTTGAGGTGATGATGGATGCTGTGGTAAGAGAAGTGGAGAAAGTAATTGAGGAAGCTATGACAGGCTATCCCAAGATATTAAGGATCCTTTGGTTGGGTGATTTTAATTGTAGAGTTTGTGGTTTAATGGAAAATACAGTCTGTGGGATCACAGATTGCTGCGGTGATCCAATTGTTCATTTTAATCATACCCCTTATGGGGAGGCATTGAATAGGATTTTAACTATATGGGATGTGGAGATCAAAAATAGCGTTAACGAATCCACAGAGAATATGGGTCAGACCTATGGTGGCCCAAACTCCGGCTCGACAATTGATTTCATAGTCACCGCTGAGGCTCTAAGTACGAAACTCAATAACAAAAGGGTGAGATTCACGGTTTTTAGTGATCACGCTTATTTGGCTTTCTAATATGTGGTGGAAGTTCAAGCCCCGTATACAGGCAGAATTAGTCCTGAAATCTGTATTGACGAGAAATAACAGGTATATCCTAAATTGGGACAAGGTGGAGGGGCAAGTTCTCCTTCAGTCTTTGGTCATTACCAAGTATCCGGAAATTATGAGCAGTCTTGATTTGTGTGCCCTCCTAGATAAAATTATACTAGCTTTCGATGAACTCATGAGTGGGACTAAAAATCAATTAACACGTTAATTCAAGGACAAAGATCCGATCCAGAAATCGTGGTTCGACCACAATTGTACCAAGGCGGCCACCAATTTACACATTGCCTTATGTGCAATACCAAGGGATCAGTGTCACGTAAGAGCACTAAGAGTAAGTTATAGAGAAGCAAGAGGAGTGTGGTTAAGGGAATTAAAGTCGAAAGCATGGGAAGACTTGAGAAGGGCACTGTTTAAAAAGGATACCCAGGAATTCTGGAGGGTGTTGAAGGCGCCTCTCCTAAAGGATGAAGGGGCACCATCTTTAGAGACACATATAGAGGAAGATGGTTGGGTAGCATATTTTTAAAAGTCCCACTATAAGGATAAATAATAATGCTATATTAGAGAATCACACACCCCATTATTTAACGTTTGAAGTGGAAGAAATTGACCGTGCTCTGGCCCAGACCAATTTGTTAAAGGCTCCTGGTCCTGATGGGGTTCCGGCAGATATATTCTTAGAAAATAAAGCATTATGGGCCCCGGCTCTGACGAATGTCTTCAATGCTATAATTAAACAAGGCCCTTGGAGCACCTGGAAACATTTGGTAATTGTCCCATGTTAGAAATGGGATCTCTGGTTGGCTAAGGCTTGCGCCAAAGCCAGGCAGAGACCACCACTCTAGTCAGGGCGAGGGAGTTACACACCCAAGATAACCCCTGCTCACCCCCTTGGTAGCTTGGCACGAGCAGTCAGGCCTATCCCGGAGGCAATGTGTAAAGCGTTTGCGCAACACACACACACAGAAGCAACACACTAGGCACACCACAAAAGAAACTCCACACAAGGTTATATAAAAATAGCCTTTGTATTGTCATAAAACACATTAGAATAGTAATCACATAAAATACACTGTGCCAACTGGCACTGGGCAATATTTACAGGGGATTATATACACATGACAGGGCCACGTGGGCCACTGTCAGAACCATCACAAATCACCAATTGTAAATGTAGCACAAATAGTAAATGTAGCGCACAACCAGTAACTACTGGTAAAGTTAGGAACTTAGCATGAGATCCTGCAATGAAAAACAGAGGATGCATAAATCACTTTGCGCATGAATCACCTTAGGCATAAAACTACATTAGGCCCAAACCTCATTAGCAACACACATTACGCAATAGGTATAATACAGGGTGCGTAAATCATACTACATGAATTACATTTCCTAGCACCCTAAATCACATCAGCACATAAATCACATTAGGGCCTGGTGCCCTATAAACCTAACTGTCCCCCTGGCCAACTGGCCATCTCAACGGGGCTCAAATGCCCTATGTCCCAGAGTCAGGGCTGCTGCCTATGCAGCGAAATCCAATTATGCGCACTTTGCGCAGGCCTAAACGTAGCAGCTGGCACTAAGTGCTGCGCAGCTGTGAATATCCAATGAGGGCACTGGCACCGACTGTGCCCTGAAAACAAATGGGCCCACAGGCAGGAGCACGAGCACCGACAATGTGCTCCGATCTGGGGACCCCCACTGGGATCTCTGGCCTGGAATCATCCCCTCGACGTTGCAGCTGCCCTCTAGCAAGCGGGGCAGCTGTTGGGAAAATGGCCACACAAAGGGTGCGGGCCCCTCCGGGCCCTTAAACAACAATGTGCCACCCATGAAGCTCCTCTCTGGGGCTCCTAAACAACAACTGCCCCCAAAGAGAGATGAGCACTGGCACTCTCCGTGCCGTGAAATGCCCGCTCACCAGGATTCTAAAACAAATGGGGCCACGTTGGAGCGGCCCTCTACCAGGCGGGGCCGCTCAGAAAGTGGGCACCGAGCCCATGCCTCGATTGTGGGGCGGCCCGCTCTCTCTCACCGGACCGCCCAGCCACGCAGGACTGCCCAGGTGCTTTGGGTGCACCAACACAAAGAAGACCCTCCTCAGCCCCACTCACCGGGCTGCTGTCGGCAGGCTCCTCTTGCTGCGGGGAAACTCTGCTCTCCTCTGGCGGCGGGCGCGGAGCTCTGTGGCGCCAACCGGCCGCCATTACCAAATGCTGCTCGGGGCCTTGGGACTTCTTCTCCTCGGCGGTGCGGGGTTCTCCCCAGCTCACGGGAGCCCTGCGCAGACTTCCGGCTGCCAGTAGGAGGCCCCGCCCACGACCAGGCAGGGCCGCCTGACTTCCGGGTCTCGCTTGCAGTGGCCCGGCAACTTCTCTTCGACTTCTGGGCTGCGGCGGTGATTTCAAAAGGTAGAACGCGGGGTGGGCACCCTCAAAGGCAGACAACGCGGGGTAGGCACCCGCATTTAAATTAAATAAAAAGCGGCCATGTGGGGTGGACACCCACGGTTTCAATAATAATAAAGCGGGGTGGGCACCCGCTCGTAATGGCATCACGGGGGAATCCCTCACCCTGGGATTCCCTCGAAAAAGGGGCGGCAGCACAGCGCTGCGCAGCCCACGCTCCTGGCAGACAAGAGCCTGGGGTTCTGCAAAAGGGAACCAGCGCTCCTAGAATAAATAAAGCGCTCTCCATCAGCTGGGCATTTCAAAAGATAGCGCTCCCAGGCGCTAGATGAGGCAAAAGTCCAGAAGCCAAGAGAGCAAGTCCCTAGAGAGGAAGGGGCATAGCTGGGCCCAGGGGCCAGCACACAGGGCCCTCCAGCAGGGAGGCAGCCCCCATGGCGGTCCCTCCTGGGCCCCAGCAGCAGCAAGCCCCCTCCGTCAGGAACAGAACAGGAACACTGAACATTTTTCTGGGGTCACAGCCCCTTCTTTTATACACAAAATCCCTTTGTGCAAAGGTGCAGGGTTTGGGGATACCAGTCAGGACTGGTTCAGGGGAGCTTTGGAGCACTTTGTTTTGCTCAGCTCCTCTCTCCTTTGTCAGGTGGGGTCTCAGGGATTAGACGCACCACAGGGGGCGGAGCCAGCATTGTGGAGGGAAGGCACAGTCCTATTCAGGTCCCAGGTGCAACTCCTCCCTCCCATCTACATGGAGATCTCTCCATTCAGCCCTGCGCTGACTCACCCTGCCCCTCCTGGAGCCACACACACCTCCCAGCCCCTGTCACTCATAAGCCAGACATGCAATCCACATCAGGCAGGCAGACACAGAGCACACAGAAATGCCAACTTCTAGAAGTGGCATTTCTCCACCAGTCACCATAAATCTGCGCACACCATTGCTCAGCATTTATTCTCACGAGTTCATACATACTAAACTCGCCCCTGCACTCCTCTCATACCAGGAATTACCATGGACACACATATCCCCCATGCATTCCTATGGGAGGTCAGGCAAATCTCACCACACGCACTCAGGGCGCGCATGCACTTTACACTGGGCCACAGTGCTAAAGTGCCTAGAGGCCTAAAACCACCAACACTACACAGGGAAAAGGCTAGGAGACAGGCAAAAAGTTCAGGGGTGAACCTGCCAAAAGGGCCGAGTCCAACATCCCAATTTATAAAAAGGGAGATAGGGCAGATGCAAAAAACTTCAGACCCATCTCATTAATTGACAGACGTGCAAAATTAATGGGCAGAGTGCTCTTAAATAGGCTAGAGGAATGGGTATTTTAAAAAGGCATTTTAGCAAATGCCTAGTATGGCTTTAGAAAAGAGAAGGGTACCATTGATCAGGCTTTAAACCTGACTATGGTTATATCTAAATACAATCTAGCTAAAGGAGGCCACTTATATATGGCATTTATGGACCTCACAGTGGTCTTTGATTGCGTGGCCCATAGCAAACTTTGGGTAAAAATGGAAGAACTAGGTGTGGATCCCTTGATTATTGCCTTTATTAGGCAACTATACACGGGAGCAACAGCATGTGTTCGCTATGGAAGGAAAAGAGAATGTACAAGGATTTTTAACATTGAGAAAGGGGTAAGACAGGGTTGCGTACTTGCCCCATTCTTGTTTTCTTTGTATACAAATGGGCTAGAGAAAGTATTGGGGCAAGCAGGAAAAGACATGCCTTATGTTGAGCAATCACCCTTACCTATTCTCCTCTATGCGGACGATGCGGTGCTCCTGGCAAGGACTCCGGGGGCACTGCAGAAACTCATTGAGGTGTATTCAAACTATATGGCTAGCCTAGATTTGTGCGTAAACGATTCTAAATCTTTTGTTTTAATTGCGGGTTCATGCCCTAAGAAAGCCATTAACTTCCGTCTAGGGGAGAGGAAGTTGAAAGTGGTGGATACATTTTCTTACCTGGGGGTACTATTTGACAGGAAGTTATCATGGGAGAAGATGGTCTTAAGTAGGAAGGCCATCTTGGAAAATGGGATCAGGGCACTTGCGAAACTTACTACGAAATTGGGGTCAAAACCCTTATCAGAATTGCTAAATATATATCAAGTGAAAACACTGACTAGTGTTACATATGGGGCAACAATCTGGGGTGCGGTGAATCCGGCTCCTTTGCAACGTGTGGTGGACGACTTCTGTAAGAAGATTTTGTCGCTCCCCTGTTCATGCGCTAATTACCTTCCCCATTACGAGCTGGATCTATCATACTTTGAGAATATAATCAGATTAGCCCCATTATTATTATTATGGCTTTCCATATGAAAAGGCAATGTGTCCCAACCAGGTGATCCTGAGGGATTGTTTAAAGCTGGACTATGTTAACAGGATCCCTTGGTTAAAATATGTAGAGGACACTGCCTGTTTTGGGATTGCGATACTTATTTGATTCACCGATGCTGTGTGCCACGTTTACAAGGACGAAATTAAAAAAGATTTTCTTCGAAAAAGCAGCAAATGATAGATGGGAAAAGAATAAAGCAAAAACCACAATAGCTGCATATAGATTGCTTCCCCCACCCAAAGATGTACAACATTCATACCTTTCATTTGTGCATAATCTCCAGCACCGTTATACTATAACTAGGCTTAGGCTGAATTACATTGCTTTAATGTTTGGCTTCCTGGTGAACACCTACTTTGTAAAGGACTTACCACCGTGCCAGTGTAATGGGAGAGTACCCCAAACCACTCTTCATATTTTATTCTTTTGCACTTTTTATGGGCCCAAAATGAGGGCTTTTTAATCCCAATGTTACGTAAATATAAATTTGCTCAATGTATGCCTGCACTGCACTTTATCCAACAGCTGCCAGACGCCTATGTGTGTTATTCCCTTGCTTTCTTCCTAGGGCTGTGGCTAGGTGTAAACGTCTAGTCTCGGAGATGTTTTAAAGCGGAAAAATGAAATGGAAGATAAGAACCAGTTTAATGAGAGATCTTTATATGGTGTATGATTTTAGGCCGATGAAATGTGTGAGTATTTTTTTACCTGTATTTGGCACTTTTTATGCATTGAAAAAAAATTGAAATAAAGTATTGGGAAAAAAAAAAGTTGCACTCAAAATATTATTAGATCACTATCAATTGATAGGAAGTTGGAGGTTACAACACCCAAACGATATAGGATATTCATTTCTAAGCAAAATATTTCAGAGTCAAGAGAGGGTAGATTACTTCTTTTTCACCTCCACCTTCGAATGCAGCTAAGATAAAATAATACCCTTTTTCAGACCATGTACATGTAACAATCAAAAGTTAGCATCCCAGAGGAAAATAGGAACAGGGTCCAAAAAAACAGGTTAGGAAAACATTCTGGCGTGCATAATTATCTGTAATAGCTACAATGCAAGCAAGAAAAAACAGGGGCCCTGACAGCAGATTTTGTTATGCACAAATTTGGGTACAGGGAGGGCAGTTTCTACATGGGAAAGTTTTAAATGCTACTTAAGGTGCATCCCTCTAGAGCAAAACACTTTCAGTATTAAAGAGGAGCAAAGCATTAGGAACAAAATAAATCAGAATCTATATGTGGCCTTTCAGCAAGTAAATAGCAAGCTCTCTTCTGAGAATGTAACAGCTTTGAACGTAGCCAAAATCTATTTTTAGGACATCATAATTAAGAAAGAGTTCCTGAACCAATAATGAACCAAAGGATCTTTGAGGAGGATAAAATAAATTGAACGATATTTGCATGGAAAATTAAAAAGGCAAATAGTTAACCACATGCCGAATATCATTAACCCAGAGAATAATGCCTTCTTATCAACCTCATATAAAATAGGCCAGGTATTTTCAAAATATTATCAAATTCTCTTAAGAGGTGGTTTGCTCGAAGCATTTCGGAGATAAAGTAAGTTTTAAATGAAGTTTTAAGGCGACCAGGCAGGCACAACTTGATAAAGTATCCAACGTTAAGCAAGAAATATTACTGCAACAATTCTGTAAGGAGGAATTTGAGGCCACCATTATTACCTCGGTGGCTGTGAAATCACCAGGAGAGGATGGGCTTTCAAATAACATAATTAAAATATATTTGGACACTTTAGCACCAAGAATGACTCTCCTGTTTAATGGGACAACCTTAAGTATTGAATTCATCACTTCTTTTAAAAAGGGAAAAATCGGTACCCTTTTTAAAACCTGGGAAAGCTCATATAGACCAGAGTCACTGTTGAACTCGGACTATAAGATTTTGATGAAGATGATAACTATCAGGGCCCATATTACAAATAGGGCGCACTTTCCCTGTTTGTGCCATGGAGCACCTTTAAAAGGGTGCCCCGGTGCACCCTATTATGATGAATGTGCTGCCCTCAGAGCAGCTGTGAACTCTCACTGCCCTGGGGGAACCGCATTCAAGTGAAATAAGGAGCGGCTGGTTCAAAGCCGCACAGTGTTTCTCTGTGAAGGTGGCAACCCACCTCCACTTTAAAGAGGGGTTACAGATCCCCCTGCAGGTGGGTACAGTGAGTTACATCACCTGCCTGCAGGGGAATCTCTGGGGGGTCCATGGGACTCCCTTTCACCCCTCAAGAAGACTGACCTTAGGGGGCACACAGACAGTGCACCACCTTTTGTGGCACACTGTCAGTGCGCTTCCAGAAGGCGTATTTGCGCCCACATCTATAATGGGGTGCAGAGGCAATGTGATTCTCTTGTTTGCCAGGAGACACGCCCCAATGGAAATGAGGGAATACCACACCTGTTGTGCCCTGGGGCACTTTCCATAATGCAGTTCAAGGATTGCTAAGTTACTTGGTCATTTAGTTAACCCCAATCAAACTGGATTTATATCTGTATGCCAGATAGCTAACATGAATTATGCTTGGGAGGAGTTGGACCTGGCCCTTTTTGCATGGTTCTCTCCAAACATTCTGCCTTCTTCCTCCTGTTTTCTGACCTTTTTGTTGACTTTAGGACTCTGGGTACGTTACCACTGCTAACCAGTGCTAAAGTGCATATGCTCGTTCCCTAAAATGTAATGGTAATTTGTTTCTCCATGATTGGCCTATTTGATTTACTAATAAGTCCCTAGTAAAGTGCAGCATGTGTGCCCAAGGCCTGCAAATCAAATACTCCTAGGGGGCCTGCAGCACTGATTGTGCCCCCCACCTGAGTAGCCTTGCAAACATGTCTCAGAACTGCCACTACAGTGTCTGTGTGTGCAGTTTTAAACTGACATTTCGACCTGGCAAGTGCACCCACTTGCCAGGCCCAAACCTTCCTTTTTACTACATGTAAGGTACCCCTAAGGTAGGACCTAGGTAGCCCCATGGCTTAAAAGGTAGGACATGTGCAGTTGTGTTTTACATTTTCTGGTAGTGAAATCCTGCAAATTGCATTTTTCACTACTGCAAAACCTATCTCTCCCATAGGTTATCATTGGAGCTGCATTGTAACATCTTACAAGTGCATCTGCCAATTCGGAGCTGATAGAAAATTGGATTTTGGTGTCTCTTGACTCACAATTTAATAATACACCTTTTAGTTAAGTTGGTTTTTAAATTGCAGGTCAGAAAATGCCACTTTTAGAAAGTTGGCATTTTCTTACTTTAACCATTCTGTGCCTCTGCCTGTCTCTGAATACACGTCTGGGTCAGTGTTAGACCTGGCATCCTTGGCGTGGGTCTCCCTTCCATTTTTTCACTATGCCTCCTCTGTTGTTGACCTGTTTTTGCTGGTTTAGATGCTTTGGGCACTTTGCCACTGCTAATCAGTGCCAAAGTGCAAGTGCTCCCTATGATAAAATGATGTATGGATTAGTGACTCCATGTTTGGCCTATTTGATGCACGGTTGGTGCCCAGGGCCTGTGAAGCAAATGCTGCTGGTGGGCTTGCAGCACTGGTTGTGCCACCCACAGGAGCAGCTTGTAAAGTGTGTCTCAGGCCTGCCATTGCAGAGCCTGTGTGCAGTCTGGTACTGCCATGTCGACTTGGTAAGTGCACCCACTTACCAGTCCCCAAACCTTCCCTTTCCTGCATATTAGTCACCCCTAAGGTAGGCCCTAAGGCAGGGTGCATTGTATGTGTAAGGTAGGACATGCCCTGGTGTGTGTGGCATGTCCTGATAGTGAATTACAGCCAATTTCGTTTTTCACTATTGCAAGGCTACCTGTCCCCATAGGCCAGAATGGGCAGTTTGATTATAACATCTTATAATCCTAACTGACCCAGGGAACATGGTAGAAAAACAAATTTAGTATGCCTGAACTCAGAATGATAAAATACATCTTTTAGTGAAGTTGGTTTTAACATTCTGTGTTCGAAAATACCACTTTTAGAAAGTAGGTATTTTCTTGCCTAACCATCCAGCCTGCCTCTGCTAGCTTGTGTATTGTATGTCTGGGTTTGTGAGTGACAGGGGCTGGGGGACTCCAGGAGACAGGGTGAGTCAGCACAGGGCTGAATAGACCAATCTGCATGTAGAGTGGTGGGAGGAGTAGCACCTGGGCCTGAATAGGGCTGTGCCTGCCTTCCACAATGCTGGCTCCACCTCCTGTGGTGCGTCTGATGTCCCTGGCCCACACTGACAAAGGAAGAAGGTGTGCACTGGCAGAATGCACCCAGAACTGGTTTGGACTAGGTACAGGACCCTCTGCCTTCAGAGGACAAAGGATTTGCTAGTATAAATATTGGGACCTAGACCCCAAGATTTTAGATCACTTCTGGGAAACAAGAAGAACCTTTGCTGAGGAGAGGAACCAGAGAAACTGAAGGAGGAGACTATCCCTATGCTGTGTGCTGTTTGAGGGATTGGCCTACAGTGGTTGCCTGATTGCCAGAGAAAGGAACTTTGTGATTACTTTCATCATCTTGCAGAACATCTCCAAGGGCTTGAAGATTGAGCTTGCCTCCTGCTGAAGTCTCAGGGATACAACACTTCACCAACCAGCTCCACTGAATTCCCTTGCTGGGAATTTGAAGTGCTTACTGTTGTGTTGGGCCTTCTGAATATGGGTCAATCTTGAATTCAGCCCGGATTACAAAAATCGCAGAGCTGCAGATCTTTGGGGATTTTCTGCCATACACCCAAGTTCCATTTATCAATCAGTTAGAATTTGCATTATATCTCTGGCAGATTGAATCTAAGGCAATGTTAGAGCAGAAAAATGCCACAGAAGGTAAAGGAATGTTTGAATGACATAGCGCTCAGTCCGACTCAAGACCCTTTCTGATAAAACGGCATTTATCAATTTTTGACTATCGGTTTAGATTTGAACTGTCACCATAAGTCAGTATATACGTCCAGAAAATAAGAAATGTGATCAAACTATTTCTTGATTGTCCCATTAGACTAGTAGAGCTCCAAATAAATTTGGTTTCCTAACTAGTCTCCTGGGACATATGCTAGCACATGTCTCTATCGAATAATGTGTGCATAACTCTTAACAAGAATTGGCAAAGCCAATAGGTTTCTCCTACGCGAGATCTACTGGCTTTGTCAATGTCTTTTCGCTATGTTGCACATCAGCATGGAGTGAAGTAGAGTAAAGGAGTAGAGTGGCACAAAGTAGAGTAGAGGGGAGTAGAGTGGCATGGCGTAGAAAGGTGTGGATTTGCATACAGGGGCATAGAGCAGAGTGGCATAGAGTAATATGGATTGGTGCAGAGGAGTGTGGATTGACACAGAGTAGAGCAGGTATAGTTGAATAGAGCAGAGTGGCATGGCGTGAAGTGGTGTGGATTGGCGTATAGGGGCATAGAGTGGTGTGGATTGGCGTAGGGTAGAGGGACATAGAGTAGAGAGGCGTAGAGTGGCACTGGGTGGAGTGTTGGTAGAGTGGCACTGGGTGGAGTGGTGTGGCGTAGAGTGGCATAGAATGCATGGAGTAGAGTGGCATAGAGTGGAGTGATATAGAGTGGCGTGGAGTGGCATAGAGTGGCATGGAGTGACATAGATGAAGTGTCAGAGTGAAGTGGTGTAAAGTGCAGTGGTGCAGAGTAGACTGGCATATAGTGCAGTGGGTAGAGTGGTGCAGAGGCATAGAGTGATGCAGAGAAGAGTAGAGTGGCGTGGAGTGCAATGGGGTAGAGTGGTACAGAGGAACTCAGAGTGGCGTTGAGTGGAGTGGTGTAGAGTAAGTAAGTAATTATTTATTGTTTGATTCATTAAAATCATTACAATCACATGAATAAAGCAGTATCATTTAAAACATAGCTTAAAATACAATGTCCATAAGATGCTGGTATGACCATATGTGCAACATTACTATAAACAGGTTTGGTGTGCACAATGCGTTTTTTCAATATTCCAACCCAGCGGATAAGTAGACTGAGTGTAAATCAGGAAAGTGCAAAACTCTATATCAAAGCACAGGTAAACTAGACATTACCTAGCAGCAGGAATAAAACCAGTGCCTATACAAATTGTACAAGTTTGCTGCAGTTAACGTAGTCGACTGATTTCAAAAGTTCAAAGCTTTAAGTTCACTAAATTGTAACCAGACGTTGCTTAGTAACAAAACATACAGACAACCAACAGAATTTGCCCACGTAATAAAATACAAACAATTAATTGATAAATACCAATCAGGATCTATTGAGCAGGTCAACGGGCAGGCGGACAAGACGTTACTTAACAGAAGAAAAGTGAGACAGTTGATAAAGGATTCTGGCGCTATGTTAAAGAGCATGCAGCCAATTAATTTTGTCAGTCCAAACCTTTAAAGCCCATAGTTAAAAAGGTTGTGCAGAAGTGCTGAAGTACATATTCAACCATTGAATAACACAGAGATCCGACTGAAAATGCAGTGACTTAAAGGACCTGGGAGTTAATGACTTCAGCTAATCAGCTATTAACAAGCAAACAACAAAGTCCTCAGTTAGGTAGCGGGTTGAAGTGTAAGACGAAACACTTACTGCCGTGGCTCTGCGACTTTTGTCGGTTTCAGCCAAAAACTTGACCAACCGGCAGAGGAGTGGGATAGAGTTGCCAGATAGACATCAAATCAGAGCTTGACGGCACATTCTTACCACTGCTTCTAAGAAGAAGGGTCTCAGCAAGATTCCAGTGGGAATATAGTAGATTTGGGCATATGCACACTATGTGCAATAGTGTTAACTGCATTTGCTGTCTGGCCAATCATGTAGCCATAGCGGAGATCTCTTCTTAGTTGAGAAAGCATCAAGTCTTAGCCTCAGGAATGAATCTCGCATGTATGGAGGGAAATGAGAGGTAAGGTAAGGCTGGATGCCCAGAAATACGTAGGAGTTGAAGTTTGACCAGGCAGGCTTTTTCGCTACAGTGGCTCCTTTGTCCAGTTGGAAATAAAGAAATTGCATTGATTGATTCACTGAGCACTTGAAGCATGCTGCAGTCATATGGGCAAGCTATTGATTCTTCACGCCTAAGGCTCGAAGGGAATCCGTTATATAGGTTCGCCATGGGCATTTATCTTTAGAGGAAAAGATGCCAAACTATTGAACCTGCTACAGGTTAAGGCTGCAAAATTGGTCTTTAGGATTCCGAAGTATATTGGCCAGGCCCAAATCCAACTAGAGTTTGCCCTTCGAAGGCAGGTCTTAGTGCTCCAAGCAGCATTTTGGAAATACTCCTACTCCCTGGCCTCATCGGAAACTGGATCTCTTGCCAACATGTGCTGGTTAGCAATCACTAACTCTGCCCTGTCCTGGTCAAGATGACTTAATTAAAGAGGGGAGTCAACACCAGTGACCACAGGTAGGGGACGGCCCTGATAATGGCGTGCGGCAGGCCATTTGGACCCGGCACCCTTTACTACTAATACATTTGAGGAGTGCTGATGTCTCTTCCTGTTTGAGCGGCACCATGGTAGAAGAGAACAATGTTGAACCCCCTATGGGTACTGTCGTAGGGCTTTGCTGTTTTTCACTGGGCTGACCTCCTACTTCGTCCTCAGTTTTCTCTAAAAATCTGTTCCTTTGGGATACCCTTGGATTAAGTGTGGCTAACAACCAGGGTTCCATACAGGTTGGTTATGTGGTCGACCCAGGTGGCCTCCGGGATAGTGGCACTATGGGCCCTATTTCGGTCATTTTCTAGGTCACTAATAATGGACCAAAAAGCCCTGCTATTTTGAGCTTACTTGCAGATAGTAGCTTGTTTCCTAGCTCGTGATGGTAGCTGTTCTTTGCATTCTAGAGTTCTTGATAATAGGCACTTCTTAATTTGCTTAGTTGTTGTTTGGGTTTGGCTTGAGAGGGAAAACTCCTGAGGTGGAAGACTGCTTTTGTTGCTCTATTCAGAGACTCCTTTTATCGATGCATGGTTAACGTGAACCACTTTGTGGTGTAGAGTGGTGCAGAGTAGGGTGCAGTGGCACAGAATAGAGTGCAGTGGCATAGAGTGAACTGGTGTAGAGTGCAGTAGCGTAGAGAGCAGTGGTGCAGAGTAGAGTGGTGCAGTGGCATAGAATGCAGAGGCGTAAAGAGGCGCAGAGAAGAACAGAGCGGCATGGAGTGCAGTGGCGTAGAGTTGAGTGGCATAGAGTGGTGCAGAGTGGAGTGCAGTGGTGCAGAGTAAAGTGCAGTGGTGTGTAGTGCATTGGCATAGAATAGAGTGCCGTGACACAGAGTAGAGTGCAGTGGCACAGAGTAAAGTGCAGTGGTGCAGAGTAGAGTGTTGCAAAGTAGAGTGTAGTGGCATAGAGTAGAGTTGTGCAGAGTAGAGTGCAGTGGCATAAAGGGTAGGGGGTGGGAGGGAAAAGAAGCTACATGAACGAGGATATGGGAGATGCACTGAAAACACAAGCACTCATATTGAGTGCTTGAACACGAAGAAAAAAATAGCACCAAAAACGGAAGCAGTGAATGGACAAGTTCTTTCTCCTTGCTTCAGGGGAGGGCCAAATACAAGAAAAATACATGACACTCGCATGCCGTGACAAACAGGGACAAAAGAAATGAGAGCGACATTGAAGCTAACAAATGGTATGCTATGGGTGGGCTGTAAGCCCACTGAGTGTAAACAACATATCTGGCAGAGACAGTGCATGTGCTGTCTAGGCGGAACCCAAAAAGTAAAATAATCTGACCCAAGTCATTTCTAAGGACAGCAAAAGGAAGAGTTTGTGGACGGCAAGTAGCTGCTTCCACATCTTTCCCTCTCCAGAGGAGATGGAATGTAGACATTGCAGAGAGTAGCATTTAATTCCACGTAGTACTATGGAAGGCAACTTGGTTTTTTAAACGATTTGGAGGAAATGAACTTTAATTGTCATAGTTCCATATATCTGCAAATAAAGATTGAAGTCCTGTTCCATAATTTCTAAGCTTGGTCTTTTGCTTCGCAGCATGTGCGTCACAATATCATTGAAGCAAAAAATACACTTAAATAGCAATATTCTGTAATATCTAGTGTATAAACTGTGTACAGCCAGCACCTCTTATAGTATGAACACTGAAAGATGTGATTAGTACTAGATTTTTAAATATGCAGTGGATCACGAGGATCGCCACTGCCTCATCTGTATCATCGCATTAAAGTGTGATGAACTTTTCATATGTTAGTAGTTTGAAGTGTTTTCTATGGGTGTTGTCCCTCAAATGCGATTATGTGGATCCATAAGTCCAACAGGAGTTTCTTCGTTTTCCATTTCTTTATACTTCAGCCGTGAAAAAGCTCACTGGCATATTCTAACTGGAGCAAAACATGTTGGCTGTTTTAATAAATGAAAGTATTGATCAAACATACTTTATTCACTTTATGGTTTTTTTTAGGCTGTACATCGTTTTTTTACTAATGATAGAGTTCAAATCTTCATGCCACTTTCTGCCCTTTTTAAAAAAAAAAAAAAGCTAACGGCATGCTTTCCAACTAGCAAATGGGATTTGACTAAAGTCCTAACACAGAATTATGTTTAATCATCATCTGGAATGATTTCAATCTACTTTCAATCGCAATGGTATTGCCGCTCTCATCTTTTTTTGACATCTGACAACATACACCATGTTACCCTACTACGAAGAATGAGGAACCACAGAAAACAAGGGAGTGCACTGGACTGAATCTCATCATATCTTAAAAGAGATCACAAACAATCTCAGTTTCTCTGCCACTGTCCCCACATTGCTTCACTGACCATCACCCCCTTCTCTTGCGACTCAGGCTCCTGCCTTAGAGCACCAATGGATACCATTTACCAATTAAAAGTCTTTCAAATTGATATCTTCGCTTGCATAAGATGGTTTACACATTAATCCAGTGCCAAAAGGACCATGGAACTCAGACATTCCCTACCCACAAAGTGAGGAACCTTGGGATGATCATCTACACTGCCCAATCTCTTCTACCCTTGAGAAAATCATGTTTCCAAAACCTACTCCTTCACCACAAGGACCATGCAACACAAGTTCCCATGCCCAAAATTCCACAGGGTACAGGGGACCATCATTGTAACTCTCTATTACTTAGATTACACTAATGGATTATATCTTGGTACCCAGTTCCTTGTCTGACACCAGCTAAAGTGTTTTCAAAATATTCACATCATCCCTACCCATCAGGTTCTTCACTAGCTGCCACCTGGCATGCACATCACTGGCAAGATCCAGTGCATTATGCATTAAGCAATGGTGGTACCAGGCTAGTTTTTCTGCATCACGAACTACCTATCTTCTACCTAGGCAAATTATAGACTCTAGACTGGCACTTCTATCCACCATTCCCAGGTTCAGAAATTCCCACTTCAGTAGGACCTCTATTGTGAGCCAGCCAAGTCTGTGAGTCCTCTCCCAGCAAGATCCACAACCCTTGCTGATAACCTAGAGTTCCAAAGACTTGGCTGTTTCAAGCTGACTTACACTTCAATCATCACCCATCAAAAATGTAATAATCAAAATAGGCTTCCCCAGTAACCAACACCCAGTGTATCACCTAGAGCCAAGCTTCAGATGGAAAGTATCAACAACTGCGAATATATTTACCTCTCACACTTCTTACATGTTTGGGCGCATCACCAGATACACAGACCAATAATTATATTACTGCTAAAGCTGAAAAAGTACTGCTAAAATTTCACCACCCAATAATATAGAAATGCGTAAAATGTTAAAATGAGAATGCATAATAGGTTAACCGTTGGAAAATATGCTATTATTTAACATGCAAAAGTGAAGATTGGCGGCTAATTTCTGCAGAAAGCTCTAATTTCTATCGTTTTCCACTTACTAGGCCGCACCATTCTTTATTTCACTCTGTCACTTTAAGAAAATAAATGCTTTTCATAAAATAAGTTATTTTAATGTTTTAATTGAACTGTGGCGCTTGACTTTTTGCAAAATGTGCTGTTTCTTGCAAAATGTATTCTTCTTTCCTCACACCACATGCCTTCATTGTATTAGATTATTTTCGTTGTCACATATACATAATGAACAAGGGTATTACTGAAAAGAGAATGCTTGCTGCAGCTTACACTTCATGATCTAAACAGGACATACCAGAATTTAATGTTTCCTTTCATAGAGTAGCTCATTGGTATACGACAACACACCAGACAGCTAACAGAGTAGGCTTGCAAAAGGTTCTCATGAGAACTTTCGCAGATGTAACTTTTTGTAATACGTTGTAGTCATCTCTAACCGACTTCATGCCAATATGAATGTTTACCGTGGGAATCGAGGACGGAGATGACGAACCATCGAAAGATCTCCGGCTATTGGACACTGATGACCTATTCGTCTGTTTTTGCAACATGTTTAACTGCATTCCTATATAGTAAATGTTCCTAGCTAGAGAGTTCCACTTCCATTCCACTTCCCTTCCTACACACTTTTCCCCTACCTTTTCATACTTCTTAGCACGTTACTGTGCTTGCCCGATTTGCCATAAGCTACTGCTGGCGGTAATTTTCTTTGACATATCCTTGTGCAAATGAGGAGATTTTTCTGTTTTATGCCTATCATAGCTACTGCTGTGATTCACTCGTTCTTACCTGTTTAGACGGTTGCTACTGCAATTGTCTGGAGAACTCGGCTGAGTCTCCAGAACGACCCTTTATGGGAAGTTCGAACTTCTCTTTAATTATCTGACTTTGCTCTAGAAATTTACTTGCTCTTTTTCAGAAGGAGCTATTAATGGGTTCTTGTTAGGATTAGGATTGGTCATTTAGCTTAGATTAGGGTCTATATTTGAATGGAACACGCTATTTTCTATGCCTGTTCTAACCAATCTTATTTCTGATTATTTCTGTAAGCGATTTATTACTAATTGAATAAAAAGAATAAAAATACCGAATAATCTTCTAAAGAAGAAATAAACTTTTTAAAACGTCACCAAACCCAGGGCCGGACTGGCCATAGCCGGCACCGGGCATTTCCCCGGTGGGCCGCTAGGCTGGGGGCCGATTTTGGGCCCCTGGGGGCCGATTTTGTTACAGGGCCGTTTTTGCAGCGTAGCTGCAATATCGGCCCCTGTAACAAAATCGGCCGAAACTAGCCCTGTCAAACAGCTTGGCCGCACCCCCCCAAACCCCGGGGGGGCCGGCCGAGCACTTTGCCAGGGCCGGTTTTGGTTCTCAGTCCGGCCCTGACCAAACCTCTCTTCATTGACTGAACATCAAATGTAATTTATTGATGTCCTTGTTGGGTAAAGCTCCATTCGAAAACGACAGCAAAGATTCATCAGCCTAGAAAGGCGCAGAACTTGTAGGTTCTATAAGTAAGTTTAAAGTGACGTCATTTGTGGAGATTTTTCTAAGATTTCCGCGCTAGCATTACCTTCCTGCCCCTCATACAACACTCAATCCTTGCCAGATGGGTCACATTAAAAGCATATACAGTATTAATAAGGCATACTTGGCGGGGGCGTGGCCAGCAGGGGCAGCATCGCAGACGCGTTCTAAGAGCGCTCCGTCGATTGTCCCCTTAATTCGGCACATTTATCCTTGCTTGCCGACATCCGCTATCGGAGGAAGGTGGTATACACCAGTGAGCCCCCGGAGGTCAGTGGAGGTCGACGCGAGACCCGGAGGGCGAGCGGTACGAGCTACGGAGGAGCGCTGACGCGCATCGGGAAGACCGCGGCCATGATCGGCTGGGCGGAGCACTTGTGACTGGGCCTCGTCTTCGGGCCTGATTTGGACATACATAGTGCCTCTGCTGGAGTGTGGTGCGAGGCGGTGTGGGACTGAGCCGCTCTCTGGGACACCGGGCGTGTCATACAACTTGTGCCGGGAAGGCAGGAGACTCTGCGGCAGTCGGCGAAGTACCGGTGAGCGAGGGAGGGGCCGCGGTGCATCGGCCACACGACACGCCAGGGCCTGGGCCTCATTTTCCGGCCCGGGATCTTAGTGCGCGCTGTGCCCCCACAAGTCGGTGGGAGGCGACGGAGCGCATGGGAGCCGGTCTTTTTGGATGCGGAGTGCGGCGTGGGGCCCAACCTGTGGGGCTTTGGAGGACGGTGCACACTCTGGATATGGCCGCGATGGGACGTGCGCTGTTCCCTGCGCATTGGTGATAAGTGGAGTGGAGGTGCCCGCACAGTGGCGGTGATCCATTAGGGCGCTGGGGCATTGACCCCCAAGCCGCCCGCAGCTCCCTCGGCGGCTGTGACTGAGGTAAACTGACAATGCATGTCAGTCAGCATGACGGCAGACTGCCCACCCCCTTCAGAGTCTGAAGGGGGTGGGCGGTCCAGCGTCATGCTGACTGACATGCATTGTCAGGCCAGGGGGTGGCGCGGAGCGCACAGCAGCACAAGTGCGCATGCTGGGTTTAGGTCGGAGAATTTTTCTGACCAGCCCAGTCATGCGCACTAGTGTTGAGTCTGGCTGGCGGCTGCGCATTAGGAGAGCGAGGGTTGCTCAACGCGTCAACCCTCGGTCTCCTAATGGGCGGCGAGTATCCCTGCTAAGCCAATCCTGGCGCTGCTGGAGCAGCGTCAGTATTGGCTGAGAGGGGTTGGTGACGCGGCTGTTGTTCCTGTTCACAAGTTGAAGGCGCCAACGTGGGACCCCAGCCCAGGAGCAGAGGTGGCGCGGACCCAGTCGGCGGTCAGGTAAGTTTTTTTTTTGTTGTTTTTTTTTAAACTCCCCACTGTAGTGTAGTTCCTATTTCCCTAATAGGCTCTGCGCATTGGAATAATATACCCTATAGGTTTGACATAGGACTGAGGTCGGTATGTCCCTATCGAGTATATTAAACTTAATTACTTTGTGCCAGCTAACTCAGAGGCCACTAGAAACTCCTTGTAAACAAGAAGGGAGTAGTTTCTGGCAACCGCATAAACATGACAACTTTGTTTCCCTTTTAGAATCGGAATACTTCTCAGAATCGTGGAAACAATATATAACAGTTTCACTCAGCTAATCGTGCATGCTTAGTTTCCTCAGAGTTGCACAGAAAGAATAGACGGGCGTTTCAATAAAAAGGTTTTATTGAACAGTCTTGTTTCGCGTGTAAGAGATATGAGCTGTTCTGATCACAAGACAGTATGCAAGATATATGATGTACAGCGTAAGCAGTAGAAATAAATAATACTGCGCTAGCATTATCTTTTAGCATATATTCACGTACATAAATAACATGAGCTAAAAATGCGAGTACTCATACGATGCTTCTCTAAGCTAGTTCTACCCCAATGTACCTAACTTAGTCTAGGTGTAGGGAAAGGTAAGAAGTAGGTGGAGTATTCTCTAGTATGGTATACTAAGAGTATGTTAAGTCTAGTATGCCAAGAGTCCCTCTAGGTTCTAGTCAGCTCCATACCTTGAGAATGAGAGAGGTGGGAATCTCCTGCCGGATCTCAGACTCTAACACCCCGAGAAGGGAGTCAGAACACTGGAAGCTGGATTCTTCTGCGAGCAGGAATGACAGCGTGTTCTCAGTGCGTCAGGCCGGGATACGGACTCCTCTGAAGTCGAGGTCTCCTCTTACTTGCTTGGGCAAGGGAAGGTATATTTATACCTGGTAGGTGCCTTGGAATGTTAGCATTGACGTGAAGTCGGACAGAGGAAGACGTCAGGAATGAACCCTTAAGGTATAGCGGTTCATGCATGATAGATGAGTTCTTGGAAAAATCAATAATCCTGTGCTAGGGGAACTCCCAAGAGCTTAAGGGTCTGGTTTCTAAGAACTCGTTGTGACGTTAGGGTGGACGGATGTCGGTGACCATGCCTGTATTTGGAGTGCACGGCTAATGCCTAAATAAGGACTGGGATTCTATGCCTATATAAGGGCAATGCGAATTGTGCCTATATAAGGACATGTTTCAGGAAAACCTATATACGGACACCTAAAGCGGAATACAACACCCACTCCACTTTCGAATGAACGATAATACTAAATGCTAAACATTAAATGCTAAACATTAAACTGAGTACCACATGTTGCTAAAAACATTTCTAAAAGCATATTAAAAAGAAGTTTAAAAATAAACTGTTGAATGCAATAGGTACTGTACATTTTAAAGCATTTTTTCATTCTAAGCATATATTGGAAATAAATGCAACATGAATGAATAAACAGAAATATATACATATGATGAAATGGTTGACAAGTTTTCAAACATCAAAGCCATTGCATATCATGGTATTAAATGAAATTTTAGACAAATAAGGTGACAATGTGTCCCTGGAAGTATTCAAAGAAGTCCGTTTTATAAGAATAGTTCTACTGTAAGCAGATTGTTTTGCCATGTATTTTCAAAAAAGAAAAAGTTCAATTTTAGGAAGCGTTCCAAGTTTTGAAAATATGAAGGCCAAATTCATTGCGTCCCTGGTACACTGTGAGCCGAATCAAAGTCAGTGTATGGGTCTGGTGTAAACATGAAATCATCTATTTCTGTAGACAAAAGATCGTCTACCGATGTCGGTGACAGTTGGAATACCTCATTTAGAAGGTTAACTGCACAGAGATGTGAAGCATCACCTTCAGCATAGGATGCCGCAGCAATGTTTGTGTCCGTTGTTACCTGTGTGCCTGTTGATCCATCTCGTACCTCAGCAGCAGCAGGAAGCGTCTGTGAGATCTCAATGAATGCCGTCATCAGGATTGGTAGCCTCTGGGGACAACACAGAGCGTATCGATATCCGTTGGCATGACTGATGGGAGTGTTAGACAGGTGTCTAGCACGCATTCTTCACCGCAAAGCAGGCAGCGTAGAACAGGTAAGATGCAATCTTGCCAGATTGGTCTGAATGACAGAAACCATGTTGTATTAAGTTCCCGTAGACGAGGTATGCCCAAAAGTTGCACTATGCGCTCACGGCACTTCCGTTCTAGGAGAGCTTTCTCCACATCGCTCGGAGTGATGTCGGCGGATAGGCTTGCCATAGCGTAATAGTAGGAATAGAAATTGGATTCCTGCAACAAGTGCTAGAATTAATGGCACACCACCAAACACCGAATGTGCGAAGTTTGGGATGATTCCGAGGACTGCCTGGAACGGTGCTAACAGTCCTGAACAGATGGTCTTAAATACATGCACAATACCGCTCGTATCAGACATGTTAAAGATACGTCCCATCATTTCTGCAAAATGTATAGGGCAGTTTGTACGAATTAAAGCCTGTATCTCAGCCGAAGTCCTTGCAATTTGTAAATCATAGATTTCTTTGGCCGAGGTCAGAGGCACGGTCTGTTGCAAAAGCATGGCTTTCATTCTGCTTAAAGTATCAAATCGTATAAAAGAAAAATTCAATGAAGGCCATAAAGGCGACTCCCTGACTGTGTCTATTGGGTGGAACAATACTTGCATACAGCAAGTAACCCTGGAGCCGACCGTTACCAGATATGGGATGCCTGGCAACATGCCACAGCAACTCTGATCATTCAACATGAGGTAACTCCTGTTAGAAAGTTGGCCAAACGTTGGATTAATCACAGTGGCTGGTGTACCCTGCTGGTGGCAGGACAAATTTGCCACAGAACCATTACAAGCCCCGTGTAAAGAAATGTCCTGACATATGAGTGAACCGCTTAGTGCATTTTCACAGTGTGTACCGCTCAGAAACACTTCACGATCCCCACTCCAACATCTGTAGTTGTAAGGTAAATCCCAGGATGTCTTAATGTATTCTTTACCCAACCTTTCATATTTGCCTGCTTGCATTTGTTTGAGGCAATACTGAAACTGAAAAGTAGTGACAGGCAGAGTGATTTTGCCATGAATAAGCCATTCTGTAGCTGGTTTTTCTGCCACTGTGAATGGTAATTTTTCCAGTTTTTCAATGCTCAGCACTGTATACTTTGCTCCCCTTTGTGCCAGTTCGATCTGTTTATCAGTCCGATTGTATTCTGCAAACAGAGCCGACGTGTTGATAAAACGCCAAGGCACATAGCCCGCACGCAAGGATTGCAGTGACAAGCTTAATAACATAATAGGACGTAACTGAGATTGGCCTTGTTGTAACATGGCTAAATCTTGTTCCAGTATGTCAATAGCAGAGGATACAATGTTGTCCAATGAATAAATTCTGGATGACAAAGTTGTTAACCCATTGTCGACCACAGTGAGAGATTTCTCTAAGTTAATACGATCAAGTTCACGTATTCGTTCTGCGGCCTCTGCCTGTGAAACCTTCCATACTTCATTATAAGCAGCATAGATGCCGGCATATATGAAACGTTTTTGACGCGGTTTTCTTGGTCCTAGCAAGAATTCCCTAATGTCTGCGTCTTCTTTAAGTAAAGATAAGTGTTGTTTCACATCCTCAAGTGTAGATTTTTGTAGCCAGTCGAGGCACAATTTTCCTACACTGTATGTTGTTACTACCCCCGGATGTTGTCTTTGAACGTATCGTGGGTCTGGCCTATGGATAGTAAAGCCCTGTCTTCTATTCAGGAATCTTTCTTGACAGATGTTTGTGTCTGTAGGCCAGAGTAACCAGTTTTTCCAATCAGGATCTGTTCTGTTGGTTTGTAGTATTGTGGCAACTGTAACCGCTCCCTGTGTAGTGTTATTACTTGCAGGTGTTGGCACAGAAGGCGTTTTCATGTCTTTGATCTTGGCTAAACCAAGGCAAGACATTTGTTGCACAGTGTCATTCAAAAACATTATTTGCTGAGGGATGATACATGCTCTAAACAAAGCTTCTATCCCCTGTACTTGCCAATCTTTAGAACCCCAGACAGATTTTGTGTCTATTGTGTCTTTCCAAAGTTCAAATCCATGTCTAGACAATTGGGTAATAAATGCTGCAGAGTATATCTGTTTTGTATTAGTTAACATAATTTTCTGTCCTGTTTTGTTTACATTTTTATAGTAAAATGTTTCTGGATCAGATGTATTGTACCCTGAAAAATAGGGAAACTTTTTAGCAAACGTTTTTGAACTACCTTTTGGTGGTGTAGGACAATGCTCCCATTGGTTAAACATAAACACATTTCTAGGTGTTGCAGATTTATGCAAGAAATGATGACCATAGTGGTTGTAACAATATAGCTGTTCATAGTCTGATGAACCCTCTAAATATTCAATCAATCAATCAGGGGTTTGTTAAAGCGCGACTACTCACCCGTAAGGTTCTCAAGGCGCTAGGGGTGGGCGGGGGGGTGCAGGTTCCATCCATCAAGGAGGGGGTCTGTCGAAGAGCCAGGTTTTGAGGTTTCTTGCGAAGATGGGGAGCAATGTTGTCTGTCTGAGGTGGAGCGGAAGGGCGTTCCATGCTTTGGCCGCGAGGAAGGAGAAGGAGCAGCCTCCCGATCTGGTCTTTCTGGTGCGGGAGACCACGGCGTAGGAGAGCTGGGCTGATCGTAGGGTCCTTTGGGGTGCGTTTGAATTTGAGTCGGCTGTTCAGGTATGCTGGTCCGGTGCCGTGGAGGGCCTTGTGTGCGTGGGTGAGCATCTTGAAGGTGATTCTCGCCTTGACAGGGAGCCAGTGGAATGTGCGCAGGTGCTGGGAGATGTGGCAGTGTTTTGGCAGGTTGAGGACCAGTCTTGCGGCGGCGTTCTTGATGTTCTGTAGCTTGCGGGTGAGGTTTTTGTTTATTCCGGCGTAGAGTGCGTTGCCGTAGTCAAGTCTGCTGGTGACCAGGGCGTGAGTGACGGTCTTTCGGTGTTCGAGGGGGATCCATTTGAAGGTCTTACGAAGGAGGCGGAGGGTGTGGAAGCAGGAAGACGAGACACAGTTGATCTGGCGGTCCATTTTGAGCTCGGAGTCCAGGATGATTCCCAGGTTGCGTTCGTGGTCCGTGGGGTTTGGCGGGTTTCCGAGGGCGGGGGGCCACCAGGTGTCGCTCCAGGCATCGGGGTTTGGGCCCATGATGAGTACTTCTGTTTTGTTGGTGTTTAGTTGTAGGCAGCTGTTTTTCATCCATTTGGCGACGGCTTCCATGCCTTCTCGAAAGTTGCGTCTGGCGGTGTTGGGCTCGTTGGATAGGGAGAGGATGAGCTGGGTGTCGTCTGCGTATGACACGATGTTGAGTCCGTAGGTTCTGACGATGGGGGCGAGTGGAGCCATGTAGACGTTGAAGAGCGTCGGGCTGAGGGAGGAGCCCTGGGGGACTCCGCAGGTGGTAGGTGTGGGGTCCGAGAGGAAAGGGGGGAGTCTGACCCACTGCGTCCTGCCGGAGAGGAAGGAGCGGATCCAGTCGAGGGCCTTGTCCTGGATTCCTGCGTCGTAGAGTCTGCGTATTAGGGTGCGGTGGGAGACTGTGTCGAACACCGCTGATAGGTCGAGGAGGATGAGGGCTACTGTTTCTCCTTTGTCCAGTAGTGTGCGGATGTCGTCTGTTGCGGCGAGGAGGGCGGTTTCCGTACTGTGGTTTTTTCTGAAGCCGGATTGGGAGGAGTCGAGGATGTTGTGTTCTTCAATGAATGTGGCGAGTTGTTAGAGAAAGACCTTTCTAGGTCAGATATCATATCATTTACAGTCTCAAAGTCCCAATCATCAGAATAGGTACCGGACGAAATAAAATCACTTAGTGAAATTTTAAATAAATGTGGAATGTTCAAAAGTTCAGTAGGGCCGAAGATATCGAAATCGGTTTTGTCCCACACTATACCATCCTGTATAGGAACGGCTGTGATGTTCACTGCTGACAAGTCTCTTGCTTCACGATGGGATGATTTGTGTGGTTTCAAAAGTAAGTTCACATTTTTACTTTCAATGTCCAAACGGATGTATCTGCCATTTATAAGCACGCTGATAGTCATAACCAAAGCTAGCCAAAGCAGAAAGAAAAATATTCCAGAAATAATCCATAGTTCAATCCATGGTGAAACCAGATAAGTCTTTTTCAGAAAATGAAAAAAGTCTTGTACTTGCTGTTTGAAAGTTTTTGATGCTGGCGTCGTTTCAGGTTCACTTGGATCCTCAGAAAACGTATCAAAGTTAATGAAATAGCCAGAAGCAGTTCTGTCAATTGTTGGAATTGCATCAGGATTTGTTGAAATCGCTGGAACCAGTTGATCACTTGTTACGTTTGTGTAGACAGGTGTATTTGGACGAACTGTTACTTGAGTTTCAAGAGGGATGAGTTCCATAGCATTGTTGCTTAGTCCTTCATCTGTTACTGCTGAATTCTTGATGGTTATCAGTCTTTCAGTTTGAACCTCTTGGATAGTAGCGAGAGGAGTGCGTCTGCTACTAGGTCGGAGTCCACGAGGCCTACTATTTAGTATTGGCCACATACTGTGGTTTGATGAGGTCGATTGACACAAATATTTTCTCCTTTTTTCCATCAAGGGGCGGCAGAAGTACTGTTCTTGTTCCGTGGATGGCTAGGACAGGTACTGGTTGTCTGTAAGAAGGTCCAAAATCTTCTCTCTGACTAGATCCCCAACTTTTGGGATCCAGACAGGCCTTGCTGGGACTGCCGGTTTTTCCCCAGTGGTGGTTGGCTTCAGGAACACGTTGCTTTGTTTCGATCTTAGTTCATTTAGATCCTGTAAAACAGCCAAACGATCTTTGATATCAAAAAAGCGAAAGGGGGGTATTGGTTATCACAGGGTGTGGATTGGCGCTTGCCCAATATCGTAGAAGTAAAACGAAGAGATATCTGTACGGTGCAACAGGTGAGGGAAAACCCCTAAGCCCTCAATTACAGACACAAGTCTGTCTAAGTAAATAACGTCAAACCCTGTGCACACGCATGAAATAATTATAATACAGAAAGTAGAAATGAAGACAAAGTGTTCTTGCTTCAGGTGTAGGTTTAATGTTGTGTTGCTTCACAAGCCAGCCAACACGTGTTTCGTCTTTGGGTATTAACCCTAGACTTATCATTGTCATATCCAACGGTATGATGTTTCCCTCAAATAATGATTAATTTTAATGTCATACAATTTCCACTATTATACTCACTTTGTCCCACCTGTGTAACACCTAAGATATGTTAGATTTTAATCAACATCTCGTGATACAAGCCATTTTATGTTTAATTCCAGCCCTGAAGAAGTCTAGGGTTAATACCCAAAGACGAAACACGTGTTGGCTGGCCTGTGAAGCAACACAACATTAAACCTACACCTGAAGCAAGAACACTTTGTCTTCATTTCTACTTTCTGTATTATAATTATTTCATGCGTGTGCACAGGGTTTGACGTTATTTACTTAGACAGACTTGTGTCTGTAATTGAGGGCTTAGGGGTTTTCCCTCACCTGTTGCACCGTACAGATATCTCTTCGTTTTACTTCTACGATATTGGGCAAGCGCCAATCCACACCCTGTGATAACCAATACCCCCCTTTCGCTTTTTCGTATATTTTGAGACAGGGTAGGCTGCTACCGCGTTTTATATACCACAAATATGGACAGGGAAAAAATAGCAGAAGAACTGTTCGAAAACCTTACTAAGGGCAATACCACTAGTATAAGTATGATGAAAAGCAATCCCCAACGTAGGGAAAGTCTTAGGGAGAAATTCCTCAGACTAGAAAGACTTAAGAAGAGTGAAAACTCTAAATGGTGGGACGGGGTATATGGTGCTCATTAGCGCACTGCAGCTTCACCATACAGATCACGGTTACTGCACTGCCTGGATCTGACATTATTTTCACTTACAGGTTTTTAGTATTAGACTAATGAATTCAAATTGATGTCCTCGTGACTTTTCTCTTTATCATTGTCATATCCAACGGTATGATGTTTCCCTCAAATAATGATTAATTTTAATGTCATACAATTTCCACTATTATACTCACTTTGTCCCACCTGTGTAACACCTAAGATATGTTAGATTTTAATCAACATCTCGTGATACAAGCCATTTTATGTTTAATTCCAGCCCTGAAGAAGTCTAGGGTTAATACCCAAAGACGAAACACGTGTTGGCTGGCTTGTGAAGCAACACAACATTAAACCTACACCTGAAGCAAGAACACTTTGTCTTCATTTCTACTTTCTGTATTATAATTATTTCATGCGTGTGCACAGGGTTTGACGTTATTTACTTAGACAGACTTGTGTCTGTAATTGAGGGCTTAGGGGTTTTCCCTCACCTGTTGCACCGTACAGATATCTCTTCGTTTTACTTCTACGATATTGGGCAAGCGCCAATCCACACCCTGTGATAACCAATACCCCCCTTTCGCTTTTTCGTATATTTTGAGACAGGGTAGGCTGCTACCGCATTTTATATACCACAAATATGGACAGGGAAAAAATAGCAGAAGAACTGTTCGAAAACCTTACTAAGGGCAATACCACTAGTATAAGTATGATGAAAAGCAATCCCCAACGTAGGGAAAGTCTTAGGGAGAAATTCCTCAGACTAGAAAGACTTAAGAAGAGTGAAAACTCTAAATGGTGGGACGGGGTATATGGTGCTCATTAGCGCACTGCAGCTTCACCATACAGATCACGGTTACTGCACTGCCTGGATCTGACATTATTTTCACTTACAGGTTTTTAGTATTAGACTAATGAATTCAAATTGATGTCCTCGTGACTTTTCTCTTTATCATTGTCATATCCAACGGTATGATGTTTCCCTCAAATAATGATTAATTTTAATGTCATACAATTTCCACTATTATACTCACTTTGTCCCACCTGTGTAACACCTAAGATATGTTAGATTTTAATCAACATCTCGTGATACAAGCCATTTTATGTTTAATTCCAACCCTGAAGAAGTCTAGGGTTAATACCCAAAGACGAAACACGTGTTGGCTGGCTTGTGAAGCAACACAACATTAAACCTACACCTGAAGCAAGAACACTTTGTCTTCATTTCTACTTTCTGTATTATAATTATTTCATGCGTGTGCACAGGGTTTGACGTTATGATCTTTGATATCAAAAGGTTTATTTTCCACCACTGTGCCTTTACATTCGAGATCAGGAACCCACATTCTTGTCCCAAATAGGACCTCATATGGAGTGACCCCCCTAGAGAACTTCTTGGCAAATTATTTAATGAGCGTTGGACCCCATCAAGATGTTTGACCCACCCATCACCCGAACCTAATACTCTAGCTGTTATAGACTGCTTTATGTCCCGGTTTTTCCTTTCCACAACAGAATTTCCCTCAGGATGGAACGGAGAGGAGTACCGCAATGCAACGCCCAAACTGGCCATGGCTTCTTTGTAAGCCCGAGAGCTATTCGCAGGGCCCTGGTCAGAATGTAGTGTGCCTATTGCGTATGTGCCGATAAAGACTCCCAAATCTTTTATAACAGTTTGAGCGTCAACCGAGCGCTGAGGCCATATCCATAGGAACCTTGAGCACGAATCCACTGCGACCATTATATATTTATAGTTACCGTCCCTTTGCAAGGGACCGCAGTGGTCCAGGTAAACACAAGCTAATGGTTTGTCTGAAATCAACAGGGGTGTCTGGCAGGACGTTTCACTGTGGAGACTTTCATCTGTTGGCATATTTCACATTCCAAAACATAGTTCTTGGTCTGTTTCCTAATGCCAGGCCACCAATATCTTTGTTTTAGTAACGATACTGTTGCAGAAACACCTGCATGGGCAGAGGCTATCCCCTCATGTGCTGCTAGGATTAGTCCTAATCTACGTTCCATGTTTGGAATTACCCTATCCCCCACTCCAGGGATTCGAGCAAAAGGAACGTTGTTCGCATCAATTACATAAGAGTACTTGAGTGGAAACTTTTTTGGTAACGCTGCACCACTGCCTTTGCTTGTAGCATTGACAGCCAACAATATCTCACTGTCTATTCTCGTTTTTGAACGAGTGATCGCAGCTACGGAAGCCGTCTGAACAGCCCCCTTTGCGGCTTCGTCAGCCAATGAATTCCCTGCAACGTGAACGCCATCACGTTGATGACTCAGCGTGTGTATCACGTGAGCCTTTGGTAGTTCGTTTTTTAACTGAACTACTTGTTCCCAAAGCGTTTTATGCTTTATTGTGCCACGTTTTGCATCTTTGAACCCGTTTTCAAGCCAATTTTGTATATATTCATTATACGACTGAACACAGTAAAAAGAATCGCACACTATGAGTGTGGGGAGTTCGCGATCTGTACTTTCAAGTGCCAGTTTGAATGCTTGTAGTTCAGCTCGCCGAGCTGTACAATCTCCTAGAGATTGAGTTTTAGTGACCATTGGTCTGAAGTTACCATCTTGCATGCAACCTTTAACGATTGCGCACGCTGCACTGTAAGCTTGCTTACTCCCTGTAGCGGGTTGTGCTGATCCGTCAGTATAAATTATAAATTCGTACTGATCTAGAGGCAGAATTTCAGTGGGCAGAGGACATTCATGTTCATATTGCAGGAACGCTTGTGTTTTTAAATCAGGATCAAAAACATATTCAACATCTGTTGCAGCAAGAGAATTAACCCATTGTATCCATCTAGGATGTAAAGCTTGGGCATTTGGAATGCTCGCTTTAGTAACCGCCTGTAAGAAAGTGGCTCTGTATATACTGAACCAAAGTAAGGTTCAGTGTGCACAGAGTCCACAGTCCCCAGAGGTTTGGCAGAGGCTAAAGTTAGATATAACCTTACTCTCCAAAGTGGTAGCTTGGTCGAGCAGTAAGGCAGTATCAGAGGAGAGTGTAAAGCATTTGTTGTACACACTCAGTCAGAAAATGGTCCCATACACTCAAGAACCGAACTCTAGGCCAATGGTTTGTATAAAAAAAATATATACTTGTTTTATTTTAGAACCAACAATAGGTATCAAAATATACTTTCTCTGAATGAGATGCTTTAGATAAATACTTTCAATAGGCAATAGACTTTTGAATGCAATGGTTACAGTTGTTGCAATAGGCAGCACAATTTCAAACACAATTTAACATTGAGCTCAATGGGAATTTCTAGTTAAATGCAATAGATTACTTTTTGGATTACTTTTCTTACCACAGGACTGGATCCTAGATTCAGTCCTGGGACATCTCCTGTAAACAGTTGAGTAAAAACGTTTTGGTTACAGTTGTGATTTTTAAGGAATATTATTGTATTTTAAAAGTTGGCACTTAGAAGCTTTTTCACATGGAATCACCAATGTAATCCTATGGGAGGAAATTCACTTAGCAGGTAAGTAGTGTTATCGTTACTTTTTCTTACTCAGTGTTGGATCCTGGATCCAGCACTGGTGCATCTCCTGTAAACAATTGAAAGAATGCATTTACGTCACACAGGCGATTTTTAGCGAATATTTGTAAGTTTGCAAAATCGACACTTAGAAACTTTTTCGGCAAAAGCCAGGCAATGTTATCCTATGGAAGGAAATTCACGTAGCAGGTAAGTAGTGTTATCGTTACTTTTTCTTACTCAGTGTTGGATACTGGATCCAGCACTGGTACATCTCCTGTAAACAATTGAAAGAATGCGTTTATGTCACACAGGCGATTTTTAGCAAATATTTGTAAGTTTCAAAAATCGACACTTAGAAACTTTTTCGGTAAAAACCAGGCAATGTTATCCTATGGAAGGAAATTCAAGTTACCGGTAAGTACAGTTACAATTACTTTTCAGGGTCAGTGCTGGGCACCAAGATCCAGCACTGGGATCTCTCCTGATAACAGGTGAGTATTTTCGTTTTCGTGATTCGGCTGATTTTAGATGAATATTTTAAAGTTTCATAACTCCACACAGAAGAATTTCCAAGTGAAACCAGTCAATGTTACCCTATGGAAGAAAAGTGAGTTATCGGTTTTTGGGTAAGTACTCGACTGGCAGAGTTAAGGTTCTGGGCATAGACTCGGGGGTCTCCCAGGGTCAGGTAGGTACAGTTGTTACACCCTCAGCGGCACAGGGGCGGCCGGGTGCAGAGTGAGTAGGCCCAATGTTATCCTATGGAAGGCAGGGGGCCTTTGGTTGGTGGCTGCTGGCTAGCAGGCCACGCAGCTGTGGGAGCAAAGCTCCTGGTCACTTACTCAGGGCAAGTGGGGAAGTCGGTCAGGGTAGTTGGTGCACCCTCAGCGGCGCTGGGGCGGCCGGGTGCAGTGGGCTTTTGGGCCGTCGGGCGCACAATGGTTTTCAATGGGAAGGCTGCGTGACGAACAAAGACTGCAAGCTCGGGGACAGTGATTCTTCAGGTGCGACCACCAATTCGAGAGGTAAGTTGGGAAGCTGTAGGCAGGGTAAGCACCCAGGAGTTGGGCACAGGAGGCCGTGGGGCGTCGGGTGCAGGGGTGTCTTTAGGCGTCGGAAATCTTACCCTCGGCTGGTCGCGGTTGGAGGGGTCCCTGGTTCTGAGGCTGCAGGCGTCATCAGGAGCGTCGAGGAGGGTCCTTGGGTGCTGGATTCTGGGTCACAGTCGCCGGGGGGACGTCCTTGTGGTATTTGTCCACTCAGGCACAGGCTGGGCTCGGCGGGTGCAGAGGGTGCAGGATTCACGGTTCCCGGTTGGCACCAGGGGTTGTTGCTTGCTTTGAGCAGTACCACTGCTCTTGGGAGTCCCAGGTAGTTAGAGTCACAAGGAAGTCAGGTCCTCCGGGGTTTGTGAGGTTGCTGACCACTGGAGACGCCGGTGTTTAGCAGGAGCAGGTTCGAGGGTCGACAGGCCGGTAGGGCTGGGGCCAAATCAGTTGGTGTCTTCCTCTTGTGAGCAGCTGCACGGCAGGTCTTCTTGTTTCTTGTTCTTCTTTCTTGTTCTTCTTTCTTGTTTCGGAATCTGGAACTAAGGAAGGAAGGTTCAGGGTGCCCCTAAATACTAGATTTAGGGGCGTTACAGGTAGGTAAAGGGCAGGGACCAATGGGTCCCTTCCCTGGGGTGGGTACACCCCTATCCTGCTCCTGCCACTCTCCAGTGGGAGGGGGGCAGGAGCCTAGTCCTGATTGGGTAGGGCTCCCCATCTTCAAGATGGCGAGAGCCCGGAGATGTGCTTCACCTCGCCTCCCCCACCTGAGGGGTGGGGTTGCCAGAGGCTGGCACACCCCTTTCCTCCCTTGGTGTTTCCCGCCAGAGTGGGGGCTAGAACCAGTGGGGACCAGTTGCTGAGTACAGCAAGTGGTCTGGGGAAGCTCACAAAGGCGGAATGCCTTTGAAGCTTCCCCCTGCCCATCCTGGGGGAGGAGGCCTAGCACCTCGCCCAGGACGTGCATTGTTGCAGGCCCGGGAGAGCAGATGGCTCTCTACCCAGGGGTCCAGCAACAGGTCTGCTGGGTGGCAGCCTAGGCAGCCCCTCAGACAGGACGTGGATTGTAGGTTAGGTTCAGGGGGCAACTCTAAGTTGCCCTCTGTCGTGCATTTTACATTAAATCCCACACTGGCATCAGTGTGGGTTTAATGTGCTGAGAAGTTTGATACCAAACTTCTCAGTCTTCAGTGTAGCCATTATGGTGCTGTGGAGTTCGTAATGACAACCTCCCAGCACCATATACTCTTAATGGCATCACTGCACTTACAGTGCCCAGGAATGGCCCTGGGTACTGTAGGGGCACAGGGCTCATGCACCTGTGCCCACACCTACTGGCATAGAGCACCCAGCTAGAGGGGTGACTGAGGTATGCCAGGGCAGTGTGTTTGTGGGCATGGCACACAGGGATGTGTGCCATGTCGACTCTCTGTTTAGTTCTGCACCAATTACAACTCCACAGGAGAAAGGGTCCTAGGGAAAGTTTAACGACCAGACTACAGATTTAATCCCCAATACAACTAATAACAACAACAAATAAATCTGGTGGTCTATTTAAAAGGAGCCGGTGCTGAATCATAAATTAACACAACAGTGCCAACACCCTAGATACCAAAGTACATGAAATCAAATAAATGACCTTGTCGGATTTCATCAACTACCAAGAGTGGTCAGTGTCATCATTTGGATACCCTTCCTTCCTACCACTACTCTTCTAAATCACAGAAGAGGATCATGTGGATCGGATTTCGGCCAAGTCATGAAAATCACAAAAGGAGGAAGTAAAGATAGAAAAGTGAGACCATATATTCATTGAGTAACCGGCCTCACACCAGTATCTTCATTTATTTAGGGTGATGAAAATCTAAGTGCAGTGCATGTGAGTGAAATTAAAAGGATTTGGAAGAGAGAAAAAAAAATCCTTTTAATACAAATATCTCTTCCAATCCTACTTTAAAAATAGTGCAGAAGCAGCTTTGAACACATAGGCCGCTTACAGTGTGGTCAACTAGTTTCAGCCTAATGGGCCAATTGCCCAGGCTTTCTTCAGGACCTAAACAACAACTACTATCGCTACTGCATTCCCAATTGGGTCATAAAACATTTATGTGTATAAAGTTGTCATAAAATACGACCTTCTACATGGTCATTCTTCCGTACAAACGGAGAATTCTTCACACCTTTCTTGTGTAAAGTCAAAACCTCACCTCACCCGGTAAATACTCAGGTATGGGAGACCCCGCCCTCTCCGTCGGTGCCTCGAGCTCTCCTGAGTCACCTCCCACTGACTTATACACATAAATGTTTTATGACCCAATTGGGAATGCAGTAGCGATAGTAGTTGTTGTTTAGGTCCTGAAGAAAGCCTGGGCAATTGGCCCATTAGGCTGAAACTAGTTGACCACACTGTAAGCGGCCTATGTGTTCAAAGCTGCTTCTGCACTATTTTTAAAGTAGGATTGGAAGAGATATTTGTATTAAAAGGATTTTTTTTTCTCTCTTCCAAATCCTTTTTAATTTCACTCACATGCACTGCACTTAGATTTTCATCACCCTAAATAAATGAAGATACTGGTGTGAGGCCGATTACTCAATGAATATATGGTCTCACTTTTTCTATCTTTACTTCCTCCTTTTGTGATTTTCATGACTTGGCCGAAATCCGATCCACATGATCCTCTTCTGTGATTTAGAAGAGTAGTGGTAGGAAGGAAGGGTATCCAAATGATGACACTGACCACTCTTGGTAGTTGATGGAAATCCGACAAGGTCATTTATTTGATTTCATGTACTTTGGTATCTAGGGTGTTGGCACTGTTGTGTTAATTTATGATTCAGCACCGGCTCCTTTTAAATAGACCACCAGATTTATTTGTTGTTATTAGTTCTGCACCAAGACACTCAGCCTGCAAAGGCAGGGTGTGGGTGTCAGGGTACAGGGCCTCTAAGGGTGGCACAATAAGTGCTGCAGCCCTTAGGGGCCTTCTCTGGTCACAATGCCCTGGGTACCTAGGGTACCATTTACCAGGGGCTGACATGTGGCCAGAGGTGCCAATTGGGTTTAGGCTGTAATGCAGTTTTAGGGAAGGAACACAGGCCCTGGGTACCTGATTGGCAGGGACCCAGGGCACACCAAGGAAAAGTGCATCAGTTATCAGGCAAAAAGTGGGGGGGTTACTGCAACAGAAACCCACTTCCTTACACCGCCTCTAAGGCTTGTACTGGAGTTACGACAATAATGCGTTTCCCTTGGGCTAGAGCTCTTTCTTTTGCTACAGTGGTTTGAACTGCTGTCAGTATTTTTTCTGTTGAAGTGAAGCGCATTTCTGCTTGTGTATACAAATGTGATTTGTATGCTATTGGTACTTTTTCACCCTCATTAAATGTTAAGTAGGTGAATCCGCATTGACCCGAAATTATTCGGATCACTAAATTGCGTTGACTTACGCGTGTTTGTAAGTGATTTGTTGCTAACATATTAGCTTGGAGTGAACACAAGATTTCTGTGTGTTCCTGTGTCCAACGTTAAATTAGTCCCTTACCAAACCGTTGGGCGCCATGTAGTGTAGTTCCTATTTCCCTAATAAGCTCTGCGCATTGGAATAATATACCCTATAGGTTTGACATAGGACTGAGGTCGGTATGTCCCTATTGAGTATATTAAACTTAATTACTTTGTGCCAGCTAACTCAGAGGCCACTAGAAACTCCTTGTAAACAAGAAGGGAGTAGTTTCTGGCAACCGCATAAACATGACAACTTTGTTTCTCTTTTAGAATCGGAATACTTCTCAGAATTGTGGAAACAATAGATAACAGTGTCACTCAGCTAATCGTGCATGCTTAGTTTCCTCAGAGTTACACAGAAAGAATAGACGGGCGTTTCAATAAAAAGGTTTTATTGAACAGTCTTGTTTCTCGTGTAAGAGATATGAGCTGTTATGATCACAAGACAGTATGCAAGATATATGATGTACAGCGTAAGCAGTAGAAATAAATAATACTGCGCTAGCATTATCTTTTAGCATATATTCACGTACATAAATAACATGAGCTAAAAATGCGAGTACTCATATGATGCTTCTCTAAGCTAGTTCTACCCCAATGTACCTAACCTAGTCTAGGTGTAGGGAAAGGTAAGAAGTAGGTGGAGTATTCTCTAGTATGGTATACTAAGAGTATGTTAAGTCTAGTATGCCAAGAGTCCCTCTAGGTTCTAGTCAGCTCCATACCTTGAGAATGAGAGAGGTGGGAATCTCCTGCCGGATCTCAGACTCTAACACCCCGAGAAGGGAGTCAGAACACTGGAAGCTGGATTCTTCTGCGAGCAGGAATGACAGCGTGTTCTCAGTGCGTCAGGCCGGGATACGGACTCCTCTGAAGTCGAGGTCTCCTCTTACTTGCTTGGGCAAGGGAAGGTATATTTATACCTGGTAGGTGCCTTGGAATGTTAGCATTGACGTGAAGTCGGACAGAGGAAGACGTCAGGAATGAACCCTTAAGGTTGTGTTTGGAGATTTGCACACAAGAACTTATTTTTGCATTTCAATAATTTCAATTGGTGATTGCATAGGATTGGTGCCTTACTGGTTGCTTTTTTGGTCCACTGTCCAGTTTGTGTGTTTTGATGTTTGGACGACACCCCTATGTTTTGGGGGTTGCCCTTATTTGGTTCATGCATGATAGATGAGTTCTTGGAGAAATCAATAATCCTGTGCTAGGGGAACTCCCAAGAGCTTAAGGGTCTGGTTTCTAAGAACTCGTTGTGACGTTAGGGTGGACGGATGTCGGTGACCATGCCTGTATTTGGAGTGCACGGCTAATGCCTAAATAAGGACTGGGATTCTATGCCTATATAAGGGCAATGCGAATTGTGCCTATATAAGGACGTTTCAGGAAAACCTATATACGGACACCTAAAGCGGAATACAACACCACCCCTGCGCGACCCCCCCGCTAGTATTGCGAGCCGCGACTGCTATTAATAACTATGCATTTGGTCATATACATTTCTGCTCTGTTTGGGTTCATTTGTTATGCCGCCTTTTTGAATCTCAGAAGGACGGCTTGGCCTTCTTTTATGGTTGGCAAAAAGTTAATTTGTTGACACTAGCTGTCTTTTGACGATGAAATGTCAAAAACTGGAATAGTCATCAATAAAGCTACAAGCTATTACCTCAGTCTTGCCTCGCAGTTCACCTTAAAATTGCATCACTGTATTTCTTCACAGTTCACCAATTTACTCAGTTCTCCCATGCACCTAGATTCTGTCTGCCAAAGCCCAACCTGTTCCCGTGTTTCATTCGCAGTTTGGACCTCAATCCTGCCCTATAGCTCCACTTTCCTTTTCAGATATGAGACCGTCCCCCGCCCCTCTATCCATGCCCCTCATGTGCAGACGCAGAGCGCCACCGAATACAGCTGTGTTTGGGACCTCAAGCCTGAGGGCCTTGTTCACAGAAAGAGGTACAGATTCGTTTGTTCATAGTTCTAATTTACACCTGTGAGCTAATTCACAAAAAGTTGCATAGAGTTTGCATGGCTATCGTTATGAAGCTTGGAAAGATTTTGACTGAACTTTAAAAAAAAAAAAATTATTCTAATTTGTCTCCTGTGTTCCTACATTTAAATATAGTGAAAACTTGGTAATGCGTGCATCTTCCTATACTTTCAGCAGCATGTACACCTGAGAGTTATACCTTTAACGTCGATTGTGCTTAAAAGTGGGGAACACGTTATTTACAAATGTTTGTGAATCAGAACTAAGTTCAGGCTGAGTTGGTGATCGTCACGGTTGCACGAGTTAACTTGCGCCACCATTCCTCTTACACAGGCTTGGAAAGACTGAAAAATCATATATTGAATTGAAAAATAAAATAATTAAAAAAATATTTGCTGTTTTATGTGCGGATGACAAGGTTACTCGGCGTTCCAATACTTTGGAAAAATAGCAACAGTTATTTTAATTACTGAATTGTTTTTTTTACAATTATTGGGAGAGATTTTGTGTCCAGCTACCATGTTTTCTCCCGGGGTACGTTCTGTGTCACGTCTTGAGAAGTCACACTGCTTTTTTAATGTCATACGTGATTGAATGGGCTGGTAATGCTCCTAGCCTTACTCGGCAGTAGTGTAAGCAGTAGCATCTGGCATGTCGGTTAAAGGGGAAAAATGCACGCTTCTTTATTAAGTGCAAGCAGAGTTCAGCTCGCTGACCTGCCTAAGAAGAACCATTTTTTTTTCCTTTCATTGCAGGGTCACAGTGTATCCCAGGAGCCGGAGGTGGTGCAGGGTGAGGCGCCCTTGCAGCGAGTTACTACTGCACTGATAGCAGGCTCTGGTGTTTGCGGTCTCCACGCTGGGCTCGCCCGGTTGCCAGGCCGTGTCAGATGACGCCTGCTCACATGACACCTGTTACAGAGAAGTGCGTGGCCAGCATTAGAGCACCCTCGCAGCCGCGGGCAAGGGCCGGGCAGGGCAGCACAGCACGTACAGGATAAACCTACCACAGCACAGCCGTCCTGGTAGGTCTTGTGACCGAGGTACTGACTGTAAAATCCCACCCAGGGAGACACTGTTATCGGAGAGCAGACAGACATCATGTGCTGTGGCTGTCAGCTGCTGTGGCTGTGGCTGTCAGCAGCCCTGGCTGAGATGGCAACAGTGCCCGGAGAGTGCACGCAAACTGGTTGAAGTTTTTTAGCGTTCTAGTGTACGCTTTTTGAATTCTGTTTTTTTCCTCTGATGCAGACATACCTGCACGCAGTAAACGTCCATTTGCTACATGCCTCCTGCTTTTCAAGCATGGTGTTTCAGCTGTCAGTGGCTCTGCAGAAACTCACTTGAAGAGATAAGCACGCATGCGAGGTAGTCGCCCACGAAGCTGAAGTGAGAAGCGGCTCGGCCACATGCCTGCCAATGATGACCTCTAGCGCCACGAGGCCGGGCGGGGGAGAGTTGCAAACACCGGGGCCTGCGTGTAATAAAAGGTGCGCACACCGAGGCCTGCATGTAATAAAAGGTGCGCACTGTTTATTGTCCCCTGGCTATCCGACAAGGTAGCACAGTCATTCTAGGAAACTCAAGCAGTCCGAATCTCATTACAGGCATTCTTGATGTCTAGCAGTCTGTCTAGCAAGTGTCAGCACTTAGTCAATGGAAGTAGCGCGACCCCACTGACAGATGCCAGACAGTACCGTGTCAAAGGAAGCGTGGCAGCCCTGCTGGAAACTGTGGGGCAGTCTCATACAGGTGAGATGTACCTGGGAGGACTGTCAGTACAGCCCTATCAAGGGCCGGGTCTAATCACAGCCAACAGATAAAACAGGCGCTTCTGACAGATTACAGCTCCGTATTGTTACCAATCAGCGGTACTCATTTTATCGACTTTGAAAGGATGAAAGGTTGAGTGGGCCTGCTGGGGTTAATCATGGATCATGGTCGAATCCCAGTATTCCCAGCAGTAGCTACGTTAGCCCACTGAGCCGCCAGACCGTGCAAGGAAGTGCCAGTACTCTCCCATGAGAAGGAAAGAAGCCAGGATGAGAAGGGTCGACACTACTAAGAACAGCCAGTGTACCCCGTCAAACCTATAGCAGCCCTACTGAGAACAGCCAGTGTACCCCGTTAAACCAACAGCAGCCCTGCTGAGAACAGCCAGTGTACCCCGTTAAACCTACAGCAGCTCTGCTATGAACAGCCAGTGTACCCCGTTAAACCTACAGCAGCCCTGCTAAGAACAGCCAGTGAGCACAGCCAGTGTACCCCGTTAAACCTACAGCACTCTCTGACCCTTTTCCCTACCCCTCCCAATGTTTGCTTGAAAATGCACCATTTGCCCACTCTTTTTTCAAAAATTTCTCGGGGGAGAACCCCCCGAACACCCCTTAGGTTGTTAGGGCTCGCTCGCTACGCTCGCTTGCCGCAGTACACTCCAACTAAAATTTTACGCCTCACCACTTTCAAATGTCACCAGCCGCCACTGTGCCCGCAGCTGGATCAGAGCTAGTGCTGATGGTGCGCGGCCCCTGTAGAGGAGGGGGGCCCCCCCCAACGAGATGGTGAGGAGGTGTCGGTGGCTGCCCGGAGGTGGCCATAGCGGAGAAGGGCCAAGCTGACACAAAGTGCGAAATAAGTAAGGAGAGGTCTCGGATGATCAATCGTGTGGGTCACTCTGAATGGCAGTACCATTAGCACTACCTCCAGGACCGGTGGCACTACCGGGGAGGGTGCTGAACATGGGAACACGTGCGTGACGCAGCAGGCTGCGGCCTACCATCGTGGCCGGTGCGGCCTAGTGCTGGGTCAAGAGGTGATGTGTGGGGACTTGTGGAACAATCTGATGGTATAACAGACTGAGTTCGGCGTCTACAGGACAATGGGGCACACCAGGGGGGCCGGGTTGAGGGCCTCCTCGCAAGCACTGGGTGCCGGTGACGCGGACGCTCCGGATGATCGACTAGATGCCATTTTGCAGGCCATTGAACGTTCTAGCGCATCCATGGAGGCCAAATTGGACAAGGTGGCTCTGGACCTTAACTTGCTGCATGCGGACCATCGGAACTTGAAGGACTGGGTCGTTGCCGTAGAACAGGAGATTGCTGAATTGAAGCCAGCCACAGAGTTTCAGGAGAAAAAGCAGAACGCCCATGAAGTCTGGATTTGGTATCTTGAGGACCGTATTGAAGATGCAGAGGGCTGCTCGCGGTGGAACAATGTCTGGCTGATTGGGCTGCCGGAAGGTCCGGAGGGCCAGGACGCGGTCACCTTCCTGGAAACCTGGCTCAAGAACATCCTACCACACTCTGTATTCTCCCCATTCTTCACCATAGAGCGGGCCCACCGTGTTCCGGGCAGGAAGCCGGGCCCCGGCCACAGGGCGCGCCCGCTCATCTTCAGACTCCTGCACTTCAAGGATTGGGATGTGATCCTCCGGGAGACTAGGAAACTGGACGACATCCAATATGAAAATGCCAAGATGTTGTTTTTCCCGGACTATACTATGAAAGTCCAGCGCCAGCGGGGGTCCTTCTTGTCCGTTAAAAGACAGCTCTGGCAGCTCGACCTATCCTAGTCATTGATGTTCCCGGCCCGGCTCCGTGTCGTCTCGGATGGGAAGTCCAGGTTCTTTGATACGCCTCAGGATATCTGGGACTGGCTGGAGACGTCAGGTCTGTATTCTGGCCCAAGACCTGCGGGCACTGCTGCGACTTGGCCTGGGGAAGCAGGTAGTAGAGGACTCCGCCGACGGCGGCCTGGACGGCGGTTCCTGGGGTCAGTGGCGGTGCCTGGACCGGACCAGATCCATAAGGAGCGACAGGAGGTGGTCCGCATTGCGGAGCAGATGGCAGAGGCAGCGGCGCCGGAGGACAAAGTGGACACTTCCTTCCATTCATCGGGGAGGGGGGCTCCTCGGTAGCGGACTCATCTGATAAGGTGTCCATGAGAATGCCGGACGTTACACCACAGACGGCAGACGGTATCGTATGAGAACGACTGTTATGGAAGTGCATTACTGGCTGCTGTGTTTCCACTGCTGTGGGGGTCTCTGAACATTCCTAATGTATGTGTGCTGTTATGAATCAGGATGGAGGGGGCTGGTATGTTGTCCCCTCTGCATCCTGGGGGGGGTTGCTGGTGCAGACTTTCATATCTGAGCTATGGCAATGCCTTGTTAGCTGTTTCAGGGGGGACTGGGAGAGTATACCCTGCATGGTTACACAACCCCCTGTTTTCCCCATCTTTTCGGGGCCAGTAGGACATGCGGCTGGGTTGCTGTATGGTGTATTTGGACGGCAGGTGAACGCCATCTACGATGCGGCGTTTCGCTACCAGATAGAAAGCACTCTTGCTAGACTTTGGATATGGCCTAGGGAGTAACAACTGTACTGTGACATCATACTGCCGTGGCTATCATACCATACGTGCTTTATACCCTGCTGCAAATTACTAGGTGACATCAAGAACATAAAAGGACACCCAACCTTTTATCATTTCTCTTTTTGATTGGATTATGTGTTGGCTCTACTATACGAGCGGAACGCAAGGGTCTAACTACCACCCTTGTCGCTACACACCATTTGGCCAGGGTTATGACCGTTTTGATTCATCTCAAATTCTCTGCATAGATTCTACATTGCCCTGAAGAAGTCCTGTTTTTAAGGACAAAACGCGTTGGCTATCTGTCTTTTAAGAATGAACCAATAAAGGAAAAGAAAAACTTGACCTGTGTACAACGGCTTCGTGGCTCCGTAGATAATTAGTATTCAAAGGACTTTTTGAATATTATCGTAAAGTGGTGCATCTCTGATTTAGTGTTTTCATTTTGTTGCCCCTGGTAATAGGGGAGTGCTCTTGGACAGGGGGCACGTTTGGAGATTTGCACACAAGAACTTATTTTTGCATTTCAATAATTTCAATTGGTGATTGCATAGGATTGGTGCCTTACTGGTTGCTTTTTTGGTCCACTGTCCAGTTTGTGTGTTTTGATGTTTGGACGACACCCCTATGTTTTGGGGGTTGCCCTTATTTGGTTTTTTCCTTCCCTAGTTGGTTTTTCCCATTTCCCTTTTGCTGCAGGAGCATGTGGGGAGGCGATTGGAACTGTTATGGTGCATGTCCGTTGGCTTTTTATCGAGGTCCGGGTAGGGGGTCCACTGGCCACTACTGCATGCTTCCCTTAGCTCTGCCATGGGTCACGTGATACTTACCTGGAATGTCCGGGGTCTCCGCACGCCCTCCCGTAGGTACGCAGTGTACTCTTATCTAAAACGCCATAACGTGCATGTAGCGCTGCTGCAGGAGACACATCTTAACGCACTAGAGGTTACCCGACTACAGCGCAGGTAGAAGAGTAAAATATACGCCACAGATTATTCCCTGTATGCTAGGGGGGCCCTTATCTGGATACGCCCTGGGACACCCTTTGCTCTGGATGAGGTTCTTACGGATCAGGAGGGCAGATATGTGTTGGTAAAGGGTAAACTGGATGGATGTGTTTCCAATACGAGGGACGGAAGGGCAAGTTTATAAAGGTCCAGCATACATGCCCCACGGGTACAGTAAGCAAGAAGGGTATGGAGTTCCTCTAAGTCAAAGAGAATGAACAGTGAGATACAAAAAGTGGGATCAAAGCAAGGAAAAATCCCACGGAAATAGAAAGTAAGGGGAGGGATTTCCCCTTTCGGAACTAGGGCTCTCACATACCTAGCAAGCTAGGTGTCATGCTTCATCATATGAGCCTGCCCCTCGTCAGGTCAGCACTGCAATACCTGACGGGCACCCAGTACGGGGCTCTTTAGCGGGGATCTTTTGTTCCTGCCGTTGGGTGCAGTGGGGGTAAGAGGCCTCGTGTGTGTAGATGTGAAGGGAGTGGATTAAAACAGGTCAGTTAGTCCTAACAGTAATTTATTCAAGAAGGTAAACTGCCTGATTAAAAAACAAAGAGACTGGAGGTAAACTAGAGGCTATGTATCTAGCTATGTACGAACTACTCTAAGTCGGTCAACATGTTTCGTGCCCTGGGTGTCAGGAGGATCAAGGCACTTCTTCAGGACCAGAAAACTGCTATCTACACAACGTGATAAGGAAAATACTACATACCACGTTTTCAGGTAAATAACCACAACTGTTGTCTAAAGTAGACTGCAACTGTGTCCGGCGGTCGTAATGGACACCAGATTGTGTCCAGCGTTCAGTAAACGCTCGTCTCGTCACCTACCCTGCCGCCGGAACCGGTTGACCGACTGAGAGTAGGACGTACATAGCTAGATACATAGCCTCTAGTTTACCTCCACTCTCTTTGTTTTTTAATCAGGCAGTTTACCTTCTTGAATAAATTACTGTTAGGACTTACTGACCTGTTTTAATACACTCCCTTCACATCTACACACACTAGGCCTCTTACCCCCACTGCACCCAACGGCAGGAACAAAAGATCCCCGCTAAAGAGCCCCGTACTGGGTGCCCGTCGGGTATTGCAGCGCCGACCTGACGAGGGGCAGGCTCATATGATGAAGCATGACACCTAGCTTGCTAGGTGTGTGAGAGCCCTAGTTCCGAAAGGGGAAATCCCTCCCCTTACTTTCTATTTCCGTGGGATTTTTCCTTGCTTTGATCCCACTTTTTGTATCTCACTGTTCATTCTCTTTGACTTAGAGGAACTCCATACCCTTCTTGCTTACTAAACTGGATGGATGCCATGTATTACTGGGTAACGTGTATGCACCGAATGTGGATCAGGGTCAGTTCTTCGGTCAGCTGTCCCTTACCCTGGGAAAGTGGTGTGAGATCCCATGGTTGTTGGGCAGAGATTTTAACAGTGTCTTAGATGTGGGGACCGACAGATCCTTTCCTCCGCTCAGGGGCACGGCTGCCACAACCAACTCGGTGGTGCTGAATGGATGGGCACAGGGCTGGGGACTGGTTGACATCTGGAGATATCATCACCCGGGGGGAGAGGGTGTACTCATTTTTCTCAGCACCTCATAACCTACAAGTTCGACTCGATAGGTTTTTTGGGTCCACTTGCCTTCTTTCATACATCTCGAAATCGGAATATTGGGGGCGCACGCACTTCAACCACAATCCTCACTGTGTTGTGCTGGCCTGGGAGGGCGGGATCCCGGGAGTCCCCACATGGAGCCTGCACCGGCCATGCTTGAAGACTCAATGTTTCGGGAGGCAATTGGAGAGGCTATAGGGAAATACTTTACACACAATGCGGGGACTGCTTCCTCCGCGATGGTGGAATGGGCGGCAATGAAAGTCACCCTGAGAGGGAAGTGTTTGGGGCTGGGTTGCAGGTTACGACAACAGGTGGCATCGGACCTGCTTGATGTAGAGCGACGTCTGTTGCCGTTGGAATCTAGGGTGGTGGTAGATGCTGGGGGATTGGCTGACTTGGTGGAGGCGCGCAAGAAACATGCAAAGCTGCTGGACCGACAGCGCTGCCTTAATTTTGCTGTGCACTCCGCGTCCGTGCACACTAAAGCAGATCGCTCGGGCCCCTCCTTGCGTGGTTGATTAAACAGGAGCAGGCGGGTGGACTAATCACAGCTCTTCACTCTTCGGATGGGGACCTTCGGTACACACAGCTGGAAATCCATGGTGAATTGTCCGCACTTTTCACACAACTGTATAAAGCAGGCCAACAGGCCTCAGAGGGGGCGATAAGCCAATTCTTAGAAGGACTTCCGTTCCCAGTTCTGTCGGGCAAGCAGCGGACGGAATTAGATGCTCCGCTCACGCTAGATGAGGTTCAGGGCACGATGAGGGCGTTGCCATCTGGGAAGGTTCCTGGCCCAGAGGGTTTTCCCCACGAATTCTATAAGTCATACGCAGACTCTCTCAGTCCACAACTACTCAAAGTCTACGAGGAGGCACTTGAGACCCTTGCTCTCCCGACCTCGATGACGGAGGCTACGTTGATCACGCTCCCCAAACCAGGTAGGGACCCCACTTCCATGAGGGCTTATCGACCCTTGGCGCTCCTGAACGGGGACTACAAGATCCTAGCAGGTATCCTGGCTAATAGGTTAGCGCCACTGATCCCTCAATTGGTTCACCAAGACCAAAATGGGTTTGTACCAACCCGTAGCACGTCGCTTAATATATGGCGGCTATTCAGGGTGATGCGCTGTGCTACAATGGACTGGCCGATGGCCGGTTGTGTTGTGCTGGACCTGGAGAAGGCCTTCGACACCGTTGAATGGTCCTTCAAGTTTGCTGTGCTTCATCGCTTCGGACTTGGGCCTTACATTTTAAGCCTTATCAAGCTACTGTACAGGGCACCTACGGTTCGGATGCGGTTAGAGACTCTCTTCTCTGACCCTATATTGATAGAACGGGGGACCCGCCAGGGGTGTCCTCTCCCCCCATTAATCTTCGCCCTGGGGATTGAACCATTAGCGATGGCACTACGCACCTCGGCGCCGACTGGGGATACGTCTTGGGGACGGTATACATGCGATTTTGCTTTATGCGGATGACATTTTGTTATATGTTAAGGACATTCTTGCAATTCCCCAAGTCATCCCTGCTACATTGCGGTCTTTTGCGTCCCTGTCTGGGCTGTGGGTACATTGGGGCAAGTCCTGCCTGTATCCTTTTAACCCTGCTATGGAAGATCCGGGTTGGGAGGTAGATGGGAGGGTAGTGCAATGGCAGCCGGTGGCGTTTAGATATCTGGGGATCCGCATCTACCACAATGATCAAGATCTTCTGGACGGTAACATCACGAGGGTGGTCACAGCGCTGAAGTCTCAGATTGAGTTTTGGAAGACGCTTAACCTTTCGGTCATCGGTAGGGTGGAGTTAATAAAAATGGTCATGCTGCCACGTCTCCTTTATTATTTCGCTAATTTACCGCTCCACCTACCTGTGTCCTTCTTCCGCTCTCTGGAGAAGATTGTCCGGGATTTCGTTTGGAACAATTCGCAGTGCAGGGTGGCATTGGCAAAGTTGTACCTACCTCGTTTGAGGGGGCGGGGGGGGCTGGCTTTACCCAACCTAGAGCATTACTTTTTGGCGTCGCAAATCCTGTGGGTGGCGAAATGGGTGGAGGGATTACATCTATCGGACTCGGCGGAGCGTGACCCCCGTACTCTCTGGACAGGATCCTTTCCCTATTCCACCCTTGTAATGGATCAAATGAACCTCTCCCATTACTAGTTTCGACGGCGCTGAAGTGTTTCCGCAGGGCGCTTCGTCTTACCAGACACGTCACACCGTACGCGCCAGTAGTACCTTTATAGGGTATGCCGACCATGCAGAGACGCGTACGGAGTACAGACCTTACCGACTGGGAGGGGGCTGGTATAACCACCCTGGGGGATCTCTATGGAGAGGGCGTACTGCGGCCTTTCCTAGCGATTACGAACGAAGATGGAGTTACCCCAGGCCAATTTCTAAATCATGCCTCCTGGACGGCCGCGATGAGACGCTGGTGGGGAGACATTACGCAGGAACCTCCGACGCATCTTAGGGTGCAATATGTGCACGTTATGGGTACGGGGCGCCACCTGGTGAAATGGTTTGCGGAATCGATCAGGGAGCATACTCTAGTGGACTTAATGCCGTTGCGAGTTAAGTGGGAGACTGACCGGGGGAGGCCCAATTGGGAGAAGGAATGGTCTGTGGTCCTGGAATGTCCCAAGCAGGTCCCCAGAAACGCCCGTTTTAGATTGCTTCAATTTTACATTGTCCATAGGGCTTATCTCTCCCCGGACAAAATTAATCGATATTTTCATAGACAGGATGCGTGCTGTCTGCGCTGCAAGCTGGTGGATGCAGATCTTCTACACATGCTTTGGGATTGCCCCGCTTTGCGTGCTCACTGGGAGGGGGTGTTCTGGGCGTTAGCCACATGCACGGATAGGGAAGTGTCACGAACATGGGAAACATGCATTACTGGCGTATTTCCCAGAAACAAAAAGCATAAAGCGTCCACCTGGTTTCTGGATCTGGGTTTCATTGTGGCCAAGCGATTGATTACCCGTCAGTGGAAGGCGGTAGAGCCCCCGCCGACAAAAGCCTGGTTCCTCTCCATGCTGAATTGGTTGAAAGCGGAAGCGGTTTCCCTGGTATGGGAGGACACGATGGGATTGCGTAAATTCCCCATTTCTGCTGCATGGAACACTATGCTGTGTGCGTTGCAGGGGTTGTTGATGCCGGACGACCAAACGGATGTCCCCACTCTGGATGTATAGAGCGTTATATATGGGTAGATCTATGGCCCGAGTTCTGGATTGCCGTGTGGACAGAGTCCCTCGTACCCCACACTGGATGGTCATTTCTCCTAGCAATCAGGCTGTGCACCCATAGGATAGTCGATGGGATCCCCCTCTGTGTTAACTAGGATCTGTATTCTCTCCCATACCTCTCTGCGGCCCCTATTTCCCTTCCCACCCCCTTCCCGACAGTTCCTCCCACGTTAGGGGTTTGTTCTTTATAAAATTGTTTGACTCACTAAACAGATTAATGTGATATGGCGGAGTGAAGCCATAAGCATGGTACTTCTGTAATCGACAAGTTTTGCAAAGTTAAAGTTTTAATGTACCCTTACTTGATTATGCAGCATTCTTGACGGAGGGAGGGGTTTATATGATGGATGGGAAATGCCATGTGTCAATACCAGTATTACAAAATTGATGGATGTAACTATGCCGTTGTACTACTGATTAGTGATTCAGACTTGTTACTTACCTACTGGCTCTGTATGCTTTCAATGATGGTGTACCGTTTTATATTCATGTTCACAATAACAAAATCTTTAATAAACAGAACAAACAAAAAATTAATAAGGCATACTTGGCAGGTTACCAAGAAGCATAGCTCTCTTAAGCTTACTCTTTCTCCCTCATTGACAGCAACAAGATTAGTGCACACCTACTGTCCTCATGCATGCCACCTACTGTATCCCCATAGGATACACTATAAACAAACATTCAGTTATGCAGACCAGGGACATTTGCAATGAATCATATAAGTAATGGGCCCATTTCTGGATCATTCTAGAGGCAGACGCTGCCTCTAGAGCGGTGGGGCGGGGGGAGTCGACATACGACGACGAGGGAGAATAAAATTTAAAAAAAGAAAAACACTTACCTTGCGCCTGCCTCCACACCACACAAAAGGATCCCACACCAAGTTAGAGAAATAGAGTTATTTAAAAAAAATAAAACAAGACCATAACAACAAAAATCTAATCGATAAAACCGCATATATTCAATTTGAACGATTTCAGTAAAAATAAACATAATTTAAAATAATTAATCACAATGTTTAACAAAATGTAATATACAAGATAAAATGTTACTGTTGAATTGTTTTTAATTAATCTTTAAGAAATATTATTTATAAGTTTAATATATATATTTGATTCACAGAGGAGCACATCCTGGCTTTTGGGAGACTTGTTCTCTCTGAGGGAACTGATGAGAATGGAGGAGAGAGTAGAGACCTTCCTCTGCTGTGGCTGTGCAGACTTGAAGTCACCCAAAGCAGTAGATCTCTGGGAAAGATTTGTTTTAATTTTACAGTAAAATATTGCAGAAGAGACCAAAGAAGAGTGACAGACCGATTTACAAGAAAAAACTAAACATTACTATAATGAATAGAGAAAATTACTGTTCATTGACATGCAGTATTGAGTCATTTCTTTAGCTCTTTTCCTCATCTTGCCAGGCCCCAAAATGCTTTCCAGTTTGCAAGAAAAGTAGGTTTGGCTTTGGTAGTGTCATTTGTGTAACTTGCCGTCTTTTGCTGTCCTGCATAGGACCAGTGCTTAATTTGTGTTGGTGTTTGCAGGTACTAGGCAACAGCACTTATTTTTAAATATCAGCACTTGTTTAGGAGAGTACACCACATAATGGAGTTCTCAGGCTTTTGTTTTAAGCACAGCATGAGTATTTAGCAATAAAATGTAAAAAAACAAGCACAACTAGGCCACCTGCAATAGCCCAAAATGTCACACTTGTTAAGAATGAGGACTAATAGGTAATGTCGGCACTGCCATTCGGAAACAGTGGCAGGAGTGATGGGCAGTGCTGGCTGCAGGGAATGCCTTTGGTCCTGGCTTTTAAAGTTCTACAAATTCTATCAGAGTATAGCCTTCGCTCGGTCGCATGTCTTTCTGTCTTAATCTGTTATTGTATTTCTGCTAATGGTGGGCACCTCATTTCGTAAATCACAAGCTCTCCTTCTTTAAAACTATATCCCTGCAAATTAACAATACCTAATCTCTGCCAGCCTGTCTATTCATCTCACCTACCATTTGCATTAACACACATAGCCCCCACTATAGATCAGACCTAACCCCTATTAATTCAATCTACTACAAAGAAAGTAGTGTAAATGCATGGAATGGTTTACTGACAGCAAATGACTAACCCCAGTAACCAAGTACCACTGGATTAACCACTAACCTTTGGTTCCAGAATAGTGTGGTACTCGCTGTAAAGCACTTCAAAGCCTCATCAGGGGTAGTACGTGCTAAATATATTACAATACAGAACAACTTAAATTGATAAATATATATTTAATTGGATAAGATAATTTTCTGAAACATTTTATCTTTTTGTTCTATGTTAATAATGCATGTTTACATTATTTTATATTTATATTTTATTTTAAAATAGTTTTTTTTTTTAAATAAATTTTAATAACTTTCTCTAAACTCTTCCATAGGTAACTCTCCTATATGTGTGTGGAAATCTCCATGTACATGTGAAAAGTTACTAGTAATAAATTTACACTTGTAAGTTTAGTCTACAACATTAACCAGTTTTCACTCCTTCCACTCATTTTGTTTGGAACAAGGGCCAAATCCAAATGTTGAGGTGACAAATGCTTCTCTACCATCACGCCAAACTATGTAACCCAGAAACTATGGAACTCCACCATGTCTCACACCAACTGCAATTCAGGGAAACACGTATAACTCTTCTGAGACATGCACCCCTACTCCTTTTAATCCCACCCTCAGTCACCTTTGTTCACAAGGGTAAATGCCCTATCAGCACAAAGCTGATGACACCCGTAAACACCCACTGCAGACAACCCTTGAATGCACAATAATTTCAAGTGTGACCTCAACCACCATTTGTTTAATGCACATTGACCCAAAGTAATATAGAAGTTCTCTGAGTCGGATTAAACCAAGTCAACTGCCATAACTGTAATGAAACATTTTACCATCCATGTTGTGATTTGCGTAGGCTGTTCTACATTCAAATCATGACATAAACACTACTCTGCCTTTCAATTAATCAATGGAATATGATTGAGGACAATGAAGTGGTACAATCCGTCCCTCCACTACATTCTCTGCCATCGTGCAGTTGGTAAAGATGATATTGCTGGGCGAGGTCAGAGATAGTGGTGAGGAAAAGCTTTGTGAATGGCAGATAGACCATGATGTTTGAGGGCTACATGTAGCATGGAGCACCTTTGGAAACATCCACTTTTGGAACATATATGAAGGGTCACTGGAATTATACAGCAACTGAGGCCAATATATGTGGCAGAGTTGAATACATTATTTATCTATGAAAGGCAAATAATGTGGCACATTCTGCAGCAGTATTACTTTGCCATGTTGTTTTTTTTAGCATGCATTGATATCTGAGCAAAAGTTTGATCTCATTATTATCAATTTAAACCCTGAATACAGCAATCAGCAACTAAAAGGTGACCATTAAACTTTCGCAAAGTGTCTGCCACTGTGTAGAAAATATCACATTGTTTTAGTAACATTGGATCCATTTGAAATATAAACAATACTTTTGTAGAAATCTGCAGATTATTCAGCAGATGGATGTAAGAAATTGGATTGTTGGATGACTGGGGTGTGAGCTCTATTCAAGCAGCAACCACAATCCCTGTCAGTGTGAGGCACAAGCAAACTCTAAATTAACCTGTGCTCCACCCTCTGGTAGCTTGGCATAGAGCAGCCAGGCGTACTCTAGAGGCAATGTGTAACTATTTCTGCAACACTTCAAATGGTAATAAAGTGGAAACACCACACAGAGAAGGATCCCACACCAAGTTAGAAAAATAGAGTTATTTTTAATAAATAAAAGAAGACCAAAATGACAAAAATAGAATCAGTAGAACCGGATATATTCAATTTGAACGATTTCAGTAACAATAGCACCAAACAGCACCAAGTGCCAAAAAGCACCAAGCGCCAATTGGGGAAATCTGGTTGCACCGGACCGAGACAATGTCACAAGTTCAAGCCGACCGCGATGGAGTGTGGGCCATCTAAAGGGACTCAGTTAGGCCTGCTGAATTAAGTACCTTAAATCCGCAAAGATGCGTTGTGCACGTGAAGCAATGCGTCAGTTCCGAGGTGCAGTGAGACTGCGATGCGTGGGCCTGCATCGTCATTGAGGTTTCCATCGATGGGGCTTGCAATGCAAAGTCTGGTGTCAAGGATGAGGCATGCAATCGGGGCAATGCTTTGGTTCCGAGGAGCTGCGAGGCTGCAATGTGGAGTCTGACATCATCGTTGAGGCTGCCGTTGAGGGTTGCGAGGGTCTGAACCAATGATACATCATGCAGCGGCGGTTCCAAAGAAGGTTGCAGGCTGCGGCAGTGATGCAGCTCTTTGTGACAGGTCCAATCCATGCAGCAGCAGCAATGCGTCAGTTCTGCTCGGGGTTGTGTCAAGTACACCCAGGTCATGTGACCCAGAGACATGCTGCAGGCACCAACTATCTAAAGCAGGAAAATTCCAACTTTCTAAAAGTGGCATTTTCAAAATTGTAATTTAAAATCCGACTTCACCATAAGTTAGGATTTTTCATTACAATTCCAAAGATGGCAAACATGAACTGGTTATCTGTTCCCATTTGGAAATTACAGCTTATTAACTGTAATAAGGTAACTGGAGTGCTAGTCTTTGGGAGAGGTATGCCTTACAGTAGTGAAAAACAAATTTAAGAGTTTTTCACTTCCAGAACATATAAAACTGAAAAGTACATGCCCTACTTTTTAAATACATAGCACCATGCCCTCTGGGCTGTCCAGGGCCTACCCTAGGGGTGACTTATGAATTAAAAAGGAAAGTTTGAGCCTGGCAAAAGGTTTATTTTGCCATGTCGAAATAGCAGCTTAAAACTGCACACACACTGGCTGCAATGGCAGGCCTGAGACATGTTTAAAGTGCTACTTAAGTGGGTGGCACAATCAGTGCTGCAGGTCCAGTAGTAGTATTTAATTTAAAAGCCCTGGGCACAGGTAGTGCCTCTTTACTAGGGACTAACAGGTAAATTAAAGATGTCAGTTGGTTATAAGCCAATTCTACAATGTTTTAATGAGAGAGCACAAGCACTTTAGCACTGGTAAGCAGTGCATATAGTCCTAAAGCCAGCAAAAAGGAAGGTTGAAGGCAACACGTTAGGGGGTAAACCACACCAAGGATGCCAGTTCTAACAGTAGATTACATGACAAGTGTCATAACGGCTGCAGAGTTATATAATGCCATTGGTCCTGGCCCTGCTTACACGTGACTGCTTCTTGGAACGTAGATTTTTACTGCTGTATAAATACGTCTTTCTTTATAAATGTTTTCAAAGAAGCATTTTTGGCAAATACATTCAGGCTCTGATAAAAACACATAGTACCGTCAAGATATTGACTTATTGAGCTAGCATTCATAAATATTCACTCACAGCCGCATCCTTTGATTTCCATGACGGGTTGGGATCATTGCCTACAAAAAAGAATATATTGTTCTTTTTTGAAGACAAGAACTTAAAGTGCAAAAAGAACTAATCAACCGAAAATAATTATGCAGTGTCTAAAAGGGCAGGGATCATTCTGAATGTTTGCCACAGTGTCATAACACCTTACAGCTTCATGATCGATAGTGCACATCAGTTAAAAAGGGCAATGCAGTTAAACTTTTACCTAATTGCCTTCCGACTGTATTTTTGAATGGTTGCTGTGTATGACACAGGAGAATGTCACTGGAACTGTAGATCACAATTAAAATGCATGAAATCTTGCTTTAATTAGTGCATAAGCTCTGTGAAATTCATGATTAGAATTGTTTAAAAGCAACTTAAATTACCCTTCATTTTCCACCATGCATTTATTTTTGTACATTAGGGTCTGTGCAAAGCACTGCAGGCTTTTATAGTTAACTAAAAACACTTTGTGGAGGAAGGGATTTTCTAAACAAAGGCATATTGGCAATACTATTCATCATTGCTGAACTCCAGACAGCGGGGGTTAAACTCCAGTTGAGTAGGTCTATATAGAATTTGGTGCAATCTTTTCTGAATTTGCCACACAGCAGAGGTATAATAGTTAGGCAATGTTGATATTATGTCCAAGGTGCTTTAGGAGTTGGCCTACAGATTGGCGGGTAACTTAAGCATTTCCCTTGACTACCAGACGTTCTGGATGGAATGGCTATCCTATTGTGGAGGCCAAGCACAAATCATAATGCTGTGAAAGAGAGAGAGCTTTTTCATAGCTTCTTTGCTTCTCTCTGTTCATGGGTTTGGCGACATTAATCTACTCGGTTTCCTAAATTGAGATCATGGATAAAATGGGCATCTTAGTAGGACTATGATGAAGCAAATTAGTGAAATCTGAATCGACAGACCTGCCCAGGCCAACTGGGATCAATAGGTGGACATATTAGATGTGGCATGAGAGCACGAGTGTGGGGGATTAAGAAAAAATTATTTAATCCTAATACATTTGCCAACTGTTGTACCTGGAGATTTCAATTCACGAACTGTGTGGCTAGGATCATCCTCTGAGCAGAGCGTGAAGGGAGAGAACTGAGCATAGCTAGCCAAATCAATGAACTTGAAAGAATTGAATAAGGCCCACGGGTACACAAAAGGAGCATCGAAAATAAGGGAAGGGTGAATCGAGGAGCATTATCTGACAATGCCACACCACACGGGGCCAAGTGGGCTGTAAGGATGAGTGCGCATGTGCAGAATACCGAGGTCAGCAAGTCAAGCATAAACAAAAGCGAGGAAAACGTCCATGCTATCATGTCAACTTATGTCCATGATGAGCCCAGTGAGATGTGGCTACTCAGCACACATTAGTATCACTCGAGGCATTCTTCCAAATGGCGAACAAACGGCGGCGGTGCAAGATGCGACATTGTGAAATGCATCTTAACTACATGTTCGAAGCATGCTGGTGGAAAGAAATAATTGGCATTCCAGACCAATCAAACTGCTTTAGAAGTAAAGCTGCATGTTTCACTCCTTCAAATGAGTGCTGGGAAAACATCTTCCACACGAATTGAGTTGCAATTTCACAGAGAGATTGGCTGAGATGTCTCTTTTGCGTGGCTAGCAGTTGATTTGCTGTGGAGATTCTAAAATGCTTAATATTGCAAGTCAACCTAAGTGTTAGGTTCTACATAAGTGATGGGTGACTGTTTGTAAGCAATTCCAATTTTGGTGGATAAGTACATTAAGGCAGATAAAGTATTTTCCCAAAGTCAATTTAATTTTTGATCAAGTGAGCAAGTTGGGCTTAGAGTTAAGAAACCAATTCCTAAATACATTTATGAGTACAGTACGTAATACTACAGGAGTACTCTTATGTACTCTTACATTCTTCTAAACGTCCAACTCTTTATTAGTAAAAGTGCAAATAGAGCACAATTCTTTCTATTTTATACTAATTGTATATTCAAATTTGAGCTATTTGATGCCCATTCAAAAAAAGCATGTACGTCTACATAAAAGAATACTACAGAAGCACTACTTTAGTTACTCCAAAATGTCTATTGTGAATAGGTCTCTATTCTCCACAGTGATTACTTAGGCCCCGATTAAGAGTCTGGCGGTCCACAGACGCCAGACTCGTGGGGACGCAGCGGCAGTGGTCTCCCCACCGCCCTATCACGAGATGGGCAGTGGGACTGCCATAGCTCTGCCGCAGCTACCAGGGAACTGCTGTTCCCTGGTGGTTTTGCGGCGGTGTAGGGACATCCATATGCTTGGCAGGACCACAGCGGTCCCGCCATGCATATTAGCAGTTTCCTCTCTGCCAAGGTTTTCATGACGGTTCCTCCTCCATTTAAACTCTGGCGGAGAGGAAACATGTAGGGCCCCCTGGTGCCTCTGCGCCCTGTGGATGCATGTGCCCACCTGTGTGCATGCACACCAGTTTCTGCACACAGACTTTTCAGTCCATGCCATGCAGGAACTGTTTTTGGCATTCCCATTGCGGTGCCCGTTTTTAGAGGCACCGCTGTGGGAAAGCCCAAAAAAGCCAGCCAAACAGGAGGAAATTCCTAGTCTTGCCGGCGGCTCAACCAAGGCATTAGCGGTGCTGCGGCAGGGCGGACCCGGTGCTGCACCGCCAAAGTCGTAATCGGGCCCCAAGTCATCAATTCACAGGGCATTATGCAAGGTCAATATAATCTGTGTATTGAGAGGTCAACTGAGACCCCTATCCTTTCTTTATCTTTTCCACAGTACCAAAAGGTTGCTATGTTATGTACTTCTCTATTTTATTACTGCATTCATGAGAGGGAACCTTAACAAGAGGCATTAGAGTACTTTACAACAACCTGTGAGTTATAAAATCAGGGGGAAAACAAATCTAAGTATAAATAGCTAGGCAATGGAGGCATTGAAGTGAGACATTTAGGGCCTGATTATGATGGAACCATGATATCTGCCCGCCATATTACCAGGGCAGGTGGATAGGTGGCGGTCGGAAAGACCGACCGCCACGCATTCGACAAGCTCCTTGAGCCCGCCGGTGCATTGGAAGGGAATCATATCCCTACAACGGTGGTGGTGCCTACCAGGCACCGCCGTAGGGATTATGATGTCCCATTCCGCCCGCCTTTTCGTGGCGGTTAACCCGCCATGAAAAGGCAGGCGGAAAGGGACTTTGGGGGCCCGTAGCGGTCCCCCCTTCCCCCTTGGCCCTTTGTTTTGGGTGTATGGTGCCCCCCTACATATCCCTACACCATGTGGCAGGCACCGCATGGTGCCTGCCACGTAGTGCAGGGATATGTAAAATGTCCCCATTTTGCATTGCATCGGGTGCTGCAGCCAGCAGCACCCGCCGCAATGCAAAAGATAGGCAGTGCAACCGCCGTGGTGGCAGTCAAATCATAATTCCTATGTCGGGACCGCCGACAGCCTGTTGGGCGGTCCCGTTTTCTGATAGGGTCGTGGGCGGACGTAAGTCCGCCCACCATCCTAATCAGCCCCTTAGTCGTGACTTTCAATAAGTGAGCCAACCAGGGACGTGCACGCTGATGCACAACAATTTACACCAAACGTTTTTTTAAACCAGACCTTTGAACCCGAGGTACCTCACTCAATATCGAATACAGGACATACTGCATCTAACATCCTTCCAACCATACACTTTGAAAGGGTGCACTGCAACCTGATGCCAAATAGATTGCTTCAAACCTTGTAAGGGATATGGAGTGCAATACAAATGCAGCAATACAATACAACATAGCTCTGTGAACAATGTAGGAAGAAAAAACAACTGCTTCAATGAGAAATCTTGCCAATCTCTCAAACTGCAGATCCAACTGCTAGAGTTACTGTGTGATTTTAAAACGTTCGAGACCCATTCATTATCCTGAAAGTGTGACTAATGTAGATATTGCATGCCCAGCAGCTCAGAAGAAAGTTGATGTGCTGACAGTCTTGCTATAAACTACATAATTCTGAAATCTCTTTTCCTCCTATTGTGTATGTAATAAATGTCCTCATTGAAAATAGTTTTTAAAGATTAATTTGAGCTTTTCGGTAAAATTACAACTTTTGACAGCACATATAAGCAAGCATGGGCAAAGCCACTATGTCTAGTGTTGGCTGGCAGCTTTTCGGCTTTGTCAAGGTTTTCGTTTTTTAATCATGGTGTTTCTAAAACTTTGGCCCTTATTTGGAAAACGGTAGGTCGGACCACCGACGGCTATCGTGGCGGTAAGGAGACTACCCGACAAACAGTCGGAGGTCCGACCATCGCATTAGGATAGGAGCGCCGTGCTGGCAGTTTTTACATGGCGGCTTGTGCTGCAGCCCAGAAAAAGGGCTGCAGCACAAGCCGAAGTGTAAATGAGCACTTTGTGCACATCCATGCACAGCGTGCCATGCACAATGTGGTGCATGGCACACGGTGCACAATGTGGTCCATGGCACATGGTGCATGGAGCATTACATGTGCTCCCAAGACCACTGTGCAGTGGCCCACGAGGGACAGGGGCCCTGTTTGGGGCCCCCAAAGTCCCTTTCCGACAGCCTCATCAAAAGGCTTTTGGGAAGGAACACCGTAATGCAGACGGTGGTGCCTGCCTAGGCACCACCTCCATTCGGTATAAGGATTGTGACCGCTGCCCCGTCGGGATCACTGATCCTGGTGGAGGCGGTGGTCCGTCTCCCGACAGACAAGGGTCCGACAGCCAGCATTGTAATGTGGCAGTTGGACTGAAGAGCCATCGACGGTGGGACTGCCATGGATGTGTTGTCGGTGGCTGTCCCTCTACCATCATGTTGAGGCCCTTTGTGTTTTTAGTAGGTACAGGGCCCTTGTCAATATATAAAAATTAACTAGACAACAGGATGTGGGAGCACACCGCTGACCTCTCAGGCAAGGTTCACCCCTGGCATTCTGGTAAATGCAGTTTCTTGTAATTCGCTCCGATATTTTCGAGTGGTTCGCCAAGGTTGGCGCAGATAGTGCTGATCTCTAGACACGTGTTTCTGGTTTATTAACCATCAGTAGAGAATACAGTCTTGTATTTTGGGGTTTGCAGAGTAGGCTGCCAAACATTATATCAGGTCCGGTACCTCTCACTGGCGCGCAGGTGCTTCATCCACGAGCTCGTCAGCTCAATGACTCACGGGAGTACTTTAAATAGACAACAGGATGTGGGAGCACACCGCTGACCTCTCAGGCAAGGTTCGCCCCTGGCATTCTGGTAAATGCAGTTTCTTGTAATTCGCTCCGATATTTGAGTGTTTCGTCAAGGTTGGCACAGATAGTGCTGATCTCTAGACACGTGTTTCTGGTTTATTAACCGTCATCAGTAGAGAATACAGTCTTGTATTTTGGGGTTTGCAGAGTAGGCTGCCAAACATTATATCAGGTCCGGTACCTCTCACTGGCGCGCAGGTGCTTCATCCACGAGCTCGTCAGCTCAATGACTCACGGGAGTACTTTAAATAGACAACAGGATGTGGGAGCACACCGCTGACCTCTCAGGCAAGGTTCGCCCCTGGCATTCTGGTAAATGCAGTTTCTTGTAATTCGCTCCAATATTTTCCAGTGTTTCGCCAAGGTTGGCGCAGATAGTGCTGATCTCTAGACACGTGTTTCGCCAGTGAGAGGTACTTGACCTGATGCAATGTTTGGCAGCCTACTCAGCAAACCCCAAATTTAAAGCCTGTAATCTCTACTGATGACGGTTAAAGAACCAGAAACACGTGTCTAGAGATCAGCACTATCTGCGCCAACTCTGGCGAAACACTCGGAATACTATGGCAAAGCAAGCAACATGAGACTGCATTTACCAGAATGCCAGGGGCGAACCTTGCTGGGGGTGAAGCGGTGTGCTCCAACCCCTGTTCCTGTTTAAAAGTTCTCCCGTGAGTCATTGAGCTGACGAGCTCGTGGATGAAGCACCCGCGCGCCAGTGAGAGGTACTTGACCTGATGCAATGTTTGGCAGCCTACTCAGCAAACCCCAAATTTAAAGCCTGGAATCTCTACTGATGACGGTTTAAGAACCAGAAACACGTGTCTAGAGATCAGCACTATCTGCGCCAACTCTGGCGAAACACTCGGAATACTAAGGCAAAGCAAGCAACATGAGACTGCATTTACCAGAATGCCAGGGGCGAACCTTGCTGGGGGGTGAAGCAGTGTGCTCCCACCCCTGTTCCTGTTTAAAAGTACTCCTGTGAGTCATTGAGCTGACGAGCTTGTGGAAGAAGCACCCGCGCGCCAGTGAGAGGTACTTGACCTGATGCAATGTTTGGCAGCCTACTCAGCAAACCCCAAATTTAAAGCCTGTAATCTCTACTGATGACGGTTAAAGAACCAGAAACACGTGTCTAGAGATTAGCACTATCTGCGCCAACTCTGGCGAAACACTCGGAATACTATGGCAAAGCAAGCAACATGAGACTGCATTTACCAGAATGCCAGGGGCGAACCTTGCTGGGGGGTGAAGCGGTGTGCTCCCACCCCTGTTCCTGTTTAAAAGTTCTCCCGTGAGTCATTGAGCTGACGAGCTCGTGGAAGAAGCACCCGTGCGCCAGTGAGAGGTACTTGACCTGATGCACTGTTTGGCAGCCTACTCAGCAAACCCCAAATTTAAAGCCTGTAATCTCTACTGATGACGGTTAAAGAACCAGAAACAGGTGTCTAGAGATCAGCACTATCTGCGCCAACTCTGGCGAAACACTCGGAATACTATGGCAAAGCAAGCAACATGAGACTGCATTTACCAGAATGCCATGGGCGAACCTTGCTGGGGGGTGAAGCAGTGTGCTCCCACCCCTGTTCCTGTTTAAAAGTACTCCAGTGAGTCATTGAGCTGCCGAGCTCGTGGAAGAAGTACCCGCGCGCCAGTGAGAGGTACTTACCTGATGCAATCTTTGGCAGCCTACTCCGCAAACCCCAAATTTAAAGCCTGTAATCTCTACTGATGACGGTTAAAGAACCAGAAACACGTGTCTAGAGATCAGCACTATCTGCGCCAACTCTGGCGAAACACTCGGAATACTATGGCAAAGCAAGCAACATGAGACTGCATTTACCAGAATGCCAGGGGCGAACCTTGCTGGGGGGTGAAGCGGTGTGCTCCCACCCCTGTTCCTATATAAAAATTAACATTGGCTAAAAAAATACTTTTTGCTTTCATAAAGCATACTTTGCTATGGCAATCCCGGCTACTAATGGGAACTACTTTGTGTGGATGTGCACTTTCTGAAAGGGCACAATGCCGTCACTCACAGTGAAGCTAGCCAATGGTCTAAGTGCACTTACCCACAGTCCAATACTTTAGTGGATTGAAAAATGTGAATGACAACAACAACACACCAATGGGTGACGAGGGCTGACTGAAAGCTCCATTAGTAAGCATATTCAAGAAATAAATTTAGCAAAATTAAAATGTTTCGGTTAATGCCAAACCTAAACAGTAGCATTTTGTTTTCAAAACGGATTACGGATTGTTTAAGGCTCACCAAGACTGGCTGTTAAAAGATGAGTTGCCTAGCAACTTAGATCGAGTCCTTAGGATCCTTAACTGAGATTTCCACCATTTATATGAGTCACTACAGGCATGTACCATCCACACAGCACAGATACAAGTGCTTTTATGTCACCCCCTCTCCAGGACAGGAATCGAATAAAACTGACAGCTCGGGCGTTGTGGGTTCTAGCTGCACACTACATTTTTGTCATGCTCACCTGAGGTCCCGATAGTGAAGTGTTGCTTTTTGTTTATAGTTTTGCAGAATAGACCAATCCCCTAAATATCAGTGTTCATTTTATAAAATAAAAATAACTACTTATTAGTTCTCTATAGAGATTTATTTTTGTAGCAGTACGTATCTCAGTTTATTTTTTAGATTGTTTCAGGTGCGGGCCACAGAGATTATTAAATAAAACCAGGAATAATCTCCAGGGGGTGTCCTCCCAAACACGGCATAGAGATACAAATAAAGAGATAAAAATAAAAAACTTCATACCTTATCTGCTGCCACTAGTTAAAAGAAAAAACAATATTAACTCTGCGGATGTTTGTGAATCCCACCTGAATTTCATAGCAAGCTTTTTCACTCCACAGAGAATGTGCAAACTTTGCAGGTTCCTAGATGTTTCTAGTGATGGCAACAGAACGTAGCTGGCTGTTGTGGCAAGTAATGTAGACACTGATGCTAGGTCCCAGTCAGAGCTTAACTTAAGCCGGTGGTTTCCAGTGCTCGGCACCAGCACTTAATTGTCAACACTGGTACTTATGACAGTTTGCCACATGGTGGCGCTGTTAATCAAATTTAAAGTTCAGCACAACAACATTTGTTTTATTAATTCAATATACATTAAAAATTACTAACACCTGCCTCCCAAGCCGTTCTTATAGCTTTGGGACTCTGAAATAGTCTAAAATGTCACACTTATAGGTGTTTGATGGTTAGTAGTTGTGTTGATACTGTCATTGGCAGTGCTGGTAGGTGCAATGGGTGGTGCAAGGTGTGGTGGCCTCTTGGCGAGCACCCCAGCACTTATTTATTTACAAACTAAGCACTGGGGTACCTTCTTGAGCACACTGAACAAAGTAAAGAGCATCAGAGCCTATTAAATTCTAAAGTTGCCTCGGACCAATTGACTTGTTTCTTTAATTGGGACCAATATTATATCAAATTATTGACAGAGATTATAAGTGGTTTCTGCAAAAAAACCTACACACTGAATAAAACAAATATACATTTGTAAATATAGCATTAAAGGTTTGGAAGACCATTGACAGTGATTTGGGATCACCGACACAATATCATGGTAAACGATATCGTTGCCAAAAATATTGTATCAAAAACATTGTTTACCATAACATAATGCTCCTATACATATAATGTTAGGTACAAAAATATTGGAAAAAATATATAATTGACACTAATATCGTAAGAAAATAGACAAAAATATTGAGTTTAAAGTAGTAAATGTTAAATATTTTCATATATAAATGTAAAATAATGTAAACTAAATAGATTCCACTAAAATGTAATACTATATATATATATATATATATATATATATATATATATATATTGATACCAATCCTGGCAGCAACGAACAGACAGGCACTGACTCCGTGAAATGATGACAAGGAAGAGGTTTATTTCTCCATCAACAACTTAGACGCGTTTCGACGGCGTACCGCCTTGATCACTACATCAGGTACACTCTGTCTAGCAGTATATATGCTTGTCACTCACTAGTGGTTGCCACAGCAACCTGTAATTCAACAATAGACATAGAAGTTACCCACGACTCTAATGTCTATGACTGTGCACATTTTTCCCATAAGAAAAAAGAAGAAAAGTTAAATAAAATAAAGTACCAAACAATTTAAGAAAGACAATATTATTGTTAAGGAAAAATTTCCCTTTACCACAACATTAAATTTAAAAATAAAATAGCAAAAATAAATTAAATAAATGTCCTCCTTAAATGTAGAAACAGTGAGCCTATATTAGTACATAGATAGGACATAGAAAAATTATATCTAATATACTTAGGTTATATCGATTGAGAAATTAATTACATTAATATGTAATGGCGCACGGACTAATATATTGTTAAAATAGTGCAAACAGGCTAAGACATTTGGTAGGTTAGGTTCGAAAAAGAAACTAATGTGCCATACCTTGTAAGGTATAGTTGACTATTAACAAATTGTGTCACTAATCTCTTGGCATTTAATATATACAGTATTAAATACTACCGAGCCAAGGTTAACATGAAATATGAGTAAAACAAACATTCCATCTCGCCCAAGTGGGCCGAAAGCAAGAATTATGTTTGCACAAAGATAAATATGATGTATGACTTAGACAGGCGCCATATACACTAGTGAAACCTAAGAATATATAATTAAATCAAATATTGAAAAAGTATGTCTAATATGGTCTAATCTATCGTGAGATCTAAAAACGTGAGAAAATAAAGCTATATAAATAAAGGTGAGTGTGACCTAACGTCACGAGGACTGGGCAGGGCGGGACAGACAGCTCCAGACCAATTACAGATGAACATTCAGTGCCTCATCCGCATTCATCCCGTTGGGAATTTTCGAATTCAGGAGGATGATGTACCTAGACTCTAATCTTCTAAGGGCCAATTGTCTGTTCCCTCCTCTAGGATTTTTGGGAACTGTATCAATCACATAGAAGAATAGATCCTGTGCCTTTCCTCCATGTGATGTGTTTATGTGCCTGGCAACAGGGTAGGCAGGGTCATTGTTAGAGATGGCCCTAAGATGTTGTAGGATGCGGACATGCACGGGGTGGATGGTGCTGCCCACATATAGTTTGCCGCATGTACAGTACAAGACATAGACTGCAAAGTCTGACTTACAGGTGAATCTGCCTCTGATTTCATAGGGTGAGTGTCTAAACGGCATCTTTACCATTTTGGTATTGACCCCATGCCTGCACGCTTTGCATTTTGTGCACTTATGAAAACCATTCTGAGCCTTAAGCCACGTGCAAGCCTTAGTTATTGAAGGTGCGTTGCGGACTAGCTCCTGACGCATGGATTTGGCCCTCCTGAATGTAATTTGCGGTGTTTTAACACAAGTGGGGCCAATAACTGGATCGTTGCGTACTGTGTTCCACTGTCTGTGTAGAATTCTACGAATATTTGCATGGTAGGCATTGAACCCTGTGATGAATCTCGGGGTACCAGTTGTGACAGAGCAGTTTGTAGCCTCATTGCTCTCGTTTCTCCTAAATAGGAGATCTTTCCTATTTATATTGGTGATCTTAGATTTGGCTTTAGATAATGTCATTGTACTGTACCCTCTGCGTTCTAATCTATTGCATAACTCACTAGTGGATTGTTCAAAACTTTCCGAGGTGCTGCAATTACGCCTCATGCGTAGACATTCGGCATAGGGTATGCTTTCTTTCAGTGGGGTAGGATGGAAACTATTCGCATGGAGTATTGCATTACCAGCAGTGGGCTTTCTGTATGTTTTGGTTTGTATTTTGTTGTTTTCCACAAATATTTCTAGATCTAAGAAATGTATACACTTAGTATTGGTATTGCATGTGAAAGTGAGATTAAGGGCATTGTTATTTAACTCTTGAGAGAAGGTTTCTGCACTCAATTCAGTCCTCGCCACAGTATAAATATGTCATCAATGTATCTGACATATAGGACAACATTCTCAAGCATTTTCTCTCTATGTGTCTTCATGAGCACTTGCTCCTCCCACCAACCCAAATGCAAATTAGCATAGCTGGGGGCGAAGCAAGTGCCCATGGCAGTACCCTGCAGTTGTTTATAGGCGAGTTTGTCAAATATAAAAATATTATTATCCAGACACATTTCTGCCATTTGTAATAGCATCCTAGAGTGCTGAAACAGTTGGATAGGTCTTTTTCCTAAGTAATAACTCAGGGCCCTAAGTCCATCATTATGTCTAATACTGGTATACAGTGCATTCACATCTAATGTCATCAGTAGATAGTCAGTGTTCCAAGATACATCATAGATTTTGGTTAAAAAGTCACCAGTGTCTCTTATGTATGCCGGGAGTTCGATTACAGCTGGTTGCAAAAAGTAGTCTATGAATCTGGAGGTGTTTTCAAAGAGTCCCCCAATAGCTGCAATGATTGGTCTTCCAGGGGGTTCCAGAGGGTTTTTGTGTATCTTCGGGATTAGGTACAGCTGTGGTATGACAGGATAATCGGTCTTAAGAAATTCAAATTCTTGCTTGGACAATAATCCTTCTCCTCTCCATTCGTACAGTGACTTATGGTATTTTTCTTTGATTCCAATGATGCAATTTGGACTGATACGACTGTAGCAGTCTCTGTCTTGGAGTTGATTTAGAGCTTCTTTGTTGTATTTCTCTAGTGGCCACAAGACAACGTTGCCACCCTTATCCGACCACCGGACGACTATGTCTTGTTGTTGCTTTATTTTCAGCACAAGTGCGTCATATGTAGTCATCTTATTCCGGTTGGTACTGTTAAATTCATTACTACTTTTACAGGCCAGCTCTTTCAAATCTTTTATGACATTTTCCGCAAAGATATCAAGACCATCTTTCGGCATCATAGGAGTGAACACTGATTTGGGTTTAAACGGCGTCTGTACTGTACCGGAAATGTCAATCCCAGCAGATCTTGCAAAATCAGTAGGTGTTTCCTGATAATCTGAGTCATCCATATTGACCAGGGTCTGGAGGAGAGACATATCTCCTACAGTAAGCACATTGTTGGTATCTACATTGCTTATATTGTCTTTGTTTAGTTTAGAAGTGTTAAAAAATGTTTTTGCAGTTTCAATTTTCTAACGAACTGAAACAAATCCACTCTTGTCTGTGCATAATCAAAATTATTTTTAGTACAGAACGTTAGTCCTAACGACAGAGTTCTTTGTTCATCATTTGTGAGCTCCATATTAGTGAGATTAACTACTGTGTTATCAAAGTCTGTAGCCATGTTCATCTCCGTCTGTTTCTTCTGTACGGCTGTTTGGTTTGTTTTTGTTGTTCTTTTACCCCACCGTCTGTCTTTTCTTCTCCTTCTTTTTGATTTCTGGGAGTGTATGCGGTTTCCGGACGTGTTGGCCTTGGTCGTAGGCTCATTACTCGTTCTATTCGTAAAAAACCAAGTTCTTGTACGACGGTGGGTTTTGCCGCTTTCCGCTACTTGCAGACTCGATGTCTGACTCCACCTCAGAACTCAGTTCAGATCCACTTGGTTCTGTTGATCTCACTTGTAAATCAGTGGTAGCTGATAATTGTTGGCGGCGTATATTTTTGAATTTTTTTGAAAATGTGTATATTTTCCCATTCATGTAATCGTTTCTGTCACGTTGAAATTTGATAGCCTTTCTGTCTTTTATCGATTGTTCGTATTTGCCTAGCCTTGTTTTCATTTCTGACATTATCTTACTGATTTCTTCTTGGTTAGCCGATTTCTCCAATTCTTTGAGTAGTGCATCTATTTTAACCAAAATATCATCTCTATCGCTTGTGGCAAATTTGATAAGTATTTGTACCATTCTTCTTGATGAGTCAGCACTGTTATCCGCCCATTCTCTCAGCATCTCAGGGTTGGGATTTTCGTACGTTGGGGCTATGAGAATTCTCAAACCTCTCGGGATGCGACCAACATCTAGGTAACGCTGTAGCGATTTGCACTCCCACCACTTAGCGATTTCACTTTTCCGCAGTTTTTCTAATTCATGCGGGATTTTCACAATGTCATTTACGACTCGCTGGTTTGCTGATCCTGTCACCATGGAGGATGATGTGGCAGTGCTGTCAATATCACTGAAGATGTCTAGTCCTGCCTCTTCCCGCTCCCTGACCCACTCCGCAGCCATTGTGGGAAACTATAGTCTTCTTTGTCATTCACTGCCCGTTTGCAATACTCGGGACTACCTCTCCCATAAGCCACCTTGCTACACACGTAACCACCACACAATCCAGCCCAGTGGACTAACCTGTAACTCCGATTGCCCTCCGGCCTCCGTAAGGAACAGGGTGATCCTCTGGATGATGGACGCTGCACGTGGACGGACATACAATATATGTGAGCAAGGCTGGTTTTGCCGGCCGAAACGCGTAATGACATGATGAGCTAAATAAATTTACTTACGCCCATTTAAGAGGAGTTCGTGCCTTCTTCATCGCCGTGGGGGTGTTGGAGTTGGATCCTGTGGATATATATATATATATATATATATATATATATATATATATATATATAAAACTATATACTTATACAAACACATATATGTTTGTATTTATATAAATAGACATATAGGAGTCGATTCCGATCCCGGTCGGAGGCGCACCTAACACCATTCGCCCGGGAAAAAAACCAGGCGAATGCGTGTTTCCCGACCGATTCGCACATACGTCCGAACGAGCAAGTACGATGCGCATAACTGCCCAAATCCCGACCCAGTCGCACTCACCGAATACAGCTCCTGTCCTCCGACCGGGCGGATCCGGAAACGCAGAATCGAGTCGCACGGAGGCCAAAATGCAGCCCCGTCCGGTCGGGACTAGTACGATGCGCCTTCCGTACGCGCCGAACCCGTCGCTACGCACGGCACGTCAAAGCATCCGGAGAGGCGCACATAAGCTCCGATTCGCGCCACAAGACGATCCACGGCTACGAGACGAACAAGCCAGCGACGAGGACGAGGCGAAGCAAGAGAAAGACGAGCGAGACGAACCAACCATGAATCCCATCGCGCCGATCCTACCAATACTCTACATCTATTACCGGAACTGGTACGGACGCGTACGGCACAGAAGGTAAGTCAGACACCCACCACACAAACAAACCACACGTACCCGACATATAATACACACACATAGGGATGCAGAAATCACTTACACCAGCAACAGCAGCACCATAGGGGCGGGATGGCTATCACCAATGCCACATATACACATAGGGGCCTGGATGCCAACCACTAACACCACCCCTACCCAGGGGGGGCTGGATGCCTACCACTACTACCACCCCCACTCAGGGGGTGCTAGATGCCTACCACTACTACCACCCCCACTCAGGGGGTGCTAGATGCCTACCACTACCACCACCCCTACCCAGGGGGTGCTAGATGCCTACCACTACTACCACCCCTACCCATGGGGGGCTGGATGCCTACCACCACTACCACCCCTACTCAGGGGGTGCCAGATGCCTACCACTACCACCACCCCTACCAAGGGGGTGCCAGATGCCTACCACTACTACCACCCCTACCCAGGGGGGGCTGGATGCCTGTCACTACTACCACCCCTACCCAGGGGGGCCAGATGCCTACCACTACTACCACCCCTACCCATGGGGGGCTGGATGTCTGTCACTACTACCACCCTTACCCAGGGGGTGCTAGATGCCTACCACTACTACCACCCCTACCCAGGGAGGGCTGGATGCCTGTCACTATTACCACCCCTACCCAGGGGGGCTAGATGCCTACCACTACTACCACCCCTACCCAGGGGGGGCTGGATGCCTGTCACTACTACCACCCCTACACAGGGGGGGCTAGATGCCTACTACTACCACCACCCCTACCCAGGGGGTGCTAGATGCCTACCACTACCACCACCCCTACCCAGGGGGGCTAGATGCCTACCACTACTACCACCCCTACCCAGGGAGGCTAGATGCCTACCACTACTACCACCCCTACCCAGGGGGGGCTGGATGCCTGTCACTACTACCACCCCTACCCAGGGGGGGCTAGATGCCTACCACTACTACCACCCCTACCCAGGGGTGCTAGATGCCTACCACTACTACCACCCCTACCCAGGGGGGCTAGATGCCTACCACTACTACCACCCCTTCCCATGGGGGGCTGGATGCCTGTCACTACTACCACCCCCACTCAGGGGGTGCTAGATGCCTACCACTACCACCACCCCTACCCAGGGGGTGCTAGATGCCGGTCACTACTACCACCCCTACTCAGGGGGGGCTAGATGCCTACCACAACCACCACCCCTACCCATGGGGGGCTGGATGCCTACCACTACTACCACCCCCACTCAGGGGGTGCTAGATGCCTACCACTACTACCACCCCCACTCAGGGGGTGCTAGATGCCTACCACTACTACCACCCCTACCCATGGGGGGCTGGATGCCTACCACTACTACCACCCCCACTCAGGGGGTGCTAGATGCCTACCACTACCACCCCCCCTACCCAGGGGGTGCTAGATGCCTGTCACTACTACCACCCCTACTCAGGGGGGCTGGATGCCTACCACTACCACCACCCCCACTCAGGGGGTGCTAGATGCCTACCACTACTACCACCCCCACTCAGTGGGTGCTAGATGCCTACCACTACCACCACCCCTACCCAGGGGGTGCTAGATGCCTACCACTACTACCATCCCTACCCATGGGGTGCTAGATGCCTGTCACTACTACCACCCCTACTCAGGGGGGCTGGATGCCTACCACTACCACCACCCCTACCCATGGGGGCTGGATGCCTACCACTACTACCACCCCCACTCAGGGGTGCTAGATGCCTACCACTACCACCACCCCTACCCAGGGGGTGCTAGATGCCTACCACTACTACCACCCCTACCCATGGGGGCTGGATGCCTACCACTACTACCACCCCCACAAAGGGGGTGCTAGATGCCTACCACTACTACCACCCCTACCCAGGGGGGGCTGGATGCCTGTCACTACTACCACCCCTACCCAGGGGGGCTGGATGCCTACCACTACTACCACTCCCACTCAGGGGGTGCTAGATGCCTACCACTACTACCACCCCCACTCAGTGGGTGCTAGATGCCTACCACTACCACCACCCCTACCCAGGGGGTGCTAGATGCCTACCACTACTACCATCCCTACCCATGGGGTGCTAGATGCCTGTCACTACTACCACCCCTACTCAGGGGGGGCTGGATGCCTACCACTACCACCACCCCTACCCATGGGGGGCTGGATGCCTACCACTACTACCACCCCCACTCAGGGGGTGCTAGATGCCTACCACTACCACCACCCCTACCCAGGGGGTGCTAGATGCCTACCACTACTACCACCCCTACCCATGGGGGCTGGATGCCTACCACTACTACCACCCCACTCAGGGGTGCTAGATGCCTACCACTACTACCACCCCTACCCAGGGGGGGCTGGATGCCTGTCACTACTACCACCCCTACCCAGGGGGGGCTGGATGCCTACCACTACTACCACCCCCACTCAGGGGGTGCTAGATGCCTACCACTACCACCACCCCTACCCAGGGGGTGCTAGATGCCTACCACTACTACCACCCCTACCCATGGGGGGTTGGATGCCTACCACAACTACCACCCCCACTCAGGGGGTGCTAGATGCCTACCACTACTACCACCCCTACCCAGGGGGGGGCTGGATGCCTTTCACTACTACCACCCCTACCCAGGGGGGGCTAGATGCTTACCACTACTACCACCCCTACCCAGGGGGGGCTGGATGCCTGTCACTACTACCACCCCTACCCAGGGGGGGCTAGATGCCTACCACTACCACCACCACTACCCAGGGGGTGCTAGATGCCTACCACTACCACCACCCCTACCCAGGGGGTGCTAGATGCCTACCACTACTACCACCCCTACTCAGGGGGGGCTGGATGCCTACCACTACCACCACCCCTACCCATGGGGGGCTGGATGCCTACCACTACTACCACCCCTACCCAGGGGGGGCTGGATGCCTACCACTACTACCACCCCCACTCGGGGGTGCTAGATGCCTACCACTACCACCACCCCTACCCAGGGGTGCTAGATGCCTACCACTACTACCACCCCTACCCATGGGGGCTGAATGCCTACCACTACCACCCCCACTCAGGGGGTGCTAGATGCCTACCACTACTACCACCCCTACCCAGGGGGGGCTGGATGCCTGTCACTACTACCACCCCTACCCAGGGGGGGCTAGATGCCTACCACTACTACCACCCCTACCCAGGGGGGCTGGATGCCTGTCACTACTACCACCTCTACCCAGGGGGGGCTAGATGCCTACCACTACCACCACCCCTACCCAGGGGGTGCTAGATGCCTACCACTACCACCACCCCTACCCAGGGGGTGCTAGATGCCTACCACTACTACCACCCCTACTCAGGGGGGGCTGGATGCCTACCACTACCACCACCCCTACCCATGGGGGGCTGGATGCCTACCACTACTACCACCCCTACCCATGGGGGGCTGGATGCCTGTCACTACTACCACCCCTACCCAGGGGGGGCTAGATGCCTACCACTACCACCACCACTACCCAGGGGGTGCTAGATGCCTACCACTACTACCACCCCTACCCAGGGGGGGCTGGATGCCTGTCACTACTACCACCCCTACCCAGGGGGGGCTAGATGCCTACCACTACTACCACCCCTACCCAGGGGGGCTGGATGCCTGTCACTACTACCACCTCTACCCAGGGGGGGCTAGATGCCTACCACTACCACCACCCCTACCCAGGGGGTGCTAGATGCCTACCACTACCACCACCCCTACCCAGGGGGTGCTAGATGCCTACCACTACTACCACCCCTACTCAGGGGGGGCTGGATGCCTACCACTACCACCACCCCTACCCATGGGGGGCTGGATGCCTACCACTACTACCACCCCTACCCATGGGGGGCTGGATGCCTACCACCAACAACACCCCCACTCATAGGATGGGTAATGCATGACACAACCAGCACACTCCAACATAAGGAATGCAAGAAAAAGACATTCTCCCCCCCCCAACACCATGACAAGCGTGTGTAGACTGTGTCAAATGCCTACAACACTGAACATGACTTTGAACATACAATGTGACCCCCTATCACATGTGTCACACATAAATGTGTGTGGCCTCCACAATGCAAGCAGACCATGACCACTGTGGCAATGGAGTCCAACCCCCATCATCACAGTGACCAAAATGTAAGTGTGGGGTCCATAGCTGAAGCACATTTTGAACATTGTGCAGTGCTTTAAATGGGCCGGTACTCACCGGTACTGAGTACCGGCACTTCTCAGTTTTCTCCCCCTGAGTACCGGAACTTATTTTCGGGTAAGGAGAGTACCGGTACTCAATGAAGCAGCAGGGCTCAGGCCCTGAAGTACGGGTACGTGCAACGCAAAAACTGAATTACCTTTTCAGATGGTGCGTGTTTATGTGCTGCTCTGGCTGGCAACAGCCTGTGTATTTCTACGCTGGGTTGCTCCTCCAGTGTTAGGTTCTCATCAGGCACGCAACGCCCATTGGGATCAAAGGGCTTCAGACACCCCTCCTCCCCCATCGTGTGTGTCAGCCCGGCTGAGACAGCTTCCCGGGCACACACACAGCGGCACCCGAGTACTTCACAGGTCTTTAAAAGACCAATTGCTTTTTAACGAGGCTTTGTTGTTTCTCCACCCCTTCTTAGATCCCCCTGCATCTCCAATCTGCATATTACTGAAAGAATTAGCTCCCCCCCCCCTGAAATTTGACTCTAGTTGCGCCTCTGGTTCTCATTGGCATCGCAACAAGAATGAGGATATAGTCAGAGGTGCCGAGAGTGGAACTGAAGAACCAGGGTCGAATCCCGATCTGCTCATCATCCTGTGATTCAGGACAACTCCTTTAACCAGGGGTCTTAAAAAAAGTAAGCTTTAATGCAAATGTTCTGACTGTCATGTAAATCGCTTAAATGCCCATGGCCCAAATTCGCGCAATATCAAACTGCCAAAAATGAGGCTCTGCACGTATGACATAGAAGCTGATGTTTGCCATGTCTCTTATGTAAGGAGGCAGTTTGATTTTGCGCGAATTTGGCCCATAGGCATTTAAGCGCTTTACATGACAATCAGCGCATTTGCATTAAAGCTTACTTATGTGGCTATTGTTAAATTCCTGGCTCACAGCCACGCCCCCAGCCACGCCCCTAGACACGCCCCTAACTACCCACCCAGTCTAATTAGTGAGTACCGGCACTTCTAATTTTCCATTTAAAGCACTGACATTGTGGCAATGGGGTCTAAACCCCCATCATCACAGTGACCAAAAGGTAAGTGTGGGGTCCATAGCTGAAGCACATTTTGAACATTGTGGCAATGGGGTCTAAACCCCCATCATCACAGTGACCAAAATGTAAGTGTGGGGTCCATAGCTGAAGCACATTTTGAACATTGTGGCAATGGGGTCCAAACACCCATCATCACAGTGACCAAAAGGTAAGTGTGGGGTCCATAGCTGGGGCACATTCTGAACATTGTGGCAATGGGGTCTAAACCCCCATCATCACAGTGACCAAAATATAAGTGTTGACATGGAAAAAGCTGCAACTGCCAAACTGCATGGATGATTCCTGGTCACAGAACAACAAACACATCAGTGGCAAAGTAGTGCTTGTGTCCCATAGCAACATAGATTGGGGGAGGCAAACAGTGCAGTGCAAATAAGACATACCTTTGGCCATGTGCAGACAAACATCACCCATGGGGGCCGACACTGTCAACATTCATCAATGACAGAATGACAGAAGTGACCATCACAATGCAGACCCACATATTTGCACCAATGGGCACACAAATGTAGATATCCTGTGGAGACTGTAGATGTGAGGTGAACAAATACCATACCATGGCAGCAATGGGACACACAAACAATGATCATTGTGCTGACTGATGACCTAGGAGTCCCAGGGACAGCAGGTGAAACCCACCAAACAACATACAGCCAATGGCACACTAAAGATATGCCAATGCAGTGGTGCAGATGCACAAACACAAACAGGCAGACCCACACTGCACATCAAACACAACAGGTGAGGGGGGGGTGCCAGTGTCCCCAGGCAACCACACAACTCATGATGAGGCCTGAATACCAATTACACAGATGTGCATACAGTGCCACACAAAAGTAACTCATGGATCCAAATCCCCTATGTGGGCAATCAGGCATTGTTAGATGAGAGGGAGCACAAATCACACATGTCACACAAGCATGTAGGAACAGCAACTGACACAGCAAGACACAGACATACCACAGCACTACCCCCAGGGTCAAAACAATGTGGTGACCCTGGGCTGCATGACAATCCCACTGTGATGACAAAGCTAGATGTCGTTCACACTGTGAACCACAGTCATGTGTCCTGAGCAACAAACTACCATCACACCCACACAAGCACAAATCAATCAGAACAGCCAGTAAGCCAAGGCCAACATGGAGGCAGGGGTCTAGCCGGGCAACAACTCTCATCTGCACACACTCAACACCACACACCTCGACCTCCAACAATGTGCAGCAGTGAAGCTCACATGCACCCATGACAATCCCATGGGTGGTGGTGGGAACTAAGGTGCAGAAACACATCACACATGGCCACTCAACAAGACTCCTGAATGTCTGACACACTGCACACTACGCTGTACATGGACATGACGGCAATACCACACCTACCAATGGGATCCCAGCCACAGTCCCACACCAATGAAGAAGCCAAGGTCACCCACAAAGAACACACATAGACAACTACCAACATTGCAGCCCTGACCCTGAGGAGTGCCAGCAGTCACACACACAACGTGTCACAATCACTGAAAGCTAACACAAACTGGAAATTACATGACAGGTGTAAACAACAAGTGCCAAGGGAATCCTGACTGTGTCCCATCTGCGTTTGCCCACAAACTCAGCCCTGACAGCAAACACACCTATGGGTGACACCCTGATGACCAGTAATGTGCCATGCACCCACATCACAGAGAACCCAGGGAGAAGACTTTGGGGAACATAGGTCAACTCAGCAAGCATCACAAACAGGAACATCACTAGGGATCCCAGCATGCACAGCAAAATGGAAGTGAACACACACAGACATGCTCACACAACACACACCTTGGGCTCAGGCAATGTCACAGGATTACACACTGCCATGAGGGGACTCCACTCCTGGGTGAGGAAAGCTGTGCCATATGTTGCCTCAGTAGGGCTCCATCATGTCAGCAGAACACTTGGTCACACAGTCAACAATTAGCACGAAATGAAGGCTCCCGTCATATCAGCCTGGTCATGGGAGTGTCACCGAAATCATCAGCACAGATCCAACACACATGCATAGCAAGTTGCACTGATAACACAGATGAGTCCTTCCCCATTGATGCCCAAACTTGCATGTCCAGTGGAGATGGCCACACGGTCAGGGAAGTAGACTAATTGAACAATGGCAAGCACAACAGATGTGCAGGGGTGTAAGCCACAGATGTGACATTGCAAATGTAAGTAGGAAATCTCATTGCCAAATATTGAAAACATGACACCCTCATATGCTGCTAAGGATGACATGGATACACTACGAGGATAGGACACATTACCCGTGGACCACATGGGTTCCTGCACAGTAACACTTCATTTTCATGAGACCAAAAATCACCATCACTGCAGCAAGGGCATGGTTAGCATCATCAACATCATGTACATCAGAAGCAAAACCACTAGAGAACAGAAAGTAGCTTTATTCAGCATATGTGGGTTCAAAAGTTAAAGTCCAGAAAAAAAGAAACAAAGGCCAATGGCCAGTCCATTCTGAAAGTCAAAACAGGGTGACAGTGGCAGATGTCACCCTACGCATGCCTGCACTGCTATACACCAGGGACAATCCCTCGGAGGGGCATACGGGGGGCAGGCCAGGCACCGCAGGGACAGGATCAGGGCTCACCAGAAGGAGGCAGGGAAGGGGTGGTGGGTGCTGGAGAGCCACTGACAACTGCAGTGGAGGTGTCTGACATGGTGTGTGCCGGCACAACTGGGGGGCATGACTCAGATGGTGTGGGTGCCGGCACGACTGCAGTGGGCCGTGCAGATGGAGTGGACAGGTTCCCCACTGCAGTGCCCAAGTTAGACGGGGTGGTAGTGGACTCCACTGCAGTGCCTACCTCCAGGAGAGGAGAATGGGGTTCAGGTAAGGTGGGCAGGACAGAGGGGAGGACACCGTCTCCACACCAGTGGCACAGACATGCGCAGCGGGGGGTGTGGTGCCGGAAGAGCAAGTGGCAGGGGGAGAAGGCCGGATCATTTTGGGGATGGTGTATCTGTGGGTGGGGGAACCTGGGACAGGGGTGTGGTGGGGGCACCTGTGGAGTGGGGGCCTGAGGGATGGAGGAAGGAGACTTGGTGCCTGAGCTGCAGGGCGGCGGTGGGGTCTTGCTCTTCCGGGTCCTGGGGACTTGCGGATGGGGGCGTCAGTCGGTCTGCGCCTGGGGGAGGGTGTCCGGGGGAGAGGGGCACTCCCCTCTGTGTGGGTGGGCTTCCTCTTCCCCCTGAATGCTGTATCAGCTGGATCGGAGGGAAGAGGCCGAGGTCACTGAGGAAGACCCGCTGTGTCTTTGGGGTTGCAGGTGAGGCAAGGGAAGGGGCCTTGGAGGAGAGGTAACTGAGGACTGCGCAGTGCTCGTGGATGCATGTGTGTGTGCCTGGGCCCCATCCCCTGTGAGTGTGGTTTCAGTCCCCTGACTGTGCGTGCGTGTGCGTCTTGATTTTGGCGTGTGTGTCTGTGTGCTGCTTGTGTCTGTGCTGGTGTGTGCCTGTGCCGGTGTGTGTGTGCTTGGGACAGGTAAGGTGCTGGGGAGTGTGGATGGGGCAGAGGTAGGAGGGGTGAGGGACTGTCGGAGGAGGGACACTGCTGCCGTCAGGGAGGAGTCCATGGACCTATTGCCCCTCTGTAGGGCAGACATGCCCGATGAGATGCCCTCCATGAACGACACCAGCTGAGTCAACAGAGTGGTGTGTGCATGGAGGACACTCAGCATCGCTGTCTGCCCTACATGGAGCTGGCGAAGGAGGTACACAGACTCCTCACTCAGGGCAGCAGGGGACACAAGGGCAGGGGGTGCGGTGCCTGGCCCGAAGGAGACACGCTCCCGAACATGGGAGCCTCCACGGACCTCGGGAATGGGAGCCGATGGGAGGGCGGTGGTGGTGGTGGTGGTGGCGGGGACAGCAACACTAGCTGGGGTGTGGTGGCTGCTGACACCCGCCTCCACAAGGGAGTCATCCTCCGAGCTGCTGTGGTCCTCAGCTGAGGTGGATGGTGCTGAGGACTCCTCGGTGTGGCTCCCTCGCCCTCCGTGCCACTGGGTCCCTCCGACCACTCCTCGGCTGCTGACCCAGTCTGGCTCTGCGGCTCCTCCTGGTCCGTGGAGCTGTCCCCTCCTGTGGCCGTGGATGTATCTGCAAACAATAGGAAAACAGACAGACATCAGTCACCTGCACCGAACGCACACACCACAGTAAGTACAGCACATTACAGAGCAAGCCCTGGCATCCTTAGTTGAACATTGCCAAAAGTGCCCAAACAGAGTAGGAGAAGCCAATTGTCAGTCTGATGGTCAACCATGGCACTCACATCCCTCCTGGCCTTGCACCCATCTGTCTGGTGTCTGTTGGATGGCAATACCCCAGTGTGGACACATGCACAACCTACACAGTAGTTGGACAGTGCAGAGAACACGGTGAAGCATGTGAACATGCACACATCACAACTCTTGCCACTGAGTCAGTACAGGTGTCCGGATAAAGGGATGCCCGGAGTCAATTATGAAATGCATGTGATGCATACCAGCGACAGACACCATGATGCACCCATGTCCTGATAGTCATTGCCACAATGGTGTGCATGTAGCACGTCACTCCCCTGCAGGATCACTCATTGGAAGTTTCATGCCATGGCACAGGCATGCCTGCTAAGTCAAAACACACAAGATGATGGACGGAATGCTGCACATTGGCAAACATTCACCCCCAGTCACAGATCTGGGTTTAATCCATCGCTATTTTGCTTCACCACGCCACCCCAGTTCAGACATAGCCATATGCAAATCAGTCTTGACCCTGTGCCTCATGGGAACAGTCCAGACCGAACTGCCAAGCCATGTCTTCCCTGGACCGGAATCAAGCATCCTAGGACCGGTTTCAGGCTATCAGCCTTCATCAGCCAGGATAGCTTGACTCCAGTGGCGTAGTGAGCACGGGACCACGTCTGGGCATACCCTTCCCACTTAGGGCGAAATGCAAAACACAAGATGATGGACGGAATGCTGCACATTGGCAAACATTCACCCCCAGTCACAGATCTGGGTTTAATCCATCGTTATTTTGCTTCACTCACGCCACCCCAGTTCAGACATAGCCATATGCAAATCAGTCTTGACCCTGTGCCTCATGGGAACAGTCCAGACCGAACTGCCAAGCCATGTCTTCCCTGGACCGGAATCAAGCATCCTGGGACCGGTTTCAGGCTATCAGCCTTCATCAGCCAGGATAGCTTGACTCCAGTGGCGTAGTGAGCACGGGACCCACGTCTGGGCATACCCTTCCCACTTAGGGCGAAATGCAAAACACAAGATGATGGACGGAATGCTGCACATTGACAAACATTCACACCCAGTCACAGATCTGGGTTTAATCCATCGTTATTTTTGCTTCACCACGCCACCCCAGTTCAGACATAGCCATATGCAAATCAGTCTTGACCCTGTGCCTCATGGGAACAGTCCAGACCGAACTGCCAAGCCATGTCTTCCCTGGACCGGAATCAAGCATCCTAGGACCGGTTTCAGGCTATCAGCCTTCATCAGCCAGGATAGCTTGACTCCAGTGGCGTAGTGAGCACGGGACCACGTCTGGGCATACCCTTCCCACTTAGGGCGAAATGCAAAACACACAAGATGATGGACGGAATGCTGCACATTGGCAAACATTCACCCCCAGTCACAGATCTGGGTTTAATCCATCGTTATTTTGCTTCACCACGCCACCCCAGTTCAGACATAGCCATATGCAAATCAGTCTTGACCCTGTGCCTCATGGGAACAGTCCAGACCGAACTGCCAAGCCATGTCTTCCCTGGACCGGAATCAAGCATCCTAGGACCGGTTTCAGGCTATCAGCCTTCATCAGCCAGGATAGCTTGACTCCAGTGGCGTAGTGAGCACGGGATCCACGTCTGGGCATACCCTTCCCACTTAGGGCGAAATGCAAAACACACAAGATGATGGACGGAATGCTGCACATTGGCAAACATTCACCCCCAGTCACAGATCTGGGTTTAATCCATCGTTATTTTGCTTCACCATGCCACCCCAGTTCAGACATAGCCATATGCAAATCAGTCTTGACCCTGTGCCTCATGGGAACAGTCCAGACCGAACTGCCAAGCCATGTCTTCCCTGGACCGGAATCAAGCATCCTAGGACCGGTTTCAGGCTATCAGCCTTCATCAGCCAGGATAGCTTGACTCCAGTGGCGTAGTGAGCACAGGACCCACATCTGGGCATACCCTTCCCACTTAGGGCGAAATGCAAAACACACAAGATGATGGACGGAATGCTGCACATTGGCAAACATTCACCCCCAGTCACAGATCTGGGTTTAATCCATCGTTATTTTGCTTCACCACGCCACCCCAGTTCAGACATAGCCATATGCAAATCAGTCTTGACCCTTTGCCTCATGGGAACAGTCCAGACCGAACTGCCAAGCCATGTCTTCCCTGGACCGGAATCAAGCATCCTAGGACCGGTTTCAGCCTTCATCAGCCAGGATAGCTTGACTCCAGTGGCGTAGTGAGCACGGGACCCACGTCTGGGCATACCCTTCTCACTTAGGGCGAAATGCAAAACACACAAGATGATGGACGGAATGCTGCACATTGGCAAACATTCACCCCCAGTCACAGATCTGGGTTTAATCCATCGTTATTTTTGCTTCACCACGCCACCCCAGTTCAGACATAGCCATATGCAAATCAGTCTTGACCCTGTGCCTCATGGGAACAGTCCAGACCGAACTGCCAAGCCATGTCTTCCCTGGACCGGAATCAAGCATCCTAGGACCGGTTTCAGGCTATCAGCCTTCATCAGCCAGGATAGCTTGACTCCAGTGGCGTAGTGAGCACGGGACCCACGTCTGGGCATACCCTTCCCACTTAGGGCGAAATGCAAAACAACCAAGATGATGGACGGAATGCTGCACATTGGCAAACATTCACCCCCAGTCACAGATCTGGGTTTAATCCATCGTTATTTTGCTTCACCACGCCACCCCAGTTCAGACATAGCCATATGCAAATCAGTCTTGACCCAGTGCCTCATGGGAACAGTCCAGACCGAACTGCCAAGCCATGTCTTCCCTGGACCGGAATCAAGCATCCTAGGACCGGTTTCAGGCTATCAGCCTTCATCAGCCAGGATAGCTTGACTCCAGTGGCGTAGTGAGCACGGGACCCACATCTGGGCATACCCTTCCCACTTAGGGCGAAATGCAAAACACACAAGATGATGGACGGAATGCTGCACATTGGCAAACATTCACCCCCAGTCACAGATCTGGGTTTAATCCATCGTTATTTTGCTTCACCACGCCACCCCAGTTCAGACATAGCCATATGCAAATCAGTCTTGACCCTGTGCCTCATGGGAACAGTCCAGACCGAACTGCCAAGCCATGTCTTCCCTGGACCGGAATCAAGCATCCTAGGACCGGTTTCAGGCTATCAGCCTTCATCAGCCAGGATAGCTTGACTCCAGTGGCGTAGTGAGCACGGGACCCACGTCTGGGCATACCCTTCCCACTTAGGGCGAAATGCAAAACACACAAAATGATGGACGGAATGCTGCACATTGGCAAACATTCACCCCCAGTCACAGATCTGGGTTTAATCCATCGTTATTTTGCTTCACCACGCCACCCCAGTTCAGACATAGCCATATGCAAATCAGTCTTGACCCTGTGCCTCATGGGAACAGTCCAGACCGAACTGCCAAGCCATGTCTTCCCTGCTGCACAGTGGCGTAGTGAGCACGGGACCCACGTCTGGGCATACCCTTCCCACTTAGGGCGAAATGCAAAACACACAAGATGATGGACGGAATGCTGCACATTGGCAAACATTCACCCCCAGTCACAGATCTGGGTTTAATCCATCGTTATTTTGCTTCACCACGCCACCCCAGTTCAGACATAGCCATATGCAAATCAGTCTTGACCCTGTGCCTCATGGGAACAGTCCAGACCGAACTGCCAAGCCATGTCTTCCCTGGACCGGAATCAAGCATCCTAGGACCGGTTTCCAGGCTATCAGCCTTCATCAGCCAGGATAGCTTGACTCCAGTGGCGTAGTGAGCACGGGACCCACGTCTGGGCATACCCTTCCCACTTAGGGCGAAATGCAAAACACACAAGATGATGGACGGAATGCTGCACATTGGCAAACATTCACCCCCAGTCACAGATCTGGGTTTAATCCATCGTTATTTTGCTTCACCACGCCACCCCAGTTCAGACATAGCCATATGCAAATCAGTCTTGACCCTGTGCCTCATGGGAACAGTCCAGACCGAACTGCCAAGCCATGTCTTCCCTGGACCGGAATCAAGCATCCTAGGACCGGTTTCAGGCTATCAGCCTTCATCAGCCAGGATAGCTTGACTCCAGTGGCGTAGTGAGCACGGGACCCACATCTGGGCATACTCTTCCCACTTAGGGCGAAATGCAAAACACACAAGATGATGGACGGAATGCTGCACATTGGCAAACATTCAGCCCCAGTCACAGATCTGGGTTTAATCCATCGTTATTTTGCTTCACCACGCCACCCCAGTTCAGACATAGCCATATGCAAATAAGTCTTGACCCTGTGCCTCATGGGAACAGTCCAGACCGAACTGCCAAGCCATGTCTTCCCTGGACCGGAATCAAGCATCCTAGGACCGGTTTCAGGCTATCAGCCTTCATCAGCCAGGATAGCTTGACTCCAGTGGCGTAGTGAGCACGGGACCCACGTCTGGGCATACCCTTCCCACTTAGGGCGAAATGCAAAACACACAAGATGATGGACGGAATGCTGCACATTGGCAAACATTCACCCCCAGTCACAGATCTGGGTTTAATCCATCGTTATTTTGCTTCACCACGCCACCCCAGTTCAGACATAGCCATATGCAAATCAGTCTTGACCCTGTGCCTCATGGGAACAGTCCAGACCGAACTGCCAAGCCATGTCTTCCCTGGACCGGAATCAAGCATCCTAGGACCGGTTTCAGGCTATCAGCCTTCATCAGCCAGGATAGCTTGACTCCAGTGGCGTAGTGAGCACAGGACCCACGTCTGGGCATACCCTTCCCACTTAGGGCGAAATGCAAAACAACCAAGATGATGGACGGAATGCTGCACATTGGCAAACATTCACCCCCAGTCACAGATCTGGGTTTAATCCATCGTTATTTTTGCTTCACCACGCCACCCCAGTTCAGACATAGCCATATGCAAATCAGTCTTGACCCAGTGCCTCATGGGAACAGTCCAGACCGAACTGCCAAGCCATGTCTTCCCTGGACCGGAATCAAGCATCCTAGGACCGGTTTCAGGCTATCAGCCTTCATCAGCCAGGATAGCTTGACTCCAGTGGCGTAGTGAGCACGGGACCCACATCTGGGCATACCCTTCCCACTTAGGGCGAAATGCAAAACACACAAGATGATGGACGGAATGCTGCACATTGGCAAACATTCACCCCCAGTCACAGATCTGGGTTTAATCCATCGTTATTTTGCTTCACCACGCCACCCCAGTTCAGACATAGCCATATGCAAATCAGTCTTGACCCAGTGCCTCATGGGAACAGTCCAGACCGAACTGCCAAGCCATGTCTTCCCTGGACCGGAATCAAGCATCCTAGGACCGGTTTCAGGCTATCAGCCTTCATCAGCCAGGATAGCTTGACTCCAGGGGCGTAGTGAGCACGGGACCCACGTCTGGGCATACCCTTCCCACTTAGGGCGAAATGCAAAACACACAAAATGATGGACGGAATGCTGCACATTGGCAAACATTCACCCCCAGTCACAGATCTGGGTTTAATCCATCGTTATTTTGCTTCACCACGCCACCCCAGTTCAGACATAGCCATATGCAAATCAGTCTTGACCCTGTGCCTCATGGGAACAGTCCAGACCAAACTGCCAAGCCATGTCTTCCCTGCTGCACAGTGGCGTAGTGAGCACGGGACCCACGTCTGGGCATACCCTTCCCACTTAGGGCGAAATGCAAAACACACAAAATGATGGACGGAATGCTGCACATTGGCAAACATTCACCCCCAGTCACAGATCTGGGTTTAATCCATCGTTATTTTGCTTCACCACGCCACCCCAGTTCACCACGCCACCCCAGTTCAAGATGATGGACGGAATGCTGCACATTGGGTACTGTGTACTGGGGTGAATGTATGACATTGTTCTGCATTCTGTCCATCAACTGTTGTTTTTGCATTTGTCACCCCGAGTGGGACGGGTATGCCTAGACGTGGGTCCTGTGCTCTCCATGCCACTGGAATCAAGCTATCCTGGCTGAAGAGGGGTGAAACCCCGAAACCGGTCCTAGGATGCTTGTTTCCAGTCCAGGGAGGACCTGGCTTGGCAGTTCGGGCTGGACTGTTCCCATGAGGCACAGGGTCAAGACTGATTTGCGTATGGCTGGGTTCAAACTGGAATGGCATGGTGAGCAAAAAAGCGATGGATTTAGGCCCAGATCTCTGTACTGGGGTGAATGTATGACATTGTTCTGCATTCTGTCCATCAACTGTTGTTTTTGCATTTGTCACCCCGAGTGGGACGGGTATGCCCAGACGTGGGTCCCGTGCTCTCCATGCCACTGGAATCAAGCTATCCTGGCTGAAGAGGGGTGAAACCCCGAAACCGGTCCTAGGATGCTTGTTTCCAGTCCAGGGAGGACCTGGCTTGGCAGTTCGGGCTGGACTGTTCCCATGAGGCACAGGGTCAAGACTGATTTGCATATGGCTGGGTTCAAACTGGAATGGCATGGTGAGCAAAAACGATGGATTTAGGCCCAGATCTCTGTACTGGGGTGAATGTATGACATTGTTCTGCATTCTGTCCATCAACTGTTGTTTTTGCATATGCCTGCTAAGTCATACATCACTGTCTCCAGTCACATGGGCTGGGCAGCCAGACAACAACAGTCTGCACTGTGTCACAATAGTAGGTCATGGGGAATGCAAGTCCTGGAGCTGAACAAGTGCACATGTACATCCCCCACACACCACATCATCTGAACCCTTATCTGTCCACGTCATACCAATTGGACATATGGGAGACCTCTAACACAACCCTCTGAACCTGAGCACCTCACAATCTGCTGTGAATGGGAAACAGCTGCCTGAACTTCACATTCGCATACCCCAGTCTGCACGGTCAGGTGATCAAACACCTATGTGTCACACAAGTATCGTCTCCTATGGTCACATCTCCGGTGGCATGCTGAGCCCCAACCGAGAAGCACCCCAGTAGTCCTGACAACGAAGCCACAGCACACTGACACAGAGGCAGACACCTGAGGGGGCATATCACTGAGCACAACGTGTCAGCTGATACACGGGAGTGGGAGTACAGAGTGTATTGTATGGCCTGGAGTAGGCATGACTGTCCTGCCCCACGTGAATGAGGGATGAGCCCTGGACAGTAGGCAGGTGGCTAAGTATGTGTGACACACGTAATATACACACTCCTGGGGCCCAAACATTGTTCACACCCGCAGCATGGGTGTGTGCCAGATAGCCCAGGCACATGTGGTGGATCAGCTCAGCAATTGGACCACATATCAAAGTAACACGCAGATTACATGTCAGAACACAGGCATCGTGTAAGCAATGGACCCACCCATGATGCCCACCACGGAGTTAGGGGAACAAATGCTGTCCCCCACCTTGAGCTAAGCAAAATGCAAGGACACAGTACCCAAGTGACACAATTCCCTGACTGTAAGGGCCACACCTGGGTATCAGATGAGGAGTGGGCAGTGCACAATTGAGGGACATGGGTCCTGGACCACATGACTGATGTACTGTGGAAGTTTAACCAGGCCAGAGGAGGGCACATAGCATGGCAGACAAAGTTCACAATGCAGTCATGGACTCACCCCCTCCTTGCTGCTCTCTGGCCTTCAGCTGCCCATCCAGATCAGGAAGACCACCGCCAGGATCCTGAGCATGTGGGGGTCAGGGTCCGGTGTCCGCCCCTCCTGCGATGAGGCGACAGCTTCAGCTGGACCCGTGCGATCCTCTGGGTCCAGCCCGAAGGTCCTGCCACCTCTTCTGGCAGTTGCGGATCCGGCGCTTGTAGTCCCCCACGGATCTCACTGCCCAGACGATGGTCAGCTATATCTGCTGCTTCTGGTGGGCATCAACCTGTGAGGATGACAAAGTGAGAATGCCATTACTACACATTCAACATGTCCGTGCATTACACAGTTGGATTTACATGTCTCAATCACAGGGGCACATGATGTACACAGGCAGTGCAACGATGGCTATGGACAGTTTGCCAGCAGTTACTACATGGTATCATTGCCTGGGAAGTAAAACCTTGTTTAAATGCACTGTCACTGCACTATACCTGTTCAGTGCATGTAACTACACACTATGGGGGGTGACAACTACTCAGTGAGCCTGCTAGCCAGTGGCGTGCAGACTGTAAGTCTTGCTAGTCAGACAACATGCACATTTAGTAAGGCAGTGGACAGCACACTCACCTGCTCCCCTGCTTTCCCATACAGCTTGCTGTACTGTGGAAGGAGGCTGTCCAGCAGGGCCTGGTTCTCCTCAGTGCTGAAGGCTGGGGCTCTCTCCACAGTACGTGCCATTGCAGGATCCAGAGGGTGCAGATACAGAAGCAGTGGTGGTGGCAGATGTCGTCCTGGAGCATGTAGTGCAGGCAAGTGAGCTCTCAGGGGAACAGCCAGCATTATATGTGTGCTGCAGAGGCAGATACTGTCCCATGTGTCCAAAGTGATAGGTCAAAGTCGTTTGCATCTTCTGAATCCGGCCAATCCATGGAATTGCACCACTTACACACGCCCACAGCATCCTTCAAAAGTTCAACTTCATGACACCCATGAATTTGCAACATTGTTGTGGGTGGCCAACTGAATTTACAGCATCAGACTCGTTAAAGATTTGAAAACGCGTCCGTTGCCAGGCCAGGCCATAGCCAATGGGTGCGCACCGATCGGTCCATTGCTGTACAACGCGTATTGCGAATACAACGCGTACCCGCTCACATTGAATGTAATGGCCAATGCGTGCGCACCGATCGGTCCATTGCTGTACAACGCGTACCCGCTCACATTGAATGTAATGGCCAATGCGTGCGCACCGATCGGTCCATTGCTGTACAACGCGTACCCGCTCACATTGAATGTAATAGCCAATGCGTGTGCACCGATCGGTCCATTGCTGTACAACGCGTATTGTGGACGCAACGCGTACCCGCTCACATTGAATGCAATGGCCAATGCGTGCGCACCGATCGGTCCATTGCTGTACAACGCGTACCCGCTCACATTGAATGTAATGGCCAATGCGTGCGCACCGATCGGTCCATTGCTGTACAACGCGTACCCGCTCACATTGAATGTAATGGCCAATGCGTGCGCACCGATCGGTCCATTGCTGTACAACGCGTATTGTGGACGCAACACGTACCCGCTCACATTGAATGTAATGGCCAATGGAGTGCGCACCGAGCGATCCATTGCTGTACAACGCGTATCTGCTCACATTGTATGCAATGGCCAATGGGTGCGCACTGATCGGTCCATTGCTGTACAACGCGTATTGCGAATACAACGCGTACCCGCTCACATTGAATGTAATGGCCAATGGGTGCGCACCGATCGGTCCATTGCTGTACAACGCGTATTGTGGACGCAACGCGTACCGCTCACATTGAATGTAATGGCCAATGGAGTGCGCACCGAGCGGTCCATTGCTGTACAACGCGTATCTGCTCACATTGTATGCAATGGCCAATGGGTGCGCACCGATCGGTCCATTGCTGTACAACGCGTATTGCGAATACAACGCGTACCCGCTCACATTGAATGTAATGGCCAATGGGTGCGCACCGATCGGTCCATTGCTGTACAACGCGTATTGTGGACGCAACGCGTACCCGCTCACATTGAATGTAATGGCCAATGGGTGCGCACCGATCGGTCCATTGCTGTACAACGCGTATCTGCTCACATTGTATGCAATGGCCAATGGGTGCGCACCGATCGGTCCATTGCTGTACAACGCGTATCTGCTCACATTGTATGCAATGGCCGCGCACCGATCGGTCCATTGCTGTACAACGCGTATCTGCTCACATTGTATGCAATGGCCAATGGGTGCGCATCGATCGGTCCATTGCTGTACAACGCATCCCTGTACAAGTCACTGGCATATGTCACCATGCCTGTCACAGGTGAACATATGCCAGCCACATATACTTCCCAGGGAGTGAGGGGCACACCTACAACACCACAGCCTGTCCACACTGTATCCTAAGGCATGTAAGGCTGCATTACCTATTCCGTGTATGGGGGTCAACATGTTGTTCTGTGGGTGGCACTTGGGGGCAGCCACTCCCAGGCTGTGCACGTGTTCATGGGGACAGAATCCTTGGTGTGTCGTGCACATGACCACGGTGATGTGCAACTGTTCATTTCTGAGCATGTGGCATGGTCACATTTCACGGTTGTGTATGTGTATGTCATGTCACATACCCCCTGAGTCCCAGGTGGGACGGTATGTACGTCCCAGGGTGACCCATTGCCACAATAGTGATGGCCCTCCACAGTCTGTGTGCATGTTGTGTTTACAATGTCTCTGATTCCATGTGCACAATGGGAGACAGTCTCCACATCCACGTTGTTTGTGCATGGACTTTGATGTTGTGCGTGTGTGTGTCACAGACGTCCATGTCTGTCCTGCCGAGGCAACAGGGACCACTGCCTGTGGGGGTCATGGTTGTTTTGCTGTGGTGTATTCATGATGCACCATGTCATGCCAGTGTCCATGTGGCAATACAGGGTCCCTGGGAATCTACCTGGCGATGAGCTGTGATGCCTGGGGCACATCTGTCCTCACATGTCACTGTGGGTTGTGTTTGGAACGTGGCAGCAGTAGATGGGAACTGTGACACGGCCTCATGATATCCCATGGCACAACCTGGGACTTGTTGATGCCACTTGTTGAACTGTGATGTTAGATGTTGGCCATGTAGGTGCCATACATGTCCTTACGGAACTGCACACATCATGTACTTGTGTCTCATAATGATGTATCATGTGATATTGAGTATGGTCAATGCCACATATGTGGGGTGACTGACAATCTTTCTTTGTTCACCTATGCACTGCAGGGCACCAGCTGTCCATAGACCATTCCCTGACCTTGCAACCATGGTCGAACGGGACTGCATCCGGCGGTACCGCTTCACCAGGCCGCTGATTGAGGTATTGACGGTGCGGTTGGCCCCACATTTGCAACCTGGCCGGACATACCCTACAGCGCTGACCCCCAAGGTGAAGGTGATGGCAGCCCTACACTTCTTTGCCACCGGTACCTTTCAACACACTGTGGCGTCTGCTGGTGGGATGTCACAGACCATGTTCAGCCGTGTGCTCTGCGATGTTTTGGAGGCTATGTTGAGATACCTGAACCAGTACATCTATTTCCTAGACTCCAACAACTCACTGACGTGAAGAGTGACTTCTATGCCCTGGGGAGGATGCTGCATGTCATTGGCTCCATTGATGGGACACATGTGGCTTTGGTACCACCACAGGCCCAAGAGCAGGCATACAGGAACCGCAAACACTACCACTCGGTCAACGCTCTGGTGGTATGTCTTGCAGATATGAGCATCTCACACGTCTGTGCCCGTTTCCCAGGTTCTGCACACAATGCCTACGTGATGAGGAGTAGTCGCATCCCGAGGATGATGTCACAGATGCGGAACCTTCGTGCCTGGCTTGTTGGTGTGTACTGACTTTGTACCATTGTGTGTGTTCTGCAATGTAGTGTTCCACCCTCTTTTCCAACTCAGCTAATGTGCAATTGTCTGTATGTAGGTGACTCCGGATACCCCAACATGCCGTGGTTGCTGACGCCCCTCAGGAACCCTGTGACACCAGCCCAGACGCGCTACAATGAGGCACATGGTCGGACCAAGAGAGTGATCGAGCAGACATTTGGTTTCCTGAAGAGCCGCTTCCGCTGCCTAGATAAGACAGGAAGGGCCTTCCCATATGCCCCAGCAAAGGTGTGCAAGATTGTCATCGTCTGCTACATGCTACACAACCTGGCAGTGCGGAAGGAGTTGCCTCTCATCCTGGATGACGATGACCAACATCCGCCACCTGTGGAGGATCCTGGCCTGGACCACGATGCCAGTGATGATGATGATGATGAGGGTGATGACCGCACACAGCTCATCACCAACTTCTTCAGCTGAATGTGAGTATCCAGGGATGTTATGTCAATGATGTGAGTTTGCATGATATGTGTTGGTGGTGCTCTGGTGCTGTTTGAGTGTGTCCATGTGCTACATGACTGTATGCATGCAGCGATGTGTCCTTACAGGTAATCTGTACTCCACAACAGGGTTGACATGCTAACTTGGTTCTGGGTGGGTATCTTGTGACATGTATTGGGCATGGGTATTGCAGTTCTGTCCTGTTCTTCAGTGCCTTTGACTGTGTGTCATTTCTGTCCTTCACAGGGTACTTTCAGAGTTGTTTGGTCAACTGTGATCCCCCGACACCGTGAATCAACTTCCAGGGTGGTAGCTGTCGTTTCCCTACAGGTGATGTGCGCCACACCCATGGACTTCCTTTCTTCTACACTTGTTGACTGTGTGCCCACTGCCAGGTGGGATTACCTTGCATCTGTAGTGGTTACAACATGTTGCAAATGTATAATAAACCTGTGCTTCACTTTGTGATGTGCGTTGTCTGTGATCACACATCTGACTGACATTTGCTTACTGCACCAGTGGGCTAGTTAACACAGACTGTGAATAGGTGTTGGGTCTGTGCTTTGCACCGTATTTCCTGGCAACATTAGTGTAGGCGATGAGTCAGATGTCCCTGGTGTGTATGTGTTGTGTAGCCCTGGTGGTGTGTCTCCCTCATATGTGTCACGTCACCATGACTCACATGCCGGTGTTGTACTTGCTGTAGCAGTTAGCATGCACAGTGTCATTTCACAGATCATCATCTCCACTTCAGAAACAACATTGGAATCACAACAGAGGCAAGTATGGTGTATTAGTGAGTTTATTGACATACATGTGTGAGTATGGTGCACAGGATGGGGGGTGCTGTACATTGTGATTCTAATCCAAAGTTCCTAGATGATTTGGAAGTCCTGATAGCAGAAATGTCCTGAGTGAAGTCCACAGTCATCTGATACATTGGTCCAACTTGAGCTCCCCATGTCATGTGGGAGAGTTGTGTTGCATTGGACAGGGTGAAGAGTTTGCGCACAAAGGTGTTTTCCAGAACAGGGGTTGGCTTCCTGGGGGTTGTGCATGGCCATCGGCCTCTCAGTTGTCCTTCCTCGGACGACCCCTCTTCTTTGGGGGACCCTCAAGTGCAGGCTGCTGCGGTGCAGGGGACTCTCCGCCAGAGTCATCCTCCCTCCCTGTGGCAGTTGCAGTTGTTGCAGCACCAGATGTTGTGGGCACACAGGGAGGTGTTGACATGTTGGTGCAAATCTGGCGGAGGCATTGTAATATGTACCTATGCACCGCCGTCTGTTCTTGCATTGTGTCCCACTTGGACTCCATGCGGGACATGTGTAAGTCCAAGCGGGCATGATGGGCAGCCTGCTGCTGTTGAATGTCCCTGAGGATCCCCAGTACCTGGCTGAACTCTCCGGTGCTAGTCTGGTATGCATCAGCTATGCGTACCAGTTGTGGGTCATCATGCAGTCCAGACCCCTCTGCAAGCAGCGACCTATGTCGACCACCCCTCCCACCACCCCTGGCGACACGTGCAGGACCTGCGGTGGCACGCACAGGTGACCCTGGGCCCCTTTGGGGGTTGTAGCTGGTGTTGGTGTCCGTAGCTCCACCTTGAGCCGTGGTCCGTGTGTTGGTGGTGGTGGTCCTTGGTCTGTCCGTGTCGGCAGGGGTGGTCTGTGTGTTGGCAGCTGTTGGAGGGGTGGGTGCAGGGGGTGCAGCTGGTGGTCCTGCTGGTGCTGCATGATGACTCACTCCGGAGGTGCCAGGTAGGTCTTCGTCATCCGAGGTGGGCAGAGGCTGTTCCACAACAGTGAGCTCAGTGTCCTCCGGAGCCTGGGACAGGGACTCCTCAGCGTCTGCTGCTGTGTCCCCATCATCACCTGTATTTGGAAGAGACACACAATGTATGTAATGTTTCTACAGGCATCAATGGTTCAAACACCTGACAGTTGTGACTGTACCTCTGGATGCGGGCCTGTACATTGCATTGTCCTAAGTTGTCACAGTCAGCTGTTGATATTGGTGTAGCGCATTGTCCTGACAACCTGAAGCATTTCAATGTGAATGTTGAGGTGTGTGCATGACCAGCATTGGTGGTATTTGGTTGACATCCGGACATCCTTCTCCCTCCAGCCCAGTTATCCCACCATGTAGCATGCCACCCTTGCAGTGGGTGCAGGTTGACTCTGAGGATGTCAGTCAGTGGTGTCCTGCTGTTGGTTGGTGGCCAGTTCCCAGCATGGCCTTGTGCTCCCCACAACAGAGCACCAGTGTCAGACATCTTTGATGGGGCTTTCCACTCTCTGTGAGGTGTGCATGCTTCAGTGTGAGCTTGCTGGGCCAAGTGGGTGGGGGATGTTGAGCTGTGACTACCACTCCCATCATGCTATTGCCTCCACCCCCTTCCCAGCATGCCCATACTTCCTTCCTTTTGAGTGTACTTCACTGTGTGTGGGTGGACAGCAATGGCTAGATGGCTGACAGTGGTGTCCTGCTGTTGGTTGGTGGCCAGTTCCCAGCATGGCCTTGTGCTCCCCACAACAGAGCACCAGTGTCAGACATCTTTGATGGGGCTTTTCACTCCCTGTGAGGTGTGCATGCTTCAGTGTGAGCTTGCTGGGCCATGTGGGTGGGGGATGTTGAGCTGTGACTACCACTCCCATCATGCTATTGCCTCCACCCCCCTTCCCAGCTTGCCCATACTTCCTTCCTTCTGACTCAGCTTCCCTGTGGGGTAGTGTGCCTGTGCTGAATGGATGGCTGACAGTGTTGTCCTGGCGTTTGGCTACAAGTCCCATGTGTGTCACTGTGCTTCACACAGCATGACCCAGGGTGGTGGTTCTTTGTGGGATAATTAATTTTAGTGTGAGGCAATGCATTTTCCCAGGTGAGTTGTGTGTAGTTTGTGTTAGGGGTGTGTGTGAGAAGAGCTGCTGGTAACTATGGTCATAGCTGTCAGTCCTCCTTCCCACCCAGCCAGATATCCCACCATGGAACGTGCTTCCATTGCAGGGAGTGCAAGTTGGCTTTCAGGATGTCAGTCAGTGGTGTCCTGCTGTTTGTTGGTGCCCAGTTCCCAGCAGGGCCTTGTGCTCCCCACAGCAGTAGCCAGTGTCAGCCATCTTGTCAGTTGTTTTCCACTCCCTGTGATGTGAGCATGGTTCATAGTGGTGTTGATGGGCGTATTGTGGGGGTGGGCAATATCTGTGACTACAACTCCCATGATGCTATTGGCTACACTGACTTGACCAGCATACACAGAATTCCTTCCTTTCTGTGGGATTCCCTGTGTGGTGGTGTTGTAGTGGTGGCTACATATCTGACAGTGTTTGTTGGTTAGATTTGTGCCACTGCCTAGCTTTATTTGTTGTAGGGTTTGTACATGTCATGACACAGTTCCATATCACTGTGAGATGGCATGTATTGTGTTTATCTGACTGACATACACATCTTGGGATGATTCTGGTTTTGTTGCTGTGTATTTGCTAAGGGTGCATGGTTTGACTATCCCCTTGACAGTGATGTGTGTGTATTGTCACACAATATTGGGTATATTGGTTGTGTACTCACCAGGCTCTGGGATGTTTTCTAGTCCATATACGCTCACTGGTGGTAGGATGGCCCGCACCTTCTCCTCCCAGGGCCTGAGGTATACTGGTTTGGCAGGAGGGCCACTGCCGGTGTGTTGGCTCAAGATGTAATCCTTCAGTAGGTCCCTGACCCTCCTGCGCACGTCATACCACCTGTTCTGGATGTCTTCCTTTGTGTGCAAACATGGTGATTGTGCGTTCACCCTGTCGACGATCCTCTCCCACATCTTGGTTTTCTGCGACATGGGGGTCTGTTGGACCAGTGTACCAAACAGCTGTGGCTCTACCCTGAGGATCTCATCTACCAGGACTTCCAATTCACTATCTAGGAACTTTGGATTCTTCTTTGGGGGCATGGTGATGGGTGGTGGTGGTGAGTGATGTGTGTGTTGGTGTGCAAGTGAGGGTGTGCGAGTGTGTGTTTTGCTGGGTGTATGTGAGGGTGCTATTTGTTGAGGTACTGATGGTGTGTGGCTTGTGTGATGGATGAGCTGTGAGTGTGTGTGTGGATGCTGTGTGTTGGTGTTGTGTGCTGGCAGGTCTGTTGTATTTGCAAAGGATCATGGTAGGGATTTGTGTCCTTTATATGGGTGTGTCTTTGTTCCCTGTTCCCCTCCCCCCCGTGTATTTTGGCTTTGTTATTGCTTGTTTTGCCTTTTTTTTGTGTTTTTCCCTTTGTACTTTTAGTGCATGTAGGAGACGTTCTTCTGACCGAGTCGGACCCTGATGTTGTCTCGTGCGAGCTTCTCCGAGTCGTTCACGCTGTGTTTGTGCTGTTTTATGTGTGGCGTACGCGTCGGTCGCGGAGGATTGGGTTGCTTCGGCTCACTGTTTTGTATGCGTGTCGTTCGTACGGCTTGTGCTCCGTGCGACTGGGTCGGGTTTTCCACGCGTTGCATCGTACTGCGCGGATCGGAGTTCGCGGGTACGTTTCGTTCGGGTTCCTTCCTGGTGCGTGTCGGTCGGTTCGATTCGCGTGGTTTTTCGGCCGGATAGCTATTTTCCGCGCGGTTCGGTCGTTCGTATCATGTTCCGTACGAGTCGGTCGGATTTTGCACGCATTTCATCGTACTTTGCGGGTCGGCTGTATTGGTACGTGTCGGTCGGAATAAATTCCGGCTCCGAGTCGGTCGGTACGTTTTCCGGCCCGAATCGGAATCGGCCCCATAGTGTAACATAATTAATACAAATATTTATTTTACATTGTAAACATTTTTTATATTTTGTATTTATTCATATAAATACATACAATATAATTAATAAAAATGTTTACTTACACTATATTGTTATCAATATTTTAAATGTATTAATATGAATATATATATATATATATACAACACACACACATATATGTATATATTCATAGATAGTAATACATTTAAAATATGAATGAAATTAATATATAATGTAAAATAAATATTTTAAATTAGGTTACACTATATATATGTGTGTTCATATATGTATAATATATATATATATATATATATGTATATCTATCTATCTATCTATCTATATATATATTATCTACTGGCGGTCGCCAGTAGATAGTTATAGTTAGGACCTATTTTCCATAGGAAATCCGCGACATTCTATTTGAAATATCTCTTGCGTCGGTTGACGAATCTTCGGGAAATTTTCAAACTTTATGGCCCGCTCCGGTCCGCTCCTACCCTGAAAGTCTCCGGGTGATTCGTCAAGCGGGGGCCGAGAAAAAGGGGGTCCCAAAGCGTGTTTTCCCATTCATTTTCCCATAGGAAACTTTAGACACGGCTACAGCCCGAACTGCTGAACGGAATTACACCAAATTTGGCAAAGAGGTAGTTCTTGGTTCAGAAAGAACCCTTTTTGTTAAATGGTGTAAATCCGTTCAGTAGTTGCTGAGAAAATCAAAAGTAAAAGTACATATATATCTATGGCCGCGTCGGATTCGCGCACCCTCCCGATCACGAGCTGTCTGCTAATTGGCTGTCAACACTCCAAACCAGGAAGTGTTGGCAGCCATCTTGTTCCTCGGTAGAACCGAGGAACAAGAAAGCAGTAAAAAGTGCGCAAAACGCACAAAGGGGGCAGGGTAGAAACACCCTGACCCCTAGGTCTGCTCAGGGGTCCCACAAGGACCCCTAGGTCTACTCAGGGGTCCCACAAGGACCCCCTGGGCAAAAAGCATTTTTTTTAAATCGGCAGGATGCGCTCAGGGTGCGCGGATCCTGCCGATAAAAAAATCGAAGCGCGGTCTCCCGCGCTTCGATGTAATTGCCCCGGGTGGGCCAAGTCCCGGGGGCATGCTGGGGTGGTGTTTATTTTATGTATGGGGGCCTCTAAGGGCCCCCAAGCCCGAGGACCACCACCCCCGGGGCTTTATCATAAATGGTGCGGGAGGGCTCTGAGCCCTCCACAGCCTCGGAGACCGCCACCTCCCCGGGGCTTTTTAAAAAAAATTTAAAACCTGTGTGGGGGCTCCAGCCCCCACACGCCCGAGACCACCACCTCCCGGGGCACTAAGAAAATTGAAAAAGGGGGTCCGTTTTGAACCCCCAAGCCCCGGGGACCACCACCTCCCGGGGCTTTCAAAATGTAGGGAGGGGCCGCGCGGCCCCCTCCTGGAGCCCTTGATGGCCCTGGGGACCGCCACCCCCAGGGCCGGCTCCTGCAGTGTCCCGGGTGCCTACCCCGGGACACCGACCTGTCATAGCAAACTTGCTCTCTCTTTCAAAATGCAAACCAATTGCTTTTCCACATGGGGAGCAGCATCTTAGCTGCTCCCCATGTGGAAAAGCAATGCCGGCTCCCATAGGACGCGGGGAGCCGGCGGGACTGTGGGGGGATTGGGGACCCCCCCACAGTCCCCAACCAGAGGCCAGGCCCCGGGGGATGGGGTCCCGGGGCCATAAGTAGCCCGGGAGGGGCCACGCAGCCCCCCTCCTCAAATAAAAAATAAAAAATAAATAAAAAAATAAGGGCAAGGCCGGCCCGAGGATGGGGTCCCGGGGCCTTAAATGGCCTGAGGAGGGGGCCACGCAGCCCCCTCCATATTTTTATTTAAAAAACAGGAGCATGCCCCGGGGATGGGGTCCCCGGGGCCAATAGAAGCCCAGGGAAGGGGGCCACGCGGCCCCCTTCCCGTTTTCTTTTTTTAAAACAAAAAAATGCTCAGGCCCGGGGGATGGGGTCCCCGGGGCCAAAAGTGGCTGAGGGAAGGGGGCCACGCAGCCCCCTCCCATTAAAAAAAAAAAAAAAGCATTGTGCCGGAGCTCGCCCCCCTCCCTGCAGTACTCTGCAATGCGCCCCCTGGCGCGTTTAAGAAGGGGAAGTAATTCCCCTTGAATACTGGGGGTCCCTGGGGGCCAACTAGCCCACCAGGAACCTCCAGTATGCGCCAGAGGGCTGCCTTGCAGAGAGGTGTACAGAGGCCACGCCCCTTTTACACCTCTCTGCAACGCAGCTCTGTGGCGCTTTTTGAGGTATATGGTGGGCTAGTTGCACCCCAGGGACCCTCAGGATTCAAGGGAGTTAATCCCCCGACTTAAAACGCGCCACGGGGCGCGTTTGCACAGTGGTGAAGGGAGGCGGGGCCTGAGGTGACATGTGTGCAAACAGGCCCCGTGGCGCGTTTTAAGATGGGGAATTAAATCCCCTTCAATCCTGAGGGTCCCTGAGGGCCAACTAGCCCAACAAGTACATCCAGAAAGCGCCACAGAGCTGCGTTGCAGAGAGGTGTAAAGGGGTGTGGCCTCTCTACACGTCTCTGCAACGCAGCCCCCTGGCGCATACTGGAGGTTCCTGGTGGGCTGAGTTGGCCCCTAGAGACCCTCATGATTCAAGGGGACTTAATCCCCAACTTAAAACGCGCCACGGGCGCGTTCGCACAGATGTCACCTCAGGCCCCGCCCCTCCCTTCACCATTGTGCAAATATTCCTCTAAAATCTGCCGAACTACGAATTCTGATTTACTCACCTGTTATCAGGAGAGACCTCAGTGCTGCATCTTTCAGCCCAGTACTAATCCTGAAAAGTAATTTTAACCGTACTTACCAGTAACTTGAATTTCCTTCCATAGGATATCATTGCCTGCTTTTTGCTGAAAAAGTTTCTAAGTGTTGAGTTTTGAAACATACAAATATTCCTCTAAAATCAGCCGAAATACGAATTTTGATTTACTCACCTGTTATCAGGAGAGACCTCAGTGCTGTATCTTTCAGCCCAGTACTGGTCCTGAAAAGTAATTTTAACCGTACTTACCAGTAACTTGAATTTCCTTCCATAGGCTAACATTGACTGGTTTCACTTGGAAATTCTTCTAAGTGTGGAGTTTTGGAACTTTAAAATATTCCTCTAAAATCAGCCGAAATACGAATTCCGATTTACTCACCTGTTATCAGGAGAGACCTCAGTGCTGCATCTTTCAGCCCAGTACTGATCCTCAAAGTAATTTTAACCGTACTTACCAGTAACTTGAATTTCCTTCCATAGGATATCATTGCCTGCTTTTTGCTGAAAAAGTTTCTAAGTGTTGATTTTGAAACATACAAATATTCCTCTAAAATCAGCCGAAATACGAATTTTGATTTACTCACCTGTTATCAGGAGAGACCTCAGTGCTGTATCTTTCAGCCCAGTACTGGTCCTGAAAAGTAATTTTAACCGTACTTACCAGTAACTTGAATTTCCTTCCATAGGCTAACATTGACTGGTTTCACTTGGAAATTCTTCTAAGTGTGGAGTTTTGGAACTTTAAAATATTCCTCTAAAATCAGCCGAAATACGAATTCCGATTTACTCACCTGTTATCAGGAGAGACCTCAGTGCTGTATCTTTCAGCCCAGTACTGGTCCTGAAAAGTAATTTTAACCGTACTTACCAGTAACTTGAATTTCCTTCCATAGGCTAACATTGACTGGTTTCACTTGGAAATTCTTCTAAGTGTGGAGTTTTGGAACTTTAAAATATTCCTCTAAAATCAGCCGAAATACGAATTCCGATTTACTCACCTGTTATCAGGAGAGACCTCAGTGCTGCATCTTTCAGCCCAGTACTGATCCTCAAAAGTAATTTTAACCGTACTTACCAGTAACTTGAATTTCCTTCCATAGGATATCATTGCCTGCTTTTTGCTGAAAAAGTTTCTAAGTGTTGATTTTGAAACATACAAATATTCCTCTAAAATCAGCCGAAATACGAATTTTGATTTACTCACCTGTTATCAGGAGAGACCTCAGTGCTGTATCTTTCAGCCCAGTACTGGTCCTGAAAAGTAATTTTAACCGTACTTACCAGTAACTTGAATTTCCTTCCATAGGCTAACATTGACTGGTTTCACTTGGAAATTCTTCTAAGTGTGGAGTTTTGGAACTTTAAAATATTCCTCTAAAATCAGCCGAAATACGAATTCCGATTTACTCACCTGTTATCAGGAGAGACCTCAGTGCTGTATCTTTCAGCCCAGTACTGGTCCTGAAAAGTAATTTTAACCGTACTTACCAGTAACTTGAATTTCCTTCCATAGGCTAACATTGACTGGTTTCACTTGGAAATTCTTCTAAGTGTGGAGTTTTGGAACTTTAAAATATTCCTCTAAAATCAGCCGAAATACGAATTCCGATTTACTCACCTGTTATCAGGAGAGACCTCAGTGCTGCATCTTTTAGCCCAGCACTGACCCTGAAAAGTAATTTTAACCGTACTTACCAGTAACTTATATTTTCTTCCATAGGAATCCATTGTCTGGTTTTCAGCAGAAAAGTTTCAAAGTGTCGATTTTCACAAACTACAAATATTCCTTAAAAATCGCCTGTATGACTTAAACGCATTCTTTCAACTGTTTACAGGAGATGCACCAGTGCTGGATCCAGGATCCAACACTGAGTAAGAAAAAGTAACGATAACAGTTTTTACCTGCTAAGTGAATTTCCTTCCATAGGATAACATTGGTGATTCTATGAGAAAAAGTTTCAAAGTGTCAACTTTTAAAATACAATAATATTCCTTAAAAATCACTAATGTAACCAAAACGCTTTTACTCAACTGTTTACAGGAGATGTCCCAGGACTGAATCTAGGATCCAGTCCTGTGGTTAGAAAAGTAATCCATAAAGTAACTAATTGCATTTAACTAGAAATTCACATTGAGCTGAATGTTGCATTGTGTTTGAAAATGTGTTGCCCATTGCAACAACTGTAACTACTGTACTTAAAAGTCTATTGCCTATGTGCAAAGTATTTAAACTAAAGTAATTCATTCTGAGAAAGTATTTTTGTAATGTATAATGTAATTACAATGTAATTTAAAAATAAAATATGTAAAAAAAAATGTTTCTAAAAATGTAGTAAATCAGTATGAAAAAAATAAATATAACAATTAATACATTTAAAAATTGTCATTTACAAAACCTTTGAAATTCACTGAAAAAACCGTAGGTTTCAGACATGTTATAGTTAGGAATTTGCATTTAAAAAACCTTAGAAATTCACTGAAAAAACCATAAGGTTTTAGGGACAGTTATAGTTAGTTGGACATTGCACTCGTACAAAACCCGTGAAATTCCCCCATTATAGTTAGTTCAGGTAACTATAACTCTCGCCCCCGCAATGCACTGCTGATGACGTCACATATTACATCACTCATGACATGGTCAGTGACATCACTGATGACATCACTGATGACATCTCAAATGACATCACTGATGACATCACTGATGACATCATCCAGTGACTGTGTGTTTGTGTAAAGTTTAAATATGTTTAATATATAGTGCAGTGCATTGCGGGGGCGCGAGTTATAGTTACCTGAACTAACTATAGCGGGGGAATTTCACGGGTTTTGTACGAGTGCAATGTCCAACTAACTATAACTGTCCCTAAAACCTTATGGTTTTTCAGTGAATTTCTAAGGTTTTTAAATGCAAATTTCTAACTATAACGTGCCTGAAACCTATGGTTTTCAGTGATATAGATATATATATATATATATATATATATATATATATATATATATATATATATATATATATGTATAAACATACATAATACAACCCAAAAATAATAATTAATGTAGGCAATAAATAGAATATTAAAAATTGAAAAATCCAGAAAACATATTTACAAAAGACATTAAAATAAATTTAAAAACCAATATTATATAAAAAAAATTAAACAATTGATGCTATAAAATCTACTCCACCAATATAATGAAAACTATTGGAGTCTAAGAATATTAAATATTCTATTCCCACCTTAGTTTATGGAACACTGGGGAAAGTGCTGGACTTCGAAGAAGTTAGATTTACTATTCCTACTCCAGTCACCACAATAATAGGGAAAGTGTTGGACCTCAGATGAGTTAGATTTACTATTCTAGTCAAGTCAGGGCAAAAGTAGGCAAAGCATTGGACTTCAGAGTGGTAAAATTTACCATTCCCACTCCAGTCCCTGCAACAGTAGGGAAAGCATTGGATTTCGGCAGGGGGAAGTTTACAAATCCCACTCCAGTCAGCGCAACAGTAGAGAAAGTGTTGGACTGCTAAGACATTCATTTCACTATTCCTACTGCAGGCTAAGCAAGAGTAGGGAAAATACTTCACTTCAAGCACTTTACATAAAGGAGTAGCCCCATGAATGTAGAAAAAGAACTATAGATAACAAATTATTAATTAACATAAATATATATAAATATATGCATTTAAAAAACTAAAAACAATTTAGCAATTTACATAATCATATTTAAAAAAGAATTATCAATTAATAAATAATTTCTATTCAATTATTAATTAAATTGCCACCCTGTACACCCACAAACCTAGCAGTCTGCACCTAAAATATAACCAAAAAATAACTATTCTATAACTTACATAACTAAAAAAAATTAAATGACAATTAATTGTTAATTTATTATTACTTAATTAACTTCCCACCCTATACCCCTACAAACCCAGCAGTCCACACCTAAAACAAAAATATGCAATTATACAATTTACATAATTAATAATCAATGTATTAATAGTTAATTAAATATTACTCAATTAACTTCCCACCCTACATTCCTACAACCCTAGCAACCAGAAAATAGAAATAAAATAAACCAGTATTACATAATTTACATAATTAATACATGTCACATAATTTAAAAAATATTAATTATTAGTTTTTGCTTAATTAACTTCGAACTCTAAACCCCTACAAACCTGACAACCCACTACAACACTATAAATTACTATTAACAATTAAATCAAAATGTCTAAGTCACTTAAAATTACAAATTATATTTTAAAAAATTAATAACAATCACACAAACAGTAGTAACAAAATTAATATATGAACTAAAACACATTAAAATAATTAAGTAAGGATATTTTGACAACTATATTATTGAAAACGATATTAAAAACAATGATATTCTTAAAAACTATATTACTTACCTACCAAAGCGATATTATTGACAGCCATATTTTTGCATTTTGATATTTTTGTGTCACAATATCTTTTCCTCCATGTTTGTGTCTCCCAATATTTTCTCCAAACACCGTGATTTGATTACTGATTTGTCACAAGAATTACTAAATAACATAAGGTGAAATAAGTCCTTACAATTAACGCCAGCCTAAAAATGTTTGTTAATGAATTTACAACAAAGATAATGAAGTACCCTACAAGAGAACATGATATGGCAAATTGTCAGAGTGTTGCCATCACATCGGTGGCCTAATCATTGGCCCACGAGTTTCTAAGTTAAAGACTTGATATACTCGAAAGTGGCTATATGACAAACCTGGTCTGAAGGAGTTTTGTTGGGGAAAAAAAACTAGACATTTAATGAAATTACTGGATCATAAAGCAGTTGTCACTTTTAGTGGAAGTTCTAAAACGGGACTATCCTGCTGTCAACTAACTCTAATGATAAATTTCACTCTCTTGTTTTTACTTATGTTTTCGTTGATTTTAATTTTTCAATTTCCACTTTATTTGTTAATATGTTTAATAGCCCGGAGGATTATTTAGTTTTGTGTTTTTCAGGAAAAAAGACAGCCATCTTCCACACCGGTTCTTTGGGTTCTACAGCAACCTTTCCACTCTGGGGTTCATCTGGGTCTCTCAGTCCAGCAATCTAGTCAAATAGCTCAATTTGAGGGGCCACCCTCCTGGCGAGAGATATCCCCATCACAGATTACATCACTGGCAGGGCTTCCTCTGTCCTGCAACCTTAATGTTTATAAAAGGAACAGTGAACAGTGCATGATCTGTAGTTATTTTTAGCAGCCTCCTTTAGTTTTATTTACCCTCTTGGGCATCTCTGTCCTAGGCGCGAAAGAGAGGGGGATATAAAGGAGGCGGGAGATAGCGAATATGCCTTTACTCCCACCTTCTTTGAACTTTGCACCAAGCTAGAGACGTGAGAGCAGGAGCAGATACAGACACTGACACTTTGTTGCTGCAATAGAGTCCAATCCAGTAATTTGAAGTGCAAGTCTTTAATAGCAGATCAAGTTAGGCAACTCACCCACTTTGAAAAAAACACATCACACTAAACCACGTTTTAAGAATGCAATGAGGTCAGATGCATTTGAAGCGACAAGCCACCCATAACACATCCCCATTTGCACACAAGCAAACACTTACTGCATTGTTAACAAAAACAATACTCCAGTATCTGGCTTTAAAGTACATATAACACATTCATTATAGCTTATTTGCATGTAGTTTATTGTTTACTTTTTAGCTTGTTGTTTTGCCTCGTGCTGGAAGCATACCTGGGTCCTATCATGAAATTCAAATGAGTGGTATGGCGCAAATGCTGGTTGGATGAGGCAGTTGGACTAGAGTTGCAGTGTGGATGGACTGCTTTCAGCATGGGCTCCTGTTTATGGATTTATGGATTAAACCTTACTTTCCATTTCATCTGCACCATCGTCTTCTTTTTGGTGGATATCCAACACCACATATTGCCCAGGAAATCCAGATATAATGAAACACAGTAGGAACGTTTAAGAAAAGAAATGGGAAGGGCCAAGACATAGCAATGAAAGTATACATAATCACATTAGTACTTTACAAAGTCTTAAAATCTCCGAAACACTCTCCTCAACCTTCATGGACTCAACACCCACCAGTTCCCCCGTCTTCCACCCACACATGGTTTTCCATCTCAGCGCTCCCATTTACTTTCTCAGCACCACACTTTACCTTATACAGTTTTGACATGCTCCACACATTCCAGTTGTCAAGAACGACCACATTCCCCTACACCTTCACAACCCTTAATGGTTTAAAGAAAAATGATTGAACTTTCAAGCCATTTCTTTGTTTCCTAGTGTGCACAGTATTTTCAATAATTCTACATGACTTTCCTCACTGACTTATCAACATAGCTCCTCCAGTACCCCTATTGAAGAAGTTGGATTTATCACTTGCCTCAGGAGAAAAGGGATTCACCAATACTATGAAGAATCATTCACTGAGCAGCAAGCACCCATGATGTCTAGACCTAACTTCCACCATGGGTCTCAGGTACCTGAACAGGCAAAATGAAATCTCTCATTACACTTAGTTTATTGCTAGCCACACCATGCAAACATTCCTTCACCTGCGTCTCCACCACAGCATCCATTGTTGGCCACCAATACATTTCCCTGACTACGGCCGCCATTAGCATACTGCCAAAGTGGCCCTCATGCGCTACAGTACTATTTTTTCACACACTTGCTCTGGTGGTACTAATCTACCATCATGCCTTAGGTTCTCTTTACATATGCATACTTAAAACAACTGTGAGTATTTCTCAAGCTGTATAGTGCCAAGCTTGTACGATGTAATCACCTTACTATGGTATGCATCCCCCATTGTTTGTATCTCCTGGCCCTTCTTCATCTTCCTCTATGTGTAGAGTCGCTCCAATAACGGTCATGATGTAACTTGGATTATTTATGGCGCAAATGCGGATGCTCTATTGTGACATTTTTGATACCCCTGTAAGTCTCTTTGTTCCCCCTCCCCTTCTTTTGTTGATCCTCATTTGTCTTTGCTGGAAAATTCTATAAATAAAAGATTTTTTTTAAAATGTCTTAGGTTCTCTTCAAGAATGTTCAGATCCCTCCTCAAATTCCAATATTTTTTCTTACTTCTGAGGAACACACCCCTTCACAGGTCACCCTCCTATGACCCTTTCTATTACATGCATCAAACCCTCATCGTTCCTCATAATTTCTTCCCACTCTGTGCAGCTCAGCTCCTTCCCCACGAAACTCCTTTTTTCCTCTTGCTGTCCCTTTGTTACTTCTCCACCATCAATTGGTGATCTGGGCAAGCAGTCTGCCTCTCCATTTCTTAATCCTGAAGCATACTACACTTGGAAGTTATACTCCCTTACACCATCAATTCATCTCTCTATCCATTTAGTGGCAGTTATTGAGACGTTACATGAAAAAGCTTGTACTAGGGGTTTATTGTCCATTCTCACCACAATTGGTATATCCAACAAGAACTTCTTAAACTGTTCAATGGCCCATCCAAACTTCAGTCTCTCTTTCAAAAAAGGAATAATTCACCTCTGCCCCTTAGAGAGCCGTGGAGGCGAACGCTATTTACTGACTTCATGACATCTAGTACCAGTGAAACTGACATCCATGGTTACAAGGTTTCTATTATTGACATCATTTGAGGATATACTGTTGGGAAACAGCAATTGCAACGCAATCTGAACCACGCATGCCAGTACAACGAAAGCTTAACAAAACTGCCTGGTAAGCGTCCTCCATCACTATGTCAATGTTTGCTTAGTTGTTTGTTTTACTTTTGCGGGACATACCCTCCTTTTGAACTTTTGTGGTCTCCATCAACCTCCATCTGGTGTGGTTTCAGCAATGGCCCCTTTCCAGCTTAAAATGCCTGGGTGTGGGAGGAAGAGTTATTAAGCCACACCTAGGTCCCCATGAACGTATGCTGCTGTATAAAGGTTAAGTACAAGGTTGTCATGCATGCTAGGCAGAGGTCAAAGAGGTCCTGTGATGCAATAGTGTGTGCCATTGTCAGTGGGCTAACACCTTAGTTGGCCTGAGGGTAATACCGCTGTCTGCCTCCCTTCATTTTTGATATCTCCCTCCTCTGGACAAGGAGCCATTGACTTGTACTTGCTAGGGCCCCCAGGTCATGAGCAAGATATCCATTTTTCTAGGTACAAACTCATCCTATCCCTAAACAGAGAAATAAGTGGAGGGCATGGTCCCATGACCTGTGACTGCAAGCATTGAAATGCTTGGGCCCAGATTTACTATGATTTTGCATCAGGGTTGCATCACTTTCACGGTGGAACTCCCCTCTGCCGTAAAATGCTTTTTTACATTTACTAAGTCAAGCAAAGCCACTATGCATGGTTTAATAGATACAAAGTACACAAATACAAGCGCTTACCACTACCTTGTGTTACTTTGCATTGGGTAGGCATTACATGGGTGGAGCATGGGCATTCCCATACATCCACCCATGCATTATGACGGAAACCCAGATTTACAAAGACTTGTAAACCTGGGTTTGCGCCAAAATGGTGCACCGACCCAATAGAGGAGTAACAAGGAGAAATATATTTATTTATCCTCGTTACTTCCTCTTTCCATGTTGCGGAAATTATGCAGCACACATACAAAGAGGAATATGCCTCTAAGGACTATTATTGTGCAGAAAGGTGTCCCTTCCTGCACAAAAACAATCCTCCCCGTAACGCAGGCACCCTTGCACTATGATGCAATGATGCCTGCGTTGGCACTAAGCAGCACACAGAGCTTTAGCTCAAGGAGAGAGCAGAAAAAGTCCATATCTTTGCAAATATCGATCATTTCTGCTTTCTTCATTTAACACAAGGCAGAGCAGCAAATTCCCTTGTTGCACTGCGTTGCGTGAACTAATAGTAAATGTGCCCCTGATTTCTAAAGTTTGCACCATTTATATCCACAGTTGTCATATATTTCTAGTGTTTATAATTGTTGAACAACCACCAACACTGTATTTAAGGGTTACTTCTTTTGTATTGTGACCCTCCATATTCTCCTTTGTTTACTAACAGTACAGTGTTCGCAGCCACAGATCATGACCTCTATATATGATGATGACGTACCTAATGATAACCTTAGAAGAAATTGTTTGATTTTGTTGCCTTATGTGACTTGTATGGAATGGATTATTTGGTTACTATTCTTTTATTGTACATATTTATATATATATGTTGGGTGTTAATGTAAGTGTTGTTCTTTTACACTAAATTACACTTGGAGGACCATTCCTTCTGTATTGCACGTGTAAGAACGGTGATGTTCTGCACCAAGTATCAGACTTTACTCCATCTCCTTTGAACTAGCTTGTCAGTGCTTGTTTACTGATATCCAGAGAGAGTCAAGTAAACAGGGACGTGGGTCCCTTGCTCGCTGTGCCACTGGATTCAAACTAGCCTGGCCGATGAGGGGTGAAACCCCGAAACCAGTTCCAGGATGCTTGTTTCCGGTCGAGTGAGGACCTGGCTTGACAGTTAGGGCTTGACTATTCCCATGAGGAGCAGGGTCAAGACTGATTTGCATATGGCTGGTTCAAACTGGGGTGGCATAGTGAGCAAAAGAACGATGGATTTAACCCAGATCTCTTGACTGGGGGTGAATGTTTTATTTACTCAGCATTCCGTCCATCATTTCTTGCTGGTGCACATAGTAATTTACTTGGGCATTAAAAAATAAATACCCCCATTTATCTTGCCTATAGCATGAGTATGTAGTACTTCATTGTAAGTTTGTAGTGATTTACTGTTTTCACACTGTAGGTGATAGCTGCACCAAAGTAACAATTTCCAGAGACATGACACAGAGAGAAGTTTAATGTGTGCTTTGATAGGATCACAAAGTCACTGAGTGCAAATAGAGTATTAATTTGCCCATATTTGCACTTTTTCCCTTACTGTGGCTTATGACCATTTTACTCTGAGTCAGCCCTTTGAACTACCCTTCTGGGTCAAGTTAATTACTTTACTGGCCAGCAGGTATTTCAAAGCCTCTCCCACACAATAGGCCCATTATGAAGGCATTACGTCTGTTCCTGGGAAAAGAAGAGGATGGGACAAATCTGCACAGGTTAGTTGCATTACTACTGACACATCTGGGCATGTGATTCCTAGAGAAACAATAGAGGAGAAGCCATACATATGTCTCAATTCTCTCCATGAGGTCCCTTTGAAGTTTTGGTGGGAAGGAACCAGTTTGACAGTGGTGGTTACAGGCAGGCTTAAAGGTCTCAGAAAGCTGTAACCATTGACCACTTGAAATCGCCATCTTGAAAGGTCTGAAGATGCAGAGCAGGAGGGACGGCACAAAGGTGGAGTGATGTGTCATCTTTGGATTGGGTGTAGGTGCCCACTTTCTGGAACTTTCCATCCCCACTTAAAAACCCCTGCACAATGGAGAGTCTTTGACTAGCAGTGGAATCTGCAGAAGACAAGGATGGAAGGACCCTTCATGGATGAACACCTATCTGGAGTCGAAGGACACTCAGGCCTTGTGCTGCCTTAGACTCCGTGGACCTGTTTTGACATGCAGTGGCACTGGAATCCCCCCTCCCTCTGATTGACAATAGAGTGCTTGCCTTGCTGGGGACCCTGCAAGAAAGGGTTAGTCTGGAACTTCTGTGGACTGGTCCTGGAGGGAGATACTTATAAAAGGGGTAATGGTAATCCACTGGCTCCTGTTGGGCACATAGGTGCCATGCAAGTAGCCAGGAGGCTGTGAAGCAAGTGAGTACAGGGAGGATAACATGCCCTGAAGGCCACACAGTGCTGCTGAGGAAGTCCTTGGTCCAAGTAGAGTACCAGGATCCCAGACAGAGGAGCAGGTCTTGAGTAATGCCAATAAGTCTTAACCAGCAGTCTAGAAGGAACTAAGAAGTAGGAGAGTAGTCCCTGGCCACTTCCTATACAGAGCCATTAAAAAACAGATCCCAGACAACAACAAATGTTTAGAGGACAGGAGGCCTAAAATAAACACTCCTAGTGGTTGGAGCCTGCCACCAGAAGCAAAACAAGCCAAACCATATCTAAAATGTCCAATGGGGTCAGAGAATTTCACATTTGTTGGGCCACTGCCTGGGGGAGATGGCCTGGCCATGGCCCAGTGCCACCCGGCCAAAGAAACCGCTATCACTCTCAGCAGTTTATTGAATAGTCCCTGAGGGAGGCCAGGGCCCCGGGGACCAGCCCAATCTGGGGCACATGGCTGTTCCTGAGGTTTACAGCCGCTATGGATGGCCTGTGCCCCACACGCAAGTCCAGCTGCTTCTGGTTCATCATGTACTACTTTGAGTCCCTGGGGATCCCAGCACCCGAGTCAATTTGTGGAGTGCCTCTGCGCTCAATTGCATCAGGCTTACGCAGAGGGCCAGAGCCCCAGAAGCATAGATGGGTGATTCTCTCGCTCCCCATGCCTGAGTAGCACGCAGTGCAAGAGTTTGTGCCTGCATGGAAAAACAGGAAACTAGCTCCGCTGCTTGGCCTCAGAGGAATACACTGGGTGTGAGAAGGAAGCACCAGCCCCCTCCCCCCCCCCACCACCAGCACACAAGGAGTTGAGTGCCGGGCAGAAGGTAGATGGCTAGGACCATGAAGACTGAGGAGTTCCCTCAACCCCTGACAAGAGGGTTGTGGGAACCCGCTTGGGTCCAGTCACTAAATTCTGGAAAAGCAACACAACCAAAAGCAAATGAAAATCAAATGGGAGCAATGAATCCTCTATAATCACATGAAAGAAATTGCCTGAGGGTGAAAGCATGTCACCGAAGGCATATGGGCAGCTGTACAAATTAGCAGTTCTAAGGAAAGAGTTGCCCTTGGAGGAGCTGGGGCCCCACCATCAATTTAAAATGTCCCAGAGGCATGCCAGGAGAGTGGTAAGCCCACCAGAAGCCCCTGCAGCAGTTTTTGCCTCTACCCTACGTCTCCAGAGTAAAGGAACTCATGACCCCAGGAGAGTTCTGCTCTAGTGTTAAGCACTGCTGTAGATAGGACTTTTTTAATCTTATGGCTCTGGGAAAATGGACCCTTGCTTCTAGGTCGTGGTTGCTTTGCATGCAGGAATAAAGGCAGAAGAAAGACTCCGAACATTATGAGTACTGAACTTAGAAATCTTTCTTGGCAGTAAAAGTATTAACTATGAATTATTGTAGAATTCCATTGAAAGGTAGCACCCTTCTAAAATGTTTTAATATTGATTGCACTGTGCTTTGTTCTAACAATTCTGCCTTTTACTATCGTGGTGAGACATTGACAACTCCAGCAGGCCTGACTTTTGTAACTGAATGCCCCATATCATGTTAGGTTCATAGGGGGAATATTGTGGCTTTAGTGTTCAGGGCTTGCTGCTGTGCAGGCTGCTAAAAATGACCAGAGCACAGGAGGTACAGGGTACATTTAAGGGTTACCTTATCCACGAGGCCTTTCTTTACTATGTATCTCCTGTCAGTTGTGAAGCCCTTTGGAGGGTGTCACTATAAGCATTTCTACCTACCATTCTGTTAAAAATTGTGTTTTTGATTGACTGGGGAGTGAGCCTTGGTCAACCAGCAACCACAATCCTTGTCAGTGTAAGAGGGTGGCAAACCCTAAATTAACCTGTGCTCACTCTCTGGTAGCTTGGCACAGAGCAGTCAGGCTAAACTTTGAGGCTGTGTGTAAAGTATTTGTGCAACACTTCAAACAGTAAAAATACAGCAAAAAAGATCCCACACCAGATTTAAAAAATAGAGTGGATTTTAATAAATAAAACAAGACCAAAACAACAAAAATCCAATTAGTAGAGCAGGAGAAATTGAATTTAATTTTTTTTAAGTAATATAGCGCCAAGGAGAAAAAAGTGCTATTGGGATATCTGGTCGGCCAGACTGGAACAAAGTCACAAGTTCAGGCCGACCGAGATAGAGTGTGGGCGGGCCTCAGGGACCCACTTAGGCCTGCTGAACAAAGTACCTTAAATCCTGGTACAGGAACTTTGTGTGGATCCGTGTCGAAGACGCGTTGCTCAGCTGAGGCAATGCATCGTTTCCGAGATGCGATGAGGCTGTGGTGCAAGGTCCTGATGCATCGACGTCGAGGATCCTTTTGATGGGGCTTGCGATGTGCAGTCCGGTGTTGAGGATGCGAGGCGCAGCAGAGGTGATGCGTCAATTCCGATGAGCGGTGAAGCTGCGATGCATATTTTCAGCTTCGTCGTTGAGGCGGGGGATTTGAGGAACTTGCGCTGTGTAAAGCATTGTGCCGCAGGGATTGCGAAGGCGATTCATCGGTCCCAAGATGTGGGAGGTGGCAGTGATGCGATTCTTTTGCAATGGGTCCAAGCCACGCAGCAGCATTGATTCTGCTTGAAGATGCGCCACTCAGCCGAGAATATGCATTAGCTCTACTCTGGGATATGTCGCTCAGCAGAGAAGATATGTTGGTTCTGCTGGTAAGCACCTTAGGCCCACTTCCAAGGGTCCAGAACTTGGGTGGCACCACTTGGCTGGGTAGACTCACAGCTGGCAGAGTCCAGGTGCAGAAGCAGGGTGGTTGGAAGTCTTTTATGTCCCTGAGACTTCAGATTAGGAGGCCAGCCAACTAGCCCTTGGAGTCACTCTGGGTTTTGGGGTCAAGTGATGCAGCTCCAGTCCTTCTCACCCAGACAGAGGGCAGCATGCAGCAGGTCAGCACAGCAGGAGTCCAACTGAGCAGTAGTCCAGCAGAGTGGCAGCACATCAGTCCTTCTAAGTTGTAGAGTATCCTCAAGTCCAGAAGTGTACTGAAGTGGTGGTGCTTGAGGTCCAGAACGTATACCTAGTGGTGCCTTTGAAGTGGAAGAGACTTCAAAGACAAGCCTTTGAAGTGCACAGAGGCCCTGTCCTTCCTGCCCTGGCTCCGGACTCACTACATGGGTAGTGCAGCCCTTTCTATGAGGATAGGACACACCCTAATCAGGTGTAAGCGAGGCTGGGTCTGGCTTCTCCCTCCCATCCTGCCAGCATGGCCCATTAGGTCACACCTAAGCTCCCATTGCGTGTGGCTGTCTAGGGGGAGTACACAAAGCCCAGCTGTCACCCATCCCAGACATGTGATCACAGGCACCAAAGTGGCTAAAGTAAGAAAATGCCAACTTTCTGAAAGTGGTATTTTCCGAATTGCAATTTAAAATCCGACTAAACCAAAAGTTGGGATTTTAAATTGTGATTCCAGAGACACCAAACTTGAATCACTTATACTCTTATAAAATGTAATAAGGTAATCCCAATGTTAACCTATGGGAGATACAAACGTTGCAGTAGTGAAGAACGACTTTGATCGTTTTTCACTACTTGGACATGTAAAACTTAAAAGCACATTTTTTGACTTTGAAATACAGTGCACCCTGCCCTATGGGTTATCCAGGGCCTGCCTTATGGGTGACTTATACCCATAAAAAGGGAAGGTTTGAGCCTGGGAAAAGGTTTGTTTGGTGAGGTTGAAATGGCAGTGTAAATCGTACATACAGGCGCTGCAATGGCAGGCCTGAGCCATGGTTAAAGGGCCACTTAAGCAGGTGGCACAATCAGTGCCTCAGGCCCACTAGTAGCATTTGATTTACAAGCCCTGGGCAGTGGCTGCTGCTACTTAAAGGTGGTGGGGAGGCGAGCCACGAGGGGGGGGGAATAAAAAAAATAATCATTAAAAAATCACTTTCCTGCCTGCCAGCCGCCGTCTCACAGTCCTCTTCACCCGCTTTCAGGACTCCAGGGGCAGGAAGCAGGAACAGGAAGCACCCATGCTTCCAGACTCCCCTAGCAAATCACGTTGCTGCTCATAGCAGCGTTGTGATTTGTCTGAGCGCCGTGTTTCGGAAGTGCCTACCACCCCCCCCCCCCCCAAAACCCCACCCTCCTCCCCGGCTCAGTGGGCAATCCAGCCCACCCACCCCTGCAGAAGAGTACTGAAAATAAAATAATAACATGCATTATTTTATTTTTCCTATGGGGCGACGCTCCTCTGCCTTAGCGGAGGAGCAGCCCCTGGCCCGGGGTACAGGGAGTATCACTTTCCTAGGGACTTATAAGTAAATTAAATATGCCAATTGAGGATAAATCAATGTTACCATGTTTTAGAGGAGAGAGCACAAGCGCTTTAGCGCTGGTTAGCAGTGGTAAACTGCGCAGAATCCTAATATCACCAAAAACGAGTTCAGAAAAGAGGAGGAAGGCAAAAAGTTGGAGGGAAGACTACCCTAAGCCTAGAGGTCTAACACCTTCTGTACATGTACATTTGTGTGTAGTATTTAGTGGTGTGTGTAATAAGGTATTTTTCCTATTTTTATAAGAAAAAGCACCGATTGGTCAGCGATTTATTAAGTGTTGTTTGTTACATTGTTGAGTGCCAAGTCTCTAGCCCATAGCACATCCTCCGAGTAAGTGCTGGACGGCTCAGCCTGGCTAACCTGAGAGCCAAGTGCTAAAAAGATGCACTTGGTTCCCAGTTAGCAGTTCCAAAGTACAGAGGCTCCAGAACACCAGCAGGAATTTATCCCACTTGTTACAATTAGGACCTAGTACACCCTGCCTGCTCAAGGACCCTATGAGGCAGATTCCTGTCAATCAGTATTCGAGAATGGCCGAGCATCAACAGGAAAAGACAGCCTTATTCCAGCTTGTGGGTTCCATGAATAAATCTGGGACCCACATGGTGGAGCAAACTGCTTTTTGCAGATGTGCATGTTCAGATTCATGACTCTGCCCCACAGCCTCGTCTCCAACAGAGAGGTCTTTCGAATGTTATGATGAAATGTTATTCATGTTTCTGACATCCCATTGCAGCCATGGCTCTGCAACTCAGAATAAATTAGCCCTCACTACTCAAGCCTCTGGGGGCATTTACGAATGTTTGCTCTTGCACAAATGCAGCTGTTGGGCGCGCTTGGGCCAGATCCAGGCCTTGGCGTAAGCATTTTGCGTTCTTGTTTCTTTTTGGCTGCTAAGCCTCTTTTAATTGATACAGGCCTTCTTGCCATTGTGCTGTCTAGTGTAAACTGTTCTTAGCCTGCCTGTTGCCCAGGGAGATAGCAGCTTGGAGAAGTATTTCAGTATTTTTTAAAGAATTGCCGCTTGGCAGAAACAAATAAGAATTCACGGTGCATAAAAATGTTTGCGTCTGTGGAACCTCATTGTCAGTCTGCATTACAATGAATTCAGAAAGCCAGCAAGCTAGAAAATGATAGGTTTAATAGGGCATTCCTACTGTGGTTCAAAGGCTAGGACTGCACAGTTTAAAAGATTAGTCTGTGCCACTCAAATGAAATGGAATATACATTTAACTATAGATCCCACAGACAACGCTTCCTTTTTTAATTGGCTTAGAAAATGTAAAATAAGATATACGCTGCAAATCGTGATTGGATAGATGATTACACACATTTATCTCTGAATATTTGTTCATAGTTACATATATATATATATATATACATATATATATATATATATATATATATACGTGTGTGTATACATATATTTATATAAATATATATCTATACACAGCGATAGATAGATCGATAGATAGATAATTTGCATTTTCGTTCCAAATGTTTTAGGCGTGCTTTACTTTTTACAATGGTGTCATGCAATTAATAAAACATGCTAAAGCACTACCATGAATTAATTGCTCGCCACCCGACTTATGCACCCTGAACCAAATTTGTATAACAACAATGATTGGCAATAACCTCGTGATGATGTTCTACATAATGTACATGAAAAATATCGGCATGAACTATTTTACAGTAGCAGGTGTTTAGAAAAGTTCTTAAAAAGCTAAAATAAGATATACTGCGCAGTCACTTTTCATTGGCTGGTCGAGCTTTGTTACATCGCATGTTTCCGAGCTGTGGGAGGCAGGTCTTTACTGCCAGTTAATGTGTTGTTTCTTTCACACAGCAGTATGTTGCAGCTAGGCATTCCTGCAGAAGACGTAGTTGCTACAACATATTTGAGGTTAAGACACTGTCAATGCGCGTTTTCTTTGTGGATCTCTTTGTTGAGGGAGTATCGAAAAAAAGTTACAGCCCTAATCTGTGATGCTCATGTTTTTTTATTTTTATTTTTTAAACTTATTTTTATTAATTTTCTATAAAGTGCATCTTATACACATTCTGTTATACAAATCCATGAGTCTTCAATAACCATCGGAGCGGTACAATAGTAGATACATATCCAACATCTTATTGTACTAAATGTGATAAGCCAGTATCCTGATTCAGTAAATTTAACGCTCACAATGCAATACACGTCAGTGGTTTCCAATATGCATTAGTTCTGTTCACACATACAACTGTAACTACAATAGGAAACTAAGCATCCTATTTCTCTCATCAGAAAATCTCAACACAACATTCCTAAAACCCCCTCCCTCCCCCTAGACTCAGGTACCCGTACATGTGCTTGTAATGGTCGGCAGTCCCGTGTTTGTCATTTAGAAGTAGAGACACAAACTTAGCAGGTAAATCCTACAATCAATTTTAGCTGTATAGCATCCTGCGCCCTCCAACCGTGTAGTATACCCATCATAGCAGTTGGATCACGCTATTAAGTTTACATGGCCTCAACCTCTGTCGCAATGAATTCTTCTAGCATCACATTTCATTCCATTGATATAGGTTTTTTCCTCAGTCCTCTGCTCTCCTCCCTCTTTAATTCCTCACTCTCAGATTTGCCCCATTTCACCACCTCATTATACCAATCTGCTACTACTGGTGCTCTCGCAGTTTTCCACCGCATGGTCAGTATTCGCTTAGCCAGTATCAAATCGAACTGTGGGGCTGCCTTTCTTGTTCTTAGTATTTATTCCCAGTATACAGTATTCTAGTAGTTCTCCCCTTTTCCCTGGAACTACCGCATTTAGTATCGTTTGTACTGCTTCCCAGTAATGTGCCAATCGCGGACAGTTCCACAACATGTGTAATAAGTCCGCGTTGGGGGCGTGACATCTAGGACATGCATCAGTCGCGTCCGGAAACATCTTATGCAGCTTGCGGGGGGTCAAATAAGCACGATCCACTATCATTAGTTGTATTAGTTTAAATTTCGGGTTTCGTGACACCTTCCTCGGGTATTCTAATAGACTGCCCCATTCTTTATCCGTTAGGTCCTGACCTAAATCAATATTCCACTTTTCACGAATTGTCTGCAGTGATGTTACCGCATGTGCATGGATCCCCCTGTATAACCATCTAGTCAAATGACTACCTCCCCCCATTAAATACTGCATGTACACCAACTCATGTGTCGGAGGCTCCGCACCCTCCGGGGCCCATGTGGATCGCACATATCTAGCAACATTTGCATGAAGAAGAAATAAATTGTTTGGCACTCCCTGTTCCCTTGTGAAGGTGTCATGTGTCATCAGTGTATTGTCCCGAAATAGCATTCCTACTGTGTTCACTCCTGCCTCCGCCCATACGGATATGCTCCGTAGTGTAACCCTCCCCAGCGGTAGAGGGAGTCCGAGTAGTGGGATATTTGGGGCATATGGTTTCATTACCTTCGTGTATCGCAGCGCCCCTTTCCAGTACCACAGTGCAATTTTTAGTAAAGGGGACTGAGACAACGGGAGCTTGCTGTTGGGTAGCAGCAGTGTGTGGAGTACCCCCCTTTCCCAGTCACGTTGAGACAGTGCAATCTCGTGCAAGTTGCGTCCCGCGACCCAGTATGCTAGCCATTGCAATTGGCCTGCATAGCAATATGCTTTGAAGTCTGGAACCCCCACACCCCCTTGCCGTGTATCTAATTGCAGCTTTGATAGTCCTATTCTCCTTCGTCCTGCTCCCCATATCAGTTCCACTAGTAGAGTGTCCAATGTTTTGAACACATGTGCAGGGACTTCAATTGGTAAATTTGTAAAATAATAGAGTAGTCTAGGGAGTACTACCATTTTAGCAATAGTTACCTTGCACGCCACGGACAGCGGCAGTGATGTCTACAATTTTATCTGCGTTCTAAGAGTTGCAATAGCCCGGGTCAGGTTCCCATCTAAGATGCCGCTCGCTGTTCTATAAATATGGATACCAAGATATTTTGAAAGTGACTGCCGCCGTTTTAAACGTCCAACAGCCAAATCGCAGTGGATCTACCTGCACAGCCTCTGTGAAGAAGTACGCATAGGACTTTGTGTCGTTAATATCAAGTCCAGACAGCAATTTAAATTGCTGGAAGATTGTAGGGAGTGGTTCAAGATCGTCTCGAAGATTATTAATATATAAAATGAGGTCATCTGCATATGCCGAAAAGATGTGCGTACTGTGTCCCACCCGTATCCCCTTATGTTCTGCCATACTTCGAATTTTAATGGTAAGTGGCTCCAGAGCCAACACAAATAACAATGGAGATAACGGGCATCCCTGCCATGTTCCTCTTTCCACTGCATATTGCTGTGATATATGCTCAACCGTACGAGCCCGCGCCGTTGGATTTGTGTATAGGAGTTGAATCCATCTCACATATCCATACGGTATTCCAAATTTAGGGAGAGTACGGAGCATACAACTCCAATGCAGCGAGTCAAATGCCTGACGTAGGTCCAGCGACACACAGCCTGTGTATTTGCATCTGTGGGTGTACTCGCCATAATCTGATGCAATCTTCTAATGTTGAGGGCCGTGCTCTTGCCCAGTACAAACTCACATTGATCCACATGTATTAGTTTCGGTATAAATTGGAGTATTCTATTCGCTAGTAACTTACTTAGAATTTTATAATCCGTGTTTAATAGCGAAAGGGGGCGATAACCCACTATGTCTTTGCTATCTCGCCCTGGTTTTGGTAAGGATACCACCATTGCCTGTAATGTTGTAAGTGGAAGAGAACCCGATTCCATGGAGTCTTGGTACAGTTTCTGTAGATGGGGGACTACCAATTCCAGGTATGTTGCATAGAACTCTATTGGCAGACCGTCTATACCTGGCACTTTGTTACGTGGTAATGCCTTTATCGCCGCTCGTATCTCCGCTGTGGTTATAGGCCTTTCTAGTTCGTTCTTATGTTCCCCCAACAATTGTGGAAACTGCAATCCCTCAAAAAAGGAATCGTATGCAGCTTCACTATATTCCTCTGGTGCTGCGTATAATTTATCATAATATTGTTTGAAGGCGTTATTGATCTCTAGTTGAGTACGGGCAGTAGCGCCGTTTGGGGTATTAATTTCAATAATGGGGGTCGTCACCGGCGTATCTCTAACAATTCTAGCAAGGAGCGGCCCCACCCTGTCTGCTTCTACATGTTGTTTTTGTATGTATAGCCGGTAATCTATGGTTCGAAGCTCCTCTAAGAGTTCCGCATGTGTAATATGCGCCTCCTGTAGCTCTTCTTTATGTGCGTCGCTAGTGACTGCTTCCCGTTCTAGGCGTCCCAAACTGTTCTCAACTTCCGCCAGTCGTTTGACTAGCGAAGAGCGAACTCCCGCCCTCATGCTGATTGCAACTCCTCTTATTACTGTCTTAAAAGCGTCCCATTCCACTTGACGCGTGCTAGCTGTGTTTGCATTCTCCCCAAAATAATGAGTGATCGCTGCGGAAAGGGCGCTACGAAACACCTGATCCTCAAGTAACGAGGGTCGCAGTCTCCAGGTAGGGATCGGAGTGGGGACCTTGCCCCAAGTCAGTGTGACCTCAAGGGGGTTGTGGTCCGATAATGTTTTACCTAAATATGTGGTGTCTATTACGTTAGGGAGTAAAGGCAGGGAGCAGAAAATTCTATCAATGCGAGTATGTAGTCCGTGGGGTGGTGAGAAAAAAGAATATTCCTTGCAGCAATATTCCAGGCCTCCGCCCATCCTTTGAGTGCATCTGCCAGTTTTTTGCAACCAGTACCCTTCAGTGGTGGGTGAGATCTGTCTAAGTCTATATCGAGCACCATATCAAAATCACCTCCCAGAACCCAGGGGTATTCCTCCCATCCTGTCAGTGCATTGGTAAGGACCTCTAAGAACTTGTCTTGTTCCAAATTCGGGGCATATACACTTCCCAGCACTATGTGTTTTCCATCTAGTGTACCATGTATCAGCACATATCTACCATTCGAGTCTATCCGTTGCTCCAATAGTGCAAACGGGGTACCACTATGTATCCATATCGCAGCTCCCCTGGCAAACGCAGAATAGGAGGTATAAAACAGCTGCCCTCTCCATTTTTTTTGTAGTTTAATAGCCTCTACTTGTGTGAGGTGTGACTCCTGAAGTAACACAATGTGGTATTTCCTGCGATTAATCTGCGCAAGAAGTCGGTGCCTTTTGTGCACAGATCCAAGCCCCCTTACATTCCAAGACATGTACTTATACCTACCAGGTTGTGTCATTTAAAGCTACATAGTGGTGCACAATAGTAACACTCATCCTTTCCTGCTGACTGCCTAAAAAACTACCTGAATCGGAATCTATATCTTCATATCCCCTTGAAACACCCAACAAAAGGTTCCCCCATACAACTTTAGAGGACCAAACAAGAAAGAATAGTTCAACAGGAACTCTACATAACTTGTACCATTTCGCAGTCGCCACGGGGGAGGCGGTAACCACCAATTTTCTGGCACCCATTATACGGTACCCAATTATGACATTTGCGGAGCCCCAGCGCAGGCCCTATCTTAGCACAATCATCAGTGACATCCGGATCCATTTATCACAAATGAAAAGGACAGACCATACTTATCTGAGGGAGCTACAAAGCATCATACAGCCATTACATCCGTCAACCCACATATTCATTTGCAGTCTGCGGAGTCATCGAGGGGAACAACATCATGCTGTGAGCAGAGTCTGAATGACCCTGGGAGTTGTCTGAGGAGTCAACAGTGTCTACAGTAGATTTCGCATCCGGATCTCTCAGCGCCACCGCAGTCAGAAGCGCATGTTGTTGACTGTCTGCAATTTGTTCCTGAGATGGGTTTGCGCTGCGGCCATGACGACTCTTCTGGCTTTGATTCCGTTTGTCCCGCTCGACTCGTTGTGGTTTAGGTTGTTGTCGTTTATCTGCCATCATCGATTCTTGTGAAGTATTGGGAGTCAATGTAATTTCTGCCCAGTCCGCTGCTTCCTCCGGAGTATCGAAGAACATGTTTTTTTTGTCCGTAGATAACTTTCAAGCGGGCCGGGAAAAGCAAGGCATACTTTAAGTTATGTGATTGAAGTGTCTTTTTCACTGCTTGGAACGTGGCTCTTGCTCTCTGCACTGCCAGAGTAAAGTCCAGATATAACGAGATAGTTTTGTTTTCGAATTGGATGGGAGCATTTTCTCTAGCAGCTCGTGGAATCGTGTCCCGGTCTTTATAATTCAATATACGTGCTATGAGTGGCCTGGGTGGTGCACCTGGGCGTGGTGGTCTGGGTGGGACCCGGTGCGCACGCTCCACACTATACAAGTCAGTGAGACCTACCGGTGCCACCTGCTCATGTAGCCACCGTTCTACAAATTGGGTGGGGTTGGACCCTTCGCTCCGTTCTGGTATGCCTAGGATTCGTACGTTATTGCGGCGGGATCGTCCTTCCGCATCATCCACCCTGTCTGCAACCCCTTCAGTTGCTTGCGCAGGTGTTCCAATTGGGAAGTGTGGTCCGTTTGCTGCAGCACCAGATCATCCAGGACCATTTTATTGGACTTCACTTTTTCAGCCAATTTGGTATGGTCAGCCTTCAGCAAGTTGATGTTAGTGGTCAAAGTCCCCATCTGTAGCTCTATTGCTGTGCGTGAATCGCGTATTTCTTTTAAGATCAGATCTAGTTTGTCAGTGGATCCTTCGGGTTCTGTAGGTGGCACCACATCTTGATCTGGACTTTGTGGTGGGGAACCCTGTAGCGCGGGATCCGTCCCCCCGGTATCTTGGGGATCCGGCTGCTTGACTCTAGGGCGCCCCATTTGCCGCGCAAGCAGGAATATACTGCGTCACTCTATCTGTCAATCGCTGTCTTCGTCCCGCACACCCCACCAGGTTACATCCTGTGCATGTAGTCTGCAGGGACACTCTGCCTTCCCTTCTCTAGTGTCTTTCTTTCAGGGCTCCGGGTTATAACTGTGTCCCTTCGCTCGCAGCCTACTTTTAAATGGTGCCACTGCCTGTAAGGCTACCTGCAGCAATGTCCGTACACTCAGCTCTCTCCCGACAGTTCCAGGTATTTTGCAAATATGAGTGACCGCTCCCCAGTCTGCGACACGACAAGTTAAAGACTCTAACAGCCACTTCTGTTTGACCGTTACTGGCCCCTACTCCGGGATACTCAGCCCTATGAGCACAGTTCTGGGCTTTATAATTAGCGACGCTTATGTCATGTGCACCTTTGCCAGTCAGTATGGACCAATCTATCAAGCGTATTCTGCTCCCTCTCCACTCGCAATCGGGGTTATGGCGTGTTATCGGGCCAGATGTCCCTCAGGGAGATACTAGTCAGGTGGATCGCACACTCGCCTGATTGCTCAATATAAGGCGTTATCCATACCGGAGTCTTCTTCCTCCATTCAGTTGCGGCCACAGCAGGTCTCGCTCTCCAGATTCCTCCAACACTGCAAGCGCCACAGTCGCCCAGTTCAATAGGGGCCGCCTCATTCAAGCCGACGTTCACTCGCTCGGGCGCAGTTCACTACCTTCGTGCGAGGCGATCCGCCATTTTGTATAGCTCCATACGCCACTCTGCTTCTGCCTCTTAGCGTTTCCCTTGCCCAGAATGTCGCCGGGAGTGCAGGGACCACCACACAGTTTTCGGGGCTTGCTTTCCGTGTTATCAGGCCAGATGTCCCTCAGGGTGATACTAGTCAGGTGGATCGCACACTCGCCTGACTGTTATGTTATGTTATTATAACTTCTATAGCGCACGATTACCCAGAGGTGTCTTGGCGCTGAACTGAATCAACTCTGCCGCTCCTGCGTATCTTAATTCTGGAATAGCCACGTCTTTAGCTTTTTCCTAAAAGCGCCCAGGGAGTTGGAGGCTCTTATTTCCTTTGGTAGCGTGTCCCAGATTTTAGCCGTACCATAGGCTATGCTTCGGCCGCCCCAGCTCGCTGTTCGAATCCTGGGAACTACCATCATCCCGACATTGGAGGACCTCAATTGTCTGCCCGGGTTATACCATGAGTATAGGCTTTTCAATGAAGCCGGTCCTATGTTATTCAGGGCTTTATAGGCTAAGCAAAGCGCTTTGAACCTAATTCGTTTTATCACTGGCAACCAATGGAGCCTTCGGATTTCTTCCTTAACTGATGCATATTTTGGTATGTTCAGTAGGAGCACTGCTCAATATAAGGCGTTGTCCATACCGGAGTCTTCTCCCTCCGTTCAGTTGCGGCCGTAGCAGGTCTCGCGCCCCAGATTCCTCCAATACTGCGAGCGTCACAGTCGCCCAGCTCAATAGGGGTCGCCTCACTCAACCGGCATTCACTTGCTTGGGAGCAATTTAGTACCTTCGTGCAAGGCGATCCGCCATTTTGTATATCCCCATATGCCGCTCTGTTTCTGCCTCATAGCGTTTCTCGTGCCCAGAATGTCGCCGGAATTGCAGGGACCACCACACAGTTTTCAGGGCTTGCTGTCCTTTTGCCTTATCTCCGCTATGCACACACAGTGCATTCCGGGCGATCGCAGCGATTGAGACGAGCCCCTCAGCCTCCTCCTTCCATTCAGCTGCGACGGGCGCCGTCTTACCCGCCAATATCACAGCTCAAACTCCCCTTTTTTTGGTAGCGCCGTGTATTCCATAACTCCCGCAGTCCAGCACGGTACAGTGAAGTCAGTGGTACCTCCGTAATGCCAACATAATTGCCTCAGTGTCAGGGCCACGCACGGAGCTCCGCTAGCACACGTCCGCCATGCTTGGCGGTTAGCCACGCCCCCTGTGATGCTCATGTTACAGTGGGTACTAGTCAAACGAGAGTCTACTGTACCAAATGAGGATATGGATACCACTAGTATCTGTAGTAGTCTTATGTACATCTTTGCAACTTGTATATATGTAACTCTAATCACTAGAATCTGTAGTAGTCTTATGTACTTACTACCATTCTTAAGTGAATTTAGTTTATCTGTTTGTATCTTTGCCTTGAGTTAATTTGCAACTTGTATATATGTAACTCTAACCACTAGTATCTGTAGTAGACTTTTGTACTTACCACCATTCTTATGTGAATTTAGAGTTTATCTGTTTGTAATTTTTATGTAACTCATATACTCTGAAGTCTTTATGTAATGTAACTGGTCTTTTTGTAAAACGCTCTGACACCTTCGGGTAAAGTTTGCGCTATATAAAAAAATCGCATAAAATAAATACATAAATGGACAGAGCCTATCACAGAAAAATGCTCATTTTCTAGGCAACAAAGATGGATGTTGAAAGTGGGTTCAGCTCTATATTATGCATTATATTTATCACTTTATGGTGGAAGCAATTGGGGCTTCGGCTAATTGTTAGATTAACTTTATGCACTAATTGGCTTTTCATTCACATGCTCCTTATGACAGGGCTCAAGCCCTTAGATGTAGTCGAGTCAGATATGTTACTTCGAATTTTGATCTTTTATTGTATGTTGTTTAGTTTAGTTAGTTTATTCACTTGTACAGTGCCAACACATCCAGCGTGACCCAAGGCCAGATGCAGGACACATACCGAGTGCCAAAAAAGTTAAGATTTAACCATTGATGAATCCAAAAATGAACCATAGAAAAGAAAACACTACTAGAATAATAATCCAGAGGGATGTAATGGGTGCGACAGAGGATAAGAAAGGAGCACTGATAGTGCTCAATCCCTGGTTAAATATGGAAGAGCTTGTATACAGAGTTGTAGGTGCAAATAGGACTTTCTTCAGAAGCAGTTTTTGAGACTTGGCCCTCTGTACAGGGTCACCCCCAAACATTTTGGCTTCACCCCTGCTGTTTTCTGAACCCATTTTTGTTGACTTTTGGGACTCTGTGTGCTTTACCACTGCTAACCAGTGCTAAAGTGCTTGTGCTTTCCCCTAAAACTTGGTACAATTGGCTTACACCTGATTAGTATATTTAATTTAGTTTTAAGTCCCTTTTATACAGTACAACGGGTACCCAGGGCCTGTAAATGATATGCTACCAGTGGGCAGCAGCACTCATTGTGCCACCCACGAAAGTAGACTTTTAAAACTTGTCTCAGACTTGCCATTGCAGCTTGTAGAGCTGTTTCAAACTGTCAATTCAACCTGCCAAAATAAACCTTTTGCAAGGCCTAAACCTTACTTTTCAATGCATATAAGCCATTGCTAAAGTAGGCCCTAAACAGCCTATAGGGAGGGTGCATTGTATGTAAAAAGTAGGACATGCGCTTTTAAGTTTTACATGTTTTGGTAGTGAAAAACTCCTAAATTAGTTTTTCACTATTGTAAGACTTACTTCTCCTATAGCATAGCATTGGGTTACCTTATTATATTTAACAAGTGCTAACTTTTGATTGGGAGCAGGTAGAAACATCATGTTTGGACTCAAATCAATTGTAATTAAAAATCCTCTTAAATTGTAAGGTTGGATTTTAGATTACAATTTTGAAAATGTCCCTTCTATAAATTTGAAAACAATTTTGGCATTTTCCTGCTCTAAACTTTAAGGCCATTTAGGAGATTCCAGCTGCCAAGGCCTGTTTATTGCTCCACCATCAGGAATGTGTATTGGGCTCCGGCAGTGAACAATAGGACCTGGGTGTAGCTACGAGATGACCACCCTGACAGGATGGGAGAGGCGGAGCTGTTCAATGCCCCACTTACATGTCAAAGGGCTGCCCCCAGCACACTCACAAAGGAACTTGACACCAGCCTTTTTTCACCCTAGGCCTTTTGGAGCCTGGGCAGGGGAAGGAAGGAACTTTCCAGAACCAGATGTAGGGATGAACTAGAAGTTTCCCCTACTTCAAAGTTTGGCAACAAGTATAATTATTGGACCTCCTGAGCCACTCATCAGTACACCCCTGGACCTGTGGAAGACTTCAGAAGCACTGCCAAATCTTGCCTGTTGTTGGGGACTGCAAGACCCAGGAACCTGTGCAGTACGAAGGAGGGGCAGTAGGAGGAGGAGGAATGCCACCGACGCTCCCAGTGCTATAAGCGCTGGTCCCCCCCCCCTGCGCTGGATGCTTGGCTTTTGTTGGGGACTGCAAGTCCCAGGATCCTATGCGGTAAGGAGGATGGGCAGAGGAGGAGGGCCCCCAACACCCCCAGCGCTAAAAAGCACTTGTTTCACCCATACCTCACGGGATGCTTGGCTGTTGGTGACTGCAAGTCCCAGGATCCTGTGCAGTAAGGAGGAGGGGCAGAGAAGGAGGAGGGCTTCCAATGCTCTCAGCACTATAAAGCACTGGTTTCACACCTGCTGAGTGGGGCACTTGGATGTTGTTGGGGACTGCAAGTCCCAGGATTCTGTGCAGTAAGAAGGAGGGGCAGAGGAGGAGAACGGGACCTCCACACTCCCAGCACTATCAAGCACTTGTTTCAGCCCCACTGTGCAGGATGCGTGTGAGCCACACCGGGGCAAAGCCCAGTCCAAGGGTGGGCCCATCTTTGCCGGTCATCAGCCCAGAAGAGGCTGGACTGGGCCACCCCTCTTAGCCTTACTATTTGACAATCTCTTGTGATTTGTGAACGACTGTACCCTTGCTAATAGTAAGGCTGTCCACATTTAAATTATACTTTGAGGAACCATCCGATGTTACTGTGTAAGTGGGTAACTCCCAGTGTATTATGCTTTGCCTCAGAGGAGGAGCTGCCTTACTTTCAAATTGTGTCTATGTTGGAGGATTGTAGCGGGAAGTAAGAAGAAGTGACTGAGTTTCCTCTCCATTGTATAATCTGTCAAACATTGAGGGCTCTTTAAAATCATTTTTTTCTTAAATGGGTAAGAGGAAAGCTGGCAACAGCTCACATGGGGCAGGGAAATCTAAACAAAAACAGTGGGACATGCAGCTGGCAATTGTACGATTGATGTAATAGATGATTTAATAGAAGAGGTGGAATCAATTTTAAATCCTACTAAAAATGGCCCTCAAAAAGGCCCTAAGGTTGCTGAAATTTTCGCCAAGAGTAAGACAAATGGGCAGTAAGCAAATCAGTGGTGCACACATGGGTCACCGCAAGCGGACATATTCAGGTGACTCTCAGCACGCAGCTAGTTGTTTAGAACCTAGCCGGGGAGAGAATGTCTCTCCTGCAAAGAGCATTGGATTGCTCAAGAAACCATCAGCATCTGTTGAACCTGAAGTTGTCCAAAACGTAAAGTGTTACAACAGATTTTAAATATTTGAGACAATTGAGCGCCCCAGGATTTAACTGCAGGATGGCCCGACATGCGGGGGCTCTGCCAAGGACATTACATCAGATAGTGAAGTAGTCAATCTCAAAAAAGAGGTCTTGGAGTTCTTAAACAAAGTTTGGGGTGACATCAAGCTATTAAGAGTCTTTGTCCAAGACCTACTGTTAAAGTGGAATGTTTACAAAATCTGATGGTTACAAATCAGATTTGAAGTAAAGTGCAGGGTGAAGAGGCTGGTAGCCCCGTAAAACGACAGTCAGATGGGAAGAGGAAGTATTTAACTGCTCCTCTTGCAGTTGCACCAGGTGGGATTAAATATATGGGGGAGGTTGGCAGAGATTGTGGCTATTGAGTTACTGGTATGGCTAGGAATGAGGCAGGTTCTACTCTCGAAAGGCAACACTCTGTACAGCTACCCTTAAGAAATAGTAGCAATCTACGTAAACTTGACAAGTAAGCCCAATGCAATACTGCAAGGAGGGAAAAGCTATTAGCTGTTAACTCCCCTATTTCAACCCAAAGCATGATAGCTAAACAACAAAACCTACCAATGAGAAGTGGTAATACACTGTATATGATTAATGCCCCAAAGTTATCCCCTATGCTTAGGGAAGATAAGGATTCTCTAAAAATCAAGGTATTCCACTGGATCAGGCACTCCCACCAGTATCACTCTGTAATAAGATCAGATCTACTTAGTGTTGAGTGGTTTATTCCACTAAATGACTCATATGATTATATTTAAATAAATACTGTGGGAGGAGAGATCTTGGATGGGCTGGTAGATCTTGATTTACGCACAAGCCCTGTCAATGGCTCAATCATTCGATTTAAACTTAGAGCTCCACCCTTTTGGAAAGCATCTCCTAGATCTAGCGATTGCATTGCAGTATCCCATGAAGTGAATGAGGGGGGAGGGACCACCGTAGGCACCATACTGGTGTGCCGTCTGAGCTCAAAATTGAAGTGGATTGACTTAGTAATTCCCAGCAGTGAATTAGAGAATGTCCATCTTCAAGTACCCCAGTTGATGATTCTATTGTTGATCACAAGGGGGGACTGGAACCCAGAAATACAAGGGGCAATTCCAGTGGGTTTAGTATCTTATCCCTAAATGATAGGATCCACTAGAGTTCAGGGTCCAATCCAAACGAGGACAAACCAGTATTGGATTTTTATATCCTAGGCTACTATCCTGGAATGTGGTGGGTCTGAAGTACAAGCTCAAGGATTTCCATTGGAGTGACTTTATAGATAAATACCAAATATGCTTTTTTTCAAGAAATGTGGGTAGTAACACCTATTCACAAATCATGGTATATAAATTATAGTGTGGAAGCAATACTGTCAACATCTGGGTGCCTGTTAGGGGCGTTAACCATATGGATAAACACTTCTCAATCTATCAAGCTCAAACTTCTCGATATAAGGTCTCCAGCTATATTGGAGCCCCTTATTTCTTCATCTAGGGAGCCTCTTATGAAACTCTTTAATGTATATAATCGCAGCACTCAGGGGAACAATGATTCAACAACCATTTGTATCCTGGACGAACACTTGGAACAGGACAATGTAAGTTTCCCACATTAATTGCGGGTGACATTAATGAGACCTTTGACCCTCTAAAAGCAATACATGCATCAATGAGAGATGAGACTAAGCAATGGGATATTCCCAAGTTAAAAGCCTCTTTTCTAAAAAAAAAATCTATCTCCTGTAGCTTTACAAATAGCATAATTCTCCCTCCTGCATGGGCTGGAGGCTTGTAATGGACGCTCTTTATCTGACCTAAATGCTATGCATACTTTTAAAAGGGTTAAGTCCACAAGTAATATTGATTATATTTGTGTTAGATTTACAATTATGGTCGGACATGAGCGACATGGTTGTTTTAGACAGATGACAGTGATCATAATACCCTTTTTCTCACTTTAATGAATATCCCGATTGCAGATTCTTCAGTACAGGATGCCCCAGTAGTACGGATTTACTATTCTAATAATAAGAGGAGCATTAAAAGGTCACACATCATTGAATGTCCTAATAAATATGCTACTATATATTCAATAGTAGCTACAGTACTAGAACCTTATTTTAGTACCCCTGCTAATAAGATTCCAATAATTCACCGTACTATGACTGATTCGCTTAGAGAACAATTTTCTAAGACCGTCCCAACTAAAAAGTGTAAAAACAAAGAAAGCCTCTGGTACAATATTTTCTGTAGAAAGACTAAGGCCAAACTGATTAAGGCTCTTAAAAGTGGTTACAAGGATCTACTAGTGGCCTCTAGGAGAGAATACAAGGATGTACAAAATGCTAGTAAGAGAGAGTAGGAGGAGGAAAAATGGCGAAATGTGGTCGCTACATTGAAAACCAATGATAACAGCTGGTTTTGGCAGATTTTCTACCATGGCAATCAAGGACAGCTTAGGTAAGAAGTTTATATACAACCTGAGATATGGTCACAACACTTTAAAGATCTCTATAATGCTCAAGATGGAGATTCTAAGTTCTCCAAAGGTAGTGCCCAGTGTTTTCCCACAAGTAAAGAAAATCGAACATACTGCACATACCTTTTATTGGTTGAAACTATAGCAGCTATAGAGTCCATGAAACTGGGGAAAGCCACTGGTTTAGATAAGATTCCTGTGGATCTTTATCGCTCTGAGCCAGCCATCTGGGGGCCTTATATCAATATGCTGACAAATGCAACTGTACCATTACAAACAATAGGGAAACCCAAACAAATCCGTAGGACCTGGGTAGTATATGTAAAAAGACACAGGTGGTCCTAGCAGAGAACAAAAAATTCTTCCAAAGCAACTTATTTTACTATTTCCAAACTATTTTTTTATATATATACCCAAGCATAACCAAAAACCTTATATGCCACTAGGAATGGATTTCAATTTCTCTATTTATATATTAGCAGTTTGTTATTCAATTGGTACATTTAAGCATGAAAGTAAGCATAAAATAGAACAATTTGAGCAGTTGCTCCAAGGTAAGTGCAAGGGGATAAGTGGTGGGTTGAGTGCTCGTAAATTTTAGATAGGGTTGAAGAGGTAAGAATACAAAGAACAAAATCAAAACAATAGTTTAAATATCTCTAAGTCTAGAACCTGTCTGGAAATTAATGACACATTTCCTATGGTCCACATTGAATTATAGACTCCAAATTATTGTCTAAAGAGAGGGCCTAGTTCCAGTACAGGTTGGTGTATTAAAGATGTCGACGTTTCAACCCTGAGTGTAGGGTGAAGGCCAATTGTTCCTTGGAGAGGGGTCTTCTTCAGAACGGAGATAGGAGCAACCTAGGAGATAATTCAAAGGGAACGATAAGGTACCTAATGATTTATATACAAGGCTTGGGTATAAATGGTGAGAACACAGGGCTCACCTCGGGAGCACTGTGCAGAGTTCAGTGGTGATGGCAACGGAGAGAAGGGCCCCTAGGCTCCAATTCAGGGGAGAGGCGGAGAACAATTCCACGGTCCAGTGAGGATCCGTAGCAGTGCCATAGCACTGGAAATAAATCAAGAAACATTGGGCTTAGAGCGCTAAAATTGTGAATCAAAAGGATGAACCAGGAACACATAAGGGAAGGGGTACTCGCTCATGCGTATCACTGGGGAAACATGTTACTTGGTAAGTAGTGTTCTTGGTGTGATGCGAATGAAGGCCAAATTAATCAGGCAACTTGTATCTAGGACCAAGAAAAATTATACTCGTACAGTATGTTTGAATAAAATTGCAGGAAAATTTAGGTATAGGAAGCGGCTGAAGGGTTACCTTAATCAAGCGTCCTCGTGAGCAGTCGATACAATGTTATCCCTGGTACGATAAAAACCGAAGGCCGAGTAAATCAGGCACAAGTATCTAAAAAAGAAAAGGTTCAATTACGGGCTTGCAGCCCAGATAACAACATCGCGTGGGCAATATGTTTACTACACTGAATAGTCGAGAAAAATTAGTTAAGACAGAATAGGGAGCAGTATTACTTACTCAGACTGTCTCCAGCAGGCAACTTGTAAGAATGTGAGTGCGCGGGAGAAAGCGTCCGTAATTAAAGTCCCCGGGAGGAAAACGTGCATGCGGCTCTCCTCACGTCGGGAGCGCAGCCGCTGGATGCTGTGGTATCACGTCACCGTTGGAGTGCGATGGCGGGGGTTAAATGGTATGCACCCTCTCAACAGTGGCTTGCATACAATGATCGTCATTAGAGCGTCTGACATTGAATAATGAGGAGCGGAACCACTCGATAGTGTCAATGATGGGAGGGGGTAAAAGAAGAGCCGTCCTACATTGATGGAGATTGAACAAAACCGATATACATAGAATTACGGGGACAAATGCAATTGTGACAGGTGCCACAGGTGCCGATATCCCAGATAGTTGGAGAGGAGCAGAGATTATCCCTATACTGGAAAAAGGGAATAGAGATAACCCTGCAAATTATAGCCCAATTAGTCTCATTGATACTCTTCAACAGATTTTTTGCAGACGAATCCTAGCTAAAGTACAGGAATGGATACAGGGATCACAGGTCATATCTCATCCACAGGCTGGTTTTAGGGCCAATACAAGTACTATAGAGCAGGCATTTTGTTTTACTTTATTGGTTTGGAAACCTATCTTTGTAAAGCGGGAGCACTTGTATGTGATCTTCGTGGACCTCAGGGCTGCTATCGATCTGGTGCCCGGGCAAAGCTGTGGTCTGTTTTGAAAAATATGGGAATGCCAGCACCCCTCTTGGTATTAATTACACGCTTGTATAGTAAAAATTATGCACAAGTAAGTTGGGGCACGAAGGGCAAGCTAACAGACAGAATCCCTATAGAATGGGGGAAGAGTCTACCAAGGTTGTGTTTTAAGAAAACACATTCTTTACACTTTATAAAAATGGGGCAATTAACCATCTACATAACTGCAACAACGATTCACCTAAATTGTGTGGCCAGGAACATCCCTGCTATCTTATTTGCAGAGGACACCTTATTACTATCGAAAACCCTCATGGGTTTGAAAACTTTGCTTGATAAATTCTCTAGTTTTTGTAATCAGTATGGACTAGAAACTAATTCCCGCAAAACAAAATTCAGGGCCTTTAAGCCCATAGATCCTTCACTAGAAAGATATATTTAGGGGAAACTGCCTTGGAGGAAGTAAAGGAGTTTGATTAATTGAGGGTACGACAAGCTAACTCAATGACATGGTCTAAACAGATTTCTAAAATCTACCTACTTTTACAACATAGAACAGCTGCAATATTAAGAGTCAAAAATGAAACATTTTTGCCTCCATGTTAGCTGCCTTAGAAATTTACCACACTAAAGCAGCTGGGGTTGAGTTATACAACTCTGAGAATTGGGGATTTTGTAACTCATCTAAACTAGCTATAGCTGAAAGCAGATACATGAGATCCCTTATTAGCCTTCCACATAATGTCCCTCTGGCACCACTACCCTTGGATCTGGCCCTAAAGAATAAAGTTTACATCGCAAATCTCAGACTTTTATTATACTGGGAAAGACTTTGGTCCAGCAAGGAGTTACATCCATACAAGAAGGCACTCATTGAATTAAAAAATCTGGATCTGGAATGTAAGTCTCCCTGGTTTTATCATGTCAAGTCATGGTTTTATAAATTAGGCATGGGAGAGGTGTGGAAAACTCCTGAATCCATTATGAAGGGAATGCTGGAGCAACTGAAAGCAAATAATTGGCTGTGTGTTAATGAAAGATGGCTCACCGAGATTAATGTCAGAAGCCCAACAGTAAAGTTTCTTGATGTCAAGTGCTGGTTGAGCTTTGAGCAGTTCTTGGACAAGATTGAGCCACCTGAAGCAAGATCTTTATTTCTAAAATTGAGATATGGAATTTTGCCTGCCAATTCCTTTTGCAGTAAGTGGAGTCTAGTGAATAAAAATGAATCCATTTGCCCAGCCTGTAAATTAGCACATGAAATGGAATACCTGATATTTTCTTGTCCGGTATATGCGATTACTAGGAGATCTTGGCTGTTACATATTTGCCGTAATCTGAGTGTAAGGCAATACAAAGGAGCACTTAGGATCTTCAAGTCTGATAACAATGAATTAATTGTGGTTGAGGTGGCCAAATGACCACATCTGGTGGGCGAGATATAAATTAAGCAGAAGGCTATAGGATACTTATGGGCTCCTCTTCTAAAGATCTGGCTTTTAGGATGTTTTCATTATGATGATACAGTATGAGTATTTTTATTGTGTTTTTATTTCATATACATTTTATGATGAAATTGTGGACTAGACACCAGTGATTATGTTTGGAAGTAGAGCAACCCCTTGGGCAAGAGTCGCTCCCCTTGGGGGATAATTGTTTTTTGATATTCCGTCCCCCCGGTGGGCAGATCAGCTGTTTTGAAGCAGATCTGCCCTTGGGGGCGGGGGGCAGAAGCCCACGAGACACCATGGAATATTCTTTAGAAGGGGAAATACCCCTTAGGCAAGGGTCACTTTCTTTGGGGGACTATATATTTTTTTATTCTGCCCGAGGGCAGATCAGCAGCTTTTAGGCCGATCTGCCCTCTGGGGGGTGGCGGGTGAAAGCCCACTTGACACCAGGGATTGTTTTTTGAAGGAAACTGACCCTTGGGGATCATTTATCTTTTTATTCTGCCTCCCCCCTCCTCCCTGAAAGCAGATTGGGCGTTTTTAGACTGATCTGTTTTCTTGAGAGTGATGGAAGCCCACGATACACCAGGGAGTCTGTATGGGAACGTCTCTTTGGGCAAGGGTCACTTTCCTTAGGGGCCATATTATTTTTGCATTCCACCCTCCCCCTTGAAGGCAGATTTTTTTGTTTTTTGGTCTTTTTTGAGTGGATTGGGCCTCAGGGTGGGTGGTAACACTTGAGTCTCCTTGAATAGGGTTATGTATGTGGTGAGGGATCTGCTTCTGAGGTAAAGTTTGCTTCCATCTGATGGCTATTTTTGCCTTTGTCACGCCTCCTTTTGGGGGAATATCAGTATCTTTTGATTGATATTTTATCATTTTTATTTGTGTTTTAATTTGTTTTTTATTGTAGAGCCAATCGTTTCCTTTGTCTTGGTGGTGAATACTGTTAGCGGGTGCAGCTTTGGCAGATCTGTAGTTTGTAGAGTTGTGGTTGCTAAGCAACTCATTTCATCATCTTTTCATCTAACGTGTATCCTTGGCCTGTTTGTATCATTTTCCTTTTGGACTGCTGTACTGATGTTTGAATCTTTGGCTTTTTGTGTGATTGTCTTTCAAAGTAATGTACTGACTGTGCACATTATAGCCTGCCCTGTGATATGTGTAATATGCTTTTTTTGTTTTTTCCTTTTCAGTGGGACTTCTTTGGTGCTTGCTATGTCTGTGCAGAGTAGGTGCAGTTGATCCTCAGTCTTGCTGTCTCTGGCAAGTGAGTGGTATCGTTTTTGAGGACATAGGTATTTGTGTGCTTTGTATTGATTGACGTTTCCTTCCAGGTTACTGTATGCCAGCAGTTTTACTTTATGTTTTTTAAAGCCACAGTTTGTTTATTATTGAATTGCTTATTTTAACAGTGTTGGTTACTGTTAACTTATTTGTTGTGCTACGTTTATTAGTATGGGTTATGGCAGCTCAGCAGGTTGTTGGTTTGCTTTTTGAATCTTCCTCTGACCCTGGTTCTCAGACTGAATCCTCATCTGATGCAGAAGACGAAGTCCAATAGTCTGGCAGTGAGTTTTCTGCCCAAGAGAACTCACCTGATGATGAAGCCCCTATCTGTGTGGAGGAAGTGCCTTTTTTAGAGGAGGAAACCAATATTGCGATAGTGCACCAAGAGGAATCTGGATTGTAACCTGGGGCAGAAAGGCTTCCCATTGGAAGTGCTGAACTCTGGCTTGCCCCAAACATGGAGCAGCCAGTGTTGCCTGCCTTTAGTGGTGTCGCAGGATGTAGAGTCAATACTGAAAACGTTTTACCTATACATTTTTTTCAGTTGTATATGGATGGTATTTTTTTAGATGAGATTATTGACCAGACTAATTTGTACACTGAACAGTATTTGAGGGACAACAGTGCCAGACTTAAGTCCCACTCTAGAGCTAGCCGGTGGACTCCCACAAATCTGGATGAGTTGAAGAAGTTATGGGGTTTAACTTTGTTGATGGGATTGATAAGGAAGCAGACACTGTGTTCATGTTGGTCTACTAGTCACTTGATGGTAACTGTTATATTTCCTGCAAACATAAGTTGTGATACGTATGTGCTTCTGCTTCGAATGCTGCATTTTGTTGGTAATGCTTCAGCATTGCCAAGGGATCCACCTTGATTGTGACCGTCTCTTCAAGATTCGGCCTGTCCTTATTTATTTTGTAGATTGTTTTTTAAAGATCTATGTTCAAGGGAAAGAAATAGCTGTGGATGAGTCTTTGGGCCTGTTCAAGGGCCGTTTGGTGTTTAGGCAGTACATTCCTAGCAAGAGGGCACGTTATGGAATTAAGATGTATATGCTGTCTGAGATTAGTACTGGATATGTCCCTTCCCTCCCCAGTAGGCCATCCACGTTTGGAGTCAGTGAGAAAATTGTGTGGGAACTTGGTAGAGGACTTTTTAACAAAAGTCACAATTATACGTAGATAACTTCTACACTGGTTTGCAATTGTTCAGGGAATTGTTCAAACACTGTTGAATGTGGCACAATCCGCTCTAGCCATAAATGTATTAGAGTTTGTATGTAAAAAACTTCAGAGGGGACAGTGCAGTGCCTTGCGTAGTGATAAACTTCTAGCTGTGAAATTTTCAGATAGGAGAGTTGTTCACATGCTGACAACCATTCATGATGAAAGCACTTTACCTGTGACTGTTTGGGGTCAGGTTGCTGAAGTGCCCAAATCTGTGTGCATTTTAGACTACAATAAGCACATGGGTAGTGTAGATAGAGTAGATCAGAGGTCGGAGCCTTGCAGTGTTGTTCGTAAGTCATACATTTGGTATAAGAAGTTGGCTGTTCATTTGTTTCATTTGGCAACCTTCAATGCTTTTGTTGTATTCAAGATCGTTCTCCAGATTCAAAGATGACTTTTGTTCAGTTTCAGCAGTCTGTAATAGGCAGCCTTGTTGTAGTTGAGCAGGCAAGTGTTCTTAGAGTTGGAGTGGTGGAGGATGTGGCTAGGTTGAAAGATTAACAAAGTCAGAATTGGGGCAGGACTCTGCCCCAACCAAATGCACAGCTGAGATCGCCCATAGGCAGTCATCTCTTTCAACAAATTTCTCCAAATATTCCAACTTTATCCATGTTTTTCGACACTGTAGCTAAACTTATTATCAACATAGTTTCTCTCGCCACACGCGGAGTGGTGCTTGCCAATTTTCACAATTTCTGATGATTATGCTGGGCCATCCGAACCTCTAGCAAAACCACGAATGTTGCAAATTCGCCTGAGGCAGTGTTATTTAAAAACCCAATGCATTTCGGGCAACTGGGTGCCCTTCGTCAGGGGTCACTACAATGACAAGTAAAAAACCAAGTATTACCATATTGCACCTCTCATTACATCAATATACATACTTTGATATACAGTTGATTCACATGCTCAACTTAATTTAACATGCTTAATGCGAATGCTTACGACAGCAGAATATATCCGAAAACTGAAAGCTGACGGGATTCTGACCCTTTCTCCCATAATATTGTTTCTCTCAACCACGCAACTCCTAAACCCAACCATCTACTTTCTTTTATTGACGTGTCACCGTTCGACTTTGCATGCGTACACCATATATTAATTCATTCTCCTACACCCGCCTATCCCCCTGGACTATAACCTACATGCCCCTTCATTCTCACAGTGTCTCATTCCCCCAACCCCATTTGTAATCCCCAACTTCATGCGCTCCTGCCTCAATATACTTACATCCACCCGCTATCAACCACCTATCCAACCACACTCGCAACTTATCACACACAGTCTTATAACATTCTCGCTTTCCACATTTTTCAAACCTCTTTCACACATCATCAACAAACCCGTACCTTTCTACCATCTATCGTAACTCATACTATCATTCACACCAGACTATACATTGCCATTACTTGAATCTTAACTCTACTGTCACACCGCTCCTTACCCGCCGAAACCGTTACCACGCAAACATCCTCAGTACTCCTCCCCATCTGGTAATACCCCACCTTTCTTCCCACCCCTCATTTAAACCCGTACAATTCTCCCTATTGGTCAGCTATTCACTCTTTTCCCGCCGACAAAATGACATCAGCATAATATTAGTCAGTACTCGGAACTCCATTTCCCATAATCCACTGCATATTATGCTGATGTCATTTTGTCGGCGGGAAAAGAGTGAATAGCTGACCAATAGGGAGAATTGTACGGGTTTAAATGAGGGGTGGGAAGAAAGGTGGGGTATTACCAGATGGGGAGGAGTACTGAAGATGTTTGCGTGGTAACGGTTTCGGCAGGTAAGGAGCGGTGTGACAGTAGAGTTAAGATTCAAGTAATGGCAATGTATAGTCTGGTGTGAATGATAGTATGAGTTACGATAGATGGTAGAAAGGTACGGGTTTGTTGATGATGTGTGAAAGAGGTTTGAAAAATGTGGAAAGCGAGAATGTTATAAGACTGTGTGTGATAAGTTGCGAGTGTGGTTGGATAGGTGGTTGATAGCGGGTGGATGTAAGTATATTGAGGCAGGAGCGCATGAAGTTGGGGATTACAAATGGGGTTGGGGGGAATGAGACACTGTGAGAATGAAGGGGCATGTAGGTTATAGTCCAGGGGGATAGGCGGGTGTAGGAGAATGAATTAATATATGGTGTACGCATGCAAAGTCGAACGGTGACACGTCAATAAAAGAAAGTAGATGGTTGGGTTTAGGAGTTGCGTGGTTGAGAGAAACAATATTATGGGAGAAAGGGTCAGAATCCCGTCAGCTTTCAGTTTTCGGATATATTCTGCTGTCGTAAGCATTCGCATTAAGCATGTTAAATTAAGTTGAGCATGTGAATCAACTGTATATCAAAGTATGTATATTGATGTAATGAGAGGTGCAATATGGTAATACTTGGTTTTTTTACTTGTCATTGTAGTGACCCCTGACGAAGGGCACCCAGTTGCCCGAAATGCATTGGGTTTTTAAATAACACTGCCTCAGACGAATTTGCAACATTCGTGGTTTTTGCTAGAGGTTCGGATGGCCCAGCATAATCATCAGAAATTGTGAAAATTGGCAAGCACCACTCCGCGTGTGGCGAGAGAAACTATGTTGATAATAAGTTTAGCTACAGTGTCGAAAAACATGGATAAAGTTGGAATATATGGAGAAATTTGTTGAAAGAGATGACTGCCTATGGGCGATCTCAGCTGTGCATTTGGTTGGGGCAGAGTCCTGCCCCAATTCTGACTTTGTTATTCATCCGGTGCCGTTCGGGCATGGCACCACACCAAATAGCACGCATTCAGTTGCAAAAATGGATAAATTATGAAAATGAATATAAAAGGAGTGCATCCCTACTCTTGTGAATTCAGGTTGAAAGATTGCCACTTTCCTAATTACATTCCTCCCACACCCAAAAAAACTTTCTCTGTAGGAGATGTAGATTCTGTGTCCGAAGAGGCGTGCAAAAGTAGAGTCGTATGTACTGCCTTGAGTGTCCTTCTAATCCTGGGCTATGCGGGTCTGCATGTTTTAAATTGTACCGCACACAACTCAAGTTTTGGGAGAAACCGTGAAAGTAAAAGTGAACGGACTGCTCTGTATCGTTTTACATAGGAATCTACAAAATTCCTACCACCCAGCATTTCTCCACTTGTCCCACTAAAAATGCTGCCCCACTTGTGTGGCTGAGCCTAGTGTTCATGACAGGAATGGATCAAACTAACATCAAGGGACTCCTCACAAAGAGACACTCTGACCTTGGTTTGATCTGTTCCTGTCATGGGCACTAGGCTTAGCCACACAAGTGAGGTACCATTTTCATCAGGAGACCTAGGGAATGGGAGGTGGTAGGAAAGTAGTTGCTCCCTGCAGATTACAGAACTTTCCATCACAGATGTGGGGAAAAAGTGTATTTTAGTCAATATTTGAGGTTTGCAAGGGCTTGTGGGTAAATAAAAACACTCAAGCACATTATTTCTCAGTCCACGGGTACCCTAAGTACCTTTAGCTTATGTGGAAAAAAGTTAAGGAGGCCTAAGCGCAAACTATCCCAAGTAGCCAAAAAAAGGCTTGGCCCGGGGGGAAATGGGGGGTTGTTCAGGGGGAGCTAGCAGCAAAAGAATTAAGTGGTAGGCTACATGCATACAGGCTCATCTATTATCGACACCTGGTATCTGGGATGCTTATATCATGATGAAATAGTATTGTATGGATTTTATTGTGCTTTTACATCCTGTAAATTTTATGATTAATCTGTAATTTCTTTTGTTATGGATAAATATGTAATGAATTTGAAATGTTTGATTGTATGTGTTTTTAAGGGACATGTTCCCAAAATAAACAATTGAAAGACTACCTTGTATTTCAGAGGACTGCCCTGCTGCTTGATGCCTGCCTTGTGCTTCAGACGACTGTACTGCTGTTTGATGCCTGGCTTGCAGATTGAAGGAGAGAAGACCATCTCCTTGAACCCAGAACTACCAGAGTGACTCCAAGGGTCAGTTGGCTGACTTCCTGTACTGAACTACAGGGACACAACAAGCTCCAGAGACCTCCCTGCAACTGTCCAGCTGACCTGCTGCAACTGCCTGGACCTGATACTGCACCTGCCCAGACCTGCAACTGGACCTGCCCTGTTTGAGTGAGTTCCTGATCCTCAAGAGGTGCCTCCCCAGGCCCTGGACCCTTGGCTGGCATCAGTTGAGCTCCTCCTGTAAAATCCTACTATGTGTCGGACTTTGAGAAGGTAACTGTTGGAATGACAGTGCTTCAAATTGTAGAAAAAGTATTATTTCTGGCAGCACAGCACAACCACCTTCAAGGCAGGCAGTCAAAAGTCTATTGTCCTGAGTCGGCATTCTATGATGACACATTCCATAGAATATAGCATACAAACTAAACCATAACAGTGGCATGCACAAGTGTAGACATAGAAAACAATGCAACATATCTTCCTCTTATAAAAAAAAAACAACAAAGTCAAACACATATTAAATAACAATAAAGGCATAGAACTATATACAACATAGATACATAACTAGATGGAAAAACCATGTAATTATCACTAACCAAAGGGTTGAAACGCAATACATTATTTAATACATTTAGTGAATGTAACAGGCGGTTGCCTGAACCTACTCGCACCTTTGACTCTTGAAGCCACAGTATCTTCCATTGTTTCACCCCCCATGACTTGACTTCTCATGGTATCTTGCAGCATGGAACTCTCATTGTTCACCCGTTTGAACACTCTGGTGAACTCTTGCATTAGTTCTGACAAAAAATCGTCTATCCTTGTTGTCCATATCATCCTCATTGCTAACAGGCAATGGCCCAGTGTACTTGGTCACCCTCTACACATTCCGCACCTTCCCATCTTGAGTACCACACAATTTGTGAACACTTTTACTACTTTCATGGTCTTGCCAAACTTGTAAACACCTTTTTTTCCCCAATCCTGGTTTAAGAATTCTAACTCAATCTCCCACTTTGATCTCATGTGCTTTCACATTCCATTTTGCATCATACCATTCTTTTGCTTTATTTTGCTTCTTTTTTACTCTTTCTGCTATTTCCTCTCAATCACACTTCTTTTCCACTCTACCGCACTTTATTTTGAACCACCATGGGCACAAACTTGAGACAGAATCTCTACCTTTGAACAACTTCAAAGGGCTGACTTCAGTAGTGGTGTGTGGAGTTATATGGTACATCCGTAATGTTTCCCTCTAGGAATTCTTTCAATCACCTCCACCCTTATGTGCTTCAGAATGTAACATTTCAAAAAACTGTTGAAACTCTTGACTTGACTGTTCTCACGAGGTTCATAGAGTGCCATAGTAACATGCTTGGTCCCACAATGTTTAAGGAACAATTCCATCTCAGAGGACTTCAATTGTACACAATTGTCAGTCACCAACACAGACGGGCAACCTTTCCTGGCAAACACTTCTTGAAAAATTCAATTACAGTATTAGTCAAAGTTTGAGACACCAATTTCACCTCCAGCCATTTCGAATGGTAATCAATAAGAACTAACGCAAACCGTGCGTCTATAGGAAGAAAATTAAATGGACCAGATATATCAAATGAAATCTTTTACCAAGGAAACTCTAGCCACGCCACAGACTTTAGAGGAGCAGCACTAACCTTCAAAATCTTCTCACTGCTGGCGCACACTCCCAACTCCCTCACAGTCCTGACTACCATCCTGTCCATTCTAGGCCACCAAAAACAGTTGCGTACAAGATATTTCATAGCCGACATCCCTGGATACTCTTTATGGGCCAACTTGAGAATCATGTGCACATTACTCGAAGGAACACACTGTCCGTTTTTGACCAACAAATCCTCAATTGCTAACTCCTCTGCCACCTTGAACATAGGTAAACATTCTGGCTCAATCTCCCAGAATTTGGGCCAACCCTCTAGCACACGTCTCTTGGTAGCCTGCCACACCACATCCTTCCTCTGACTTTCCTTCCAGTATTCGTCTGAAATGCCATCAAACTCACTTGACACTATGACCTTAATGGTGGCCACAATAACACATTCACTCACAGCACTTCTTTCATCACACTGCTAGGACGGCAACCTAGATGAAAAAAATTAGCAGTCACATGTCTCTTCTCTGGCACAAATTCAGGAAGGTATATTCCTGCAATCTTGAAGTGAGCCTAGCGATGTGTGCTGTGGAATTCTATCCCCCCCACCAGGAGACAAAATGTTGACCAATGGCTTATGGTCTGTCCTTAGGACACATTTGCTGCCCCATACATAGTTCTTAAAGTGTTCAATTGCCCATACACATGCCACCAACTCCCTATCAATCACTGTATACCTTCTTTCAGTGTCATTCAATGTATGTGACACAAATGCTGCTTTCCATTCATTTTTACCACCCACGCCATAAATACTGGCATTTTCCTTTCCCTTGCAAAATGGCTTCAGTGTGGGAGCTTCCACAATTTCATGCTTTATGTTTTCAAATGCTAACTGCTGTCTTTTCAACCAAACAAAATCAGCTTTTTGCCTCAATAACTCCCTCAGCTGTACCATTTTGGTAACAAAATCCTTAATAATTGCTATAGTACTCACACATGCCAGCGAAAGACAGCAGTTGCTTTGTTTACAGGTGCTGGTGCCTCAGTAATGGTTTCTACATTTGATTTCTTTGGCACCACTCCATCACCCGACAGTGTGGCCTAGATATTTCACAGATTCTTTTTAACATTTTACATTTAGATGGCTTCTAGGTCAGACCATGGTTCTCTAATATATTGCACACCTCCGAAATGTGTTGTATGTGTTCCTTCTCTTACCTAGAAAATATCAAAATTTCATCTTGGAAGCCTTTTACAAAATCGTTTACATCCCTAAAAATGTGAAATATTGCACTCTGAAACACAGAGGCTGCTGATGCCAGTCCAAAAGGCATCCTATTATATTGGTATAGGCCTTATGGTGTAATGAACGCTGTCAAATGCTTCGAGTCTTGAGAAAGTTCAACTTGAAGGTACGCTGACCTGAGATAAGCTGAAGAAAAGACTTAAGCACTTTCCAAAATAGACACTACATCGTTGATATTAGGTAGCGGGTGACAATACACTAATATATTAGCGTTCAAAGCCCTCACATCCACACATAATCTCAACTTCTGGTCAGCTTTGCGAGCCAAAACCATGGAAGAAACCCATTCCACGGACTATCTCTTGTATTATCCCTTCTTTCACTAAATATTTCAATATTTCTCTCAACTCCTCCCTGAAATTTACAGGTACTCCTCTCAACTTCTGTTTTACAGGGACAGCCTTGCTTTTAATTTTGATCTTCTGTACAAAATCTTTCAGTTTTCCTAACATCACTGAAATCTTTGGGAAAACACTCTCTTACCCAATTTGCTTCCTTAACTTCATCAATATATACTTGTTCTTCATCCAACAAGGACACTGGTTCACTACTTCGGGGATTCAAAATAATTCCCAACTTCCATTGATCACTCCATCTCAACACATTCACTCCCTTTACTGCTACATAGAGTCTGACTTGAGCACATCTTCCCTTGAACTCCAGTTCCCCACAAACATACTCATCCATCTCAATGCTCTACGCTATTATATCAGAAGGTTGTAACTGATTACTACTTATGACACCTTCAAACTTTTGCAGAAAATACTGTTGAATATTATTGACCAAGGAGAACCAGAATCTGCCATACTTTCCAACTCCACTCTGGAAACGGGAACCGCACACTAGGATGGATTCTTCACCCCTTGATCTGTTTCACCATAACCATCCTCTTGAATAGATAACACCATACCCCTTCCATAATCTGGGACCTTTCCATACTCTCAGTCAAATTTGTTCTCAACCACTTCCATGGCATATGACACTTTACACCGCATCTGCCCAAGATTCTTCTTAAGATCCTTGCACACGAGTAAAATGCCCAATGCGGCCACATTTCTTGCATTCTTTGTTGATTGCTGGACACCAAGTGCATGAAGAAATATGTGTATTGCTACCACATCTATAACATGCATTACCCTTCTCCTGTTTTTCAATTTTGTTTTAGATTGCTAGGATAATTTGTACGTGAAGCAATCATGCTATTACCATCCCTCAATACTCATCATGACGTTTCACCACACACACATATCTTCAGTGTTTCCCACTTGTATGCTACTGCCTTTGGCGGTAGACATCCATTTTTCTGATTTTTCCAATGCCTTAGCAGTGGATTTAGCATCCTGTAGCTTAGGGTCATCCATGATCCATATTTGTTCTTGAGTTTTTTTTGTCTTTTACATGGACTATAATTTGATCCCTAATCATTTCGTCTGTCATGGGACCAAAATTACAAGTCATGGATAAAGCCCTCAAAGCAGTGAGAAATTCAAAAGATTCTCCATCCTGTTGCGCCCTCGTATAGAAATTAAATCTATTTAAAACAATGTTGGTATTGGGCTTAAATCTAAGTTCCGTCCTTAAAACTGCCTCTTGATACACATCCAAGGCGTTACTTGAGGTAATGTGCTGAAAACTACTTGACCCTCTGATCCCAGACAATGTAGCAAAATGTTTTTCTTCCGCTCAGCTCTCATCCTTTCGCCATCAATAGCTTTCATATAAGTTATAAACTCCTCCTTCCACCTCATCCAAGGTATTGGAGGCTCCTCTTTGCTTTGTAAAAAAATTCTGGTGGATAAATTGAATGTTGTCTCAAACTAGTACCTCAGTGTTTATTTAAAAATGTTTTCAAAAGAAGATTTATAACATATAAAATATAAAAAAATTAAATTGTGCTGACCATAAACACGATGGGAACAGGAGCACTGATAACTCCAAATACTATTAGTACTGACTCGATAGAAGCAGGGGCAAGATTTATTACCAGTATTTCTTAAAATGCTGTCAAAAACTGACAGCTCAGGGAGAAATAAATATGTACTATTGGCACATAATCAAGTTCTTCCCTATTTAAAATGGCCGCCCTCCTTAGCACGATGACGAAGTATGAAATTTGACCTTGTGACCTTACCTGCCCAATGTAATGACGTGGAGCTCAGATCTCCACAGGATCGCTCCGTGTTCCTTTACATTACTTATAGCGCGCGCAATGATGCGGAGCCCAGATCCTCTCAGGCTCGCTCTGTGTTCCTCCCTGTAGTGTGCAAGGTCCACGCTCTGCCATCTCCTCACGATTAAAAATGGACAACTGCTCCAAACCCCTGCATCTACACAGCAACAGCTCGAAACAGCGCGCGATTCCGGGCCAGAAGATGATCCGGCACTAGTTTCTGTAAAGCTGACATTGTCGGTAAGAACGGCGGCCTCGTTTAAATATATATACTGATCCAATAAGCTTGAAAACAATACTCACAATCCAAATTTTCCATTATGTTCAAGTTCATGATGTAAAATCTGTTACACCAACGTAAGTAGTCAGTCGCTCCACATAACTTAGTTCTTCAAACGAATATTAACCAAATCCAATGTCATTCATATGGGTCCTCAGAGGTAAATCCGTTCCTGTGCTGCTTCCTCATGACAGGATACCTCTGCCGCTCATCGCTATTTATTGTAATGATGACACTTCAAATTGTAGAAAGAGTATTTATTTCTGGCAACACAGCACGACCACCTTCAAGGCAGGCACTCAGAAGTCCACTGTCATTATTCTGCATTCTATGATGACACATTCCATAGAATACAGCATCCAAACGAAACCATATCAGTGGCATGCGCAAGTGTAGTCATAGAAAACAATGCAACAGTAACTTTTTCAGCGGACTAACCTGGTCCTTTTATCCGGCCCACACTCCATCACGGTCAGCATGACTTGTGACTTCGTCCCAGACAAACGTGACCAGATTCCCACAGTTAGCACTTTCTCCTTCTTGGCGCTATTTTTACTTAAACTTTTAAAATCGCTTATCTCCGGCTTTCCTGATTATATTTTTGTCATTTTGGTCTTATTTTATTCATTACATTTTACTCTATTTTCTGAATAGTTGCAGGATACAGCTTTAATTGTGTTTTCACTCTATTACTGTTTGTGTGCTGCACAAATAGTTAACACAGTGCCTCTAAGTTAAGCCTGGCTGTTTTTGTGCCAAGCTACCAGAGGGTTAAGCACAGGTTAATTTAGTGACTTTTGTTATTCACCCCAACGAGGATTGTGGTCGCTGCTTGAGAAGGGTTTTCAGCCCCTCAATCAAAAACCCAATTTCTTACACAGTTATTTTCATTATATCTTTGTGGCTGGCTGTTTGTTAGCTCAAGTCAGGACTAGGCGATTTAATGGCATTTGAATTTCTCTAGAAGGCTTTCATCTTTGATTACATGGGCCGATTGTAGTGATCATAATGATCTAGTCGGAGTGTATTTTTTTTTAAAGCTGGTGTGCTTTCCAGAGGTATTTCACTGTGTGAGAAGTTCAGCACACTGCCAGTTCCCCTGTGCTCCACCTTTGTCTTAAACTACACCTTCATCCTCCACCACACAAGCAGCCTTAGCAAGCCTCTAGGCATCCCACTTGTAGCATTAACAGCGAGTGGAAAAAGTGAAGGTGCATAGCAGGCCAAGTCTGGCAAGGAGGCATAGTAGTTAAGAGAGGATAAAAAGAAAGGAACCTGACTGGGCATAGATTATCACCAAATGTGGTCTGGTCATATCTTCCACTGGGATTGTGGTAAACTGGCCATAAATAAAAATTAATATATAGACAAACCATACTAACTGTACAAGGGAGTAACTAGACCAGTAATTGGACATATTGATGCCGAGAAAACCTCTTATTGGGTATGCAGAATTTGGCTGTACCTATTACTGTTCACAATTAGCACACTTTAATACCTGGGAATGGTACCTCTCAACAAATAAATGTAGGTCAGGGCTAGCAGGGGCTGCATTTTATTGTAGTGAAAATTGGTGAAATCCTGGCACATTGATCATGTTACATGTGAATTGATGCTAAAGCCATTTATGGACAGACACCACTTGTTCCTAACAACAAGATTAAATCTGTGCTCTCCCCCTCACATTACTTGCCCTTTGCTTCTCAATCATCGCCCTAGGGGGTCTGACACCTTAACCCCCCTTAGTGACTTGTCTCTAACTCACCTCAGTCACCGTGATAAGTAATTTGCCATCCCATTCCTTTCAGTGCCACATCCATCCTTGTCTGTGTTCTACTCCACACACACCCAACCACTTTTAGAGAGTTCCTTTGCCCGGACAGGGTCAGACAGCCTATAGGAGGACAATCTAGCAATGCCAAAGGGCTGGTCTGACAGGTCAGCGTGTTGGCAAGTTTTTGGGCTGTTTGTGGGTCTGTTTTATGGCCAGGTGGACCATGGTTTACTCTTGATTTCCCTAATATTCCCAGAAATATAGCCTACAGCAAGCACAAAATGCATACAGTCTCCCATACCTTGCAAAACACTTATACATTGTGCCTTTACAAGCTCAAAGCTGAACCGACTGCTATATTTTTGATCAGTTATTGCAGTCCTCAAGAGGGCTGCCATACACTTTAAAGAGACATTACCAGCACTTCAGGCAAGGATTGCTTTAAGATTATGGTTACACTTTAAATGCAAAAATGCCAGCACCTTTCTGCAGGGCCGTCAACCTCACTGTCAACCCCACTACTAATCCTCCACTGCAGGCTTTGAACTCCTCAGCTGCCCCCTCAAAAGAGGTGTCCTGTGTCCAATGTGTGTGCTGTAAGCTTGCACTGCTGCCATAGTTGTTTCACCAGCTTCGAGAGTGAATTAAGCTTGCACAGCTGACCTTTGGCATTTCAGCCTTATGTCTGTGAGGCCGTTTACACTGCTGATGATCTTGTTGTGCACTTGATCTCTGGGAACAGAAAGCTTGCAACGTTACTGCTGTCTATGCTGTGCACTTGTCTGGTGTGTAAGAGAAGCTTGCACTGCTGCTACCAATACTGTTTACCTGGTGTGTTTAAGAAAGTGTGTTCAGATGTGGGAGCAAAACTCTACCCAAAAATTCAGACACCCCAAAATGTACCTCTATTGGTTCTCCCACAGTTTACTGGATCAGAGACGGTGCAAACCTCAATTTCATGAGGCAATGTGTCCCCACGGAATGGTACCTCCCCAAACATCAAATTAGCAGAGTAAATCAACTTATAAAGTAATGGGGGACCACTCAATAACTGAGTTCTAGATTTTAAAAAAAAGTTAAAGGGTTTTATTACAAAAATTCAAAGTAAGAGAAACAAAGTCAATGCCATGAAGGCCCTCAAGTGCAGAGCTATACACAGTGAGCAAAATCAGAAATTAATCTAAGCCCTATTGGCCAGCAAAACCATCGGGAAAACAGACACCATCCCCACCAGCAACACAGAAAGCTCAAAAATCTCTGGCTCACACCCAAAAGCAAGTGTATTTTATACATAATTCTTGCATAGCATATTAGCAGTTCTGCAGTCTCATCATAGTGTGAGCAAATGTATCATTTCTATAGCAAATAAGAACACAAAAAAAGAAACTTCATTACCTTAACATATAAGCACTATTCCATTTTCTCTAATTATCACCCTCTATGCTAATATCATCCAGAGATGTTCAAATAAAAATGAAACATTTAACAATAAGACCTTCTTCTAATGAATAGAACTAGTGAAGAATGGAAAATCTCTAGATACAACATGCGCACCATGGAAGATTCACTGTGAGCAGGACAACAACAGTGGAAATAAACTATTCTGACATCAGCTTGACTTTGTTCTGCGAAGCCTGTGTGGAGAGAATGTGCGCAAGGGCGGGAAGCACGAGTGAGTGACAGAGAGGTCTTCTATCTTTTTCAAAATGGAGTTTTACACAGAAATGTGGCCTAACTGAAGCACACTAATAAACACACTATAGATTCTAGAGAGTTTGTTTCAATTGCAATTATGTTAACTCAGTCCATATACCTAGAATCATGTATTACTAATATACAAAATCATAAACCCAAAAAACACTTTTGCACACAGATGCCAAGTGTATCATACGTATTCTGTGTGGAAGGGAAGCTTGCATTGCTGCAATAGTGTTGTACCATTTCTGTGTTATGTTAAAAAAGAATTGAATAGTCTTTTCACTACACAGATGTCAAAATTGTTTATTCATGTGTAGATTTAGAGGTCAAAAGCGCAGCGCAGGTCAAAGGCGCAGGCACATCTAAGAGTTTTCTTATGCAATTTAAACCACTGTGAATTACTTCTCGAGCTGTGCACAGCCATTTAAAATGTCAATGCCTAGTTGCACAATCCAGTGTAGATGGCTAGGTTTTTAATAAAACACACGCTGAGCGCTTGCATAAAATAGACACAGTTAAGCCCGTTTTGGAAATAGCTGTGACCAAACAGCCAGATTGTTTGCACCGTTGTGTTCTGCACCCTCGGCCAGTGTGTTTTTTAAAGTAATTCTTCTTCTACGCCATGTCCCTAAAGGAACTGATCTTTACACACTTGCTTTGTCCATTTTGCAACTCTGTGCTGCTGCACGTGTCATAAACGCCTTTGTGAATCGGCCCCAATGCTTATATGGATGTCCAACAGAGGTACTACTACTGAGTAATGGGACTGACTAATGAATCAATATCCAATATTTGTTGAGTCAGTGTCCTTTGTCTACACCCAATCATGTGCCTGCAATTTCTCTTTCTGTGATTGGACCTTACAGTGCGAATGATTTGTGAGTCACAGTTAAAGTGTGCAGACTCCACTCTCTGACTTTGCTAATTTTTTTCTCCATATGAGCCCAGACTATATAAATGTTGCACTGGTGCAAACATGAAGCAAACGCTCATTTAAAGTGGGTTTGTTCCAGTCTGCATTGGATAAAAACGACAGCTAAATAAATACCCAGCATAGAGAAATTCAGCTCTACTTTGGTGTGTTAACATAGTACGAAATGAATTAAAATCACTGCTCTCCATTACATATGTAAAAGCTGAATTTGAGCTTAAGGAATATTCAGATTGCATTGTTTCTTATCAGAAAACACCATGAATAATTGAAAACAAGTTCGCTCTATTATCCTAACTAAGGTTGTTGATAAATCAGGGTTTTACTTTTTTAAAGTCCTACACAAATATAAATTAATTTATCAATAAATTAATGTATCCAAGTCACATATGTTTGCATTTTTCATATTCTAATTTCTCTGCGTAAAAACCGTTTATTTAAAATGAGCTGGAGCAAAATCTTTTTGCTACATTTTGCATGACAAAACCAGCAAAACAGTGCAAAAGATCATTTCTGAATCAGAAAAAAATGTATGTTGTCTCCTATGTGTGTTTACATGTTTGTTTATTTTAGTATTTTATGTAGTTATACTATTGTGTTATATAAAATACAGAGCTCTGAAAAAGAAACGGGATTCTCCTGATGCAGAACGAAGTAATGGGGGGTGAAACAGCCATCCACTATTATTCGTGCACTACCCAACGGGATCCGCGTTTTTAGCAGACCCTCCATTTTAGATTGAAATGGTTCTGCTGTCAGGCTGGAACCCTGGACACCCAATTATTTGCCTCCGTCTCATACATCTTAATACCGTCTGATGGATTAGCCGCATGTTGGCCAGATGTAGGTTCTTTCCAGGGGTGGGTAGGTATAGTGGGGACCTAGGGGCAAGTTACTAGAGAACACTATTGGCAAAAGGGGTCCTTTGACGTATTGGCATTTTTAATGCTACCAAGGGCAAATAACTGACCTAGTTTTCAAGACCAGAAACAAAATGGGTGGGCCATAAGATTTCCAACGACAACTCTCCCCCAAACCCTCCATTTTTTTGCCCTTCACTTAACTGTGGTGCACGCACGGCTCAAAGCCTGTTGGTACGAGAACTATGCAGTAATTTGGATTTTGAAATTTGACCCATTTCCATCTTGGACCTTCCTATAAAAGAGAGCAAGTTTCTGAAGCCTTGCCCCGCAAGACATAGCGCTTTCACATATGTCTGCTCACCTCCTGCTTTCAGATGACATGGTACTTTGAAGGTATTACTCACACATACTTCCCAAACCTTCTGACTTAGCAGTAAGCTACTGCTTTTTCAGTAGCACCACCGCCTATGGATTTGGTAGAGTCAGCCTCCTGCTTTTTACCTCAAGGTAGGCAGTGGTACTCCCTACCTAGGGGCCGATTTCAATGTCGTGCGGAAAGCCTCCGCCCGACAGTCGGATTCCCTCAGACCGTGTCAGAACCCATCCGTCCGACTCAGTCAGATTAAATTCCGACCAACTGATTACGATGCTCGCGGTCGGAAGGGAAACCGTTCGGTCACACCGAATCAGTTCCGACTGGCTCTCGGAGAATCCGTGTCGGTCGGAGCCGATTCGTACAGCTCTACAGACAGCGTTTACGACCGACTGATTACGATGTCGGATTCTGACAGCCTTTCCGACTCGGTCTGTCCGACACGAAAAGGCTGTCGGAATGTGACTTTGAGGGCCCCTAACAGGCCCCCTTCCTCCTGAGGCCTCCGGTATGGAGTCGAGGGGGTACCCAAGGGACCCCACTGTAAAACCATGCACTCTGTGGCAGGCACCTTCGGGTGCCCGCAACAAGGTGCAAGATTTTCCGCAGACACCCATTTTTCCCATAGGAGCCTGTGTTGTCGGTCTGAACAAGGGCTCCCATAGAAGTGAACGGTGTTCGGAAGCATCGTAATCGGCCATGCAAAACCACCGAACGCGGGTCGGTCGGAACAGATTCCGACAAGGAGTCGGGCGGAAAGTTTCTGCATGACATCGTAATCGGCCCCCTAGTGTGAGGCTGCAGAGTCTTGGGTATTAACCAGTCTTCCACTACCTGGGGCTGCTAAGCCACTTGGAGGCGAGGGGGCAGGGTTAAGTTACCGGTCACTCATGCTGGCAAATAAAAATTCCTACACTTCCCATACTACCCAGACCATGTTTCAGCGTTCCAGTACAGGAAAGTGACTTTATTAGCTCAGGAGTGGACGATACAGGTCTCTTGCTCCGCTGCCTCATGCCCCCACTTCCTACAACGGGAGTATTTCAGAAGAGCAGCATGGAGAGGAGTCACTGTCTATTTGCTATGTTAAATGTAAAGGCAGTGCATGTAGATGAGACCCAGGAGGTGGGCTGAACTTGGGTTTTAGGAGTAAATAGGCTTATACTGTGCCACACATGACCTATGCTGTGGTGAAAAAGCTTCTCCACAGGAAAAAACATTTACCCCTCTAGAAAAGAACGATAAGAAAAAAAAATACATTCCCAAAGCAAACAGTGTTGACATCATGCTGGGACAAAATATGACACAATATCTTAATCTATTGAATCCCTTTACTTACTCTCCACCTACAACCTGCAGAGACAGTATTTTTTCGCTTCCGTTATGCATGGAGACAAAAATACAAGACCAGTCAGATTTCTTTTTCACATTGGGAACACACTATTTTTGCACAGTCCAGTTTTTGCCCTTCACCCCTGTAGTAGCTTTTTTCAAGTGTGCAAATGTGTAACATTGAATGGAAATTATTTTTAACAATTGATGGTTTTAATGATGCATAGAGTCGTAATGGATGATTTAATAATGTTGCACTTGAAACTGATTTACTATGTTGCTTTGAAATGCAATACTGCAAATTAGTCATACCACATTTTCATGAACGACACCATTTATTTTAATATGGATGCAGTTTCTGGTGTTCTGCACATCTCGGTCCTGCTCATTCACCCTCCCAATCACAGTCGTTGCTGTAAACCATCTTTTCTCTCATTTCCAAGAAGCACCAAGTGAATGACGTCAAAGATTCAAAGATGAACAACTGTGTTAGGAAGTGTGTATTCTGAATCAAGCTTCCATCATGTACTCAAAGTAACATATACAAGGACTTACGCTGAAAGTTCAATTGAAGGCGTGCTGATTCTATGAGCCTTTGTTTAAGAAATGTTTCATTTTATGCTGAACACCTCTGGAGTACAGTTGCTAAGGGAGTAGTTTGAAGATTTATCTTACATTAAGAAATAGGTTACCACTAAAGATTTTAAATATTACATTGTGTTTCTGATTTGCTAGTGCGACCCTAGCCATGATCACTGGCTTTCGAGCTGGTCACACCTAGTACAACAATCTTTTTGGTGCCACCCCCCATGACCTCCTCCTCAGATTCCCTCACTACCACCCGGCAAAAGTGCCCCTCATCTCTCCATAGCACCTCTCTCACATACATTTCATTTGTTTTAAAGTGCTGGTAAAGGCTGACTTTACTACCACTCAGCTATTCACGTAAAATACAGATTTGTTCTTTGCAGCAGGTATATCAACCCTCTGCGCTAATTTATGACGAGGCAAAACGCCGCTAGACAAAATTCTGATCTCTCTCTCTAGCAGGAACATTAATTAAATGCGTTATCTTGAAATTTTTATTGCTGCCTGATAGCTGGATGCACAAGGAACTCTGCGGCAGTGCCCCTGCCCCCCCCTGAGGTCAGCGCCCAGTGCGGTCGCACCAGTAGCACTGCCCTAAAGCCGGCCCTGCATGAGCATACTATGCTGGGCTTGCAGAATTTCTTAATAGGGTGTATGAATTGAATAGAACACCTCTTGGGTTTTAGAATTGGGAGGGTCTTTTTTATAGTTGTTTCTAGGGCTGCAGTAGCACCAGCTGTTGCTGGGATGTATTTTCATTTTTCTTTTGAGATTATGTCCATTTGACTTAGATTTTCTTATGGGGGGTATGCAGTCAGTGCTCTTTATGAGTTTGACTTGGGGTTTTGCCTAGACTTGTCTAATTGGGGCTAAGTTGTATGACTCTGTATTACTGTATTTGGCCTTCATGACAATTCATACATTTTTCTCTGTACCACAATTAATAATTCTGTAATACATGCTTCCGCATTCATTTTGCTTGATTCTACTAAAATGTATATTTTTTTATGACGATTGCAGTCTCTAAACCACAAGATCTATTAGAGATTTTGGAGCTGAATTAATTTAGTAAATTTCAAGGTGTTCAAAATATTAGAGTTTAGGGGATTTTCGGGGTTCTGCTCCAACACACCTCTAACAAAGCACAGCACATTTCTTCAACCCATGTCCACTCAGGGAATAAGAAATCATGAATTTTTAAAGTTGTAAAGAATGAACGGCAGGCCCTGCACAGCACAACATAATACAACTGAGCTCTCCTGATATACATTTATCCACCTATCTACCAGCTGAAAAAGCCAGGCTGTTATCACAGAAGGGACCAATTATGTAATACCAAACTTGTGCCCAGCCCAAATGGTAGAGATCTTCTAGTTTTAATGAGTATATCTAGGGTAAACCCCAAAAGCTCATTAATAATCATGCGACTTCACATGCTTGCTCCACAAATTTAGCACGTTTTTACCATTGTGAAGCTACGTTGAGTCTGTCAGTGTGCTAGCTATGAAATGAAGTGCCTGTAACATCCCTAGAATCCCAGCCACGCTAGTCTGGAGAGTGTGTGTAAGTTACCAGCTCAAAACTTGCTCGACCTAAAAAGGATAAAGGGGGGCTTCGGCATCTCCTCTTAACAGATAGGAGGGCTCAGAGGTAGGAGGGGACAGAGAACTAATGAAGCCCACAGTGAGAGAATACTGTCTGGTACAAACTTCGCTGGGGGTGGCAACTGGTCCCGGGTTCTTGGGCGAGCCTGCTGTTGTCTCGGTTTAGGCTGGGCTCCATCAAATGGGTATTATGTTTTCCTCAAGGTCAATTTGAGACCTCCAAAATATGTATTTGTTCATGTGATGAGGTCTCTACCCAGTCTTTGCCGCACTTTGCCTTTTTTTTTGCAAGTTTTATCTTCCTTTTGATCAATGCTTTTTATTGCCTCTTTTTCGGAAGCACACATTTTGCAATTGTAGGGTGCCACTGCTCTATTTGCAGCAACTTGATTACCTTGAAGCATGTGCAGCTGTGGGCTCTTTTTCGAAATCCGCAATATGCTTGCGCAATGAAATGATCTTTTAAGGTGACTGTTCTAAAGTTTGCTAACGTATGTTTTAAAAATTTCTAGTGCTTTTTATGGTGGATTTTGTATTTGATTTTACTGGCATACATAGTGCTTTTATAGCTTTTCTGATCTGCTCTTAAGTGATGGAATAAAGATTACCATTGATAATATGCTAAAACATATGGAAATGCCCCTGCTGTATTTTGGCGGTTTTACCATACTTTTCAGTAATGCACTTACAGTCAGGAGCAGCCCGTGCAGGTAAGAGCGGTGGGGCGGGGTGGAGGGGGAAATCGACAGATGACGATGGAAAATTACATTTAAAAAAAAAAAGAAAACCACTTACCTTGCACTCGCCGCATCGCCGACTTGGCTATGAGGCGAGCGCAAGGTAAATGTTCTCTTTTTTTGTAAAATTTAATTTTCCCTCATCATCGTCTGTCAGCCAACCCCACCCACCCATCCCTCCCCCCCCGCGCCCCGCCCCACCCATCTTACCTGCACTGGCAGCTCCTACTCACAGTGAAGATCTAATATAGTGACATTACCGCACTACTGAAAGAAGGAACATTAAAAACGCATTATTGTATTCATCAAGGAATTAGCGCACTAGGATCTCTACGTCTACAACAAGCACCTTTGGCATATCAGATGAATACAGGCGCAATTGGGCAGTGGAGCGAATATCCAGTGGAAGGAATATATCCCGGAAGCACAAAAGTGAGACAACAATGCACACTGTTATTAAGCAGTGGACATTTTCTAATGTGAGAAAAGGCCCACAAAATAGTATCATTAGAAAAAAACAAGAGAGATATTTTGATAGTAAAGTACAAATATGACCTTTCTTTACCGACAATAGTCTGGGGGATTCCCCCACATCGACCTGGCAGAGCGTTCACGTGCAGACGCTACTATAGCAGAGGGAGGAGAAGCTTAGCGCTGCGGTTCCTGCTTATCGATATTTCCGCCTGCAAGGCACTGCGCCTGCTATTGATTGCAGTTTGTCTGGCACCTTAATCCTCTGATTAGCTCTCCTGCACGGTACAGTGTGCATTAATGAGGCATGGGAGCAGCATTTCTAACAACGTCTCCAGGTGCTTCGCAGGTTTTTTGGTAGCTTTAGTGCACTGCAGTCAGAAGGAATTGTAATGTATTGCACATGCGTGATGAGTGTCTGGTGGAAGGGTTACACACTCTGCCCCTACTATCAAACAATTCAGAGAAAGATGTGTATGGGATGTTTGGTTACACCATTGTTTTAGGATTGCATGTCTTACCTGTTACATAGAAGGTCTATGTACATCAGTGGTCATTAAACAGTGGGGTGGTCCAGCTCAGGAGCTCAGCTACCATTGTTGCAGCAGGTGCAGTGGCACCAGGGCCCAGAGCCCTGATGGTGCTATTGAACCCAGACTATGCTGTGTTTTACTACCCCAACAGCAGTCAAAGGGGCCTTTTTCTTTGCTTGCACCAGGGCCCATGGCATCTTTGCTATGCTTCCTGGCCAGCTCGGGGTGCACATACATGATGCCGAGGGAGTTAAGGCGGCGGCCTGCAGAGCGCTGGGCCTGTCTCTGAATACTGTAGACAAACAGCATACTGAAAAAAGGTACTGTGATATAACTGAAGAAAAAAAGTGGTCTGAACGACTCCATAATGGGTGATAAGAAATGTCTGCCATTCATGTCATTCCTGGGCGGTGGCATCAAAGAAGGGCTTTCAAATTACTCATCACCCCTCATCCTTTAATTCCCCTAAGAATCACACAGTGGGCATTTTTAGGGTGAACTATCGGCCAATAATATGCTTGCATCATGTACATAGCTAACATTTCACACATTGCAGGAGTATTCGGAGATGCCAATCCACACCATGTCTTCTGCGACACACACCTTCAGCCAGTCCTAGTGTTTTTGACCAAGAGTGCATTGCAATTGGAATTTTGGGAGTTTTCCATTTAACATTTTAAGTATGGACTCAAAAACCTCAGTATGCAAAATGCTTGTGGCTAAAAGACACCACTGCCTGAAGGTTTCAAACACTTCAGTCAGCTGAGTATGATAAATTGAAAAATTCATGACAAAATTGAACATCAACGTTAGTGCACCCATCTAAGTTCACCACATATCTCTGTATCTTTGCTTACTAATTACATATGGGATTACTTATATCTAAAAAGTAATATAGGACATTGCTTTTAAATTATGTTTTCATGTGGCCCTGCTTTGTCTGAATTTCTTAGACAGCATGCCAACAAAACCTTCATACATTTTTCATCTTGATTTTATCATTGAATATATGTAATAAAATATATTTGTCATTTTGTGGGCCCAATTCAATTATCGGATAAGAGGTAAGTGCAATATTAAAAAGTTTGAAGATCATTGATGGTGATCCTGGTAACGCGAAGACACATACCACACGACTTCTTATCCATCTGTAGCATGAAATTATCCCCATCATGCATAAACTGGCCTTGAAGGTATACATCTTAAAAAAACATGTCCAGCATTCGTTCAAAAACGACAGATCTGTGAACATTTTTTAGACTAACCATTGACTATGTAAATGATTCTCATGAATTTGAATTTATTCTGAGGAATTTGTATGTTATTTGCAGTGATTAATTTGAGCCGGGGCTTTCCGGTGCTAAGCACCAGCACTTAATTGGTTTCCGGTACTCGGCACCAGCACCTAATTGTCAACACCATACTTAGAACAGTCTACCACATGGTGGTGCTGCTCATCTAATTTAGAGATGAGCAGAACAACGGTTGTTTAAGAATACAATATACATTAAAATTGCAAATACCTGCCTCCCCAGTCACTCCAATACCTGCCTCCCCAGTCACTCCGTTAGCTTTGGGGACCTGAAATAATCTGAACTGTCGCAGTTACATGCGAGAGAGATGGTTAGTAGTTGTTTTGCAGCGATGACAAGGGCGATAGGTGGTGCAAGCTGCAGTGGCCTCCTGGTCAGAGCCCTGGCACTTATTTTACAAATTAAGCACTGGTTATTTGATTCCATGAGGAAATTGGCAAAATAGTGTACCTTGGCCTCCCGAAGAAGAGTATTAGCAAGTTTCAAAATATACAGATCCAGGCCACTGAAGCGCTGCTTCATATGAACAAATTTTGCCACGTATCAGACATTCTATGGTAGGTACATGCACATTCAGTTAGGAAGTAGATCTTGTTCAAAGTTGCCTGCTTCATACTTTGAGTCTTTTAAACATGTAGAACATCTTTTCTGATCAGAACATTTGCAAAATACACTCCCCAAAAAAATCTGTGGTCAGTGAACCAACTTCTGCTAGAAATTCTGAAATACAAGCTGAAGAAATGTGGAACTGAGCATTTCATAAGCAGGAGGGGCCATATTTTGGAATATCCTCACAATCATATTAAAGACTGAAACACTGAATGTTATTTGAAGTTTGGCGGAATGGGTACGCTGTCAAAAAATAGAACATGTGCCATTTGTATATTTGGAGTGCCATTGACAATAACACACTTGTAAATCAGTGGACTGAACATCTGCATGTTTGTGGAGGAGTACCTTCTCCAACAAACTCTAAAATATCATAAAAAGCTGAAAACCTAGGCCTTTAATAACCATCTTTCATTCCCCCTTGGCTTCTCATTACATCAAATTAGGCAATTACTTTGCACCAAGTGACTCCTTTAGGGGAATGGTGCTCTTTACAAATGGCTCAAAATGAAATAAAATAAATATAATGTAAAACTGGCTCATGTGGTTAAACACCCCTGAAAGTAAAAAGGAATGATTGCATAAAAGCACTCATTTAAATCAACTCTATGGACTAGCCCCTCCCAGGGTGAACCATTTCAGGTTCAACTGGCAACCTGTTTAATGGAAATAACCATATTTTGTGTGGTATTCCCCCAATTTTTTTGCTTTCAATTTCTGAACCAGTTTTTGTTGGCCATAGGACTCTGCCCACTTTGCTCCTACTACCAGTGATAAAGTGCTTGTGCTCTACCTTTTAAACATGATAAAAATGGCGTGAACCCAATTGGCACATTTAAATTTACTTACAAGTCCCTAGTATGTTGTACTATATGTACCCAGGCCAGTAAAATAAATGCTACTAGTGGGCTGCAGCACTCATTGTGCCACTGTTAGACCTGTCATCCTTAGGGTGTTCTAACCCCAACAAAATTCTGGCTTACTTCCTGTGTTTGCCTATTCTTTTTGTTGGCCTTAGGACTCTGAGCACTTTACCACTGCTGACCAGTGCTTAAGTTCATGTGCTCCCCCCCCCTACACTTGGCAACATTGGTGTATACCCAATTGGTATATTTAATGTAGGTGTAAGTCCCTTGAAAAGTGGTATACCATATACCCAGGTCCTGTAAACTAAATGCTACCTGTGAGCCTGCAGCAGCTATGGTGCCACCCACACAAGTAACCTTACAAACCTGTCTCAGGCCTGCCATTGAAGGGCCTGTGTGTGCAGTTTATTGCCACTTCGACTTGGCATTTAAAACTACTTGCCAAGCCTTAAACTCCCCTTTTATTACACATAAGTCACCCCTAAGGTAGGCCTGAGGTAGCCCATAGTGCAGGGTGCTGTGTAAGTAAAAGGTAGGGCATGTATTTTTAAGTTTTGCATGTCCTGGTAGTGACAAACAGCTAAATTCATTTTTCACTACAGTGAGGCCTACTCCTCTCATAGGTTAACATTGGAAATTCCTTAACACACTTTAAAGCTGTCATTCCATATTAGAAAGGAGAAGCTGGCTCATGTTTATATCTGTGGAGTGGTAATAATACATTCTCTTTGCTGGTAAAGTTGGATTTACCATTACTATTTTAGAAATGCCACTTTTAGAAAGGGGACAGTTCTCTGCTCTTACCGCTCTATGTTTTTGCAGCCGGTCTCCAGTACACGTCTAGGGTGGATGACACCTACACTTTGTTCATTCCCTCTAGACAGCCACAAACACAGGAAGGTTAGGTGTGTCTGAGTACTCACTTTCATTCTGATGCCTCTTCCTGGGTAGGAAGGGAAGGAGGGACTGACACTCACATCTGTATAGGTAGTGGCCTGACCCCATACAAATGGCTGATTACCCCCCACCGATAGTCTGGAGCCAGGGCTGAGGAAGAAAGTATGCTTGTGCACTTCAAAGACACTTCTTTAAAGTCACCCCCACTTCAAAGGCACATTTTGGTATAAGTACTGGGTCACTGACCCCACAAAATCAGACCCTTCTGGACATACAAATGGGCTCTGTCAGAAGAACTGCTGCGCTGCATCAAGGACTGACACTCTGCTTGACTGCTGATCTGGAAGGCCTGCTTTTCTCTTGTCCTGACTCTGCTGAGGATAGCTGGATTCTACTTTTGCACCAAAGTGATCGCCAAGGGCTTGCTGACTTGCCTGCTGTTGCTTGAGACTCTGGGATATCAAAGTCTCTTCCCCCGCTCCTGTGCCTGCTTCACTGGAAGTAGACCCAGATACTTGCATCACAGAGATCGATGCATTTCCAGTCTGCGTCTATCAGAAACGGCGCATCAACCCAGTTGTGCCAGTATGCATCGCCTTGAGAGCCCGACACATCGGAACTGCACATTTTGGCGACTGCAGTGTGGAGAGATCAACGCTTCCTTTGACTGCGTGGAGAAACCCAGGACATCGCACTTCAGAACCAACGCATCTCAGCTTGGCGATTCATCTATGGAACCGACGCACCGCCACCACTGCGGGATCAACATCAACGCATCTCTCCACGCATTGCTCGACTGCGCCCTGTATCTTGCTGTTGTGACGAGGATAAGGTACTTTGTTCATCGAGACCTGTGTGGGTCCTGTAGCTTTCTCCATCGCGTTGTCCCAAATTATTGACTTTGCCCCAGTCCAGCCCGACCAGAAAACCCCCATTGGTGCTTATTGCTTCTAAGTGCTAGAACTCTTCTTAATTTTTAAAAATTCATAAGGCAACTTCTACTTATTGGAGTTTTGTTGTTTTGATATTAATTTATTTATAAAATTCTTGTCTATTTTTCTAAATCAGGTTGGAGTCTTTTTATGGTGTTTTCATTGTGTTACCGTATGTGTATCTCGCACAAACACTTTACACATTGCCTCTTTAGATAAGTCTGACTGCTCTGTGCCAAGCTACCAGACTGTGGGCACAGGTTATCTTTAAGTGTGAATTTAGCTTACTATGACTAGAATTGTTGTTCTTGCTTGGACAGGATGCATCTCTCTGCCAACCAGAAACCCTATTTCTAACAGCCACCCTCTAAAGTAGCACTGTAAAACAAGTCTCAAAGATTGCCAATGCAGCTTAGGTGCGCAGTTTTAAACTGCCATTTCAACCTGGCAAAATCAACCTTTTGTCAGGCCTAAAGCTTTCTTTTCAATATTTATAAGTCACCTTAAAGATAGGCCCAAAATGCCCATGGGGAAGGGTGCATGCTATGTAACAAGTAGTACATGTAAATTTAATGTTTTACGTGTCCTGGCAGTGAAAAACCTCCAAAGCTGTTTTTCACTGAGGAGAGGCTGCCACTCCCATAGGAAAACACTGTGTTACACTATCACCCCTGGTAACTTTTACCCCATTGGTTAGGGAGTGGCCAAGCATTTCCACCACCCACAGGCTGGCACTGTGCATAAATGTGGCATTCCCAGTACACTCCTCAGAACACTCCTGGGCCAGTTGAGATTCCGAAAAAGGACTCCTGCTGTCTGAAGAACCTGAAGGAACTGCCCAGCTGACCAGTTCCAACTTGACCTTTCTTAGACCCTGATGTTGGCCTCTATTGGAGTGAGACCTAACCACAAAGTAGTGCTCCCCCAGGCCCTGAACCCTTGGCTGGTGTTAAGGTGTACTCTTCCTGTCCAAACTGTAAAATCTGGGACTTAGAAACTTTTTGCCAACTTTCTGTCTGGAGAACCGATGGAGACCAGGATCGGCATTCAAGCCACAGACCGAATCACTGGGTGACCTCAGCTTGCTGATTTGCCCCACTGAAGGAGATCTGACTTTCAGAAAGTTTTCTTAATCTGAAAGTAGAGGGCTTCAACAGAACAGATGCCAAACAGCAACCATTCTACTTCGAGGCATTCCTGGGCAGACAAAACACACAAGATGATGGACGGAATGCTGCACATTGGCAAACATTCACCCCCAGTCACAGATCTGGGTTTAATCCATCGTTATTTTGCTTCACCACGCCACCCCAGTTCAGACATAGCCATATGCAAATCAGTCTTGACCCTGTGCCTCATGGGAACAGTCCAGACCGAACTGCCAAGCCATGTCTTCCCTGGACCGGAATCAAGCATCCTAGGACCGGTTTCTGGCTATCAGCCTTCATCAGCCAGGATAGCTTGACTCCAGTGGCGTAGTGAGCTGGGGACCCACGTCTGGGCATACCCTTCCCATTAGGGCGAAATGCAAAACACACAAGATGATGGACGGAATGCTGCACATTGGCAAACATTCACCTCAGACTTCGTTCACTCAGATCTTTCCCACCTTCGACGACAACAGCACCGGAACTCTTCTGTTCAGCAACCCGAAGTTGTATAGACCCACTTCGGATCCAGCCTGCAGCTTGCCCCACCTACGGCACAATGACAGAACTTAGAAACGTTTTTGGAGCAAAAGTGGTTAAGTCAACCTTCCACCTGGTCCCTGCATCAGACCGGTGATCCTTTGCAGTAGAAACGAAGTTCTAAATTTTGCTACATAAGAGCTGGCCAATGACTCCATCGGAACGCATACTGTCCTATCATGCTTTGCTGTTCTCTATAAAAAGGTGAGACTAAAATGGCGAGTCAGTATGACACTCCTGCTCGATCTACTTCCCCTCCTGATATATCTCTCATTTACTTTACATTCTTCGCATTGAGCTGGCGATACCCATAGAAACACTTATATCATCAGCACAACCTTCACCTGGTTTCTGACCTCTCCTCATCATGGAGGTCACCCCCTTTCAGTTTCTTGCATGAACTTATGTTGATTTGCTGCAACATTATAAATTCTGGAGCACTCAACTGCGGCAACCATAAAAGAACTCTGTACCTAGAAGTGAGAGTCAGGATAGTCCTGGAGAATCCAGTAATGTGCTTGATGTGATTCACAGTCTGTGAAAGGGACGAGCAGTGGCAAATATATATTGCACCTCAAAGTTCATTCCTGAAAAGAAGCAACCTGACTACATAAGAATATGGTTCCAACAGCAGTGCTGAAAAAGAAGGGTGTCAATAGAAATGTGCCTGAAACATTTAACTTATAATCAAATACATACAGAATAGGGTGTTCCTCCTGTCTTATAACTGTAGTAATGGAAGCTTAGATGTCAAAGTGGTGTACTCTGACAGCACTCCCTATGCTTCTCAGTTCATTTTACCTTACTCCTATGATGTCTTATCTCTGTTCGGTCCCACTGCGCCAGTCACACAAAAGCTTGGGTAAGTAGGAAACAGATGAAACAGGATAGAAGAGCAGGGAGATAACCTGAAAGAGTGCCTTGCTGTGCCCTATTTTTGGTTCCCTGCTCCTGTGCCATATCACTCAAAAACAAGCATTAGCAAAACCAATAGAGCTTGCCTATGTGAGAACTTTTGGCTTTGCCAATGTCTTTTAGTTATGTTGTAGAGCAGTTTGGCTACTGCACAACGTTGCAAAAAGTTATTTTAAAAACATTTATAAAAGTTTTTTTTTTTTAAAGGCTGGGATGCAGGAAGCTAAAAAAATGCCAGTTCAGGTTGAGAGGCAACAGTGGCAAGTGGAGGGTTGGGGTGGGAAGGAAGTAGCAACATGGACTAGGGGTGGTGGGGTGTTAGAAGCAATGACAGGAAAAATAAATAAAACAAGCATTTGCAATGCAATAGGTCTCGCATTTACGTGCGTTTGGGCTATTGGCATTAGAAATGACAATGCCTTTTATTTATGTGTTGGTTTTTAAAACATAAATAAAAGGCATTGTCATTTACAATGGTAATAACTTAAAGGCGTGCGACCGCCTTTTTTAAAGATAAAGTGCGGAAAAATCGCAGATCTCGCAATGGTGACCCATGTAGGCATCAACAAATCATATGTACTAAATAAAAGTGAAGGCGCGCATGGCGCGCTGAATGTTGCAGGAAAGCACGTTGCAGAAAAGCACTCGTGCCTGCAGTACCAGAAACTCATTAAAGAAAATAGTGCTTACAGACGAAATAAGAGGTACCGTATAACAACCGAAGTAAAAGGGCCAGTCCTCATGGGAGGTTGCAAATGAAGACAGGGCGGTACTAAGGAGGGACTAACAAGCCTATTGACTAATCAGAAGCCTGCATTTATTAAGGACAGTGACACAAGCCAAATGAAAAATATGGGTGGAGAGTGGGCGGGGCTTCAAGTGCATACTCTAATACAGCATGGCTCGCAGAGCAGCGCATGTGCTGCCCAGGCTCGACCTAAAAAGTGGAAGCCAGAAAGGAGCTGCAGCGAGCCAACAAATTAACAGGGAGAGCTGAGCCAAGGGTGTAGCTGAGCTCTGAGAGCTTGTGCACGAGCTGAGCCCTGAAAATAGTTGGCATCTAAATCGTGCCATAAACATGAAGTGAAAATATGATAGTCTCCTTAAAATGAAAAATAGGTATTTCTTTGCCATTAAGTAGCTTTATTCACCTTAATACATCAGATTATCTTTGTACAGCACACACCCTGAATTCACATATTGGAAGGTCCTATGTGATAACAAAGAAAAAGGAAGCTCTGTAAAATAAAATATTGGCCTAGATAACAAAATTTGATCACGTGGTGAAGCCAAGTTTGGTCCCAGATTTTCTGGTTTCACAATATGCAATTCCCACACCAGACGGCTACCTCTTTCTCTCCTTTTTAACACAAAAGGTGTATGATTTGTTTTGAATTATTGGCGCATGATGGTAGAGCGTGGGTGACAGGCAGAGGCAACATTAAAGCTCTGCTTCTTTTGGCCTCAAGGGTCCAAGAGGACCTCGAGCTGAGCCGGAGCCAGGCCTCTGGCTTGAGCTTTAAGTGGCTCGCACGCTTCTAGTACAAGGGGGAGTGAGACAACGGACAGCACGGAAACATGTTGCAGACAGAGGGAGCAGCACAGAAGCTTTCATTTGTTGCAAGCACTGAGGCTGTCAGCAGCACAAGGTACCGGAAACTGCCAGCAGCAGGGGCACCAGAGCTTGATAGAAGGAGAAAGAAGAGTATGTCAACCAGGTGGATGAGAATGTCAGCAGGAGGGAGGAGAGGCTGTCAGTAGGAGGGGGGAGAGAGACATTATCCAGAGGGAGACACAGTTTTCAGCAGGAGGGGGACAGGCTGTTAGAGATAGTGAGTCAGCCTATCAGCAGGAAAGGTTGGCAGCAGGAGGGAGGAGACACCATGAGCCAGAGGAGAAGAGGCTTTTCAGAAGGAGGGAGGAGAGGCTGTCAGTGACTGGAGTGAGCCTCTCTTCAGGAGGGAGGAGAGGCTGTGAGACAGCGGGAGGAGAGTCGAGGGAGAAGTCTGTCAGTCAGAGAAAAGAGACATTGTCAACAGGAGGAAAGAGAGGCTGTAAGTCAGCAGACGAGTTGATGTCAGCGCGAGGGAGGAGAGGCTGTCAGCAGGAGGAATTAAAGGCCGTCAGCAGGAGGGAGGAGAGGCTGTCAGCAGGAGGGAGGAGAAGCCGTCAGTAGGAGGAAGAAAAGGCTGTAAGTGATAGAGGTGAGCTTCTCAGCAGGAGGAAGAAGAGGCTGTCAGTGATAGGAATGAGACTCTCAGTAGGAGAGGCTGTGAGTCAGCGGGCAGAGAGACAGATAGTAGGAAAAAGAAGTCTGTCAGATAGAAAAGACACCGTCAGGAGGAAAGAGAGGCTGAGAGTCAGCAGGAGGCGAGACTGTCAGCGGGAGGGAGGTGAGGCTGTGAAAGGGTGGTACTGTCAGTGGAAGGGTGGTTCTGTCAGCAGGAGGGAGGAGAGACTGTGAGTCAGAGAGAGGAGTGGCTGTAAGTCAGCAGGAGGAGATGCTCTCAGCAAGAGGGAGGGGAGGTTGTCAGTTATAGGGGTGAGCCTCCCGGCAGGAGATGCTGTCAGCAGGAGGGAAGAGAGGCAGTGATAAGAGAGAGCCTCTCAGCAGGAGGGAAGAGAGGCAGAGAAGCACACGAAAGGGTGGCAGGTAAAGAGGTGTTTAGTGTCTGCGCAAGCGGGGAAGCAGGTGTGAGAAGCACAGTCACTGGAGACACAAGAGGTGATATGTTAGAAGCTGCAGAATATTCTGACACAATCGTGTCTCACCAGCTCGTCTCCAGCCTGCTGTCCACCAATCTCTCTATCGCCTCCCGTCACAAAAAGCCGTCCGGTTCACCTGCAGTCTCCTGGGCAGAGAGTGAACCCCACTCCTGTGCCCCACTGAGCCGTGACGCACCCGGACTTGAACCCAGGTGGTCAGTGGCTCTAGCTCCCTCTATCCCTGGACAGCTGACCCGGTATAACTCCCAGCACCCAGGCCGGCAGGCAATGTTGTGCTACGGTAGCCCGGAAGGACCAGGCCATGCCCACCCTGCCCTCCACTGAAGCCTGAGTGACGCCATCTTACGAGGGGAACAGAAGTGACGAACCCGGAGGATAACAGGTCAGAACAGAATAACAAGACAAACCAGCTAAAGACTAGGGGTGAAACAAGCAGTAGGGCAACACCAGCTGTATCTGTTGAATCCACAGTTAAACCAGCGACGTCGTAGGTACAGGTAGTCTGTAAAAAGGAACCATGAAAACAAAAAATATTTGCAATGCTATAGGTTTCGCATTTAAATGCGAGACCTATGGCATTGCAATCAAATGACCGCCATTGTCCTGGCTGCTTTGAAAGTGAAAGCAGGCATGGCGTGCTGAATGTAAGCGAAGCACGTCCTCGTGCCTAATGTAGGAGAAGCTCAATAAAGAAAAAAAAGTACACGTACCGTGTAACAACCAAGGAAAGGGGCCAGTAGCCATGGGAGGATAAAAATGACGACATGGCCGTACTAAGGAGGGACTAACAAGCCTATTAAGGAATCAAACTCCAGCATTTACGAAGGATAAAGACACACGCCAATGAAAAATATAGGCGGGGCTTCTCCTCCGTACTCTACCTCCAACAGATCGCCAGAGCAGCGCTTACGCACTGGCTTAGGCTCGACCTAAAAAAGTAGAAGCAACACGAAGGGAAGAAGAAAAAAAGAAAAATAGTACCTCAATCACAACGCAAGCAGTGGAAGGACACTAATCAAGATGAAGCAATCAGTATTTAGCCCATGCTCCACATGAAAGAAGAGTAAGTGAAGCCAGCAAGCACTGTCCAATTATGAGGCAGCAAGTAAGAGTTATAATGAAGCCAATGTACTGTGAGCAGTCGGCAGGCTCCAAGCCCCTTCTAAAATGCAATATCTCTTTTAAATGACTAGCACATGCATTGTCGCAGGCGTGACCTAATGGCTAGACGGTGTTGGGCATATTGATTTGATATACACATTTTGTGTAGTGCATCGCTGACTTCTAACTTTCATCTAGTACCACAGCTCAAATTCAGAATCAAGGAAGTGAAACACAGGGACAGATGGTGCATACAAGGACGGGTTATAAAAATATTGCATTTATGTGGAGGAACACACCACGCTCACAAAAGAATGCAACCACTACTTCATTTACTTACAAACTAAAATGTTCTTAATCAATGTCACAATGTAAAAATATCACCTTGGCCAGAGAAACTCAACCCACACTCAATTGACATCACACCCCGCAAGCTCATGCCTTTGGACCTCATGATCTGCATTCTGTCCACAAATGTTTATTAACCTCACAGTCATGTACTTTTCAACCTGGGCTGCTCCTACATTTGGCTCATGAGCAAGGGAACCAGGTCATCCCCCATCGCCTTGCTTTTATCTTCACTTAAATCTTCCTCCTAGCTAAATCCCTTTAAGGCAATGTTTTCAGGATTTTGGCAGGGACAGTCACAAAATTTGTAACACACAAATAAAAGCACATACCACATGGAGTTAGATACTAACCTCTTGGCCCCTGCTGCACAAATCTCTATAGTGTTGTGTCCCCCTCCATATTCGCAGGCATGGGTTCTAAACTCACTATCAGTAACATATGGCAAGATACAAGGACAGGTGTGGGGTCTGTCTGGGCTGGAGCTGCTAATCTGTCTCCTGTGGAAAAAATATGTCCTCTGGGAGTGGTGCAGAGTGGTTTGAGACTGTGCAAGTGATAAAAGTTGTATTTCACATTGTATGGCTAAGACAAGGTCAGAGAACACTTTTTTTGTTTCACAATGGGTGGTGGCACAACGAAAATCGAGTGCAGAGAGCAACGAGTGAAACATGAGATCTGTGCCACGGGGGGTTGACTCTAAAAGACCAGATGGAGAAATTGATGTGACCATCTTGATTAACTTCCTAAAATGAAGTGTGCGTATTTCTCAGTGTCTTACACCTATACTTTACACCCCAGAGTGAGGTGAGGGATGGCTTTCAATTCAGTTTCAACCACCCAACTCATTTTTCGAAAACTTGAGAATTACCATGAAATGAAATCGTGTACCAGACAAAAATGTTTAGCTAGAATGGAGGCTGCAGACTATTGTACACTAATTTGTATGTTAAATTATGAGCTAAATATGTTGCCAATCGACCTTTCCATCGCATCTAATAAAACAGCATGGCCTGTGTCTCTGAATACAGATTGATGTCAGCACTTTTCAATCCAAAGCGATGCCTGTGCTTACGGCATCATTATGCAAATGACCCATTTTATCTTGCGCTGATTGAGGCGATCACCTTCTCCCTGCACAGCAAATGGTTTTTGGAGCAGTTTGAGCCTTCATTTGCATATTTATTCCTCCTCTTCTCTCCTCCCAGAACCTCATCGAGCCGTCAGAACAGCTGAACAATGCAAGTCTTAGCTCATTACAACATCCAACAGAAATATTTACTTCCTGCAGAGCAAACGAGGCAATGGAAATATGTAAAACATTAGCCATCATATGCTTATTGCCAGCATATATTCAGTAATTAACAGCCGGATGCCCCAGGGGGCAATTTCAGTGGAAAACAAGAAAGGGAGCACTGTGCTGATTTACTCAGTTAATTATATTCCACTTGTAAACTATCTGTGTATGACAAGTGCCCTGAGCCCACTAAAGCTGTGACAGGGTCGGACTGGGGAGAAAATTGGGCCCAGGCACCAAAACAAAAGTGGGCCCCATTAGTGAATTTGATGGCTAAAATCAAATTGGGACAGTTTTTAACACGCAAAACACATGCTGTATAACAGTTTTGCAAGGTGTGGTAGACTGCATGCATTTCTTCTTGCTGCAGGCAATGTTTGTGGTAAAATCAGGAAAATCAACATGAAAGATTGGCCCACCAGACCATACATCATGGTCACAGACACAAGACTCGGCTCGCGCACTGACCTGTCAGAACAGCCCATCTGGCACGGCCTGATAGGTGCATAGGTCAGTCCAGCCATGAGCTTTGAGGAAAATGGCACAAAACCCAAAACTGACCTAAAGTTTGGAGCTTATGGAAGGAACAGTGGCCTAGAGTTGTGGACTAGTGGCTGAGATGCCGACTTTGGAACCTGAGAGACAAGGGTTCTAAATCTGTCTTCGACTCATCCCTGGAATTATGAGGTGCCTGACAAATCACAGTTTTCCGAAGTCAAAAATGGTGAAATTCCATTCTAACTGAGAAATGTATAGTGTGTAATTCACATATGCAAATCTCTCACTTGATGTACAGGATCTGTCCCACCCCTCCTCAAAAAATGTATGGTTGTCTGCCATAGGCCAGATAGGGCCATGGCGATGAACTCAAACCTTGTGTCAGAAAAGGTTTTAGAAGCTGCATCATATACCTTCCAAGAATGAGTGTGTGAGTGATTGAGTGTATAATGAACCTGATGGGCCTGAGGGAGCAGTAGCAAAGCAGAGGATACAAATTCTAGGAGGAATTCCAGGGACCATCTCATGAGCAGGTGTGCAGAACTGAGCCCCTGCTTCTATGAGTTTGCACTGTCTAAAGTGCATACATTTTACATGGAATCTCTCAGCGTTAGTGTGTGATTTTCAGACAGATTAAGTCGGAAACAGCGAGCTGTGGTTGCCCCTCTCTGTTCTAAACTGTACAGTCTGCAGCTCATGAACTATCGCAGAGAAATTCTGAGTTAAGTGTATGTGCTTTAGACAGTGCAGAAAGATAAAAGCAGGCGCTCAGCTTGCCCTGAGCCAGGACACCTGTTCATAATCTGGCCCTTAATTAGACTTATCAAAGGTTATAGGTGGTTTTTAGGAAGTCGAATATCAACGTTTTGCTGAACTCCTGCTGATTACAAGCCAATAGTAAATGCGGATGTTGAATCATTGGTCTTCTTGAAAGCACTTAAAAAAGTGCGTTTTGTATGTAGCTTTGCCGGTGAATGGCTGTGAAAAGGTGACAGGAAGCAATGGGACATATGAGGGAAATACATAGGAATTTATTAGGGATATATTCTGTGCCACTTGTGACAAGAATCCCCAAACATGTTTGACCCTAAACTAAGGCTGAAGTTGAATCCTAATGTTAATGCCTACTTTAAAACCAGTCCCTCACAGTTTTAAGCCTCAAATTGACCCCTTGCTGAACCCCAGTTCAATCTCTCTCAGGTTCAGTTTAGGGTCAATTTGAGTCCAAAACTCAGTCCTGGATGAAGTCTAATGGGAATCCAAAAACTAACAAGCAATTTTCCCTGGCACTAAAACTAAAGCTAACCACACGTGTATCGGATTTAAAAAGAATGCAGACTTTTGTTTACATTTTTAGCTATTTCGGGTAAACAAGTGCTTAACATATATTTTGGACAAATTATTTCAAAATTAGAGTACTAAATACTATATTAAATCCCAAGACTACTTATGGATTCAGATAGCATCTGACCACTTGTCTTTGTCTGCATAGTTTCAGGAAGACTCACACTGCTGCTCCTGGATAACAGAACTACTAACTAAGGGATTTAAATCTCACCACATGTGGACTAGCATCCATTGGTGATGCAGTGATAACATTCTTGAAATTAGTCTACAAAACACCATTTTAAGATGCAAGTAACATCATGGCTTCTGTAACTCTCCTGTCCCCTTTATAATTTAGGATATTTCTAACCAATTCATATTCTGACATTGAGACGACTACAGAAGAGGCCGATGGAGGACGTGGACTACTGTTTCGATCACCTGTCTCTCGCAGATGCAAGTCTTTATGTGGCAGTGGGCATGAATTCGACCTGATATTTTTGAATGGTGATTAATGACATTGGTTCAAAATACGTTATGGCATTTCGACATTCAGCCACCTTGCCTAAGGTCTACTTCAGACTAAAGACAATTTCCTTTATTTAATCTGTTCACTGTGTGTTTTTTCCTGATTCTGATTGTTCCCACACTTTTATGAGATAGATCTGTCCTAGTCTGTTCTTCATAACATAGTCATGAATTGCAGATATTGACATTATATTTTACAATTCTATAACATATGTAAAAGTGCTTCTATAGTTAGATTTCACTATGGCAGTTAATATTTCATGCCTCCCAGTGTCAGACTAGAGCTTTAATTTTATGTCAGAGCAGTCTTACACTTAAAGATCTGCAATAACATAAGGAGAGAATCCATTTTACACTGACTGCAGCACAGGTCAAAATTGAGGGGGCTTATTTACAAGCCCCCGGCCTTGCACCACTTGTGCGTCTTTTTTATCACATAAAAAGTGACGCACCGGAGGCCCAAGGGGCTTTTAAATAAGCCCCTAGGAGTCTAGAAAGTAAAAGAATTGGCCACACAAAGGGCCTCATGGAATTTCCTATAGGATGACAATACTCGCGTGACTTGAATAGCTTTATACAACTGTCAATGGTGTCTCTGCTAAATTTTAGACCTTTGTTTATTTTGCGTGTTTTTTAAGATTACATAATTAAAAATCGAAAGTGACAATCTGATTGAAAGGGCCATTGTTCAGGTAACATGTATATCAATATTATGTAGAAATGTTCTCCCATACTAGGGGCATAGTCTGCATTTCACAATTGTTGTTAAATTAGAGTAAACGAGTAAAGAGTTTGGCGGAATTTTAAGTGAAAAGATAGCAATAAAGCATGCCCATGAAGAGGCAAGTGGAAACAATAGTTTTAAGATGAAAGAGTCACTATGGCAAAATTAACAAGCATTTGTAAATGCATTCAGTTTCGCCTACGTGATTAATAATATTTTTTTTGTAGTAAGTTGTTGTTTGGTGAATATTTGTGCAATATAAGATTTTGAAATTCTGTTAAAGTGTAAGGAGTTGTTTTTAAGAAAGCACATATATTGTGTTGTTGCTCGTTTTATTAAAAAGTAGGGGCATTAGGCAAATGGAAAGCAGGGGAGCAGGATGTAAGCCCCTTTTAAGATTTACATTAAATACAATAGATTTCACTGGGAGGGGATTTTAACGCTGTGCTGGATGTTTCTCTTGATCGCTCCTCCCCCCCCCCCCTGAATCGCACTACGGCCTCCTCCAACGCACAGCTGTTGCGAACCTGGATGGGCCATTGGGCACTCTCCGACATCTGTCGAGATCGTCATCCGCATTCCCAAGTTTACCCCTTCTATTCCCCGGTTCACGACCTGCAAGTGTGCTTAGACCGCATGTTAACATCCGCTGCTTTACTCCCCCTGATACAGTCTACTGATTACCTGGGCCGGACACATTCGGATCATAATCCACAAATAATGCTTCTGGCTTGGGAGTTGCAACTGCCTCCGACCCCGGCCTGGCGATTGCAGACAGCGGCCCTGGAAGACCCCGTATGTCGAAGCTCGCTGGAGACTGCAGTGGCTAGTTATTTCGAGCTCAACACGGCTTCCACGGACTCAACTCTGACTGAGTGGGAAGCTTTTAAAGTTGTAGTTAGAGGTCATTGTCTGGGGCAGACTTGGTGTATTCGCAGGCAGCTAGACACATCACTGTCAGCTGTTGAAAGACGCCTGCTCCAACTCGAAACACGGACCGTCTCTCATCCGGACCAACAAGGGCGACTGGGCGATGCCCATGCCGAAATGAGGGCACTATTGGAGAGACTGCGGTGCCATAACTATTTGGCGCACTCGGCCCGTTCCCACTCCACGGCAGACAAGGCAGGGAAATTGCTGGCCTACTTGATACGGCAAGAACATCCCCAGCGCCCAATACAGATGTTAATAGATGACCACGGATGTGTGCGGGGTACTCAGTGGGACATTCACGCAGTAATGACGGAACACTACACTAGGCTCTATGCGACCCGGCAGGTAGGAAACGGCCAAAGCGTGGAGTCATTCCTTGATACAGTAGAGCTGCCCACTCTCACAGTTGATCAGTTCCTTGAGTTAGACTCCTCATTGACGGAGGATGAAATAAGGGACGCACTGCGATCTCTGGCATCCGGCAAGACACCGGGTCCTGATGGACTCCCGATGGAGTTCTTTAAGACCTATGCGGAAAGATTAGTACCCCACCTGCACTCGCTGTACACCGAAGCAATCACTGATGGGATTTTGCCTCCGACCATGCGCACAGCTAACGTGGTCTCTCTATTGAAGCCCGGCAAGGACCCCACATCCCCTGGTTCCTACCGACCGATTGCAATACTAAACACGTACTATTAGATTCTGGCAAAAATTTTGGCCAGTAGGCTGGCTCCGCTTGTTCCTGACTTGGTACATTCCGACCAGAACGGGGTTGTTCCCCAGCGTAATACCACTTTGAGCATACAACGCTACTTCCGGGTAGCAGAGTACGCCCCTATTAATTGGCCTCGCTCGGGTTGCATGGTGTTGAACCTCGAGAAGGCCTTTGATTCACTGGCTTGGAATTTCCTTTTCGCTGTCCTGGCCCGCTTTGGTTTGGGACCATACTTTATTAGTATGGTACGAATGCTCTACCGCAGCCCGACGGTCCGAGTTCGAACGGGGCCCTATATCTCGGATCCCATTCCGTTGCGACGAGGGACCTGGCAGGGATGCCCACTGTCTCCTCTCTTGTTAGCGCTAGCAGTGGAACTGCTGGCGGCTCATGTCCGCGCCCATGTTGACATGGGTATTGCTCTAGGGGATGGCACGCACACTATTTCATTGTTCGCGAACGACCTGTTGTTGTATGTCCGTGATCTCCACAACATCCCGCCCTCTCTGGATCAGGCCCTAAGTCATTTCGCACAAGCCTCGGGACTGCGGGTTAACGCAACAAAATCTATTCTCTCACCTTTCCTACTGGAGACCCCTGACCCGGGATATGTCCTGGGGGGAACCCCAGTAACGTGGTGCATAGATCCTTTCCGATATTTTGGGGTGCGTGTATACCGCACTAAGGCAGACCTATTCGAAGGGAACATACTTAGGGCAACCGCAGCCATTCAGTCACAAATGAATTTCTGGACAACCCTTCCGCTGGCAATCGCCGGGAGGATTGCTCTCATTAAAATGGTAGCCCTCCCCCGCCTCCTCTACTATTTCACCACTATACCTATTAGTATCTCCCCTCCCTTCTTCAGACAATGGGAGAAGGTGGTGAGGGCCTTTATATGGGGGACATCAAGACATAGGGTGTCCATGGGGAAACTATATTTACCTGCTGAACTGGGAGGACTGGCGATGCCTAATTTCGAGCATTATTACTTGGCCTCCCAGCTGCAGTGGGTTGCCAGGTGGCTTTCGTCTCGATATTTAATGGACACAGCTTCCTTACAACCCCCACTAGCGCACCATGTATTGCTACAGATCTTCCACCCCTGCACGAAGCCCAGTCCCCCAGATACACTCCTACTTGCTGTAGCCTACAAATGCTTTTGTAGGAGCCTCTTCCTCACGAGAGCCACCACCCCATATGCACCCGCTATCCCATTGCTTGGAACACCTCAAGGGGACGTTCCCACTACAGCAGCCGAGTTACGACACTGGGCCTCCGAGGGCATCCAAGACACGGGAGATCTTTTCCAGGACGGCTCACTCATCCCATATCAGGAACTCATAGCGGAAGGGAACCTACGCCCGTGGCAGTTTTTATTGCATCGTGCGCTTATAGCTTCGTTATCATCTAAGTGGGGTACACTTGCTCAGGAGCCGCCTGCACACCACACATTGCAATACCTCCACGTGATGGGAACTGGGAGGCACTTGACACGGTGGTTTGCGTCCTCCATCCGTCAACACACGGAAGCTGATCTCACCCATCTGAGGCATCACTTGGAGGGGGCCTTGGGGAGGGCATTCACGGATAGAGAGTGGACTACGATCCGGGGCAGCCCGACATACATCCCGCGTAATCAGAGGTTTAAGCAAATCCAATTCTTTGTGTTACACCGGGCTTATCTCACCCCAGCTCACATTAATAAGTACTTCCTCCGCAAGGATGCGGCCTGCCCTCGGTGCGTCAGCTAGACGCCGAAATTCTTCACATGCTGTGGCATTGCCCGGTCCTAGAAGAATACTGGAGCAATGTGACAACCACACTGGCCGCCTGCACATCTCGCGCTGTTCCACCTAGATGGGAGGTGCACATATTACACCTATTCATCAGGAATAAAAAACATAGGGCTGCTACCCGTTTTCTGGACCTGGGCCTAATTGCAGCAAAACGCTTGATTACCAAGCGATGGAAATCCCCTCTGTCACCTCACACATTAGCCTGGCGCCGATCTCTACTTAACTGGGCTAGGGCGGAGGGAGTGGTACTGCGCAGGGAAGACATGCTGGGTCTCCGTATGTTCCCTCTGGCGTCTCAATGGGATACTATGGTGTCGAAGTTACAGGAAATGGTCTCTAACACTGGGGAACCCCGGGAGGAAATCCAGGACTGACACCCAATGCTCACCCTCCCCTGGTTATGGGTGTTGAGTAGTACTGACTTCCAAAGAGATAGGGCTCCCTCACATAATCCTGCTGTCACTGGGCCCTGATAGGGCTTGCTCACTCGGTTACACTAGGCACGACAGCAGGTCTCACGCGACTCCCTTACCCCTCCTTGGATTCAGTTGTCCTCATTTTGTTGTACCCTATGTCCACAGTTTGGTTTACGATGTGCCATGTATGAAATGTTTACAAGATGTCCAGTGGTCAGTTTTTTTTGTTGTTTTTTTTTTTAAACACCGGTACGCCATCCCTGCAGGCGCTGACCTGAGGCTCCTCTTAGTCTTGGTTGAACAACTCATCTGTCTCTTTTCTCTTACGGACTGGTTCTGGATAATGTAAAATTTGCAAGTAACTAACTATTGTTCTGGTTGTATGCTCAAAATATGAAAATTGTTAATAAAAAGATTTAAACAAAAAAAAATACAATAGATTTCACAAGGACAGCGTGAGCACTGTGCAGGCGAATCCTAAAAATGGTTTGGAGTAATCCCAGGCTCGGTGCTGCACCACTTCAAAATGTTAAGGGCCACCAGTGGCTGTGCAAAAGTTCAGAGTCTAGACTCCAGGTGGTGCAGGATCCGAGGAGCGAGGAGCTCATGATGCAAGGAAGAAGAGGAGCGAGTGATAATGAGGTGATAACATACACTTGGCTGAAAAGAAAAGAACAGGGTTACTGGCGCAACTTGAGTCCCCCGAAAGTCTAATTCTTTTCATCAAAAGCTACTCTAAAAACAAGCTGAAATGTTGCTAATAATATGCAAATATAAATCATATTTTATTCTTTACATCAATTATAAATCATTGAGGCACAATAAAATCTAGATCATTTGTTTTTGTGTCTTTTTTCGCACTGTCGATCATTCAGTATGTTTTGTATAAATGAAAAGAACAAAGAGGTCAATTCACTAAAAATATATATTATTTTTTAACTTCACTTTGTGTTTTTTCCTATTGTATTAGTGTGCAAGGGGAGAAGGAGTTAAGCAGTGGCACAAAGCGGTGTGCATGCTGGAAGTTGTAAGACTAAGCTTCCCCCCTGTTGCTTCCTGCAACAGTAGTCACTGCTGGTGGTATAAGTAATCATGTGTTTTTTGATGGATTGCACAGGAGAGCTTGATGCTGAACTTGGAGAGAAATAAAAAGGTGACCCGTCGATGTGCAGCAACAGAGTTAAGATAGTGTTTTGAGTGTTTGGCGCATATATTAGAAAAAATGCAAGAAATAAATGGTGTACGTTTACTGAGTTTTTTTTCCTTGCTGGCCTTTTAGCTCAAGCAAACGTGCAACAGAAACAAGAGGAAAACAAAACCTAGTGATTTGGCAGAAGAGGCAGGAAGAGAGGGGAACATCCCATACACAGAGGGAGAGAAGGGCGAAGGGGCAGTGAGTCGAGAGAGCGCCTGGTGTGGAGATATGATGATTGGGAGTCGAAGGGCAGGAAGACATCATGTGGAGAGACTATTGGAGAGAGGGAGGTGTGGCAGTGTCGGTAGTGATGTAAAGAGTTGTTACCAACAGTGAATGGCAGGTGAAGTTGATATCTTATAATGCAGGTATTAAAGATTGGGATGCATATCATTTAATATTAATAAACCAGGATTTCAAAATCGTTCACATTTTTATTGTTACTTGGATGTGGTTGTATAAAATAGCAAAGTGCTGAAAGCAGAAGAGCACCGGACGTGGGTTCTCTGACATACTTTGGCGTGCTGACAGACTCACAGACTGCTTTATAAAGTGTTTCCGAGGCAAACCTATTTCTTGGGCAGCGCTTTGATTCCTGCTAAGTGGTGGAGAGGTTCATTCTCCGCCCTGAGACGAGTCCGACTTTTGCACGGCAAAAGATATATAATAAAGGGTGGCTCAGCTGGTGAGACGAAGGCAGAGCCTTTGAGGCATGGCTTGTATGAAGCATGCTGCTAGGAGGTTGGAAGGTGTGCTAGCCTGCAAGGCAAGTGGGCAGTAGGCACGAGTGGATCTCATGAGATCGGCTCACCAGTTCTTTGCCTCCCTGCAAGCGTGTAACCTGCAGAGGCAGCAGTGATTAAAGCAACATGGAGAGTGAGAGGGTGGGGAAGGAGAGCTAAAGAAAAAACAAGCCTTCTTATCAGCCATTAATTGATTGAGTCACATAAAGCTGAAGACTGAGGAAGCAGCCACGAGGGAGAAGAACTGAAATCAAGCACTGTGCATGCAAAACCTTAAAAAAAAATAGTTCCACAAAAGGGGATGGAAACAGTACTTGGTCGCTGGGAAACTGATAAGAGAAGCACATGAGGAAAAACAGGAAACAGTATTCTACAGCCAATAGAAATGGAGGAAAAGTAAGTGGCAAGCACAGGAACCAATGAAAAGCAAGGAAAGCAATGGGGCGGGATGTAAGCCCCTTTAAAGATTTATATTAAATACAATAGATTTCACAAGCACAGCACAAGCGCTGTGCAGGCGAAACATAAAAACCACTGCTGGAAAATCGTGTTTTAGAGGGTATGCCAAAGAAGACAAGACATTCCTCAAGCATCCAATTCACAAGCCGATCATTGCAGAAATGTCTCTCCAAGAATGGGAAATGCTCTTCCTCCTCAGGATAGTCCTCCAGAACTGAACTACTACCAGGGAGGACCTGTTTGTAAAAAAGAATAGCAAATAATGCTCACTGTGGGTGTAATAATTGTGTGTGAGCACTATAGGATATTACATTGAAATGGTTTGTATGCATGAAAGGCAGATCTGAGGGTAAATCCCTCATCTTCACTGAAGTGACAGTGAAGATGAGGGATGATGTGATCTCTGTACCATAAGTTTGGGAGCAGGCATGCAGCTAAATGCAGAAACCTCTACTGTTTATTCAGCTGTTGGTTAGGTAAATTCTAAAGTTCCAGTATTGATATAAACATTACAGATATGTCAATTAACTGGACAAAGGAGAACGGAATGTCTCTTTGCAACTTCTTGGGTTATGGCATCAAAGATGCTTTTTTGCTGATTCGGTGTAACAACAGCAAATATAAATGGTAAAATGTGAGGTGATATATGCACATGGATGTCATGTGAATTGGGAAATAAAAATGGCAGCTGCCAGGCCCATCCAAAAAAATAAATGTAAAAAATAAATGTAAAGGACTGAAAGGCATACAGGGACTTACAGAGAAGTGGATTGGGAAAGCGGGTAGGGGGGAAGTAGCAAGGAGTGGGTGGGGACGAAGAAGCAATAGAAGCACTTGAGGCTGGGCCCGGGGAAGGACGTAAAAAGAAATAAAAAGGGAAATCCAGTGAGAATTTGGGGAAAGCATATGAGCTTGGGGGAAGGATGGGGGTACAAAATGGAGTGCATAAGCAGTGGATGTTTAGGGGAAAGATTTGGGAAAGAGCTAGAAAACGTGTACGCTCATTGAGTGCTGAAAGAAAAACATTTAGTTCCCAAATGTGAACAGTGGAAGTCATCCAATCATAAGGATGGTAAAGAGGCTATGCTCCAGTGGAATGACAAACACAAGAAGAGGAACTCAAGCCGTTGAATAAGAAACAAGCAAATGAGAGTGACAATCAATTTAATCAATGATAAGCAATGGGGGGGGGGCTCTAGATCCACTATCAGTTTTAGGTATGGTCCACAAGAGGAATTTCGCAAATAGACAGCTAAAAGCTGTCTGGTATGTGAACCCTAAAAAGACCTTATTATTTCCAACGGTTCTCTATACAATTCCATGCTAAAAAAAAATTAATTATATTTGTTTAGGTTGTATGATGGAACAACTACCACTTGAACAACTACAGTCTAAACAACTACTCCTTAACCACTACTTAGTCTAAACCACTAAAGTTTTAACAACAACTATCTTTTACAACTACTATGCCTTTACCTCGCTTGCCTTTACCCCATTAATGTATCTATTTTACTGGTAAGTATAAACCCATATGTATATATATATATATATATATACACACATGTATGTATGGGTAATGGTATGTACCTGTAAAACACTTGAATTTACGTGGTAAAGGCATGCATGCTAAAGATATATGCGTTGTAAAGTTAATATTGGTAAGTATTAACACTATATATATACACACACACACACCCCTATACTCACTATTAATGTTATAAAATCCCTTTCCACCCAAAAAACCTACACCCACCACAAACCTTTAAAATTCCCTTTCCACCCAAAAACCTATACCCACCCTAAACCCTACAAATTCCCTTGCAATCCCAAAAACCCATACCAACCCTAAACCCTAAAATTACCCTTGCCACCCAAAAACCCATACCCACCCTAAAACTACCCTTGTCACCCAAACACCCATACCCACCCTTAACCCTAAAAATATACTTACCACCCAAAAACCCATACCCACTAAAATTACCCTTGCCAACCAAAAACCCATATCCACCCAAAACCCTAAAATTACCCTTGCCACCCAAAAACCCACACCCACCCTAATCCCTAAAAATCCCTTTCCACCCAAAAACCCATCCCTACCCTAGACCCTAAAAATACCCTTGCAATCTCAAAAACCCATACCCCACCCTTAATCCTAAAATTACCCTTGCCACCCAAAAACCATGCCCACCCTAAACCCTAAAATTACCCTTGCAATCCCAAAAACCCATACCCACCCTAAATCCTAAAATTACCTTTGCCATCCAAAAACCATACCCACCTTAAACCCTAAAAATACCCTTGCCACCCAAAACCCATACCCACCCTATACCCTAAAATAACCCTTGCTACCCAAAAACCCATGCCCACCCAAAACTTAAAAAGTACCTTTGCACCCAAAAACCCATACCCAACTTAAATCCCAAAATTACCCTTGCCACCCAAAAACCCATACCATACCTTTAATACTTACCAAAATACTTACATTTTAAAGTAATTTTTTTTACTGCGAGTATGCCTTCACCTTTAATGCATTTACAACGAAATTCAAACACGTTTTCACATAATAAACACTATTTTAGAAAACGGTTTCCTAAACTTATTTTGTTAAAAAAAAAACATCCACTCTACAAAACCATATAAAATACAGCCATCCACCTTTTTATCAATAGTAATACATCTTTCATGTACAATCCAAGAGTGCCATCTACTGGCCAGAGGTAGTTGTAAATGCATTAGTGGTTAAAAGACTCGTGATTCAGGTTCAGTCGTTGTTAAGGAGTCGTGGTTCAGGCCCTTCGTTGTGAATGAGTCGTTGTAAAGGTCGTTTCCCATTTGTCTAGTATGCATTTTATTGGGTAATTATATTTTAAATAGTATCCTCAAGTAACTCCACATGGTTTGCCATTTTTAACGAATATTCTACAGTAATTCCATTTCATGCATCTTGATACTAGGCTATCATGTCCTCTTTGTTCCAAATAAACATTTAACAAAGCAAGAGGTCATAATCTCTTTCAACCCCCTGATCTACTCCTCTAGGTCCACCAAACTTCACCAGGCATAGGTTATTACTATTATATGGCTTATAGAACTTTGCAGCTCCAGGGAAGCAAAGTAATATCTAGCTCAATATCTAGAGTAATCTGATATTGTTGTATCATTAAGAATTGTTAGAACTGGGGGTCTCTAGTTGGCTGAGGTAGGTACCTTAGTCCAAATAGGGACCCTTGCTTCTAAGTCAGGGAAAGGAAGGACACCTTCTCAGATAGCCCCTGCTCACCCCCTTGGTAACTTGGCACGAGCAGCCAGGCCTATCTCCAAGGAAAATGTGTAAAGTATTTGCAACCACGCTCTCAGTAACACAGGGATAACACCACAAATGGACTCACCATGAGTTTAATAAAAAAATGTGAGAAGTTGGCCTGGCATATGCTGTCCACTAATTATAGTGGGCACCTTGCACCAGTCCAAACAACCCCTTATTGGAGATAGGTTAAAGACAACCTTTATTGAAAGCTATCCTAGTGGTAGCTATGGAGAGCAGCCTTCAGGCTAAGTCTTGAAGGAATGTAAAGCAGCTTGTTTTACCAGTCTATAATCTCTTGAGTGACCAAATGAAAGAGCACCACACCAGGTATATATTCAAAATATATGTATTTATTGCTAAACACACCCCTCTAGTCTCTTTATGAAGCTAGAGTTCGAAGTACATAAGTTATAAGTTATTTAAACACAGTAATAGCACAAATACACGTTTGGGCCCTAGGGGCGTACCAAACCATATACCAATAAAGTGGTATAAGAACCACGACTGAGCTAGACACTAGGCCTAGAGCCTCTAGAAGTGCTTGGACCACAAGGAACCACCCAAGGTAGTGACACAGGGGACCCACGGGGGACGCGTGCAGTGTAATTACACAGCCGCGAAACGCCGTTAACTTCTATGGAGAAAGTCGCGGTTTGGAAATTAAAGAAAAGGCACACTTAAAGTAGGACTTGGAGCAAACCCTTTGAGAACTAGGTCGTTCTAGAGTCTCTACCCACGGGAGCACCGGAGTACTCTTGTTACCTCACCCAGGAAGCCGGGTGCATAGGTGCCTTTCGGGGTCGGGTTTCGTCGTCGATTTGAATGGCGATCTGCTGCAAAGTGCTGCTGGCGACCAAGTGGAAAGTGTCCGGGTGGATCCAAAGGTGGATCGGAGATCTGAAGAACCTGAAAGCAGAGGGGACAGAGTCTGGGTCACTAGCCAGTGACCAGGAAGGCGATGAGCAGATGCCCACCGATGTCGAGTGCTTCAGGTAGGTTGACGGTCGTCTTGACTCTTCAGCCACGAGGTCCAGGAGGCGTTGTCGGTGACCAGGAGCAGGATTCGGGCTGGTACACAATGTTTGTCGAGTGCTGAGGTGTCAGCGACCGGATTGGACCCAACAAGCCTTGGCAACGGCAAGTCTCGATGAAGTTGAAGATTGACGATGATGCAGACCAGCAAGGTCTGAGGAACTCACCCAGCAAGGGTAAGTGAGGGCAAGCCTGGAGCAACCAGGGAGCCCAAGAAGAAAAGGATTGGCCTTCGTGAAGGGCTACTAGCCAATGGGCTAGCGACCGCGAAGGAGCCTCGAGACGGTGCACGTGGAGCTGGCTCACAGGACACTCGTGGAGTGGAGGCCAGTGATCTTCGGTGCAGTTGGTGCTGGAGGCTAGGGCTACTCAGAGCCCAAAGCACGACTTCGTGGGAGACCCAGAAGAGGATGCACTAGCAAATGCGTGCGGTGTTCAGGGGTCACGGTTCCACGTTACCCACGACAGCTACGGGCCTCAGCTTTGCTGGGGACTCAGGGCAGCCTCGGGAAGTCTGGAAATCCACCTCTGGTGATGCAAAGACTTCGGCGTCCGACGGGAGCTTAGGCGATGCAGACCGGACAATTGCTTCTTTGGTGCCTGCCAAGCAGGGGAGTCACTCCTTGACCCCAAGGGAGATTCTTCTGTCCTCTAATCTTGTAGTAGAGCGTCGAAGGTCCAGGATTCTGTGTCAGAGTTTCATCCAGGGATAATCTAAAGTCCTAAGGACTGGGTTCCTATACTTATACTAAGTTTAGGGGTTGGACACTACTCTGTGGCCCCACCTATGGGTGGGTCAGGGCAGAGGGGTGGCTACACCCCTTTCCCTTTGTCCAGTTCGCGCCAAAGCAGGGGCTGCAAGCCCTGATCCGGTTTGAACTGGGGTATGCACTAGGGACACCAAGTGTGCCCCCAGTGCAGGACTTCAAAGCACCCGAAAGTGCTCCCGCCCAGCCCCAATACACACTATCCTGTCTGGGGAGGTGGTCACACCTCCCTGGGACAGGTAACCTATTGTCCAGGCCTCCCCTGCCGGAGTTTTGTCCAGCAGCAGGAGGCCAGACTTGTGTCTGTGGCAGCAGCATCCATTTTGTGATGCCAGGGCTTTAGAAAGAAGTTACCGGCCAGGCCAGGGTTAACATGTCTCTCCCTCTAGAAGGGTGGAATGCTACCCCCACCACCAGAATTGGCGGGGGGGGGTAGTATTCCAAGATGTTTGACACCAAACACGACATGTTTCGGTGCAGCCATTCCAAAGTTAGCATTTAACGCGAGGTTATAATGCGCTTAAGAGTATATGGTCAGGCTGCACTACAAACAGCATCAGAGAAGGGTCTCCGAACGCTGCAGAGGGGCCCTGCTCATGCAGGGGCACCCTCTCACATAGGAACCACGCACTCTGCCTTCAGGATTGATAAGGCCTGCCATAGGAGTGACTTATAGGTTTATATGGGTGTATGTATATAGTGATATAGGTAACCTATATCACAGTAAGGAGTGCATGCACCACCTTACCCAGGCTGCAGTAGCAGACCTGTGGTGTCAGTTTGGATGGCCTTCCAGGGGTGGCATAATACATGCTGCAGCCCCTGGTAGGCCTCTGAGGTACCTATGCCCTGGGTACATAGTATACCATATACTAGGGACTTATAAGGGCACTCCAGATTCCAATCAGTGATGTGCCTAAGGCACATGGAAACCATTTTAGAGAGGAAGCAGCTAGGCTGGGGTTCTGATTAGCAGGGCCCCAGCCAGACTAAGGTCGAAAAGCATGCACCCCTTACTGTGATATAGGCTACCTATATCACTACATACATACACACATATAAACCTATAAGTCACTCCTATGGCAGGCCTTATAAATCCTGAAGGCAGAGTGCTTGGTTCCTATGTGAGAGGGTGCCCCTGCATGAGCAGAGCCCCTCTGCAGCGTTCGGAGACCCTTCTCTGATGCTGTTTGTAGTGCAGCCTGACCATATACTCTTAAGCGCATTATAACCTCGCGTTAAATGCTAACTTTGGGATGGCTGCACGGAAACATGTCGTGTTTGGTGTCAAACATCTTGGAATACTACCCCCCGCCAGTTCTGGCAGCGGGGGTAGCATTCCACCCTTCTAGAGGAGAGACATGTACACACCGGCCTGCCCGGTAACTTCTTTCAAGCCCTGGCATCACAAAATGGATGCCGCTGCCACAGACACGAGTCTGGCCTCCTGCTGCTGACCGAAACTCCGGCTGGGGAGGCCTGGACAATAGGTTTCCTGTCCCAGGGAGGTGTAACCACCTCCCCAGACAGGATAGTGTGTATTGGGGCTGGGCGGGAGCACTCTCTGGTGCTTTGAAGTCCTGCACTGGGGGCACATTTGGTGTCCCTGTGCATACCCCAGTTCAAACCGGCTCAGGGCTTCCAGCCCCTGCTCTGGCGTGAAACTGGACAAAGGGAAAGGGTGTAACCACCCCTCTGCCCTGACCCTCCCATAGGTGGGTCCCCAGAGTATGTCCAACCCCCTAACTTGGTATAAGTATGGGACCCCAGTCCTTAGGACTTTAGATTTACCTGGACGAAACTCTGACACAGAATCCTGGACCTTCGACGCTCTACTTTAAGATTAGAGGACTGAAGAATCTCCCTTGGGGTCAAGTAGTGACTCCCCTGCTTGGCAGGCACCAAAGAAGCAATTGTCCGGTCTGCATCGCTGAAGCTCCCGCCGGACGCCGAAGTCTTTGCATCACCAGAGGTGGATTTCCAGACTTCCCCGAGGCTGCCCTGAGTCCCCAGCAAAGTTGAGGTGGAACCGTGACCCCTGGACACCGATCGCATTTGCAAGTGCATCCTCTTCTGGGTCTCCCACGAAGTTGTGCTTTGGGCTCCGAGTAGCCCCAGCCTCCAGCACCGACTGCACCGAAGATCACTGGCCTCCACTCCACGAGTGTCCTGTGAGCCAGCTCCAAGTGCGTCCACTCGAGGCTCCTTCGCGGTCGCTAGTCCGTTGGCTAGTAGGCCCTCCCGAAGGCCAATCTTCTTCTGCTTGGGCTCCCTGGTTGCTCCAGGCGTGCCCTGACTTACCCTCACTGGGTGAGTCCCACAGACCTTGCTGGTCTGCACCATCGTCCTTCTTCAATTTCCACGAGGCTTGCCGTTGCCAAGGCTTGTTGGGTCCAATCCGGTCACCGACACCCCTGCAATCGACAGACGTCGTGGGACAGCTCGAATCCAGCTCCTGGTCATTGTCGACGCCTCCTGGACCTCGTGGCTGAAGAGTCAAGACGACCGTCAACCTACCTGAAGCACTCGACATCGGTGGGCATCTGCTCATTGCCTTCCTGGTCACTGGCTAGTGACCCAGACTCTGTCCCCTCTGCTTTCAGGTTCTTCAGATCTTCGATCCACCTTTGGATCCACCCGAACACTTTCGACTTGGCCGCCAGCAGAACTTTGCAGCAGATCGCCATTGAAAACGACGACGAAACCCGACCCCGAAAGACACCTATGCACCCAGCTCCCCTGGGTGAGGTAACTCGAGTACTCCGGTGCTCCCGTGGGTATTGACACTAGAACAGCCTAGTTCTAAAAGGGTTTGCTCCAAGTCCTCCTCTAAGTGTCCCTTTTCTTTAAACTTCCACCCGCGACTTTCCCCATAGAAGTCAACGGCGATTCGCGGCTGTGTTCTTACACTGCACGCGTCCCCCGTGGGTCCCCTGTGTCACTACCTCGGGTGGTTCCTTGTGGTCCAAGCACTTCTACAGGCTCTAGGCCCTGTGTCTAGCTCAGTCGTGGTTCTTATACCACTTTATTGGTATATGGTTTGGTACGCCCTAGGGCTCAAACGTGTATTTGTGCTATTACTGTAGATAACTAACTTATAACTTATGTACTTCGAACTCTAGCCTCATAAAGAGACTAGAGGGGTGTGTTTAGCAATAAATACATATATTTTGAATATATACCTGGTGTGGTCCTCTTTCATTTGGTCACTCAAGAGATTATAGACTGGTAAAACAAGCTGCTTTACATTCCTTCAAGACTTAGCCTGAAGGCTGCTCTCCATAGCTACCACTAGGATAGCTTTCAATAAAGGTTGTCTTTAACCTATCTCCAATAAGGGGTTGTTTGGACTGGTGCAAGATGCCCACTATAATTAGTGGACAGCATATGCCAGGCCAACTTCTCTCAGTTCGTAATCCAAGAATCAGGCACTTTGTAATGTAAAAATAATGCAATTCGTAATGCAACAATCGGCAGTTCGTAATGCAAAAATAATGCAATTCGTAATGCAACAATCAGGCAGTTCGTAATGCACAAATAATGCAGTTTGTAATGCAACAATCAGGCAGTTCGTAATACAAAAATAATGCAGTTCGTAATGCAACAATCAGGCAGTTCGTAATGCAAAAATAATGTACTTCGGCACCGATCGCGGTGCTCTGGACGGTCTCTATGCCACTCTTACTGACTCGCGGTCAGCTACTGCCAAATTATGCCCCCAACACTGGTATGATGGAAAACAAAGTGCAGCTCCGCACTCCGGCCCCGGTACTGCCACTCCTCGGCAAGTACGGGCCGCGATACGGACTTGAGCGGGGGCTCGCACTGCAAAGATGGGAAAGGCTGAGAGCGTTTCTCTCGGAGCCCGCACCCCGCCCCACGCGGCGACAAACGCACGCTCGCTGAGCGTTACCTGGGGGGTGCGATCTCACTCTCCTCTCCTCGCGGCTTGGGCCTCCGGTGCGACTTCGTTGATCTTGGGCAGTGGAACTCGGACCCCTGACGGTGATGGTTTGAGGTCTCTCCTTGGCAAAGGCAGGCTCTGGCCGGCGGCGGTGAATTCCCACAGCTCCTCTGGGGATGCCGGTCCGGGCCGGTGGCAATGATGATCACAGCAGTTCTGGCCACGCTGTCGATCGAAGCAGAGAACAAGACTGCTCCGGGGCACACAGTCACAGGGCAATTTCTCACGAAGGTCTCAGGCTGCCACAGGGCACACGCACACAGCATCGCTGAGACTCACTTGAGCTCCGGGTGCACACGATCACAGGGCAATCCTCGCGAAGGTCTCAGGCTGCACGAAGCACACGCACACAGCGTCGCTGAGACTCATTTGGACTCTGGGTGCACACGATCGCAGGGCAATCCTCACGAAGGTCTCAGGCTGCAAAAAGCACACACACACAGCGTCGCTGAGACACACTTGGAAACTTTTATGTTCCTGAGTTTCCACAACAGGGAGCCAGCTCTCCTCGTGTCCTTGGAGACACGCTACTTCAGGACACAGCAAAGTCCTCACAAGCAGAGGGACACAGCACACAGCAAAGTCCCTTGTCCTCTCCTTAGTCAAACCAGCAAACTGCAGGCCAGCCCCAGAACACACAGCAAGGGCAGTCCTTCTCTTCAGTCTCTTCAGCTGTTCTTCTTTGGCAGAGGTTTCTCTTGAGCACCAAGTAGGTTCAATCCTTTTTCAGTAGGGATTTCAGTCTAAAGCCCAGGGGTTTCAGCTCTCATAGTTATACCCCTAAATGTCTTTGAAGTCTTTGTGTTCAGGGGGATCTGACCCCTGTCCAAACCAGTTCTGGGTGTCTCCCTGCCAGGGACACCTTCTTCCTTTGATAGTGGGGGTCTGGATCTTCAATCACTCAGCAGGAGATGGAGCCTTTGTTTTATGGCAGCAGCCCAGGCCTCTTCACCTCCAGGGGCTACTCCTCCCCCCTACACTCCAGATGCAGGTCAACCGGCTGTCTCACCTACTCCTCCCCTGGGTCAAGACATTTCCCAGATCCTATCACATTCAAATCCAGACAGTCAATCCACAACCAGGCAGAGACACACAGAATTGTTAGAACAAAAAACCAGCCACTTCTAAAAGCGTGGTTTCTAAACATACAATTCAAAAACCACCTTCACAAAAAGATGTGTTATTAAATTGTGAGCTCAGGCACACTAAACTTCACCTCTCCATCTTAAGCGTATGGGAAGATAGGCTGGAAACATATTACACAGCCTCCCCCATTCTGTCCTATGGGCAAGATGGCCTTGCAACAGTGGAAAACTAATTTAGCAGTTTTTCACTGTCAGGACATGGTACACACCTTAGTACATGTCCTACCTTTCACATACACTGCACCCTGCCCAGGGGGCACCTTGGGCATACCCTAGGGGTGTCTGATGTGCATAAAAAGGGAAGGGTAAGGCCTGGCAAGTGGGTGCACTTGTCAGGACAACATGGCAGTTTAGCAAACTGTGCACAGGCACTGCAGTGGTTGGCCTGAGTTCTCTCTTTGGGGGCTACTTATATGGGTGGCACAATTAGTGCTGCAGGCCCACGAGTAGCATTTGTATCCCTAGCCCTGGCACACAAAGTGCACTTTACTAGGGACTTTACTAGTAAGACAACCATGCCAATTATGGACAACCAATTACCATTACACTTTACACAGGGAGCACTTGCAATTTGACACTGATCAGCAGTGGCAAAGCGCCCAAAGCATCTAAGTTGGCAACACCATGTCAGAAAAAAGTTCTAGGGGGAAGGCAAAAAGTTTAGGGAACTTTAGCCAAAAAGGGCCAAGTCCAACAAGAATCAATAAGTTAACTCAGTTCACAGATCTGAGATACAACGACCTATCTTATTAAGGGCTAGACCTAAGAATGCTGAAAGAGTTACTCCTCTTCCTAGACTTAGACGAAATGTTCGTAGCTGTACTGATCATTGCGTGCTAATCTATTTAGCCTATTTCTCATGGAAGGAACATATATCAAATTTGGTTGTCTAGTTTAACAAGTCCTGACCTTCTCTTTTGCATACAAAGCCACCAATATTCTAAAACAGAAACAGGCAAGCCATAACATCTTTAAAACTCATGGTGCTAACATCCCTGGACAAGATTGGCCCAGTGTGTCCATCAGTATCAAGGAGGTGCCACAGCTCCAGGTAACTATTGTTTACAAGACTGAGCAGACTAACATCACAAGCAGCCACCGCAAGGTAGTGTCTATATTAAGGGAATGATGAAGTTTTATGTATGGGTGAATGAATGGGGAAGGCCTTGGATTATATATGTCTCCCAAACCAGGCTCTCTTAACAAAAACACATTTTTGCTGTTGTAGTGGGCACCTTCTACATGTAGACTCTTTCCTAAGTAAAATAATCAGTGGTTCCATACTGATAAAAGACTGATGGCATTAATCATAGCACTTACAGAGTCCCAGCAAGAGTAGCTGTTGTCCATCCTAAATGTGAGGCACATGCTTAACAGCCTCAAATAAGCATGTTTCAAGACCAATTCCCATTCTGGGGTTAAATTGTGCTCTGAATATCCCATCTCTTCCACAAGGAATCTGCATCTATGCCACCATAAGGTCATCATCCTCAGCATTTCCTGCATGCTCGTGAAAGTTATGTTATACACAACAACAAACTCTGCAAAGATCAAGAAGTCCTCTGGACAAATGCTTCTCTTTTAATTTTATTGGACATAATGTGAATGAGATTTATAAACACTGAGGTGGCTGAATTCAACGCAAAAGAAAATGTAAGATGCTATAATGTTCAGCCCAAATATATAAATGTGCCAAAGGTCTAGACTGTGGAGCAAGTTTGACTCATTTATAAATATCTCTTAGATCAGACTTGGCGATATATCTTGCCCCACTCAGCCTGAGACTGGTCAGCATTTCCTGTAGTACTGTAGGATAAGGGAATCTACTAAATCGTTTTTCGTGAGTCATCAAGTTGACACAAAAATGCTATTTCGAAGATTGTTTTAGCTGCAGCATTTGGAAAAAGATAAAATGAGGACTAAACTGGTTCAAAAACGTTATATCTGCTCAACTATTCTAAAAATGCGATAAATCATCCCAAATTCTTAAAGGTATATTCCCCACTTTGTGTTTGACTGAATTTGCATCAATTTTCAAAATTATTTTGTACATTATCCCTTAACACCACTCAAATGATCCTACACAGCAAACAGATGACTTGGGTTCTGTTCCTTTTTCCCCACATGACCAAAAGGATTTGGTCCTGCTTTTATCTCACTTTTCGTGAGTCAATTATTCCATTAGTATTTTCAAACAAAATTTAAGATCTTCCTTATATTTAGCTTCTGCTGAATATTCTAATCAAAAAGTTTTCCAAGTATCTTATTTTATCAAATTATTAAGCTGCTCCCACATTAATAAAGAGTCTTCCAGCTGTGAAACATGAATTTAACGTATGGGGAAGGAAGAGTATTCAGCAAATCCACTACAGGAGCAAATGTGCAAAGTAAAAGGTTGGATCTGTTCTCATTTTCAAAAAATAAGTTCATTCACTTTGAAATAAATATTTGTTTAAATAGGAATAAATTGCCCAGTGCTGTACAGGGATTTTGCCCAGGAGACCACAACCTTAGCATTGTAGTGTTCAGAAATACTAAAGAAATTTGAAGACACTAATGAGTTAACTAACTTATAGAAATCAGTGTTCCTGAATCTAACACAATGATAATCAAAACACAAATCCATAATTATCCAATGGTTATTAATTTAACAAATTATTGTAAATGTTTTGTTAGTAACTTCTTTTGTCTTTTTATAGTTAGTATTTTTTTCTAAAGACAATATATTACTTGTATATTTATTTTGATTTTGTGTTTCAGCATACTTCACTTATATTGCATTTTACCTGTTTCTCAAACTGCTCCTGCAATCTACTTGCAAATATTGTCTCAAAGTCATCAACCATGCACCTCATCAAGAAACTTTACTCCCAAATCATAAAGCTGATTAAGTCTTCCCTTTTTGAGATAACCCCTCTCTAAAATACAACAACCTACTGAAGTCCTGGCCTTTCACAATGGTACTTCTCCTGGAAAAGGGAACTGAAAAAGTGCCATTTAAAGATCGCCCCATATCTCATGACGCTTAGCTCTGCCACTTCAAAATTGGGTTTCTGCTCAGGATCAGTCACTGCATAGTTATTTTATCATGAATTCCGCCACTGGATGCTGGTGATTCATCCTAAAAAAAAAATGCATCTTGACTTTCAACACATTTGGCTATGCAACACTGCAATGCATTTTCTCTATTTAACTGCTGATTGAAGGCAGAATTCAGGATTGCTTTTTATTGCTTCTCTGGTTGTGTTATTTGTCTAGAAATAATTACTGAGACCTCCCTCTCCAGCCTAGTGTGCTGCTGGATTCAATCCTGATTTTTAACTTATACACACTACTACTGGTTCAGCTACAGCATCACATGCAACATTCTATTGAAATGTGACCTCATGAGACAACTTTGGGGTGTCCTCATTGGAACCCCCTAAAACCAGTTTACTGCTAATTCCTTCTTCTCTGAGACCAGCTATTGATAAACGTTCTTACCATATCCCTTGTGCTCATTAGAAAATAATGTAGATTTCTCGTTTACTCCCCCTTAACATTAAATCCCACGTCATCAAAATTGGAAGATCATGCCTCTTCTTCCAAATTCCGCTTTTTCAGATCTACTTCTTTTTACTTTTGTACAATACTCAATCTTGTACTACCTGTATGATGAACTCCCTTTTAAGTCTGCATTCCCACACGTTACCTGTCCCAGTACTGAAGCAAAATTCAAAGAGGGCATAACCATGCTGCCAGCTACCTTGTGTTACCAGGATCTCACCTCTGAAGAAGAGCTCCCACTGAACAAGCACTGTGCTTATGACTCATGCTCCTAGATAAGCAAAGGTTTGATTCAAAATCCTTTATCTTGTAATTAAAGTCATATGTAGCTCACTCCTGGTAAGGGTTCACTTGGTGGGGCAGGATGGGCGGGTCTGTCTTGTGAATGGCAGTCTCGTTTAAGCAGAGTGCTTTGAGAGGGATCTTTTGTTTTATGAGCAGCCAGTTTAGATTTTGTCTCACCTGTGAGAAACAAATGAATTTCTTGAGGCCTTTCACTAGTTGCATGCCTATATTCTGAAGTTTTTGCATCTTTGAGATGGACTGATACGAGAGTCCTAAGACAATAGTGTAGGTGTGATAAAACACAAGACCACACCACCTGCTCGAACCTCTCCCCAGGGATATAGATAATATAATTGTGAACTTGTGATTCATTGCTGTGCTCATGTTCTTTCTTACCTGTTTTTGGGCATGCAAAATAGAAAATATTAACTGAACCACCCGTTAATCATAATTTTAAATCTACACCATTAACTATTAGGGACAGTTGCTTCAAGGTAATACACTAACAAGTCATTTTGGCCCATATGTTAATGCTAAATTTGTCTTCAATAGGATTTGCGTCTGCTTCAGCACTTGCACCTAATAGGAGTCAATCAGGGACTGCACACACCCCTGTTTTACCCAAGGAATTTAGAAGAGAGGAAATCATATAGAATAAATGTGTATAAAATATAAAAGATCGTTTGCTCATGTTAATCCCACGTTTTTAACACAAGTGTGAAACAGGTGCAAAAACACGTTTATCAGGCACAAACTTTATTTACACCCAAATGTCAGTCACTGGTGGAACGTGGCTCTCCACCTTCTTTGGATCAATGTTATTGAACAGAGGCCATAACCTGAGAAGATTAATGCAAGCATAGCTCCTGATGCCATGACAGACAGTTATCTCTGAGGAAGGCCAATATGATGCCACCGAAGGCCCTCATTTCAAGTTTGAAGGAATAGAGTGGGTATTTACCTCCAGTCAGTGCTTAATTTGAGCCAGTGGTTTCCGGTGCTCAGCACCGGCACTTAATCAGCAAAACCGGTACTTATAGCGCTAACTCGACCCAAAGCACTTTTCATGAGCACCAGTTAAGGACACAAATTTTAATAGGCACTGGGAGATTCATTGATTCACAGGATGTTGAGCCCACGTCAAAACTCAAACCTGGTTCCCCAGCTCCGAAGTGTGCAGCTCTGGCTATTACGCCACATCCTCTTCCAGCTTGTAGGGTTTCATGGTTAGTATTTGGCTCTGTTTTAGGCGGAGCTAACAGGAGAAAGGAGCTGGTGCCAGCTGCCTCCTGGCGAGAGCGCCAGCACTTATTGTTTTTTTTTTACAAATTAACCACTGCCTCCAGTGGTAAATACCTCCTATTCCCAGTCTTAAGCAGGAAAACAAGGCATAACACGCAGAATCGTTTTCCCCATATTCGGTATGCTTTTTCTTTTTTAAGCAGGCTTTTTCCCCCGGATAAATTTTGGCAGGTTTGGCACTGGAGTCTATCCAGGGAAAACAGCGAGGGTGTGATAATTATCACACAACTCAGTAAATCCGATTACTGTGCAAACAAGCGTTTGTGCAAGGCTGGAAATGTAGACCCGCACTTGCAATGAGGGCCTACTAGTTTTTGGAGTACAGCAAAAGTCTGCTTTCAGACTGCCCTAAAACACAATATTATCCTATAAGAGCGGCAATCAAAAATAATATGTGAAAAAAGTGTTCGTCTATTGACGCTCTGAAAGCTGCCATGAAATGTGACACGAGCTGATGACATGACAGCCCAAAGGTCTCCGCGCGGACAATACATTTCCAAAGCCGTTTCAAGGCACAGCGCTCTGTGATCCCGCCCGGCTGGGCCATTCCATTAAACCTACCTTAAGAACAGAATGTTCTTTAATCCTAGATATACAAAAAATGAGACCCCAAAGATGTTGCTTGGAAACAACATTTTCAGTGGCCACCAGAGGAGCCTTTTGTACAGTAACACCTTTTATTTCGCTCACAATTGAACGCGCAGTTATTTCAGTAAAGGCCTGTCACTCAGATGTCCCTCGTGTTTGGCGGCAGCAGTACCTGTAAATCCCGGCCGACAGCGACACGCGTAGCCCGCTGCTCCCTGGTATTTGAATTCTGGTGGCAGCTCCGGGGTCCTGCCATAGCTCTCTGCCCGCGACAGCTCCACGCATGCGCCCCCAGCCAGGCAGGGGTTGCTGAGGCATTCATTGATGTCGGTCTCACACAGTGCACCTGTGTAACCTGCAATGCAAAATGTACGAAGGTGAAGCTGGTTTTCATTTCTTTAGTATGCCAATTTGTATTCGAATCGTTCACCTTAGATCCAACATCAACTTTTCGACAAAATTAGAATTTTATACATCGTAGGCGTAAAATAATTCATTTTAAGGTACTTGGCCATAAGGTTTCATTGCTTAAAAAACATAAAAGCTGGCTTTATCCATCTTCATTCATTTATTTAATTAATGCTTCGGCATCAGCCTTTTGCACAAAACAAGTGTAAAACAATCTCGAAACAATGCAATACACAAGTAAAAACATTTTTATACGCATTTTGAACCCGATTGCACTTATCAGCCACTAGTCTTTCTCTTTATATTTTCTCTTGGGTGCCTAACACCCTCAAAGGGACTTGAGGAAAGGACTGGCAACCAGAATCAGCCCTGACAAACATGTTCAAATTGGCCCCATACTGCAGGACAGGGCTTTAAGTGGGAAAAAAAACTGGGGGTGCTCTAAAATGGGCGGGGCAAACCTCTTAAAGGGGTGTGGCCTATCCGAGTAGGGGCGTGGTCTAAATCAAGATAACTAGCATTGTGTGCTTAAGAAAATCATAAAGTCGCATCCAGCAAAGGATGATAAAATTGGCAAAAAGGTATATTTATTAAGTATAAGCCATAAAAATACCAAACACTTTAAAAAACATGTAAAAATGATTTGCATTACTTAGCCTCTTCGAAAAGGTTTTGAACGTAAACCATGCAATCCCAGCTGAGAGGGGCAGTGTGGGTTCAGAGGAGACAGGGAGAAAGTGGGGAACCGTCTGAACTGAAGGAGGCAGGGAACAGGGAAGGCAGCCAGTATTAAGGGGTTGCTGGGGGCAGGCGGGGAAGCGTAAGGGAGCAGAGTGGGCAGTGTATGACTAGAGTAGACAGGAACAGCGATTTGCCTATGAAATTAGTGACTTGTTCCAATCTTTAAAAAACTGATCAAAGTGCATACGTAACACATGCGTATAAGTCCGCACACTCCCGCCCACCTTTTATTCATCCTAATTTATATTCAAAATTGGTCTTTAGTCTTGTGACCGGGGGCCCACCAATGTTTTTGTGAACCTGGCTGCCACGGAAACTGCCCCTTGCGCCCAGGTCGTTCGCCTTACTATTAACCTAAAACGTAACAGTTCGTGTCTACTATGAAATGTGTCAACTCAAGATGTACTCACATGTCGTGGGAGTGTACAACCACTGTTTGACAGTTTCTGTTCACTCTACAAGATGCCACGCCTGTCTGTCTTCTAAGATGGACTACGCAACTCCATGCCATCGCGCACATGGCTTCCATTTTTTACACAAATATTTGCCATCAGGTATGTTAGTCTAATTAAATCAATTAAAGAAAACTCAGATTACGGCGCCCTGAATACACTTGGGTGTCACGCCAAAACCTGGGGCTCGTGTAGTTCCCTCGAGGGCATGAAATAGCATGGATTGAGGTAATCGGTCACTATAGAAGAGTGCTTGCAACTTACACCCCTATGAAAGTGCACATACATAACTTTACTCAACCACCTGTCCACTGTGTCAGCAACCCATTATCCTTTAAGATGGGGACCAATGATTCTCTCCCCGTATTAATGTCCTGAAATCAGGCTATACTTTTACCATAACTGATGGGAGTCCATGGAGGAAGGCTGCCTGGAACTCAGACACCACTAATGAATGTCCTGTGCCATGTATTCCAGTCTGTTGGGGGCTCGTAGCCTGACTTCCGGTCTCCTGCCTTCTGAAGTCACTTAGGATGCGATGGTCTCAATTCCGGTCTCGAGCAAAGGTGCCGGATGTTTGGAACCTTCCCCGTGTAAGTATTTAAAGCTGCCGCGCGTCTCATACGCTGTTCAAGGTGTCGCGGACATTTTGCGTTGGTAAAGAAAGTTGTATTCTGCGCATGTGCACTTCAAGAACGTCTGCAGAGAGAGGAAGAAATACTCAACTGTGGAAATGCCTCGACCTCCACTTCTCAGTAGTGAGCAAAATGAGCATGCGCACATCGATGTGCATGCTCTCACTTCAGTCCAATTAAAAAAAAAAAAAACGAACTACCTTTGCGAGGCCCGAAAACAGAGCCCGATAGAGACCCGTTTCGAGGCCCCCTGAAAATAACTGCTGGTGCTCAGACCCGGCCCACTTAAAGCCCTGCTGCAGGAGACCATGACTAGAATGAGGCCATGACTAGAAGGGGTCTAAGGGGACATTCATGGTTCGGTCATGGCTCCTATTCACCTCTAAAAGCAGCCCCCTATGCTTCAGCCTACCAGGAGTGGCAGAATGGCCAGTCCGGCCTTGGCCACGCATGCCTTCACACCTCAGTCCCAGTGGCGGCTCCTACGCTAAGGCGGATGAGCATTGCCCCTGCCAGGCTCAGCAAAGAAAGGAAAAATAAAATGATAATAACGGAATGTTATTATCATTTTATTTTTTCCCCCTGCTGCGGCAGTGCGTGAGGGGACGGAGCTAGCTGCATGGGAGGGGTGGTAGAACACTCCTGTGCAGAATGACTGTTTGGTCGGCCCTCTCGGACGGCCGAAAACAGTCATGCGCACCCCCTGTTCTCCGTGCAGGCTGCATTACAGCCTGCATGAAGAACATGCCCACCCCTCCAGCCCCTGGCTGAGCAGCGTGTCACGGCGCTCAGACCAATCACAACACTGCATTGCAGCATTGTGATTGGCTTAGGGGTGGGAGCCTGGCTGCCTCTTTCCTGTTCCGACCTGGAGTCGGACACAGGCGAGCAGGAGAGAAGACGCAGGACCCGGCGGCAGCCAAGGAAGTTTTTTTTTTCCTTAAAGCAGCCCGCGCCACCTCCCCTGCTCCCCACCCGCGAGCGATGCTGGCCATCACTGCTTAGTCCCATTTGGCTTTTGTTACCCTATAGCAGTACTTAATTTGCAGAAGAAACCCGCTCCAGATATCCTCACGGTCCGGGAGGAGGCAGGATATGAGGGGGACGCCCCGGTACATACAGGGGAAGAAGTGGCTGAACTGGGGAACCTGCCTGCGCTGACCAACTGGCAGCAGGAAGGGGGTCCCTCCAGGGTAGAGTTCTGCAAGGAGCAGAAGGAGTGCCCTGCTCTTATGGGTCTTCGGCAGAAGGCTAAGGACCAGGCAGCTGATGATGCCTCTGGGCAGCACCTGATCTATTGGGAGAATGATCTCCTGTATAGTGAGCCTAAGGTTCCTGAGTCTGGTGCAACACGTGTGTTGGTGGTATCCCATTGCTTTAAGTCCTTCCTACTGGGTCTGAAACATGATGTGGCACTGGCAGGTCATTTGGGGCAAGACAAGACCTTTGACAAGCTTGTCACCCACTTTTATTGTCCTCAAATGACAAAGGTTTCAGATGTGTTCTGTAGGTCCTCTCTACCTGCTAGGCAAGTGGCTAGTCAGGGAAGAAAGTGCAAGGCCTCCCTGCAACCTTTCTCTGTCATTAGCACTCCGTTTGAGCCAGTTGGCATCGACATTGTGGGGTCTCTGGATCACAAGACAACCATGGGCAAGTTTCATTCTGGATCATGCCACCCGGTACCCGGGTGCTATCCCTCTGAGGACAGTGACTGCACCCGTCATGGCCAGGGCACTGATAGGGATCTTTATCAGTGTGAGTTTCTCCAAGGAGGTGGTATCTCACCAGGGTAACAAGTTCATGTCCAACTACATGAAGGCCATGTGGAAGGAGCGTGGTGTGACCTATAAGTTCACTACTCCTTACCACCCCCAAACCAATGGGTTGGTTGAAAGGTTCAACTGTACCCTCACAGGCATGATAAGGGGTCTACCTGAAACCATTAGGCGAAAGTGGGACGTCCTCCTGCCATGCCTTTTGTTCACCTACAGGGATGTTCCACAGAAGGGGGTTGGCTTCAGCCCTTTTGAACTTCTATATGGACACCCTGAGAGAGGACCTCTCAGTTTGGTTAAGGAAGGATGGGAGCAAGCTCCCAAGAAGCCAACTCCAGGATGTAGTTTGCTACATGCTAGAGTTGCACAACCAGACAGCCTGCTTCCGGAAGCTCTCACAGGAGAACTCGGAAGCTAGCCCGGAGGACATGAAACAATGGTACAACCAGAATACCACTCTGGTTGAGTTTCAATCTGGTCAAAAAGTGTGGGTAATGGAGCCAGTGGAGCCCCGGGCCCTGCAAGACCATTGGTCTGGGCCTTATGAGGTGAAGGAGCGCAAGAGTGATGTCACCTACTTGGTGGACCTCAAGACGTCTAGGAAACCTTTGAGTGTCCTGCATGTGAACGGCCTCAAGCCCCACTTTGAGAGGTCTGATATTACCAATTCTGGTTACTGATGATGGGGTGGAAGAGGTGAGTGAACTTCTCTATGACATCCTTACAAGGAGCAGGATGGGTTAGTGGAGGGTGTCAGCCTCTCCCCTACACTGACCCTAGATCAACAGAGAGGCTGCTGCCAGTTGCTGGGGCAGTTTGCCTCTATGTTCTCCCTTACCCCCGGACTTGCTACATGTTGTACCCATAATATTGATAATAGGGCAACACTCCTGTAAAGAATAACATTTACAGGCTGTCTGGTAAGGTGATGGGTAGCCTCAAGGATGAGGTCCCCAAGATGCTGGTCCATGGTCCAGCCCAGTGTTGGTTCCCAAGACTGGCCCTCCAGGTGTCACACCTAAACTCAGGTTCTGTGTGGACTACCATGGGCTCAAAGCAGTCACCTGGACTGATGCACACCCCATCCCCAGAGCTGATGAGCTCAGATTGGCTTGGAGCTGCCAAGTTCCTCAGCAGGTTTGACTTAACGTCTGGGTATTGGCAGATTTCCTTGACCGTGGGGGTTAAAAAGAGGTCAGCGTTCTCAACACAAGAAGGGCCCTTCCAGTTCCAGGTCAAAGAATTGAATTCAAAATTAGCTGCTTGGTATTCAAAGGCCTTAACAAAATGGGACCGAAATATCTAGTGGATAAATTGGTTAGATATATACCTTCACGTACCCTTCGATCAAAAGACAAGGGTTTTCTCACTGTTCCGCGCATACAACAAGCCAGATTAGGAGGCAAAGCGTTCTCCTACCTAGCCCCACAAATATGGAACCAGCTATCACTGGACATCCGCCAATGCACTAACTACCTGATTTTTAGGAAAAAACTTAAAACATCACTCTTTTAGCTTTAGTGCCTCTTTAGCCGTCTTTAGCGCGGAGATACCCCACCCGGGGTGATTCATGTGCTTTATAAATGACATATATAAATAAAAATTGGGTTGAAGAACGCCCCTCTCACCTTCCCGAGGCTGGTCAGTCAGGTCATGGCTGGGTTGGAGTACTTCAGTCCCGCCTAGCTTGACAACATTGCAGTCTTCAGCTCTGGGAGGGAGGGCACCTTGAAACACCTGCCGGAAGTGCTTCAGGCCCTGCAGAGTGCAGGCCTGACTATCAAGGCGAGTAAGTGCCAGATAGGGATGTGTTTTGCGAGCTACTTGGGACACCAAGTAGGAGGCGGCAAGATGCAGCAAGATGCAGCCCTTACAGCCCAAAATTGACACCATTCTGACTTAGGAACCCCTCAAAGACCCAGACAGAAGTGAGAGCCTTTTTGGCCTCACTGGATATTACAAGAAATTCCTCAAGGGATATGGTACCATTGTTGCCCCCTTGACAGAACTGACTTCCAAGAAGCAGTCAGTTCAGGTGATTTGGACAGAGGCATGCCAGAAAGCTTTTGACGCCCTGAAGGAAGGCATGTGCACAGCACCGGTGCTCAAGGCCCCCAATTTTTTCCACGAGTTTATTGTGCAGACGGACGCCTCAGAGCATGGCATGGGGCTATGCTCTAACAGCTAAATGAAGATGGCCTGGATCAGCCTGGAGCATTCATCAGTAGGAGGCTACTACCCAGGGAACAGAGGTAGAGCACTATTGAAAGTGAAGCCTTTGCTGTGATCTGGGCACTAAAGAAGCTAAGGCCATTCCTGTATGACACTCACTTCTGGGTTCAGACAGACCACAGGTCCCTCAGATGTTTAATGCAGATGAGGGGTGAGAATCCCAAACTGTTGAGGTGGCCCATCTCCCTACAGGGAATGGACTTCACCTGGCACAGACCACTCCAATGCTGATGGTCTTTCCAGGTTCTTCCGCTTTAGGGAAAAGAACTCCCAAGGGGTTGGATAGCTCTCCCCACCTTCATCTGGGGGGAAGTGGAGATGAGGGGGGAGACACGTGTTCGACTTGGCATCCTTGGCATGTTTTCCCCTGACTTTTTGCCTCCTGTTTTGCTGGCTTCATTTTTTCTGGCTTTAGGATTCTGGGCACTTTATGACTGCCAACCAGTGTCAAAGTGCATATGCTCAATACTCAAAACATGGTAACATTGGCTTATCCACAATTGGCATATTTGACTTACTTGCAAGTCCCGAGTGAAGTGCACTATATGTGCCCAAGGCCTGTAAATGAAATGCTACTAGTGGGCCTGCAGCGCCGATTGTGCCACCCACTCCAGTAGACCTTAAACATGGCTCAGGCCTGCCACTTCAGAGCCTGTGTGTGCAGTTTTAAACTGCCATTTCGACCTGGCAAGTTAACCAACTTGCCAGACCCAAACCTTCCCTTTTATATATATGTCATCCCTAAGGTAGGCCCTAGGCAGCCCTATGGGCAAGGTGCAGTGTATTTAAAAGGTAGAACATGTATTTTTGAGGTTTACATGTCCTGGTAGTGAAAAACTGCTAAATTAGTTTTTCACTACTGCAAGGCCTATCTCTCATAGGTTAACATTGGGATTTAGTATAATTTCCAATTGGGAAAAGATAGAGATTTGGAGTTTGGTGTCTCTGGATTCACAATTTAAAATCGCAACTGATGGTGAAATCAGATTTTAAATTGTAAGTCTGAAAATGCCACTTTTAGAAAGTTGGAATGTTCTTACTTTATCCATTTTGTGCCTCTGCCTGTCTCTCAATGCATGTCTGGTTTGGGTGATAGCTGGACTTTGTGCATTCCCTCTAGAAATTCACATAAAGGGAGATGGGGTGTGAATTTGCATCCTGATGGCCCATCACCAGGCTGATAAGCCTTCCTGAGGTAGATTGGGATGGAGGAGATGACACTTGCACCTGAATAGGGCTGTGTGTGTCCCCACACAAGGAGCTGCATACACCCACTGTAGTGAGTCTGGAGGCAGGGCAGGAAAGGCTTGGAATTTGTGATCTTCAAAGTCCTCTTTGAAGTCCCTCCCACTTCAAAGGCACATTTGGGTATAAGTACCGGACCCCTTACACCACCAGAGGAGAACTTTGCTGGAACCAAGGACATTCTGCCTGGAAGAAGAGCTGCTGTGCTGTAGGAGGGAATGGCACTTTGCTACCTGCATTGCTGTGTCGGCCTGCTGATTGTTGTGCTGTAGGAGGGACTGCCACTTTGCTGCTTGCTCTGCTGTATTGGCCTACTGCTTGCTGGGAGTGAGAAGGACTGGACCTGTTCTCTACATCCTTGAACCCAAGTTTCTCCAAGGGCTTGTTGGCTTGCCTCCTGTTCTCTGAAGTCTCAGGGCCACAAAGACTTCTTGCAACTCTGCTGGTGCTGATGGACTCTGCATCTGTGAGTCCTATCCTTGCCTGAGGTGCCCCCTTCAGTCCTGGGCCTCAGAAGTAGGTTCTGCAATTGTTTTCTGCAAAAATCGACGCAGTGACCCCTTTGCGCCCATCGGAACCGACGCAGAGCCCTCCGACGCAGTGCCATTCGACACAGTGACAATTTGACCGATGACATGGGTCTCGACTGCGAGATTCAGCGATGAAGCAGCGTCGATCCAAGACGCCGCTGCGAGGCTCAACTTCGACACATCACCAATCCTTCAACACCGACTGCGAGGCTCGACTCCGATGAATCGACCCACCTTCGTGAATCGTAACCGATGCATTGAGTCTTCGACGTCGACACTTGCTCCATACAAAGGTACTTTTTCAGCAGGCCCTGCGTGGGTTCTATAGCTGGCCTGACCTCCATCACGGTTGGCCTGAACTTTGGATTCACCCCAGTCTCCCCGCGGGTTTGATAGCCCGTCAAATATGCCGCAAGTCCACGGCAAACCGTCACAACGCCAACCGGGTAGAAATCAGTGATTTCTACACGGTTGGCATTGTGACGGTTTGCGGCCTGCGGCCTTATGATTTGGCCATGATAGCAGTAAGGTCCCTTTGAATTTTGACCTTCCTGGACGTGAAGGAGGAATCTTGGGAAATATTCATATGAGGCCTATTGTGGTTATCTGGACAAGCCGGTAATATATTATTTCTAAGCCCTGATGAAGTTTAAGTTTGATTGAATGAAACGCGTTGGCTGGATGTTTTGTATGGACTCAAAAGATCGGAATTGAAAAAAGAAAGAATAAAAAGGAATACTTATCCTTACGTCTACTCTCTTCATTTGTGGATAAGAAGTTGATTGGTGCACCATTCCAAAGTAAAAACAACAGTTAAGTAATAATTCAATATACATAAAAAATGACTATTACCTGCCGCCCAAGCCATTCTTATAGCTTTGGGGGCCTGAAATAGTCCGAACGGTCACACTTGTAGGAGTGTGATGGTTAGTAGTTGTGATGTTGCTATCATTGGCAGGGGCAATGTGTGGGGCAAGCTGCAGTGACCTCCGGATGAGAGCCCTGTCACTTATCTATTTTACAAATTAAGCACTGCATTTATGGTACATTTCACAACACTTGAGAGTGCACTGTTCAGTCCAAATCGAACTTGCATTGTGTTGTTTGCACATGGTTTCATTATTGTTGACTTCATAACCGATCTATTCCCCATCTTTCCAATTTTTGCCACAAGGTTTTGCAGTTGTTAGCTTCAAATGCTCTGCTATAGTTACTTAAGGAATTCCTTTTTTGTACTGATGCATTCCACCAGATGATGCAGTATCCGAATTCAGAGTACAGCAGACAGGTCCTTTCTAGATACTGAATAGGGGACAGTATCTTTCCATCTTCTATAAATTTTTGTAAATGAAATAGGATGCATCTGGTGGGTTTCTGATTTACATGAAGGAGACAGGTTGGACGATAGGAACTTGGATTGCTGGTGTCCCCGTTATTGTACAGTGGAGCAAATATATGTTTGTGCTCTAAGGTTGGTAGTTCCTGGACTGTGTTAAATACTTTGAATACCGTTAGTGGATTGGAATCCACCATTCTGATAGTTGACAGAAACATTGTGGCAGAATTAAATTGGGGCTTTTGAGCTTATTACTGGCCCCTTTGTTGATTGCTATTTTAAGGCTAGTAACAACTGATCACACTTCCTGCAACTCCTGCCTCAGTGTAGAATAGGTCTTCACAATATTTGACCCATATGCCTGAGAGTACATTTGCATCAATGAAATCTTGATAATTTGTGGTACCTTTTGTAGTCATGAGTAATGACTTCTGCTGTTTTTTTCTGAATAATTGCTGCCTCTGTAAACGTTGCCTATTTACTTTGATGTAGTTCCTGTTTCTTCATTGTAATCAGGCTTTTAAGTTGGTCCAGCAATCTGCTATTGTGGTCTCGAGTTTTCAGTTTCTCCTTAAGTTCTTGTTTCAGAATTTTGCATTCGATGTCATACCAGTCGTGGGTGTGTTCTTTTGAAGCTCTTTCAGGGGTTTCTGAATGCCAAGTTTTGGATTTTTTGAGTTCCATGGCTGTAGTGCCATACCAAGGGGGTCATTACGATGGCTGACGGACTTTAGTCCGTCCGCCATCGTCACGGGAATTGGGACCGGCCGCCTATATGGCGGCAGTCCCGCAAATGGAATTACAATGCGACCGCCACGGTGGTGGTCTCATTGGGCATGTTTACCATTGCGGCGGGTGCTGCAGGCTGCAGCACCCGCCGCAATGGCAAAAATGCAAGTTTTGCATTTCCCTGCACTATGTGGCAGGCACCACGTGGTGCCTGCCACATGGTGCAGGGAAATGTTGGGAGGCACCATAGGTGCCCCCCAAGTGGAAAACTTGAGTGCCCCTGCTGCAGGGGGCCCCGCTACGGGCCCCCAAAGTTAATCCCCGCCAGCCTTTGAATGGCGGTTGAACCACCATTCAAGGCTGGCGTGGATGAAGCATCCTGTTGTGGCGGACGGTGCCTGCTAGGCACCGCCACCATCCTAGGTATGCTTTCCGGGTCCACCAGGCAATCGTAACGATTGCCTGAGTTGAACCCGTGGCGGACGGACTTTCCGTCCGCCATGCACACCGCCTGCCATCGTGATCTGGCGGGCGGAAAAGTGCTTTGCGATGGCGGTGAATCCGCCACCGACAGGCTGCCGGTGGCGGGTTCACCGCCATCGTAATGAGCCCCCAAGTTCTTTATTTATCAAGCTTGTAGTTGTTGAGGATAACATGGCTCTTACTTGCTCCAGCTGTTCTGATTTTCTTGTCCACTCGTGCAATCCAGCTCCCATTTCTTGTGCCCATCTTGATCTTCACCTTCCCCTTATCGCCTGGGGTTACATTCGAATCTCACATCAGGGCATGGACTTGCTACAGCATACTTCAGTTTTCATACTATAAGCAATGGATTACAGTCACTTTCTAAGCAGACAGCTACTTTGAACTGTCCAGGTCAGTAGTCAGCTTATAGTTGGTCAATATGACTCTGTCTTGCGGCACTGGAAAATTGAAAGTTTACCTAGTTCATACCTGAAAATGTGTTGTACTTCGAGCCCAAATTCATTTTTCCCATCATCTTTACTAATTACTCACCAATTTGGGTCAACTGCTGGGAAACGGCGTTAAAGAACAGGGAGATACCATCCCTCCTTTTTTTGTTGGTACGCGTTACGATTTCCTGGCAAGGCCCCAGTCTTGACTTCCAAGCATCCACAGATGATTGTACTTAGAGAGCTACTTCCATTTATTTCCGCTGGTGCCTCGATTTCCCCGAATAATTTTATAACGTGAAAGCATTTGATGGGCAAAAATAAGCAATATTCTCAATTTTTGACCTGATGGTGCCTTTGCAACTATTCACATGAGATTTTTTAAGGTGGTTTACACAAATTTAGTTGTCATAAACGGCCCAACATTTATGCTTATTTAAAAGTCGTATTAAGGGGCATTCCACTTAGTTGTGGCACTTGTTTCTTGAAAAGTCCTTACCTTGTATTCTTTGAGGGTTTATAGTAGGTCTGCCTCTCCAATTTTCACTTCTATATTCAAAGAATATATTGCTATGCCATTTGAACTGGATCAGCATTCATTTAGTCTGGAAATAAGACGTTTTCATGAACTTCTGTCTTGCCCTGGGTTGACGTTGTTGCACTTTCAATCATCTTGTATCAGTGAGATTTATGTTTTTTACCCCCTTTTTTTATTCCCTGTACCGTAAACCTATGTTACATTTTTATGTGAACTGCAGTGCAATTTACTACCTGTTTGGTGGACATGTACGGTGTTCTCAGCCCTGTATTTCTCATTTTTCCAGAGAAATAAGCTTCAACAAAGATGTACTTAGATATGTTCTCTGATTTTGTTCATTTTCTTTTATTAATACTTTAAAATGTTTTAACTAATTGTGACTGCCAGCTCTCCTGGACTCAGTTTGTACACTTTATTTTATGCCATAAGTACTATTAAAGATTATCCAATAGCCTACTGTTTATATTTGTTTAGAAGGTTCATCAAAATCTAGCAAGTTATTTTGGGAATCAGAAGTTGTAAAATAATTTGAGATGTGGCCAGATTACTGGATCGCAGTGACAATCCAGGTTCCATTCTTTGTTATATTGGGCTAGCTGTTCCATTGCTCTTACACCTCCCACCAGACAGAAGCCATTTGTGGGGCTATTGGCCAAGTTACATCTGTAGTCCATGACTTTGGGACCTTCTTTTGTGTCCCTCGCAGAGAATGTTCACTTTGCATGTCTCCCTTTTCCCTCACTCTCGCCTCTTGAGCTTGTAGCTAGTAAGCTGTTCTGGAAGTGGTGTCATACAGTATTTCACCTTGAGTTAGGGAGACTAGTGCTGAGTTCTTTAGTAAGCCTATTGATGTTACAGTTCTTTCAGTCCCTTCTGTGGTTGAATCTCCTACTTCTATCAAGGTCAGAGTTATGTTGGAAATTAGCTTTTTGAAGAGGTGAGCCTCGAAGGAATGAGTAGGAGGAGGCGCTTAAGTGGGGAGACGTGGTTTATTACAGGAAAGTACAGATGTAGACCCCATCCAGCAGCAATCCAGGAGCAACTGCTCACAAGACATTCAAGCAGCGCTTGGCAACCAACCCCACGTTCCAGGTTCTGGAACCAGTAGCTTACAAAGAATCTACCATACCCAGCTTGAGAACACTTGAGAACACCACATCACCTCCCCCTTCATAAACAAAACTGAACATTATACATCACAGAAACTTTTGATAAAAACAAGCAAAAGAAGAAAGCTTACACGTCTCAATCTTGGAGACGAAGAGGGACCCGTTTCAACCGTACAGGCCTCGAACTGCATCTGGATAATTGAAGATCACTTTCTCCTGAACATGGAGAAACGTCCTTAAAGGAAGTTGTCCCACATTTAACAACCCTTTCCAAATTCCAAATTTTGTGATCACTCGTCCTCACCGCATTTCTAAACACCTTGACCACCTGAAATGGTCGACTGTATTTAGATATACCAGAAGTTTTCTTTGGTAACCTGATCTTGACCCAGTCACCAACAGCAACAACGGTACTTTTTACGGCCTTCCTTAGATCATAGCATAATTTTCCTTTTTATCATACCAGTACTTTCCTTGTCCTTCCACCCATCCACACAATCAAACTTCTCATCCACCAAAGCTCTTTTGCCAGAGATCCATCCTGGAGCTACCTCCACATTGGCTATCCTCCCTTTAAAAAGGCGAAAAGGAGTCACCCCCGTAGAGGAGTGTGGAGTGAAACGATACTCTCTCACCTTTTTTTTTTACCGCCGCCTCCCAGCACACGCCACACGACCTTGCTTGCTGTATAGCTTCCTTGAGGACCCGGTTAAACCTCTCAACCACGCCGTTACTTTGTGGATGATAAAGAGAGGTTGTTTTGTGCTTAATGCCCCTCGCAGACAAAAATTCCTCCACCGAATGAGAAGTAAACTGCACACCGTTGTCGGATAGCACAGTCGAAGGAAACCCTTCACGCTCAAACAGCTCATCTAGGAAATTGATAACAGCATCAGATTCAACCGAATTAACAATCTTTATCTCTGGCCACCGTGAAAACATGTCAATACACACAAAGAGATAACGAGTCTGTGACTTCAAATTAATGGGACCTAAAATGTCTACGGAGATGTCAGACCACGGGGCAACAGCTAGTTCTCTCTCCACCATTGGTTGAGTTCTGCACTTGTAAGACTTATCACAATTGGCACACTCGGCACACTCACGCACCAGTCTCTCTATTGAAACATCCATGGCGGGCCACCAAAACCCTTCTCTGACTCTTTCCTTAGTCTTTGCTATACCCATGTGCGAAGCGTGGGCACTCCCCACCAACTTTTCTCTCAGAGCCAGTGGGGGAATGAGCTTGCTCCCACGCATAAGCACGCCATCAACAACAGCCAAATCTTCTTTGACATGCCAAAAACCTCTCAAGTCAACCTCGCAGTCTTTCTTTTCGCACCACCCGTCCTTCACCATGACAATCACCTTTTGCAAGACCACATCATCCAAAAGGTGCTCTTTCCATTCAGACTCTGAAACGACACCTTCACTAATTGTACATACATTGACATCTTCTTCCAAATCTTCTCCTCCAAAATTGTTAAACTCTTCAACAGGGTCAACTTCATTACCCCCCAACCTTGACAAGCAATCTGCAAGGACATTGTTTGAACCAGGTATATACAAAAGATCAAAATCAAATTCTTGCAGCGCTACCACCCACTTACGAATTCTGTGTGACACAAAATCTATTCCCTTCTTTGTGAACACCTCTTTGAGTGGTTTATGATCAGATAAAATTGTGAACTTCTTCCCCCACAAAAATTTTCGTAACTTGCGTACAGCCAACGCCTCCTTCTCAATTACAGTGTAGTTACACTCTGCACCCCTTAAAGGTCTGCTGACGAACAGAATCGTCCTTTCTTACACCACCTGTTTTCTGTAAGAACACAGCTCCTAAACCAGTGGCGCTTGCGTCCGTCATAAGAGTAGAAGGTTTGGATGGGTCAAAACTACTGAGGAAGGTGGCACGATTGAGTTCATCCTTTATACCGATTAACTCCTTCTCACAGTTCTCCGACCATGAAAATTCTGACCCTTTCTTCAACAACAGTCTCATAGAAGAAGTCTTTCCTGCAAAGTCTTGAATGAACTTGTGGTAAAACTCCGCCATACCCAAAAATTTAATGAGCTCATCTTTACAGGAAGGTGAACGCAGACCAAGAATACAATTCACAAGAGACTGCTTAGGCCTAATTCCTTCACCTGAAACAGTGTGCCCAAGATATTCAATTTCTAGCACATTAAATCTGCATTTATCGGCCCGTAAAGTCAGACCAGCTTTCTCTAGCTTACTCAAGACTGCTCTCAATCTCAGATTATGTTCGCCTGCATCACCTCCGAAAACTAGCACATCGTCTTGGTAGACCTTTACCCCACCCAAGTCTCTGAGAATGCCTTCCATCACCCTCTGAAACACAGACGCTGCAGAGATAAGGCCAAAAGGCATCCTCAGAAACCTAAAGGTGCCAAAAGGTGTGACAAACGCCGTGTAGTCTTGGGAAGAAGAATGCAGCTTCACTTGGTGATATGCGGAGCTCAGATCTGGCGAGGAGAAGTGCCTGGCCCCTTCCAGGGAACACAACATCTCAGCGATGTTGGGTAATGGGAAATGATCCACAACTACAGATCTGTTGAGATCTCTCAAGTCCACGCAGAGACGAGCCTCTCCGTTGGCCTTCCGTGCCATGACAACCGGAGACACCCACTCTGTCGCTTCCACCTCTTCAATCACACCCTTAGCAAGTAGTTTGTCTAATTCCTTTTTCATATTATCTCTCACTAAGAGAGGTACAGATCTGACTTTAGCAACATTGGGAACGACATTCTCTTTTAGTTTTATCTTGTGTACATAATCCTTACAACATCCTAACTCATTTGCAAACACAAAAGGAAATTCCTTAACCAAATCATTTTCAAAGCTATTGACCACTTTTACAGAGGGAACTTCTTTTAGACGGACTTGCGGAACTTCGTTGGGATCTAGAAAACGTTAAGGTCCCTTTGGTGAAGCCAACTAATGAGAGAGTCCCCTTTCATAGATACGTAAATCTTTCCAGAAACCACTCTCCCTTTGTAATTTATCACACCCCAAAAGTACCCAAGAAGATCTATCGGAACCCCTCCATAACCTTTGGGCCTAATGTCGGGTTTCTCAAGAACAACCTTGCCATGTAGGTGCTCAACATAGAACACCTTTGGAACCAACGTAATTTTAGCCCCCGAGTCAAACAGCATATTGACCATAGCATCGTTTATCATAACATCCTCATAGGGACCATCAGGTTCCTTTCCCTTGACTTGACTAATAACAAACTCATCAGAGTCATAAACATCAAAGTCGACTTCTTTCACAGACTTGTTGACATTAAGGTTACCAGAGTTGCAACATTTCGAAACATGACCCTTCTTCCCACAGAGTTTGCACGATGCTTTCCTTCCCGGGCAATTTTTGTAATCTGCCATGTGACCTGAGTCCCCACACCTATAGCACTTCCCATAGAATTGTTTCCTTGCCCATGGTTTTTGGTTGGCTTTATGATTGTCATAAGTGAACCTCTGAGGTTGAATATATTGCCTTTGATCAACATGACCCTTAGGTTTAACTGACTTGTCCACCACAACTTTAACATCACTTTGATCACCTTTCACCAGACTTGTGTCTTTCTTTATAGTGTCAATACACGCTTTAGAGTATTCATGACTCTTGGCTATAGTGATGACTTCATGCAGCGAGGGATTATCTTTCTGCCAAAGAGAATCCCTTGTCTTATCTTGCGCACACCCTAACATAAACTGATCCCTGAGACGTTCCTCCAGGTTTTCCCCAAAGCTGCAAGTTGACGCCAACTTGCGTAAAGTTGTGACATATTGCTCAACGGATTCATCTTCTCTTTGCATCCTTCTACCAAAGTTCCATCGCTCTAGCACAGTGCTGACTTTGGGTAGATAGTGAAGGTCAAGTTTTTTAAGACAAATTTCATACTCATTGAGGGAGGCCGCTTCACTATCCGCGAGGTCTGGAAGGTGTTCAAATACTTCCTGTCCCTCAGACCCTAAACAATGCATAAGAAGAGAAGATTTCCTCTCGGCACTTAGAGAGGTCCCACATACACGTGCGTAGTGATTGAAGACCTTTTTCCATTTCTGCCACAAGATGGGAGGGACACCTGGCGAAGAAAGGAAAAACGGGGGTGCTGGAACATTCTGCATTATAGGAAGCTTAAATATAGGGTTCTTAACACTAGTGAATTGCCTGGGTCAATTGCCTGTGTGAACCAACCAATTTGGTAAGAAACATACGCGTTACCACTTTAACACAAACAATTTTTAAGGAGAGTACAATGTGCATGCACCAGCGTATATTTGAAAACTAGTGCACAAATTGTAGAGAAAAGAACGAAGCTGTGTGCATCAGCGTGTGGTAATCATCTGTGCACTGCCATTTGTGGATAAATGAACTCCAACTTGGAAATAAATGAACAATGTGTACAGGACAACCCAGAGTCAGAGGAAGAGGCTGTGCGCATCAGCGCAACATGAATTATTTAAAGGCATAGAAGAAAGCTGTGCGCATCAGCGCGTTACCAACACCTGTGTGAAATCATGCGCTGAAAGAGGGCCGTGCGCACCGGCGTACATGGTTGCTTGGTTACGTGGCACTGACTTGCAACAATGAGACTGAAACGAAAATGGACGCACGCACGCAGCGTTCCAGTGCGCCACGTTGCGTCGTCGAAGGTCAGGCAGGGCAGGCTGGGGAGGCGCGCGCCTGCACGCGATTCACCGCAACACAGCAGGAGAGAGGTCTCTCGTGAAAATGGACGAAACTGCCACCACCACGGGACGGAATAAACTGTCACCACCACGAACCCGGTTTTACGCAGACTACAGGAGAAAGAGGCTGCAAAGTCCGGTAGCTAAACCATTAAACAGAGAACACCACACTTTTCTCTGTTTAATGGAGTGTTCAATTTGCACCAATGTTTATGCTTTGCCCGTTGCTAATGTGGCTAGTGGCTTTGGTCTGTATCTATTTGTGGGTCACTCCCAATACCATTTGGGGCACTGTTTTTAGCCTTCTGTACAAATGTCGTGCCTGTTTACATGTTGTTTCCCAAGTCCCTATCTTCATAGTCAGGGGCATAGCTTGGTCAGTAAGACGGGGGGGGGCTGAGCTTCAGAGTTTCTGACAATTACGTGACATGCCACACATGATATGCCAATATCATGTGAACCATTATATGAGAAGGAGTGCATGAGGGGTCTTAAGAGCCAGTCAAAAGGGAAAGGAGTGTGGATTGGTAGGCATATTTAAAGCATGGTATTTTGTAAAATAACCATGTTTTAAGACCTTCAAAACAGATGAGAGAGAGGGAGTGTGAGTGTGTGTTTTTGTCTGGGTGAGTATTTAAAAATCCCATGTGAAATCCGACAGACCCTTTACAATACCGGACTGAAAGCTCCTGTACCCAACAGTTTTCTAAATAATACATTTATTGAGAGGGGGTGTAACACCCCAAACACCCCCCCCCCTGAAGCTACGGCCATGTTCACAGTATATTTGAGGGGAGACACAAGGGGTTTTGGAGTGCCTCAATGAGGGCCTTTCTCTTGTAACCTCTAGTACCTAGTGTAGCGTTCTACTGCTTTTTTTAAATCCTGGTCAAAAGACCTTTCACTACAATTTATTATAATAAGAATAAACCGAGTTAACGAGATCATCACAGTCCATAACTTGTCCCTATCTTCTTAGTATCTTTGAGAGGGGGTCCAAGAAGGATTTCGGGGTGCTTCAGTGAAGGCCTTAATCTTGCCACCTCCAGTACTTTGATGTAGAATTGTGCTGCTCTTTTCAATTTCTTGTCAAAATACTTTTGGCTAGTATTTATTAGGTTTTAAAAAATAACAATACACCGAGTTTTCGAGACCATCACAGTTCATATAAGCTTACATTTAAATACACAAATCTAGCAGTAGGCCATTTCATTAGAATAATGCTCACGTTTGTTTACTTACAACATCTAACACGAATTTTCAAATACAAAATCAACAATAATGCCACCTGAAAACATTTCAGGCCACAGTAGATCTAACAGTTCTTATAGAATTGGTGTTAAATAAAGATTGAAAATAAATCATTCTCAGTAGCATAACATTAGCCCCCTCGGTGCGGAGGGGGGGGGGCACTGAGCTCCAGGGGCCCCCCTCTGGCACTGTGCACTGGGGGCAGGCCCCGGGCCTCAGAGCTCCTGAATGGGTCGGGGGTACTTCCCTCAAGTTTCGCTACGCCATTGATCCATCTCAGTGGCACGTAATTAGGAGGGAACAAAATATGGATGAGAAAACTCTCACCCTTAATACCACATTGACATTCCTTAATCGTTGAGCAACTAATTCTATTCCAAGATTTGACAGGGAAAACTGGTAAACCCATTTGCACCCTAAGTAAAATCTTTTTAAGCCTGGGTTCAGGGGCTGGTAAATATTCAGATTTTCCCTAAACACTTTTACTGCTCATCCACATTTCCAGTGATTATTTAGCCGGAACATGACTAAAATCAAGCATCCTTTAAGTAAAAATTGTGTTTCATTTTAGTTGGAGTTTATGCAGAAAGTGTTTGAAATGAGTTATTTATTATGTTAGTATCTGAATACCTCTGCTATGTTTGGTGGAGGTTTTGGTGTGGACGTCCGTGGGAAGTTTCATTTGGTGTTTTCTGTAAATGGTCAGTTCTGCGGCCTCATTGCCCTTTGGGTCCATCGTGCTGTCTCTGTCAGGTCTTCTGTTTCCGGAGTTTAATGCCCGACACAACACATTGGGATGCACTGGCAGCAGATGCCAAAGTCCACGCTCTTGTGGTTCTTGCAGGCAGGGGCGTAGCTTTAGAGAGGGTGTTTGGGGTGTTACACCCCCCTAATAAATGTATTTGTTAACAAATAGTTGGGAACAGGTGCTTTCAGTCGGGTATGGTGAAGTGTATGTCTGATTTCACCTAGGATTTTTACATGCACACATAGACTAAAAGACATACACACTCACTCTCTCTCTCCTCTCGGTTTTGAAGTTCTTAAAAAATGTTGGTTATTTTATAAAAATATTTTGTTTTACGTACAGCTAACAATCCGCACTACTCTCACTTTCCACTGCCCCTTTCATGTCCTACTTCTCAGATAATGTATGTTAACAAGATATAGCAAACACAACAAGATGATGGACAGAGTGCTGAAACTTTTCAACCACTCACCTCTAGTCAAGAGATCTGGGATTAATCTATCGTTCGTTCGCTCACTAGGCCACCAAAGTTTGGACCCGGCCATATGCAAATCAGTCTTGACCCTGCTCCTCATGGGAACAGCCCAGCCCAAACTGCCAGGCTAGGACCTCCCTGGACAGGAAACAAGAATCCTGGGACCGGTTTCGGGGTATCACCTCTCATCAGCCAGGCTAGCTTGAATCCAGTGCCACACCGAGCAAGGAGCCCGCGTCTGGCCATACCCTTGGCCACTATGGTGAACATAGCAAACACAACAAGATGATGGACAGAGTGTTGAAACTTTTCAACCACTCACCTCCATACACCCAGATCCCCTAAATGGGGTGAGTGGTTGAAAAGGTTCAGCACTCCGTCCATCATCCTATTGTGTTTGCTATGTTAACAAGATATGCCAGCGTGATTGTTGGGAAATCTGAAGCTCCCCTCCACCCCTCTCAATCTTAGTGACCAAGCTACGCCCTTGCTTGTAGGGCTTGGTTTCTTCTGCCCTTCCACTTACTTCTCAGTCAGTTTTTTGACGGGGCTATTTCAGCCGGAGTAGCGGCCCGAACATTGAATGTGCTGTTTGCATCAGTCTTCACCAGTTTGTCTGTGTCATTTTTCTTAGACTGCGGGGGTACGACCATGGCACTATCCTCCTGCAACACAATCTACTGGCTTATTGTGGTCACTGGGTGCTGAACTCTTTCAGACACTAAATCCAAGTCCTTTTTCCAGAGATTTTGCCTGCAAGAATTCAATGCTGGTCTTCCTAATCTGGGTATTGATTTGCACATGGGGGAAAGTGGAGCAGCCGAGGGGCTTGTGTTGCCCTTGCCTCCTCTCCCATCCCCATTGTTCCTCTGTTCCTTGCTCTAGGGGACAACAGAAGAATTTTTGTTTGATTTCTCTATCCCCTGGCCTGTGCAACTTTACCGAGTCTTGATTATGATGGCCTCAGCACCCTCAGCATCCCACAACTCACTGTCAGGAAGAACTGTTAAGTTTGCAGGGGTTTCAGAGTTTCAGGGGTTTATAGAGATTTTAGTGTTATGTAGTTTTTTTGGATGGAACCTGTGATCAAGATGAATAAGGGACCACAAAGGACAGTGAAGACAGAAGTAGAGTAGGGAAAGCAAGCAGAGTAAGCATAGTCCATGTGCGGAGAATAGCAACAAGCAGAAAGCACGAGGCACAGCAAGCATAAAGCATGTCCAAAGCAAGTCTCTACCAGGGAGGTGAAGGTGAGAGGGTGGGGTACGTACTTTAGTACTCACACAGCAGTTTGATGTACCTTTGCTTCCATCTATGCAACTCTCTGCCATTTTGAAGCAGCGAGCACTGTTACATTGGTAGGAAAGCTTTGGCAAGTATCTCCAGCTAGTTAAATGTTCTTGTACAGCAGTTGATGGCATGTAACAGGGGCCTGGAATCTTCAAACGCCAAGATGCTAGTCTAGGCACAGGCCGGGCGCAACTCTGAGGTAATGGTTCTCCACAGCTGCAATATCTTTTGAGCTCTCTATATAGGTTTTCCTTCTTGGTTCCATTAAGGCCAGGCTTTAAGTGGGCCAGGGCCATCTGGTGCTCAGCACCGACAGTTCTGAAAAGAAGGTGCTGAGACGGGTCCCTATCGGGCTCTCCATATTTGCCTTCATCCTTAGGGTGAAAAATAGTCTTAACTCTGAGGCAGTACCACCCTTCACTTCCTTTGATGTAACTTCAAAGAGACTTGTAATGGTACTTTTAGTCTCATCATTTCGGAATGGAAGCATTTTCAATATTATATACAACATTTCTATAGTTGGTGCTTATTTATCTTACGCAGCTAACAACCATTGACAAAGCCAATGGTCCTGGCTTGTTGTAGGTGTAATGATACTTGTATTATACAAAAGCAGCAAAACACCAGTCCGGCAGCACACTATGCTAAACACAGATTTTTAGCTTACGTGTTTTCAAGCCACGCCCTTAATTACATTGGCCCCGCCCATGAGCGGTCCAGCCAAACATTCAAGCGCACTTTCAAAGTGTGCTCACCACTCCTCCCCCAGCTCCTGTCTTCAGGCAGCCCCACCCTGCAAAGCTGTCGAAGCAGGACAAAAAAATGATAATAACCTTGAGTTATCATTTTATTTTTCTTTCACTGCTACAGAACAGTGGAGGGACGCTCCTCTGCCTTAGCTGCCACTGTCAAACTTAAAGCCCTGCAGTTAGGCACTGGACACAAAATGCACCTGCAACACCTTCGTGCGGCAGTATTCCATGCACTGCGGTACTCCACGGACCACAAGCTACACCGCATCCCTACTAATGCCTGTGAACAGAGTGGCTGCACAGGAGCACTCACCGGCTGCTTCCAAGGTCCCTGCGTACAATCAGGTGCTTACCTTACTCAAAACATGTAGCAAAGCATAATTTTTATCAGTATTTAATTGCAATCCTATAGAATGATCTTTCGGTAAAAGCAGCGACAACAGATTTTAGTTTTGAAGTAAATGGAAATATCAACTTTCAAAATAAAGGAAGCTACACAGCAAAAATGCTTTCTAACCAAAGAATTGTAATAGCTGAAAAAGCAAACATGCACAATTAGAGAAGAGTGAGAATTCTCAAATCAAAGCAAGGAACTGTGAATATACACAAAACCAAAATGAACTCATCTCCTTTCGGCATTCCGCTTTGTAGTGTCGGTGGCTGGAAGGACACTAGCGGATATTAAACTAGGCCGCAAGTTTGGGCCACCTTCACAAATGACGCACACACCAGATTATGTCACTGGGCCAAGACCCCGAGCGGTCCTGAGCCCCTTTATTTAAACCCTCGGGCGAGCCCGCCCTCGGGGTGCGTGGGTGCGTGCAGAGCGTACGTGAACGGGCCGGGTGGCTCCGTCACTACGCGCTTTACCATAGCAATACAATTATGGGGAAGTCAAAGCGTAAATGTTGTTCCATACTTGTTACCCGTCCAAAAGAGATCATAAAGAGTGTCTGTGTAGCTTTGATGCTCTGTGTCAATGTCGGACCAACTCTCTAGCCAGTCAACATACAGACCGGATATTAAAAGCAATTTCCGGCACTGGGGCTAATGTTTGTTAGGGAAGCCTCATCTCACTTTCGGAGGGTAGGAGACATCATTTCAAGGAACAGAACATTGTAGGAATGCAGCAAAGATGTTAAACACATTACAAATTTTAAAACTTATGGGGAGTTTTACAGAAGTGCTACGATCAAGGACTATGGGGCAAAAAAGCTGAGGAGGAGGTTGCTAGAACAATAGGGTGACCAGATTTTGAATATTAAAAACCGGGACATTTAGCAGCAAACAAAGGACTACACTTTTACATCAGCCGAGGAGCACAAAATTACTTAAATGACAGGGCACATCAAAATAGAAACACAGACAAGAGGCACTAAGGAAATACATTAAAAGCAACTTTAAACCCAGCCTCATTGATGTTAATTAAATTGTGTTCTGATAAGAGCTGCCAACTCGTCCTGCCTTTAAGCACATAATAAAAACCTGTCTCCACCTGTTTCAGTGGATCATCTTTAAAAACTGGCAATTGAACTAAATTTGTCAGAATCTGCCGGGACAGGTGGGGGAAAACAAGCACTGTCCCGGCAAATCCGGGGCACCCGGTCACCCTGTAGAACATGCCTAATGTTTGCCGGAACAAAGGTGAGATTTGTCAGAAGGGGACATATATGGCTCAAGAAGTTGATAAAACCCATGTGCATTCCACTGACTGTCCTTTTTAATTTATTTTGCATTGTTTGATTTAGGTTGAGAATCTGCTATGTGCTATCTTTGTTTTGCTTCTTGTTTCTCTACAAAAAGACTGATTTATAACAAGCCTTGGCAAAGCCAACTGGTCTCACCTATTGGCTATGCCTCTGCTGCTCAGCATCAACAAAAAGAAAACAATATTTATTGCAGATGCTGAACAGCATCATCAAAAAAAAGTGCAATAATGTATATGTGCATATGCATCATCACAAATATGCTCTTATGCTTCATAATGAGGCTATGGCAGCCCCTGTGTTAAGACACAGATGTGCATCACAACACATGGGTACACATTGCTCCATGATGCAGCCGCCATTTAAAAAAAAAAAAAATTGACATTCCAAGACATGTGATGCTCATCGTGGAGTGATAATTAAAAAATTAATAAACTTTGCGCTAAAGCACATTTTTACAAAGGAGCAGCATAGTCACAAAGTGCAGCTGTGGGACCTCGCAAAAGGTAAAAAAAAATAAAAAAATAAACAGAAAGGTGGGGGAGCAATGGAGGAGTGTGAGGTGGGAGGTATCAAGTTGCGGCGGTAAGTAGGGTATGGCAGGGAATAATAGAGGCGCCCGTTTAGAAAAAAAGTAGAGGAGGACAGGGAGGGGGTGGAGGAAGCAACAGCTGCACTGGGGGGGGAGAGTAACATGGAGCGCACGGGGCAAACTGATGAGAGGGAAAGCAGCACGTAGGAAAGAGACCAACAAAAAACATATGGACTGCCATTGAATGCTAAAAACAAAAAAAGCAAGTAGTTCCTTCACTGTAAGCACCATAAAACGCAAGCCATCCAATCAAAAGGATGGTAAACGAGCTGTGCTCTATGGGAGAGACAACCGTAAGAAGAGAACTGAAAGCCATTGAATTAGAAGCAAGCAAATAGATTGACTAGAAAGACACCAATGGCAAGCAAGGAGGCGCTGGCCCTGCTGGATTAGGCATCTAGGACAATGTGTTAATTGTAGGGAATTTTGTTTGAATTAAACATTGAAAAAAACACAACTGTGACATTCAAGGGCCATACTACATAAAGTGCCCAGAGGGTGTAATGGGGATATGCACCCACTTTCAGCACCCTCGAGAAGTTGGTATTACAGAAGGGAGCACAGACCCTTGCAAAGCCTATTCAGTAATGCAGACTGCGCGGGTGCACTTATAGCGCCGAAGCAATGACAACGCTGCATTCCCTCGTTAGAATGAGGGTATGGCCCCATGTTAAAGAGGGAAATACTCTGCTTCTGCACCCTTGCTGTATTATGGATGGTGGGCGTAGCGGCAAAGAGACCGTCAGGAGGCACACTGACTCTGCCCCACAAAGAGGTAGTGCACAGTCAGTGCCCCCGATGGCGACCCCTGCAAGCGGGGAAAGGAGGTCCCATGAACCCCGCCCCAGACACCACTGTGCAGTCACTCATTGCACCTGCCTGCAGGGGGATTTCTGTTCTCCTTTTGAAGTGCAGGCCGGGTGCTGCCTGCACCGTGATAGATGGAGTGGCTGCTTCAAACAGCTGCTCCACCTTTCACTAATGCGCTGCCCCGAGTTGGCATCTGCCCTGGGGGCAGGACAATGACTAATAGGGCACACTGCCCTGATCAGTGCTCCCTTTTCAAAAAGCAGCCCTTGGTGTTTGCATTAATGCGTAGTTAATGTCCTTAAAACAAAGGGGCCAAGGCATTGCGATGAATAAAGAGCTGAGAGAAGCAGTCGAAGAGGATGACTAGGCTTGCACATTAATAAAGCAGAATGGGGAACTCCTCATTTTCAGCATGTTTAGGGCAATTCGTAGGATCTGTGGTATTTGTACGCAATTAAAGTATCTCCCTTAAATTGCATTAGACAAGCCCTTTGCCTCCACCTGGGCCATCTCAGGAAGGGCACTGACGTATCGAATCTAGTGATAAACAGGAGATCAGGGAGAGGTGTTTTCCAGGCTGCCAGAGCAGCCCACGTGATGAATAATTTGCTACCATGCTCAGTGCACTCTGTTTCTCCCATGAGCTGCCCGCTAATCTCCTGCCGGCCAGAGGGCCAGTGAAAACCAGCAGCCCAGGGACATACTCAATGAGCCAATCATGGTTGTCTAAGGCTGCGACGGCCGTGAGTGATGTACCTTGCCTGGCCATATTTATTCTGCTTTTTATGTTATTCGTTGCAGACAAGAAAGCAGCATACAGCGTCAAAACAATCCCCAGTGTCACAAAGGCAACACGTCGAGCACTCTAAAAATAGTAAGTGATGAATGAGTGAGACACAGTGCAAGCCACAAAACAACCACTGGTATTAAACTCATAGGCCCTCTTTCCCCAGATACCGCCTTCGAACGTCAGTGGGACTTATAAGGAATTGCTCTTATGGCATGGAATCAATTTAAAGATATTGGAAAGAAACCTAGCGACGGCGATGCCGTTTGTGGGCTGTTTTTCATTGTCGTGCTGATGGAGTCTGGTTGCTACTGAAAGTCGCGTGGAGGCTGTGGATTTCCCCGATTTTACCACAAACATTGTCTGCAGCAGGCACAAATGAATACATTCTGCCAACGCTTGCAAAATACCCATACAGCGTATTTTTTACAAGTTCAAAATGGCCTGATTTGCAAAGTGGGCCACTTTGTTAAGCTATCCGGGTTGCTAGTGAGAACCACAAATGTTGGTGCCCGGGTCTATTTTCTGTCCCAGCCCAACCCTGAAGAAGTCCTTTGATAATTCAGATAGTATTTAAAAATGAAAATGAGAAGCACAATTTCCATCTTTGCTGGTAACATAAAACTAATAACGTTCGAAATTTAAAGGGGACGTCATCTCCGAAATGAAGAAGATATCCTGTACAGTTTTTTTCCACATTTTTGCAACGGTACTGGTTTATTTACTAAGCCTCTCGAGCAGAAAAGCTATAAAGAGGTGACGTCTTATGGTGGATGGTAAAAAAAATATGAATTAAGCTGCTCATTGAGACACTATGATATAATTACAATTAAACATGGTGTATTCCAAAGAGATGGCACGATTGCATGATCTTTAGTGGATGGTGAATTGTTCTGTGTGGCTCTTCGGACAATTCAAAGAGTATAACACGCTACAGGGAGAAAGACCATAATCTTGGCCTGACATGTGGCACTTGCAAGACTGCATGGAGTTTTTGACTTCATAGGTCAGGCCAGGTGTTTTCATGGAGATGGTCCAGGCATGGTAAAGCGAGGCTTGGTGGCATCCTAAATCCACCTTATAGGACAAAAGGTAATTAACTGGAGCTATATTGTCAGGCAATGTGGGCGCAATCAAAGACAACAGTTTAAGTACAGCCTACGTCATGTCCCTGCTTGAAAAGGCGTTTGTATATTATTATGACTGGCCTATCACCCTCAGCACCCAGGAGACAGAGCTGGGTGCACGCTAGGCATAAATCTAGGATCTTTAAACCTGATATACGAGGCCACACCGTGCCTTCACAAGCATGGAAACATCTGGACCTCATGGACGTCCACTTTGATTTCAGTACTCCACAATGAGCACCACATGGTCCTCTGAAAGGAGCAATCTGATATTCTTAACGTACTGGCTCAGTTGGCCAAGGAGTAGGGCGAGCTCGGAATCATTGTAATAGATGAAAGTATATTTCATGGAATGACTGGAATGTATATCTTGACATTGCTAAAATAAAATTATTTCTGAAAAATAAAAAAGAAGCTAGTTGGACCACATTTAGTAAACCGTATCCAACGTTGGACACAATTGGCTCAGCTCACTATTAAAGTCACAAATCTCAACCAACAGGTGTTTGCTTGGGTACCCGGTTTCTTCCATTTCAAAATTCACAACGGTTTCCAAGGTTATAACTTGAAACCTGAGAGGGTTGTAATTTTCCAGGCGCACTCCTAAAAAGGCTTTGTGGATGTGCAGCGGTCACTATTCAGAGGTATTTTCCACATGTTCAATTGTACATAGAGCACAACTACACATGGGATAATAGCACCACATTTGTGCTATGACACTTTTATAAATGTTTCTTTTAACTGAAGGGAAATCCTTTTTCCACAGAGAAACCCATTCCCCCAAATTGCCACCAATTTGGGGGCATTCCCCGATTCTCCCTTCTCCCAAATTCCCCTTTGAAGCCCTCTTCACCCTGAAAGTGATATCTGCACAGGGCTTATTTAGTACAAAATGAAATGATGGGATCTAATATTTATATCAAGAGAACCCCACTCTCACACACTGCTAGGGTGGCCCCCTACTACTGCCCCCTACTACTACTAGCACTTCCTACTACACTGTTGATGCTTCACACTGTTTTTGGTAGTAGCACAAACCTGCTACACGCAGTGACGGCTGGTGAGCTCCTAAAGTGGCGGCAGATAAATTCCTGCCTCACCAGCAAGTGAAGAATACAAGTCCAACTTTTTCTTTTATGAGGATTCAAAGCGTTTCTTCCCTCAAAAAAGGGAAGTGTGTTGTTAACATCCCCGAAGCTGGAGGGAAGAGACCCAGACACTGCAGTGGGGAAAGAGGAGAAATTCTACTAAGGCCTTTTGCTGAGGGGAGCTATTGATTAGTCTTCCTGAGCACGACCATTTGGTGGATGGTGTGGGTAAAAGGAGGCACTGCAGTTTCTGTTAAGGATGACACTGGCCCTTTATGTGAGGCCAGTCTTTTGACTCTTTCCAGATCATCATCGATGTGGCTGTTGATGAGCTAGAAGCAAGAAACTCACTCCTCTTTGTGCCTCTCCCGTGGGTACTCCAGGCTGGAGACTACCCTGCTGTGAAGAGCATCACTTTGCATAAACGCTGTGTCTGTAAAACAGCCTGGGAGAAAAGATGAAAAAGACACCCCCCCCCACCCCCCCAACACGATCTAAAAGTTTAGACAGTGAGTCCAAATCCCGGGTCTCGTTGACTGTATAAAAGTCGGAGCCACTGACCCACTTTCAGTTCTAAATTCTCTTCAACCAAGAAAGTGAGTACTCCATAGAGTACCCAGAGGACTACTGTGCAACCAGAGCTGGCGTCTACCTGCCAGCCAGCCTCCCAGAGGGGAAGGGACAACACCTGGAGTATGGCCTTGTTGGAAGAACTTGAACCTCTTACCTGAAGTGCCTTGAAGCAAACCTGCTGTCGAGAGAGGGAAGGAGCAGATTGATTCTAATGAGGGTGATCAAGAGTCTTTCCCTTGTGGCAGATTTATTTGCAGGTGTCTTTGCTGTAGTGCCCAGGCACCCTATTCTAGTAGTAGAGTGAATAGGAGGGAAGGGGTTGAGTCCCATTGACTCAAATATGGAAGGCTTGCTTCTGGGCCTGAAACGTATGCTTAAGTCAACAGGTTCCATCATCTGTCCTTACTTTCTTTAATCACATCATCTCATTCATTAGGTCCTCCAAGAATCTAGGAGTTCTGAATGTCGTGATTTCAGCAAGAAATGTCTTCAGAAGCTCACTATTTCCTTTCTTTATCAACTTAGATAAATCAATCCATTTGCTTCCTAAAGTCTCTAAAGTAGCCCACATCCTAGTTTGAGAAAAGTAGAAGTAAGCCAATACTATCTTTGCTGGGCTCCTCAGGTACCAGCTCAATTGTCATCAAGGATTTAAAAGTGCAGTTCGTCGGGTGAGTGAGCTCTGTCTTATTGTGACTTAAGTTTAACTAGTTACTGTTCACATGGTACTTGATTACTATATAAAAAAAAAAGTTACTGGGAACTGCATAGTGAAGTAGTGATCAATGGTGCCTTATGCAGTGGCACCATAGCTCAAGGGGGTAAAGAGTTCACTGCCCGACTACGGCTGACTTTACTATTCAACCAAGAATGAGGGTGTCCATTTCCTGTTTTTGCATTAAGGCCCAAGCCCCCGCTACACCCACGATACTATAGTGGAGTTTAAGCCTCACAAGTCTGAAATCCTATGCTGAGCAACAAGAGAAAATCAGGAAGGCGCTTCAAATACACGCCCACTCAGAGAAGAACAGTAGTAACTCTTCACGGTCACAATCATTACGCTTCAGCCACCTATAAATATATCCTGTAACGGTTTTGTTTATATTTATCTAATTGTTTTGTATAGCGCTGGCTTCTGGATAGAAACCACTTAGCAGCACTAGTTTGATGCAACATATCAAGTCCACATTAGGAGTCACTCCATGCCTGGTGGTAAATGCAGGTGGACCTGAGCGAAGAGGCATCTGTAACATCAGAGTCGCGGCTCTGTCAGAGATGTGATTGCATGTGAACTGTATTTCGTAAGTGTAGTTGTCCAGCGGTGTAGGCTGAAACAGTTTTGCCGTATAACAGTTATGTTACAGCATGGCCCACTTAGTCAAAGCAAATGTCCAGCCTGACATTGACCAAGTGGCAAAATCTCAAAAACAATATGGGGCAACCCGGTGTCCCTAGGAACCTGGGTGAATATACAATATACTGAGCAGTGGTTCCCTTGGGGGAAACTCTAAGAGAGAAATATATATATATATATATATATATATATATATATATATATATATCCAGAATCAACAATATAAGTAATACAACAAAGCAAAAAAAGCTAGGTGCTCCAAACAGACGGCGCAGTGATCGTGGATAGTGAACAATAGCATGCTGTAATACATAAAACCAGAAATGGTGACTTAAAGTCTTAAGTTTCTTTCGGAATCTAGACTCATAATGGCCAGACAGGTTAAAAAAGTGGCAACATCAACCAAGAGTTCACAAAAAGCTATAACATTAGGGAAATGTAAAGAAACGTGTGAACGGTGAAGAGGAGAAAAAAAGTTAACCAACGAGTCAAAGGATTGTTAACATACACTGTTTGAGTCTTTTTTAAGCTCACCTTTGAGAAGCTCAGCCGAAAAAAATAAAACGGTTTAACTATGCTTAGTATGATAAATGAAATCATATGTTTTTTCTGTGCTTACATCTGGTGGGGAAGAGTTGTCTTCCCAGTAAATCATGGCTTCCCTTTGACTCAGGTAAGCACAAATGATTGTACTCAAGGCCGCTCTTGCCGGTGTTGCCAGAATGGCCGGCTGCAGGATTTGCATTGTGTAATCGTGAGAAAATTACTAGCATATGTTTCAGTAATAACAAACTCAAAGGGCTGAATGTAAGGGCCAGCAGACAGCTTTTCCTGGAACTACCCACTGCATAGCAAAGGTGAGTAAACAGGGTGTTAGCATTTTGCTCGGCGAATCTGGACAATTATATTTTACCCTGTATAGGTAACAATTAGACCTACGTTCTTCTAATTGCCCTGGAGTTACAACGCTCAAACCCTGGAATACATCGTTGTGTTTTCTTTACTGATACCTGCTCTTCTGTAAATGCTTTTGAGCTGACTGTGTAAAGCTTTGCACTATTGCTAAATATTTTTTCCAGCCATTTTATTCCTTGCCTCATAGAGAATGAAGCTGACATGTTTTGCTCTAATCTTGGCCTGCAATAGAAGAAACTTCGTATTAGTAAGAGTGCAAAGAGGGCACTGTCCTTTCTATTTATACTAAATGTATATGAATATTGCCTGAATATTCCCCTCGTATTCCCATTTTAGATGTTTTGGGGCCAATTCTTACAGGCATGTAAGAGTATGTAATAGAGTAGTCTGGGAGTACTCTTTTATGTACACTTACATGTCATTGTACTCCATGAGTACTCTTAAACGTGCTCTTATGTGCTTTGTGAGTGTCAGCTTGCCTGAGTTGACCAAGTGATTATAGCCACACAAGCTGTAGGGCCCGTGATGTCACAGGAGAATGTTGAGGCTGGTGGAAAGAGAGTTGCTTGAATCTGGTAGTGAGAGAAGCAGGATGTGCAGGACTCGTCTGGACACTTCTCCTGAGAAGGCCTTTTTGCAGAGAAACTGCTCTAGAGTAGGTCTTCCCTTAAAGGACTGTCTGGAAGTCTCCCATGGTTAGCAAGGAATAGAAATGAGAATACTGCTGTCACACCTGAATAGGTAGAGCCACAAAGCTACATTGCTAAGTCACCGGTGTGAGAAGGAAACCCTATTATTTTAGGATTTTAGGTACAATATTAAGATCCATATAAGCATTACTGTTCTAATGAAAACACTAAGAGCCTGATTACGAGTTTGGCAGCTGGGTTACTCCATCACAAACGTGACGGATATCCCGTCCGCCGTATTACGAGTTCCAAATATAATTGAACTCGTGATACGGTGGACGGGATATCCGTCACGTTTGTGATGGAGTAACCCGTTCGCCAAACTCGTAATCAGGCTCTTGGTGACAAAGACTTGCAGCAGATAGGACAGATGGTTGAACGAGTTTGAGAGCTCTATTTAGGGAACCGTGAACCATAGTACCTTATGCAGAATCAAGAAGGGCCTACAAACAACATTAGTCAGATACTGCACTAGGAAAAAGGTAGCTCATAGAAATGGTTAAGTACATTGTAAAATATCATGCAGCTGGTAAAGATAGCCTTCCATCTGTTCTACAATAAAGCAGACTGCCATGTGACAAAGAGGGACAATATGATATTGCATAAGGGGCTGCCTAGTCCCATTCAATATATGCAGAAAACGTAGTAACCTCCTTTCCCCCGCAGGTTTAAAAAAAAAAAAAAATCATCTTTATTGGCATTTATAATGTTTAGTACAATACAACCCATGTATATTCGCAACATCGACAGTAGGTACCTGTTCCAGACAGTGGGGAAATCGGACATCCTATGCAATAAACTTCAGTATTAAATAAACAGCAGACCCATCACAGAAGTTATTTCCCAGGTAAGTCTCATTCCCTAGGATGTCTCAACCTCTTATCTGTCGGACCAGTCGTTAAGATCTCGATGCGACAAGATATTTTACGGGGAGTATTTGTGTCCACTGTCTGTGCTTCATTCTCGTACATTTATGCCCTTTATGAGTCGGTATGTATGTTATTATACTGAACCAAGAGATGAAACAAGGAAACCCAAACTTAAAGGCATCTGAGAAACAATAGACACCAATCTAAACTTAAATGTAACTAAATCCACCCGGGGTCCTCTACTTATAAAGTAAGTCATTGCATTTCCTTTTCTGCTTTTGGGGGCGAGTCCCCCCGGCAAGCCGGGGGATCCCAGAGGGGGGAATAGGGGAAGGGAGGTCCCCAGAGGGGGGCAGGCTATGGGGACAGCGGGGTGAAAGGGAGAAGAAACGAAAGGGGGCGAAATGGGGAAGAGGCCCCCGGCGGCTTCCCTACATTGTGGGGCACCTAGGTCTGTCCCCTCAGCGTAACCCCTCAAGCCCAGGAACACCAGATAGTCTCTAAGCCTAACCAGGACCGACCTCTACCCCCTACATCCCCTCAGAGTCTGAACTATCCATCTGTGAATCTCGGTCAGTCTCGTTACGGGTATCCCACGCCCCCAGTATTTCTGCCCATGGTTCTGCCAAAGGTTTACGCCGTTTCGTGACCTTGTCTTCCCAGATTAAAGCTCTCTCCTCCGCTCTGGCCCAACGTTCAACATCCTTCTCCCAATCAGCTATCAGTGGGCTCTTCGCTGCCCTCCATCGTATGGCTATTCTCAGTTTCCCCAGCAGGAAAGCCAGATCCACAAATCTGTGCCCCATCCGTTTGGATTTGGGCCTCGGGAATAGTCCCAGCAAGCAAACTTCTGGACAACATATTATATCACGAGCTAGGACCCTATTCACTGTCTCTACTACCGTGGTCCAAAATTGCTTTAGTTCCGGGCAGGCCCACATCATATGATCGAAGTTGGCATCTGGCGTTCGACACCTGGTACAGGTCAGGTCATCCCTCTTATAAATTACATTTAACTGGTGAGGCGTAAGATATGTTCTATGCAAGGTATTAAATTGTATAAGCTTAAAAGCCGTATTCCGTGACACCTTTTTTGGGCTCCCAAGGACCTTCCTCCATTCTCTCTCCGATAACTGTCTACTCAGCGAGCCCTCCCATTTCTCCTGTGTGCGGGGAAGATGATTCTGCGACATCTCCGTTATTGCCAGATAGAGCCATTTCACCAAGTGTCCTGCAGACCCCAGTGCCATCATCGCCTGGAGGGCCCCATGGGTGGCAGGCTCTCCCGTGTCATTGCCCCATAGTTCAGCCATCGCCCCTCGTATTTTATGGTAGTTTAAAAACTGTCCTGGGGGTAGATCATGATACTCTAGAAATCATCGAGTTGGAGCAGCTCGCCATCCCGGTAACAATCCCCAACCATCAATACACCTGCCTCTTCCCAGCCCTGTAGCTGTTTCTGTGTGAGGGGAGGTCCCATTCCCATCTGTGGAATTCCCGCAAGGGGTAGGCTTGGTGTATAGCGCAACACATCCGGAGCCCTTTTGGTGCATCTGTCCCAGCATGCTATCGCCACCCCGAGCAGTACACCCATGTTTTTAATCTTATGGCAGGGGTTAAGCATTCTGGAAAGCAAGGTTCACCGGGAGGTCCGATCCGGCAGAGTTAACGTCTCCAGCTCCCTTCCATCTAGCCATCTGGCCAGCCACTGAAGCTGTGCCGCCAAATAATAGGCCTCAAGATCTGGGGATCCTAGCCTGCCCCCGCCAGGGGCATTTGCAGCGTCTGCAAATATACCCTGTTGCGCCGACCATCCCACACTAAATCCCTCAATAGTGAATCCAGGGCCTTAAACCACCTCCTCGGGATCACCACTGGAAGGTTGACAAAAAAATATAGAAGTCTCGGCAATACCATCATCTTAGATAGGGCCACTCTCGCCATCACTGGTAACCTGAGGGAGCACCAGAAGGTTACATTCGACCGCAGGGATCTCAGGGCTCTCCCCAGGTTTCCCTCCATCAGGTCTGTCTGCCGATGGTATACCTGTATCCCTAGATATTTGAAGGGGTCTGCGGTCTACTCTAAGTCTACCGGGAGATCTACCGGCCTGATGAGATCGGGCCGCAGTGGGAATATACACGTTTTTCTGATGTTTACGCGTAGTTCTGAAAGCTCCGCAAACTCTTCCAATATATGCATCACTACCGGAATCCCGCGAGAGCCGTTACGTAAATAGACCAAGATATCGTCTGCATAGAGCGAGACTATATGTTCAGACCCGTCGAGCCCTATTCCGAGGTTCCCACTCTCTTGTCTGAGGTGCTCTGCCAGTGGTTCCATTGCCAAAGCAAAGAGCAGTGGTTACAAAGGGCACCCCTGCCTTGTTCCTCTGTTGATAGGGTATGGAGTAGACACTGTGCCTCCCGTGCGCACTCTAGCCCTGGGGCATGCATACAAAAGGCGGACCCATTTCAACCAGTCACCTCCCAACCCCATCTGCTCCATTACTGCCAACAAAAAGTCCCACCTCAAGGAGTCAAACGCCTTTTTCAAAGTCTATGGCCATCACCACTGCATCAGGGAACCTCTCTAATCCTTGATGATACATCACCTGGTATAACCTCCTCAAATTATTGGATGTTGAACGTGAGGGAATAAACCCGTTTTGGTCTGTGTGTACCAGACTCTGCATTTGTGGTAGAAGCCGCACTGCGAGCACTTTGCTGAGTATTTTAAAATCAAGGTTTAGCATTGACAGCGGTCTAAAATCCGTCGTGCCCGCCCCTTCCTTCTTGGTTTTCGGCAAAGGAATCACCAATGCATCCCTAACCGATGGTGGAAGAAGACCTTCTTTAAACGCCACCGCATACATTTGCACTAGTCTCGGGGCCAGGTTATCTATGAAGGCAACGTAGAATTCAGCCGGAAGGCCGTCCGGCCCCGGTGTTTTCCCCCGTGCCATCTCTTTGATGGCAGATCTGATTTCTTGTAAGGCCACCAGCGACTCCAGAGGTTCCCCCGTAGCCCGATCCAGGGTTCGCAAACCCATCCCCTCCAGATACTCAGTTAGCCTATCCCTCTGTATTTCCGCCGGTTTCCCGTATAACCTCTCATAATAATCTCTAAACGCGTTGTTAATACCCTTCGGAGAATAGATCACCTGTCCTCCAGGATCTAGGATACTAGAGATCAGGGTTCCTCTACCTTCTGGCCTAATCAACGAAGCCAGCAATTTCCCGGCTCTGCCACCCTCCACATGTTGCCGTTCATGATATGCCCGGGAATCCAGCATCTGTAACCTATCCCATGTAGTGTTATAGGTGGACTTTACGTCTGCCAATCTTCTCTGAGCATCAACCCCCATTCCGGGCTCTCTATTTAACGAAAGAATCTGCCCCGAAAAGCGTTTGTCTAAAGCTATCGTCTTCAAGTAAGGCGGGATCTAATCGCCACAGCGGTATGGGGGCTCTCTCGGTGTGGGGGTGAATCTCATCAGTAATGGGCTATGATCCAATATGGCTCTCCCCAAATATTTCGCCTCAGTCAGCATCGGGGCCAACTTGTCAGAACAAAGGAACATATCCAATGTAGCGTGTAGATCGTAAAGGGAGGAATAGTAGGAGTAGTCTCTTTTCTGCGGGTTGTGTACTCTCCAGACATCCAGCAGTTCCCACACTGCAATCCAGTCTCTCAGACCCCTGGCCATAACCGCTGCTGCAGAGCCCCTCAGCGGGAGCATGGATCTGTCCATGTTCAAATCACTTATACAGTTAAGATCGCCCCCCAGTATCAAATCACCCTCTACCACCCCCGAGAGTGGTCTAGAAAAGCGAGTCATGAAAGCTACCTGGTCTTGATTTGGTGCAAAAATGCTCCCCAGCGTCACCTCTTTACCCTTCAGCTTGCCTTTAATAAGCACATACCTCCCATCAGTATCAATGATTGTACGAGAAGCTTGGAACGGTACCCCGGGTCTGATCCACACAAGCACCCCCCTTGCAAATGCGGAGTACCCAGTCGCATACAGTTGCCCTCGCCATCTACGCCGCAGTCGAACAACTTCTGTCTCTGTAAGGTGGGTCTCCTGCAAAATCACGTGTGCACCTCTGCGCTTTATATAATTAAAAATACTATACCGTTTGAAAGGAGAACCCATGCCCCTAATGTTCCAGGTCAGGAGCTTAAACTCCTCAGCCTGTCCTTGATTTCTAGCCATTGCTCATGCTTAGCATCCTCCCCTCCCACACACCCCCATCACCCCCCCATCATTGTGCGGAGTGGACCCCATAATGTGGAACAAGAAACCCAACTGTGAAACTCCCCATACCGTGAGCGGACTGACAACGGTCAGCTGCCCAAACTTACAACAAACCATTGCTCCTAGCAGAACGCCACCCTTTTTTCCAGTGGCGGTATCTTCTGGTGAGGGGGTGGCAAAGAGAAAGAGGCGAATAGAAAGATAACAAATAAAGGAGAAAGTCAGATAGTTAAAAAATGGCGGGAGACCCGTCTGGTCTCGCTCGTGGTGCGGGGGCCGTCCCTTCCCAAGGCATCCCATCAGGTTCACCAAATCGTCGTGATATCTTCATATGGAACCACCCTAAGTGCTCGCCATCCTCAAGCAATGTCATCTGACGTGCACGGGGTCAGTTTCGGTAGTTCGGTATCGTTTCCAGAATTGTCCTCCGAGTTGGACGAGCGTCTCGCCCGGTCCGAGGACGAGTCCCCGGCCCGGTCCTGTCCTGTAGGCAACATCAGCCATGCTACTGCCTGCAGCGCAGCCTCTCTTTCCTGTTGTGTCTGAGAGGAGGTGGGCCTCCGCAGTGCCTTTGTCTTCTTGGGGTGACGCTGCTGACCTCCGGCCCCTCGCTTCTCACCTCTCCCGCCCGGCTGTGACCTGGGTAGGGGTGCGCCTTTCCCGTATGCCTCCAGCCAGGTCCATGCGTCCTCCGGCGTGTTGCAGAAGTGGGTAGTGTCCTCTAGTATAACACGGAGCCTCGCCGGAAACATCAAGGAGTATTGCAGCTTGCCTCCCGGAGGGCTTTCTTGACTGCTATGAAGGAGGCTCTCTGTGCCTGTACTCTGGCGGTAAAGTCTGGAAACATGGACACTTTACTATACCCAATGTGTACGGGGCCATGGGATCTTGATTGTTGCAATATGGCATCTCGGTCTCTATAATGGAGGAGCCTGGCCACCACCGGTCGCAGAGGCCTCCCAGGTGCCGGAGCTCATCCCGGCACTCTGTGCGCCCTCTCCAGGGCAAAAAATTGAGTCAGTGTACCAGCCGGCATCACCTCCTGTAGCCACTTTTCCAGGAAAGACACCATGTCTGACCCTTCCATGTTCTCCGGACATTGTTGCGCCTATTTCTTCCTTCGGCATCTTCCGCTCTCCGTTCAAGTTCCGTCACTCTTGCAGTAAGCTCATCCAACTGCGCTGATCCCTGCTTTTGGTCCGGCGCTAGTTCTGTAAGAGAGTTCTCGACTTCCGTGACCCTGTCTGCTAACTTACCGTGTTCTGCCTGCAGGAGTCCCAGCCCAACTGACACAGCTCCTATATCCTGCTGCAGCGCCGTTTTGGTCTCAGAGATCGCCACCAGTATCTTGTCCAAGTGTAAGTGTAAGTGTAAAGAGAGGTCTTTATCTGCAGTATCCTCTTTGTCGTGCCCTCTGTGCTGGGGGGACGTTTCATTGGTGCCGGGCTGGGTACCCCCGCCCCTGTTCTTCGGGCGCCCCATTTTGCTCAGCAGGAGTCCGGGCCCGACGTTGCCCCCACCAGTGGGCAGTTCCCCCGCCTGTTGAGTCTGGCGTGAGGTCTCGGGGCCCTCAGGGATCAGGCCGTAAGCTGCCTCCACAGTCTCATCCTCCCCAAGGGATCCGGCGCTCTGCACCTGGGAAAGATCAGCAGAACTTACTCCTGACAACACCTCCTCAATCCCAGTACAAATAGGGGGTTAACAGTTATTGCAGGAGCTCGGGGAACATAGTCTATAGGAACCCCCAGGCCATTCCAACCAGATTGCCCAGCCTCGGTCTCCACAGCTCCGTGCACCCAGTGTATCCAGGCGTAGTGGCCTCCGCAAGTGTTAAGGCCTCCCGGTTCCCAAATGTAGCCGCCCGGGGCCTCCAGACACCCACCTGCATCACCAACGCAAATAATCAGGCCTCTCAGCTCTCTCGGGCCTTCGGTCTTTGAGTGCCTCACTGGGCAGTGGGGCGTCTGGGCCCAGGTCGTCCCGTCTTGCTCCTTGCCTCCAGGGGCCTGGCCACAGCAACAGAGGTCCAGCTCAACACCAGTCAACCAGGTCCCAGCCCTCGGGCCCGCCAACCTGTGTCCCCTACAGCTCTCACAGCAGCAACTCAGGACGTGCAGGACATTCAACCACTCTTCCTGCAATGTCCGTAAAGTTCAGGGGCCCTCTGCCGCCTAGGGGTGCATACCAGCCAGTGCAGCACCGCCGCGCATCAGGCCGCTGATCGCTGTTTTTCACCTCCGGTGCAATGCTTCCTCTCTCTCACGCTGTGCAGCAGTAAACAGCCCGTCTCCTAGGCCGCACTCGCTCCGCCTCCACCGGTCCGCTCGCTCGTATACTGGGCCTGCCCGAGGAGCAGGCCGCAGCGGTGTCGTGTATGCGGCCGCACCCAACCCGGGCTGCCTCTCCCTTCTTTTGCGCCTGGCAAGTCACCACTCACTCCGCTGCGATCTCGCTGCTGTTCGGCTTCACCGGTCCGCGTCAGCTCGGGAGCCCGAGGCTCCGCACCTGCGATGGCCTCAGTCTCTCCGACCCCTCTCCAGCGTGGGTGGCCTTCACTCGCCGATCCCACCTCTCTCCGAGGAGTGGATTCGATTTTCCGGACGGCAGGAAGCAGCCCGCCCGTTCGGTCGCCGAGTGCCAGGCAGGAGGGAGGGACACCCCCTCCAGTTATTACAGGATTAGTACGAGACCACGACAGAGCCTCTCAGCTAAGCGACCGCCATGATCGCGGTCCAAGCCACGCCCCCTTCCCCCGCAGGTTAATGGCAATCATGATTTAAAATGCTGAAAATATCAGGAGGTCTCCTGCCCTGTGGTACAAGTCTCCACCCAAGGTGCAGGAAATTAATATTTGAAGAGTTGGAAGAAGCATGATGACTTTTGCTGGCCAACAGTGGAACTGGCAAGGTGGTTTGGTAAATGATAAAAGAATATTTACCAGATCATGATCGAGTGATTGCCAGGTCTGGTACTAGCCAAGATCTTTTGATTTTGCTAAAATGAGATCTATAATATACTTACTTTAATGGACTTTCAGCTATCCCTCTTCATCTATTAGCCCGTTATTGTGCCATTCACCTTTTATTTCCACCCACTACAGCATATAGCATGGGCAAAGAGTCAGCCTACTTCCATCATTGCCTAACTTCACTGAGAATGACAGTTTTTTCCCTTTCACAAACAACACATCCACACTCAAAGTAGTTCCCTTCAGTGCCAGGGGCTACTATGGCAGTAGGGGCTTTCTGAGACCCCAAAAATATTTTTTCTATTAACTTACATTTTATTTTGATTGATAAGGGCCCGGCAGCTTCCACGATAATAAACTTTTGCAACAAGCATGACAAAAGAAGCACTGACAAAGCGCGAAGGAATGCAGGACCTGTTGGCTTTGTCAATGCTTGTTTAAAATGGATCAAATAGCCCCAGGCTGGCAAAGGTATATAAAGTCATACTGGTGCAGAGTTCACTCTGATGTCCTGTAAATCATCTTAAAACCTGATCGCTTGTTAAGAAAATGTGAGTGTAAAAAGTCCTCTCCTGGTTTGAATATAGTAGTGCAGGGCCATCCTGTCATGGCAGCTATACTGCAGACAGCACTGTCAGGACTAATGTCTGTGAAAATTGAGATGGATAAAGAGAAATAATGAAAAACAATACAAGGCTGCATGCTGCACTGAGATATTGATGCACATAAAAGCATAATGATTTAGGGCAAAATCTACACTCCTTCAAAAATCACCTAGACAGATGGTGGTGGGGGGGGTCATGGATTGGAGGCTTATGAGCTGAAATGTATTGTTCTAGTGAATCATGGCCCAGCAGACCAGCTATAACTGGTTTACATTTAATCAATTAACTAAATTGCAATTGTGTGGCATTATCTGTGGCCGAGTTTGTATGCAGCAGAACTGTTAGTGGGAACGACTCTGGCCATTCAGCTACTTGTCTTAGGCAGAGTGGAAACACTACAAGAAACAAATTCAATGTACATCCATGCTGTTTAAAGTAGCTGTCATGTGGTGCAGACATGCAAAAAGGCAGCACTCCTGTAATTTAGTTGGAAGGGCACTTAAGGGGGCAATACATGTGAAGAAGTCAGGGTGCTAATCATTACTTCTCTGAGAATGTTTAAACCCCTTCTTCTGTTACCAGCACAATACTGTTGCATTTCATGCCTGGCACAAAGAAAGGAGAAGGACAGTGCTTTGAACCCACAACACCCATCACAGGGGAATACTGAATGAGTGCAACTCCATCTAAAGAAGGGGAGGGGAGAAGAGAAGAGGGGAGAGGAGGAGAGGGCAGGGGATGAGGAGGGGGAGGGGGATGGGGATGGGGAGGAGAGGAGATGAGATGAGGCTTAGATTTTGAGGTAAGTGAGAAGAGGATGTGGTCTAACGGCTAGAGTGGTTGACCTCGGAGCTGGGGAACGGGTTTCGAGTCTCGGCAGGGACGCTTAACATCCTGCGCTTCTGGGCAAATCACTTAATCTCCCCCAAAAATGAATGTGTCCGTCTTTAACGCAACTGGTGCTCATGTAAAGCGCTCTGATACCTTTGAGTCTAGTTTGTGCTATATAAAACTCCCCCAAAAAAGGGAAAGGATAGTATTGAAACTAAGGGGTGAGGCTAGGTGCTAGTGGAGAAAGTAGTAGCAATTAGTTTAAACATCTACATTTTTGTACATGCTGAAAACATACCTGGTAGGCAATGGCATGTGTAGTTCCCATTGGTTTCGTTACAGGTTCCATTATTGTAGCATGGCTGTGACCAACACAGCGGAATAAACGTCTCACAGTGCAAACCCATGAATCCTGTACTTAAACAGTCACAACTGTACCTGGAACAAAAATAAACATGTATAAAGTCTCATAGTAAAATAACAATTACTCATAAATACTTTAGGCCAGTGAACACGTTTCTATCAGAATCCTTTATACCACACAACAATTACCTTCTTGAATCACAAACAAATTGAAAATGTTTTTCGGCAAAGTTAACTCTTTTTTAGAGCAAATTTCAGAATTTTATGGATTTCAAAAATAATTCTAGCTTTCAAGGAGTACCCATACACATACACCTTAATACATTCAGAAATATTAAAATGGTAAATTTCCGAATGGTAAAGGGTAATGGGTAAGTGCATTTGCTAACTTTCTTTTGTGCCTCAAATGTTTTTGAATACCTGCAGACTTGTGCATTTATGGTAGTCCAGCAATATTCTTACATTTCACCACCCTGGTGGGCCAATGGACAGCCCAGTTAATGACATTGTATTTTCTAGACTGCCTATTGCTGACGGAATTGGGGTTTAAAGTAATATTAGTTTGGGTGTGCCCTGACTCAAAATCCTGCTCTTCTCCGCAGCAGCAAATCCTGTTCAGCGGTCCTTTTGCCAAAGGGGTATCCAGCCTCATGGAACTCTCGTTGACTACAGCCTCCAGCTTCGTCCTGCTGGAGATTTTCAACTTCCAAAAACCAAAAAGAGACTAAGTCCGAATGTAGAAATTTTCACTGCAACTACATTCGGCCGCTCCCTGACGACGATGCCTCCTCCTCGGACACCACCTTCAGCCTTGCCCCGCTGAACTTTACCACCTCAGACAACTTTTTTGCTGAAATTTCTTCTAAATCTGAAGGTAAGCGCCGCCAGGGCCCAATCCACCTTTTGTACCCGATTAGCAATATTTTTCGACTTTGACTTGGTCTTTTTTTTTATAGAGTTTTATAAAGCGCGAACTTGACCCAAAGGTATCGGAGCGCTTTACACGAGCACCAGTTGCGTTACATGAGGACACATTCATTTTTGTTAGGCACGGGGAGATTAAGTGATTTGCCCAGAATCACAGGATGTTCAGCGTCGTTGCTGAGACTCGAACCCGGTTTCCCAGATTCAAGGTCGACCGCCCTAGCTGTTAGGCCAACTCCTCTCCCCAGTCTTACATGACTAGATGTCCACGGTTGGAAGTTTGATCTATTAGGTGCTAGTTTTCACATTAAACTTCAAAAATTCATAACTCTGGTTCTACTAATTGGATTTTTGTCGTCTTGGTGTCAAATAATGGAATAAAATGTACTATATTTTTCTAAATTGGTGTGGGATTTTCGTTGTGTTGTCTTTTAACTTTATTAATGCTTGTGTGCTGCATAAACACTTTACACATTGGCTCTAGGTTAACCCTGACTGCTTTGTTCCAGAAGGTTAAGCACAGATTAATTTAGTGACTTTAGGGGTTCACCCTGACAGGGATTGTGGCTGTTGCTTGAGCAAGGTTAACATCCCACTCAATCAACAACCCGATTTCTCATAGCAGTGTTTGCACTTTTTCCCATTTCTGGATCCGATGCATATAAGGGGTTGGTTTTAGTACTTCAGTGCTTCACAACCACAGTCCTAAGAAGCTCTGTTCTACAGGGAATCTTTGCAGTTCTTGCTTTGTAAGACTTAACCCAATGCATTCTCAAAGAACATCTATTTGAAACCTTCTGCCTGCCTGCTGCCTTCCTAGAGGACCGAAGTCTTCAATCTTCGGCCTGTCAAATTAGGACACTACTCAGTTTATGCAGATTGAACTTTGTTCAGCTTCTTTTTGGCTAGAAATGACTGCTCTATTGTGTGTCTGACCTGCAACTTTTCTGCCAGAAAAAGGCATTAACCAAGGTGAATCTCATCTTCTCTCAACTCTTTGAAGAGGTGGCATCACCTCTGAACCTCCCCATGCACAACATTTCAAAAACTAGAGAGGACTTGAATGAAGCTCAGCATCCCAACGTGTTAGCATGCCCCAGATATTTGTACTCTAACAGAATGCACTTTGAATCAGCGTTCACCCTTAGAGTCATGTTAAGATCAATAAACTAGTCATTATCAGTGGGAAATCACTGAATAAAAAACAATGGTGATGTATGGAATGCTTGCACAAGTCACAACCACGAGCAATCACTCATCCCCCCTTCACATCATTTGTATTTTGCCCTCTAAAACACAGACTTAAAAAGTTTAGAACACTTTGACCATGGTCTTCTTAGTGAGGTTGATTTTCAGAGTCAGACTTCACTGAAAGGCAATCAGTTCCTCAACTTGTTATTCCTCTTGGTGTCAGATTCCTTCTTGAATTACTTCAAAGTCAAACTGAAGCTCATAAACTTGTCTCTTCTTTGCTCGATGGAGTAACTCTGGGCCCTCTTCATTATTTTGTCACCAGTTCTGGCAGTGGCATAACGAAACTTGAGGAGCCCCCCCCCCGCAAAGTACATGGAGGGGGGCCCCCTATGCTCCAGACCCAGTCAGGAGCTCTTAGGCCTGGGGCCTACCAACCGTGCACAGTGCCAGAGGGGGCTCCTCCCGCACAGCGGGGGCTAATGTTACGCCACTGAGTTCTGGTACTTGAATCCTATGACGTGGTATTTTGAAGTGCCAGTGAAGGCTCTTCAAGTGCTGTACATTAAGAAATGGGCTACTCTGCCAGATAAGAGGGTTACTGACACTGGACACAATTAGCTTCTCCAAAAACATTTACTCTGTCTTAGGAGCCCTAGGGTCTAAAGCTTATGAAGAAGCTCTTAGAGAAACACATTTTGATTTTGTCAGCCAATTATTTCGAAGAGTCTGCACAACAAGAACAAAGGGCCAGATGTACAAAGCTTTTTTAAGGTCGCAATCCGGGTGCTTCGTAGAATTGGGCCGTTTGCGACCAAAAAAAGCTTTTTACAATCTACAAAAGGCAAACTGCAATTTGGTAACTTGTTACAGAATCGCAATTTGCGTTTGCTACCAAACACCGATTCGGAATTTGGAAGGGGCGTCCCTTCCAAATACTGAATCAGAATGGTACGTATTAATGTTTTGCAACCAAATTCCGGTTGCAAAACAGTAATACTTTACCATCAGTTTAAAAATGGTGATAACCCATTCGCAAAGGAGAAGGGGTCCCTTTGGGACCCCTTCCCCTTTGAGAATGTTCAAAAAATATTTTTTAAGAGCAGGCAGTGGTCCCACAGACCACTGCCTCCTCCTAAAAAATGAAACTGCAGAGTTTCATTTTTTTCTTTTTAAACATACCCCGTTGTCCTTTAAGAAACAAGGCCTGCATTTAAAAAAATGTAAAAAAAGATTGCTTTATAAACAAGCATTAGTAAATGCATTAGGTTTCGCCTATGTGATTAATAATGAGCTGTTTTTTGTTGTAATTTGCAGCTTGCTGAATAGTTGTACAATATAAGTTACAGAAAGTCTGTTAAATTGTTATGACTTGTTGATGTACAAAAAGGCAATATATTGTGCTGTTACTAGTGGTATAGTGCGGGTACGTAATAGCACAATTTTGAAAAACGAAATGAGAGAGGGAAATAATAGCATTAATTGAAGTAATAGCAATATTATGTTTTTAGGGGAGTTCTGGCAACTATTGGGCCCGGTGCCACTGCACCTGCTGCACCATTTATGTGAGGCCCCTAGTGCCTGCAAGATAACTGCATTTGTGACTGCCCGTTTAGATTTAAAATATAGCAATATTTAGTGTTTAGAGGGGTTCCTAGAGCTCTGGGCCTCGTGTCACTATACCCGCTACACCACTGAAATCATGACCCTTGTGCCTGCACGTTAACTGCACTTGTGACTGCTTATTTAGTATTTAAATATACTAATATTTGGTGTTTAGAGGAGTTCTGACAACATTTGGCCCCAGTGTCACTGCACCAGCAGCACCATTGAAATCATGGCCCTGGTGCTTGCTAGATAACTGCACTTGTGACTGCCTGTTTAGTAGTAAAATTTAGCAATATTCTGCATTTAGTGGGGTCCGAAGAGCTTTTGGCCCCAATGCTACTGCACCTGCTTCACCATTTAAATCAAGTGCCTTTTAACTGCAAGGTAACTGCAATTGTGACTGCCTGTTTTCTTGTCAAATATAGCAATATTAGGTGTTTAGAGGAGTTCTGACAACTTTTGGGCCCGGTGACACTGCACCTGCTGCAACATTCAAATAATGACCCTGTTGCCTGCAAGATAACTGAGCCTGTGACTGCCTGTTTAGTAGTCAAATATAGCAATATTTGGTGTTTAGTGGAGTTATGACAACATTTGGGCCAGGTGCCATTGCACATGCTGCACCATTTAAATCAAGGCCCTTTCAACTGCAAGGTAACTGCAATTCTGACTGCCTGTTTAGTAGTAAAATATAGCAATTTTAGGTGTTTAATGTGGTGCCTGGAGCTTTTGGTACCGGTGCCACTGCACCTACTGCACTATTCAAATCATGACCCTGTTGTCTTCAATGTAACTGCACTTGTGGTTGCCTGTGTAGGAATACAATATAGCAATGTTAGGTGGTTCACGGGGTACCTAGAGCTTTTGGTCCTGGTTTCACTGCACCAGCTGCACCATTGAAATTATGACCCTGCTGTCTGCAAGGTAACTGCACTTGTGACTGCCTGTTTAGTTTTAAATTTTAGCAATAATCTGGGTTTAGTGGGGTCCCTAGAGCTTTTGGCCCCGGTGCCACTGCACCTGCTTCACCATTCAAATCAAGTCCCTTTTAACTGCAAGGTAACTGCAATTGTGACTGCCTGTTTACTAGTCAAATATAGCAATATTATGTGTTTAGAGGAGTTCTGATAACTTTTGGGCCCGGTGCTACTGCACCTGCAGCATCATTCAAATCATGACCCAGTTGTCTGCAAGGTATCTGTACTTGTGGCTGCCTGTTTAGTAGTAAAATATAGCATATCTCTTGTATATTAACTTTTTTAATGTGCAATGTTTATTAAAAATTTAGAATTTGATCACAATGTCCAAATTGATTAAGTTGAAAAAATCAATCCAATAATGCCTACAAAGTGCAAAGAAAGGTACTGAGGCATGAATAGGAAATGCCACAAAAGTTCTAAGGCTAAAGCATCCGCTTTACACAACTAAGTAATAAAATGTAAGTATTCCAGCATACTATTAGAAGCTGTCCATCTTTTCCGATGGAAGAGATCTTATCTTGACAATGAATGGGGCTTAAACAGTGTGAACAGCTTTAGTAGACGTATCGTAAATGCCTGCAGCCAGGGGGAGATTAACAAAAAAGCTAATGAACACAGTAATTCGGCGATATGATCTGATAAGAGCCCCCTTTTAAGATATATTAAATACAAGAGATTTCACAAGCAAAACGCAAGCGCTGTGCAGGCAAAACCTAAAAAGCAATCACAGTCATGTTGGTCTGCTGATCTCAGCAGGCCACCATCCCTCTGATGGCTGTGATTCCTAATGGGTTGCAAATTGCGACCTACCTCTTTAGTAAGCATGATGTAGGTCTATTTGCGACCCACTAGGAATCGCTAACGAAACTCAAAAGAGTTTCATACATTAGGAATAACAATTTCCTAATTGCGATTCGAAGAGAATCGCAATTTAGGACATCGGTATTCCTAATGTTTGTACATCTGCCCCAAAGTTCCTAACATGAAAATCTATTAAAGGAAAAACTGCATCCTCTCAAATAGATTTGGAGGGCAAATATATTGAGAAGTATGTAAATAAAATCTACCAGTAGTCTCTCACTCAGTTAGCTTAATGCTAATGGGTTTACGATGAGCTATGGTTTATTCCTGTGACACAAATTTCTACTGCTGTGCCTCCTTACTACCCATACTTGTCCAGGTGGCTTATAAGTGCATGCCTTACCTCAGGAAGAAATCAGCTAAGCAGCAGCTGCTGGTATGGTGGGACCACATAGTTGTTGATGGACAGTTCATCAACATTAGCCTCCCAATTTGACATGTAAATTGTGGAGCTTAAAATGAGAGTCCCAGAACAAGAAGAACCTCATTTCCAAATGGAGAAAGTATTTCATTAAAAAAATCTGACACCGTCATTGAGAAACTACCATCTACGCAGTACCCGCCAGACCTTAGTCCTCCTTCTAGTTGAACAAGATGTTTCAGTCTTTTAAGGCAAGGGTCACTTAAACTCTGTGGATACTCTGCCAGGAAAAAGGACTGCTGTGCTGCCGAAGGACTGCCACTCTGCTGAACTGCTACTCTACTGGACTCCTGCTCTTCTGTGCTGACCTTCTGCCCACTACCCTCCTTGCCAGGGTGAGAAGGACTGGACCTACACTACTTGAACCCAGAGTAAATACAAGGGCTTATCTGGTTGCCTACTGCTCTGAAGCCTCCGGGATATCAAAGATTTCCACCGACCCTGCTACAGCACCTGGACTCAGCCATCTGTGAGTCCTGCCCTGCCAAGTGGTGCCAATCCAGTCCTGGGCACTTAGAAGTGGGTAGAAAGTGCCTCTTCAGCAGAAATCCACACATCAACACCATTGCTTCGCTTGGAACCGGCGCATCTCCAACAATGCATTGCTGCTGCAGCAAGGAGAGAAGGCATTGCATCGTCGATTGCTCGGTGCATCGCCTCCAGTTCTCGACACATCCTCAACTTGCGTGGCTTGACAACAACGCATTGCCTACATCTTGGGGTTCAACGAGGACGAATCTCTGACTTGCACGGTTCCGAACCGACGCTTCACCTACATCCAAAGGGATTGGCGACGAAGCATCGCCTTCTCTGCTCCTAGCATCTCACCTCGAAGGAAACATGAACCAAGGTACTGTTTCAGCAGAGCAAGGCTAGTGCCTGTATCCGACAAGTGCTCCATTGAGGTCAGCCTGAACTTTGGACTTGACCCGGTCTAGTGTGACCAGATAGCCTCGGTTGGCGCTTTGAGCTTTTAAGTAAGATATTTCAAGATATTCTTTAAAAATTCATAACTTTGGTTATACTTACTGGAGTTTTGTCGTTTTGGTCTTGTATTGTTCAACAAATTAAGCTCTATTTTTATAACTAGGTGTGGTATCTTTGTGTGGTGTTTTAACTGTTTTACTGTTTGAAGTGTTGCACAAATACTTTGCACATTGCCTCTTAAGTAAGCTTGGGGGGAGTTCATGCAAAAAAAAGTCCGCCGCAATACGCGGAGCTCCGCCAGCGGCGGAGTGAGTTAGAAAAAATGCAGTTCATGGTAATTTTCAGCGCCAGGTGTTTGTCCGCGTTGTGAAATTATCGCGAACGGCACCATGCACAGTGCAAGCGGGCGCTCCTTCCTTTCTGCCGCTCGGGTAGATTTTCTACTCAGCGGCAGATTTCTCAACGCGAACGGAGGGTTTCTCAACACGAGCAGTCGCTAGCATACGCGGCCGCTCGCATTGAGAAATCCGACTGCCTGCGTTGAGAAATCTTGCCGGGAGGCTGATTTCTCGCATTCGCCAACTTGACATTGGCGAGCATGAATGAGGAAAAATCTTGCCGAAAGTTGGATTTTCCTTCCTTGCGCTCGCCAACTTGATGTTGACGAGTGCGAGCGAGGAAAAAAACTCTGCGAGCTCCGCGTAACGCGTTGTGCGGGAAACTCCCCAAACTCCATGAGCAGAGCGGAGTTCACCGCCCAGACTTACCCTTAAGTTAAACCTGGCTGCTCTTTGCCAAGCTATAAGAGGATGAGCACAGGTTAATTTAGGGTGCGTATCCCTGCCTAGGATTGTGGTTCCTGCTTGGACAGGGTGCATACCTCTGCCAACAAGAAATCCAGTTTCTAACAGTATTCATTTGTTTTCTGCCCTAAAGAAGGAAACAAAAAGAATGCATTGATAGTCACATTTGCTAATCTTTGCAGATGAACTGCTACAGGTGCACGTCCTCCTTGACTTGTCAACTGCCTTCTAGATTTTCAATCAGGATGTTCATCACGACCATTAGCTAGCACAAAATTGAGTCTTCAGCCCATCATGGGAGTGGTTCAAGTTACTCCACATAAGCAACAAAATTCAAACTTAGCAATTTCACCTCCAGCACCAGTGTCTTAATTTGCAGAGGGTCATAGGGATCCCTGTTCTCACCCTCATGATGCATTATTTAAATATGTAATTGATCGAGGTTTAGTGGCCTTAGATTCTATATCTTCTTCTTCACTGATGACATAAAGGTCTATAAGTGTGACTATGGGCCACAAAAATGCTTTGCAGTTTTCTTTCACACCCAAGGCATAAATATAGGTAGGCACAACCTCAACATTATGTGAGCCTTTACAGAGCTCCTGCAGCTATGTTTTCACAATATGCTAATGTACCTCAACTCCCGCCAAACCCTCAATTCATTTTCTAACATTTAGTCATCATGGTGAAGTTCCTTAAAATGGTGTAGCTCTGCTTGAAAACAATCTAGAAATAAACTTTCGCATTTTTGTTTTGAAAAGAGGTGTGTTCTTGCAGTTCATACAACTCCACACATTCCTCCTTTACATCACTTCCGAAATTGATGTACATTTTTAATACTTTATAGACTTTTATTTACTCCCAAATGACCAAGACAAACACCCTTTAGACCAACCTTCTTAAAAAATTGGAGCACATGCAGAAATTACAAAACATGAGCTGACATGCTGAAGTCATCAGCAGTGACATCAAAGGTTACCTCATCACAGAGCCATAAATGAGTAAACGGGGGGTTCTTGACAAAGACAGCTCAGCACCCAAAATTCCTTGGAACAGAATCATGGTCTGTGATGACTATTTTCCTGCCCACCCCTCCTTCAAATGATACTTTGCCAATGTGTCGCATAGGCATCCAATGAAAACCAAGAGCGGACCAGTCAGAAGCTGCTATAAGAGCAAACCAGAAGCAAGGGGTGGAGAATGCCAACCCCAACTCTTAAAGTGGCAAATTATGTATTAACTACCTTCTTTTCACTGGTAATTTCCAGCTGTATGCCCATATTAGCCAGTAATGGGCAAAGCAGATAAGGACTTCTATTGCTTCAATACCAGCTACGAGAGAGTCTCAAACAACACATATCCCTCACATTATTGGAATTTTACTCCTTTAAGCCATTTCTAAAAGAGCATCCCGGTGTTGCTTTACTCTTGGCTGCTACTAGACTCTCAAATTCTTTAGAACCCAGTAACTTTATTATACATAAGTTTTAAAGGGACATATTGTGATAGTTTTGAATTTTAACCGTGCTAAACAAGCCATCTGTCTTTACATGAGCATAAATTATTTTCCTCTATTGCAAGTAACAAATGATCAATATGGCTAAGTGAAAGGCTACTTTTAGTCTCTCTCTTCCAACAAGTGAGAAAAAGAATGCTAAAAGAGCATCTAACTCTTTTGAACAATTTGACATGCTACATCTGCCGAAGATGAATGAATGTATTTATAAAGCGGCTCCCCAGATAACCTCACAAAATTGACACATATCATTTCAGCTCAAGATTGGAAAGTAGTTGTTTGATTTGATGACAGCCGATGTTGTAATGAATACATATTTAACATTTCTAACACTTATCAGACACCTTCTGGTGAATCACATGTTCTTCAACATCGCTTTAAGATCTTTTCCTCCCATAAAAAAGCCATCTGCCCTGCATATGCTGGAATTCCGGAGGGAACTTAAATGCTAGTTGAGGCGGTAAAAGCCCTACACGTAAAGTATTATTACTTTTGTCAATATATTCAGTAATACTCTTTTTGGGTAAGTCTCACAGCTTTGGGTAAGGAATCTAAGTGTATAGACCAGCTAAGAATTTTCAGTGCTGTAATTTTCCTGGTGCCCCTACCAAGTGCCTATGCCCATCATCCAGTCCCTTTCCACAAATTTCTCTAAGTCAATTGTTTTTGCATACTGCTACTTGACCACTATATAATCAGAACACCCCACCACTACCTCCTTCTCCACCTTCCCAGTTCCCCTTATTTTGGCCATCCATGGAGGAAGTTGTATGACAATAACACATTTATGTGTTTGGTGTCACCACCTAACACAAATCTCCTTCAGTTGCCCAAGTCCCTTGTTCCCTTGGGACGTCCATCCAAAAGTGCTAACGTCCATGCAACTCTCTGGGTAGGATTCCATGCTAGAAAAGATGTGCAGGCATCTTCTGGGAGATGCAAGATTTTTGCGGACAAGCTATATTATTGAAGAGGACCATAAGCATTTTTTCCATTCTTTCTGGCATTAGTGACCCGTATGATGCCCTCAAAGCCATTCATGTAGCTATATACACATTTAGCTAAAGGAGCTACACAGAAGTATTTTGGGGACATTAAAAACTTCGTAATCTTATTCCTCGAGGCAAATCTATTATTATTCAAATCTACTATTGATTGAGTAGGAGTGGAAGGTATGAATCTAAATATTTCTAGACACCTCTCTTTCTAAATGTGAAGATTTGTTTCTAGAGTCCTGGCTACAGGAGATAAATAGATGATATCCTGGTAGGTTTTGTTCCAAGAAGCACAGTCGTAAATGCCCATGCATGTTGATAATTATTTAACAAACTTAGCAAGATGAACTAAATGAGCACGTTAATTTGTAATCACATGAGTTTCAAATTACCATCCAGACACAATGCATTTGATTCCCCAAAAATAATGTAAAATTTACACCAGTAGATCCACAAAAAAATCCTGTAGTACTCCTAGGATGTTGCAACAGCTGCATCATACTCACATTTGTAAACATTTACACATGAAAAAGGGTGTACAATTATGCTGTGAAAATGCTTAGCAAAAAAGGCATTTGAGGTTTCCAGCTTTTCCCGTTAAACACAGAAATTCACCAAATAGTACTGATACTGTCATCTTGACTTTCACTTTTAGATGTAAAAACATCTCACCAACATGCCTTTAGTGAGAAAGGGGATCCCATGGACCCCCAAGACATCCCCTTGCAGGTGGGTGAAGTCACCCACTGAATACCACCTGCAAGGGGATCTCTCTCCCCACATAAAATGCAAGCAGATGCCACCTGCACAGTGAAACATGGAGCGGCTTTGAAGCAGCGGCTCCATATAGCCCTTGATTGTGCTGCCCTGGGGGAAGCATGAGTTCGCAGCTGCCCTGGGGCAGCGCAATCACTGTAATTGGGAGCACTTTTCCTGTTTGAGCTCGGCACACCTGTTTTAACGTGTGCTGTTGCGCAAACAGGGGAAAGTGCACCCTTACCGTAACATAGCACCTGGTACCCAATTTCATCTCCTCCCTGTAGGAGTCCTCTAATGGTCCAGGTAGGATCTCAGAGTTGATCACATGAATGCGACAGATAGAACGGATATTTAAACCGGTTTATTGTTTAATGGTATGCAATAATATTTTGATATTTTTCATTTTGGTTGATTTTAATTGGTAAAGAAGAAATAGGTATTTCCACAGTATTGGAATGAAATGATTTGGATTGTTTGAATAGTAGGTACGCAGTGTGATGGGATGTGGAATTTCAATTGTTCACATCGCATGAGCTTAGAATAATGTGGATGGATAATTGCCCAATGTCACAGAATAGAGCACCCAGACAGGGACATCTTAAGGATTTCAAGGGCCCTGGGCCAAACATAATTTGGAGGACCCTGTTTAGAGCAACTTTGAATATAAGATTCAATTTCAGCTCATTCATGCCCTCTTTGGCCAAGTCACTGACAGTGCACAGGCGAATTGATCCAAATCCGAAATGTGTTTACATCTAATATTCAAGGATAGTGACTCGTTTTTTCAATATTATAATACAGCAGTAGCTCACTAATACAAACAAAATCCAGAACTCCGAAAATAAAACCAGTCATTTTTGAGACGGTCAGTGAACTTGCTAATCCTGATAGAATATCTCTACTTTTGCCCCCACTCAAGCTCTCTGTGATGAACTGAATTCCTTTTTTGTTGAGAAAATAAAACTCATAAAAATAGCATTCCATCTACCACACAACCTTTTGATATCCTACCAGAAGACAGAAATCATCTGACATTGTCTGCCTTTCCTGCCATCAGGAAAGAGCATCTCTCCGAGCTGATGGACAGTTAAGACAGGCTCTACGAACCACATATGCCTCCCTCACATCCAAAAAACAATTTTATCACGCTTTCCAGATTTAGCCTCCTCTGTTCTAAATTTATCCCTCACTCAGGGCAAGGTCCCTCATTCCTTCAAGGAGGCTGTAGTGCTCCCCCTTTTAAAAAAAACCTGGGGATGACCCTGCGATACTAAAGAACTACAGACCAATCTCTTTGCTTCCATACTTAGCTAAGCTATTAGAGACTCATGTAGCTCAACATCTTTGCTCTTTTTTGGAGGAATCAGGCTTTTGCGACATCCATCAGGCCGGTTTTCGGTCTTAACATTCAACTGAGACAGTCATCCTCGCTGTAATGGATGATATGAGGAAGGTGGCGGATCAAGGAATAAGTCAGGCACTGGTCCTTCTTGATCTTTAAGCGGCATTTGACACGGTTGATCATGCTCTATTGATCAACCATGTCAGACCGTGTCTTGGTGTATGTGACACTGCCCTCGAGTGGTTGGCCTCCTTTCTTAAAAGATCTGGCTCAATCAGTTTCCCTCCCCCTTATTGCTCTGCTAAAGTCCCTTTAGATTGTGGTGTACCACAGGGATCCTCTTTATCCCCCTACTTGTTCAACCTCTACATTTGTCCTCCCATACATTCCTGTCAGGAACAAAAGGCAAAAATATACAACTATGCTGACGATATGCAGCTGATTTTCACCATTGACAACACTATGGAATCCAATGCATTATTCCAAAACACCATACTACATATCCGCGACTGGATGAATTTTCACCAGCTTAAGTTAAACTATGATAAAAGCTGAAGTTGTGGTTACTAAAAACAAATTGACCCATTGGAACCCCTCCTTCTTGCCCCCTGACTTGGGTCCTCCACCCTTGCCCAAGAAAGCTGTGAAAATCCTTGGAATTCTCATTGATGATGATCTATCCCTCAAGTCCTATATAGGAGCTGTATCATCTTCCTGCTACTTCCATCTTCAGAGAATAAGGAAAACGAGGAGATATTTTGTGGAGGAAGCTGTTATCCAAATTCTTATTGCTCTTGTGATATCTTGGATCGACTATGCCAGCGCACTTTATCTGTGACTTCCTACTGGCCTACACAACAGGCTGCAACTAGTTCAAAATCAGGCAGCTTGGCTGGTCTTTTGTCAGCCTCGCCACTGCCACACTAAGCCTTTAACGAAAAAGCTTCATTGGATTCCAGCAGCTCATAGGACCTTTTTTTAAAATAACCTGCATTATTTTTAAGGCTCTTCATGGCAAAAGCCCTGCCTTAGTGTCCTCCTGAATCCAGCATTACATTCCCAATCGCAATTTAAGATTGGCTCAACATAACTTACTTATGGTGCCAAGATACAAGAGGAAAAGGCTTGGAGGGGCCAGCTTTTCCATTCTGACTCCTCACACCTGGAACTCTCTCCCTCCCCCCCCCCCCGATATTAGATCATTGCCTAACTACGGGAGTTTTAGAAAGCTTTTAAAAACCTGGTTGTTGCAACATGCTTATGTCTAATTTGAATATTAGTTGCTGTCTTTTGTTATCCTAGCGCCAAGAGACTTTATGGTGAACGTGGGCTGTATAAGTGGCCCATAACATATTGCAAATAATCATTGTGATCCCCTCCCGTTTCTAATATGTGAAGTTCTTTTTTAACCTAAAAGAAACCTTTTTATGAATGTTGCATGGTGTTGAGAAAAAAACATTAAAAAAATAAACATTTCTCTGTAATAGACTCTCATATATCACCCACATTAAAAATAAATTAAAGGAAGACTGTATTTAAAACAATCTGTTTAAGAATTGTTCAAGGTCATCAGGGCAAGACTCTCTGCAGAACAGAGCTGGATCTATCAGGGGGCCCCCTAAAAGGCTGGGGCCCTGGACCCGGGCCCACTTTACCCATGCCTTAAAATGTCTCTGCACCCAGATAAAGTTAAATGTACCTCTTGAAAAATAGGATTATTTATTAGTGCATGTTGGTAACAGTGTTAATTTTTACCCAGTCTCTTTTTAAAAGTGTTATTTTTTTACCCTTCACTAAACTTTTCCTATAGTCTCTTATATAACATTTCTTCTTGGATCTGACGTTCCTAAGAAAAGAAGGTATTCCCTATGTTTGTGTTTGAAAATACAATAGGTTTGTGGTTTTGTGCCTTTACTATTTGGGCTATTCGTCTTGCTTTTATGCTTTTTAAGTTCTTTCATGAATCTTAAGTGCATTGTAATATCTTTGTGGTGAGCTGCTGCAGGAATGTGTATGACTGTGCCCACGGAACAGATATGGCTTTCATTTCTGATATTAATTCTTTCCTTCCTATGGGTTACTGTCTTTACTTAGGCATTATAGCCCACTGCTGTGGGCTATAATGGTTATTAAAGGCCCTGAACTTAAATAGGTCGAAGTCCTTTAACAACTGGTATGGCTCAAGGCAGAAAGGCTATAATGATATTAAAACATTCCACCCACTGTGGATAGAATATTCTAAATCAAAAACAGAGTAACAGAAAGACACTCATTGGCATGCTGGAGCAGAACAACTGTACCAGCCAATTATTGGCCCTGGGCTACTCTAGTGTAATCAGTGGAGTTCTCAACATTACAAATCTCTAATTTATCTTACAAGTTATCTGGGATGTTGACTCATCTATATATGCCATTACACATTTGGTATGAACTCTACAACGGTGGCTGGGATCCTCCTCAATCTGCATCTCCTTGATTAGGTATAAAAGATATTTATATTAGCGTTCAAGGTCATACTAGGACAGAAAATAGGCCCAGCAACAAAATAAAGGTGCCCCCCAATAGAGAATTAGGTAGTTAAAAATGTGGCCCATGTTAGAAAATTGGGGCAGTTTTGAACTTGTAAAGACACACTGTATAAATGTTTTCCAAAGTATGGAAGAATGCATGGATTTGAGCTTGATGCAGGCAATGTCTGTGGTAATGTGGGACATATCAACTTCAGACCATAAAACAGGCCCACAAGCAGTAAACAAGCATTTGCAATGCAATAGGTTTTGCATTTGCAAGAGTTTGAGCTATTGGCATTGTAATTGACAATGCCTTTATTTGTGTGTTTTGAAAACCTGCAAGCGGTGCGTAAAAACACACTTTGTACTTATAGTCCTTGTGTACGAGAAGTAAGACTGGCAGAAAAAAAGGTGCAGCTACTGCAAGCCTTGCTTCTCGTACACAAGTACTATAAGTTCAAAGTGCGTGTTTACGCACCGATTGCAGGTTTGCAAAACACATAAATAAAAGGCATTGTTATTTACAATGCTAATAGCTCAAACTCTCGCAAATGTGAGACCTATTGCATTGCAAATGCTTGTTTTTCTTACTACAAAACCAGGGCGCCGAAGCTGAATTTTAGTGATTGCATTAGGGCCAATGGCTCCCATGCTAAACCACAAGGAAGCAGCAGTAGTAATTCGGGTTTCTCACACACACGTAGCAAGTGCAGAACAGCAGAAACATGTAGACACACAAACACACCATGTACTCCAGATGACCCAATATAGTGCTAGCTACTCCCACACAGGGAACAAGTAAAGCATGAACAACAGAAGTGACGACTTCACTCACACACAGAATAAGAAAAGCATGGGTGGCAGCAGTGCATGCTTTTCTACACAAACACAATGGGTAGTTTAACAGTGTAAGTTTCTCCAATGCATAGAACAAGTGTAGCATATATAGGCTTTCCTGTTTTCAGTTTCTATTTTTGGTAAATTCTGGTGAGGTATTTTCAGTGTTTTCAAGTGATTTCAATACCTTAAAAAAACAGTGGTTATCAGTGGTTACATATTTTAACGCCATTAAAAACAGAAACAGTGTTTTTCCGAGGTTTATGGAACGTTTGCTTTTATTATTGCTTGCTTTCAGCACTGATAGTGCATGGTATATAGACCGTGTACGTACAGTGTATAGGTGGTCAAAATACATTTTTGCAAATCAAAATTATTGTAGTACACCATACAATACTTCTTCAGTGCGTCTTTGGTCATGTGTGCTCGCTCTTTCCTTCCCATGTAAACTTTTTTCTGTGAAAAGGCCCTCTCAACATTGGCACTTGAGAAGGGCAATGCCAAAACAGCCAGTACACAATTTCCTAACTCTGGCCACTGGCATAGCTTTCCATGCCAATACTGGTGCACTTGAAGATTGCAATTCTCTGGGCAGGTTCTGCAACATTTGCATTGAACTGGGCGCTTATGCCCTCAGAGTTACTGAAGCAGTCAGAAATGAAGCAGCACTTTTGAAACTAAGGAGAAGATTCCCCTTTATGGAAGGAATCTAGAACTTTTACAGAGTACCACAGTGAGCTTTCATTGACTTCAAATGCCATGGTTGGTGAAGGGACATTTCTATGCATCGTTGCAAGCCATTTCTCATACATTGTAATATAAAAGTTCCTGAATTGCTCTACAACATTGCTTTGCTTACCAAGTGGCAAGCACTCTAACATGGAACATTTGGCAGTGCCAGTCACTAAAGGTGTTGCCCAGTCTACTCTCAAGGTGATGTTTCACATATACACCAATTATTCTGAACACTTGGCAAACAAGGGTGTTTTCAAACTGTAGTTTTTTTGATTATGTCCACTACAGCAGTTATGTTTTCCTGTAAAGATCTAAGAATGCAATAGAGTGTACTATTTTCACATCACTATCAATATGCGACCAAAGAGCCTCACATTTCTTGCCTTTGGCATCCTCACTCAGCAAAAATTCTGTAAACAGTTGGCACGTGGATAATATTGCATTCACGGCCTCTAGGACTGAGAATCACCAGCTAATGACACATTTGGGATGACTCTTTCTTTGATGCCATGGAAAGCACAAAATGAAAAATATTTGCGTTTTTGGTTCTGACGCATAACAAAACAGTGCACCAGAATGAACTAAAAAGTCAATAGCATTCTTCATTCACTCTAAAGACTGTAAAGATGCTTTCAGCATACCATCTAGCAAGTGGCAAGGATCTCTTACAGGGAAGCACTTCAGCTCAGGTATCGATTTTGACAGGTCATCACACAACCTTTCCATATACGTAGCGGAATCACTGCAAATATAAACAATATCACTCCAATCTTTGTTGAACTTGGAAAGAACCTTTTTGCAGCAGCATTCCAAGTGACACTGCATTCCATGTTTTCCAAAAGTCTGGTGTCATGTTTTCACCACTATTCCAGATGCTTGGTGATAGCACTTGTCACTATACCTTGCATTGAATGTTTAAAACCAGAGGTGTTGGCAATTCACCTACTATCATTACTGACACACTAGAAACTGGGGGCTGATGCATCAAGGGTTTTTACCCATTCTTTGTGGGTAAATGTGATGCCACATATTGGGAAAGATTCTTATGAAACCAGCCATTTTACGTATCAGTGAAAGAATCAAATGCAGCCAAAATATCAAAATTGATTTTGATATTTCCTGATTCTCTACAGTTTATAAAATAATTAAACATGACCTAAAACATTCTTCTAAACCCTGCATCTTTAGACCAAAGACCACAAAACTGAAAAAGCAAAAGGAAGAAGAAACAATATTTTAGTGACGTCCCTAAACAACAAAACTCAAGCAGAATAATGTTAGCCCACTCTTTCTTGCTGCTAGGTTGTATAACAAAGTTACATTGTATTAGCTCCTTCAGGAAGAAAAAAATTGACTCTTTCACTCTCCTTTTCCTTTCTTTGAATGGCATTTAGTTTGTGGTTGTGCAGGTGTTTTTTCAGTGTTTATATGTTTACACTGGTGAGGGCTATTTCCCTTTTGGTGGGGGTTTATCAGTTATTATAGGTTTAAACCTAAAACTGGACAGCCTAAGCATATAGACCAACTTGCTAATTTCTTATAACGCACTCAAAATGGGTTGCAGAAGGGCAGACTTTCCACATACACGCAAAATATCCTCAGCCTGGGCAGCAGAACGGAACATTTTCCTCACAGAAAGGGTAGGTGCAGGCCAAGCATCCGAGGTGCAATCTTCACTCACACAGAACAGACACTGCAAACTTGAGAGGGTGCACGTGACACACACACACACTAAACTAAAGAGCTATACTGCATTGCATGCTTTCATCACACACAAACATACACATTGACTCAACACCGACCACCGAATAGGCACAGAGCAGGTGGCAGCAGTGTAAGTGCCCCGCACACATACAAGACACACTGCAACACATTCAAGCGCCCCTAGAGAACATACAAGCACTGGGGCAGGCTTCTCTCATACACTAAAATATATAGGTTGTATACCAGCAGCAGAAGCTTCCCCTACACACACAGAACAGGTAAAACAGTAACAAACAGGCGTTCATCCTTTCATCTAGACAAAGAACTGATGCTGCGCGGGGCAAGTCGAGCAGCAGAACTGCAAGCCTCACTCACCTATGCTGGGTACTGTACAGGCGGCAGTGGTGCAAGTGGCCTTCACACACATACCCATACATCTCACAGATACAGTACAGATTGTAGCGCTGCAAGCTTCCGTCACACACAACGAGTAGCACAGGGATCACTATTGCACACCCAGCCTTCTCACGCACGATGCAGGAGTCTTATTCACAAAGTAGTGATACAGGCACAAGTAGCAGCAGTTTGTGCTTCTCACTTTTCACACAGTTACAGCACGGGTAGCAGCAGCTGAATCACACTGCTGTACATGTCATGGCATGTTCGTGCAAACTTTCCTCACACACACAAAAGACACAGCCCCACCCGGCAGACATGCACACTTCCAACATGCACACGGAACATATACCACGCCACCCAGCAGACGTGCACTCTTCAGATACGTTTTAAGGCATGGGCAAAGTGGGCTCTGGCCCAGGGCCCCAGCCTTTCAGGGGGCCTCCTTATAGAGCCTCCTCGGTTCTGCACAGTCTTGCCCTGATGACCTTGAGTACTTGTTAACCAGATTGTTTCAAATACCGTGTTCTTTTAATTTATTTTTAATGTGCGAGTCTATTACAGACTTTTTACAGAGAAATGTTGTTTATGTTTTATGCAACATCCATATAAAATTTTCTTTTCGTTCAAAACAAAACCTCACATATTCATTTGTCACAGATATTATTTGCAGTAATATTAGTGAGCTTCTGCTGTGTTACAATATTGAAAACACACGTCACTATCCCTAAATATTAGATGTAAACACATTTAGAATTTGGACCAGTGTGCCTGTACACTGTCAGTGACCTGGCCAAAGGGGGCATGAAAGAGCTGAAGCTGGATCATAAATTCGAAGTTGCTCCCAAAAGGGGCCCCCGAAATACATTGGGCCCAGGGCCCACAAAATCCTTAAGCTGTCCCTGGCACACTTCCAGCATGCACACAGAACAGATACAGTGCAACCCAGCAGACGTGCACCCTTCCAGCATGCACACGGAACAGATACAGCGCCACCCAGCAGACGTGCACACTTACAACATGCACACTTACAACATGCACATGGAGCACATACAGCGCCACCCAGCAGACGTGCACACTTCCAACATACACACAGATAAAGCATGTGCAGCCACACTGTCTGCTTCCCTCACACACACAGCAGATGCATCGAAGCAGAAGTACATGCTTCCCTCACACAATGACCAGGTTTAAAGCAAGCTGAAGCAGTGCAAGTGACACACATACACATGTTTGTTGTTACCCAAATGTTATTCATCTTGGCGCTGAATGACAGATCTTTATTGTTACCCAAATGGTACTCATGTTATCGACCTCAGAATGATGAAAGGCTGAAATGACTATTTGAGTTGAACCTTTTACTATGAAGTCATGCACAGACTCCTGGGATGGATGAATTTATCCACTGAGTCATCAGCTGCAGATCAGTGAGCAAGTCACTCACTGCTGAATATGTGGACATAATCTGCTTGGATTTGAATCACTGCCGAGTCAATTCAGCCCTTCGCCTTACAGAGGTGGAGAAAAAGCTAATTAAACTGAGTAATAATCAGCACTGCTCAGAGGTGCCATGCTCTGGTGACACCGTTTCACTTCCCATGCCATATATATGGGCTGATGAGTCTTGGTTTGAGAGTAGCTCCTGACACAACCATCTCAAGGCTTGACACCATAGGCAGTCACTCAGCAGAGAGAAAATGAAAACCTGCAAGAGAGATATAAACGGACAGGAAAGGATAGGTAATCTAAGAAAGAGGCTCCATCTGGAATGAAGAGTTAGTGCTCCATTTTAGGGCTTTAACTTTGATTCGACAGCTCATTGCATGCCAAGACGTAGAAGCCCCTGCCCATAATGGGCTAGCTAAAACTGCATGTCCCATAATGGCACGGTAGGAGGCTTAAAAGGAAGGTTTGACTGACAGCATTACATGGAGTCAACTACCAGTTATGTGAGCACAACAAAAAACATGGCGTAGTCCACACACGAACCGGAAGTCACACTTACCATGTCATACACATTTAAAATCACTGGTTTATTGGCCATGGTGAGTCTCCGCAGCACCTAAATTCCGCATCAGCTGGGTAGGGGGCCCCTGGGAGTAGTTGCACCCCCAGCTGCATAGAAGAAATGTTTCTTACAGGTCCCAGGAGGTGGTGAGGACATGTACGGCCACACGCCCCTCCCTTCCAGAGGCTGCAGCTCCTGCGCTTGGGTGTTTGACTCTAGGGGAGCCATGGAGGGCGTGCGTTGCACAGGGTGAAAAGAAATGTACGCAGCAGCTATTAAAGTGAAAGCGTGGTTTCAAGTTGACAAACAAATGCTTTTTTTTTGTAAAAGCGCTACATGCCGCGCTTTCACTTTAATGACAGCTGCAATCCTTTCTTTAGACGCGGCTCATTTAAAGAAAGAGGCGTGGCTGCCATTAAGGTGAAATCGCGGCATGGGAAGCTTTTACAAAAAAAAAGCATTTGTTTTTCAAGTTGACAAACAAATGCTTTTTCTTTGTAAAAGTGCCCTATTCCGCGTATTCACTTTAATAGCAGCTGCGCACCTTTCTTTAGATGAGCTGTGTCTGAAAAAATTGGCACGGCCGCCATTAAAGGTAAAGCACGGAATGAGGCGCTTGTAAAAAAAAAAAAGTAGTCCATAAAGAAACAGATAAAGACCTACAGTGTAAGAAAAGTAGTTGCCGGTGCTCCTGGCTTAAAAACGGAAGTGATGTACCGGGAAAACCGGCCAAAAAGGAGCCAGGAAATAAGAGCGATGGAGGTGTGAGCCAATGGCAAGTAGCAGCTGTAATTACACTCCTTAGAGTGATTACAGCAGGTCTTGCAGACAGCGCATGCGCGCTGATGCTCGACCTAAAAAACCAGCCCACTCACTGACCTGTCAGACCAGCCCTTCGGGCACTGCGCAATTGCCCTATAGGCCAGTCTGACTCTGTTACAGTTAAAAAATGCTGTATCTTATACAGGAGTTGGGAGGGATTCCATTGGGTAGTTTATGAGTATAGTGTTTATCCATGGATATCTACTGCCGATTATTTTAGTTTTATTCTTTCTGACTCTAATTTCAGATGTTTTGAGTGTAATTACAGAGAACGTTATCAAACCATGCAAATATTTCGGACATTTAGTGTCTGGCTCATGTGATTTATACAGGCCATGATATTTTGTAGATGGTTACACTGCACATTTGGCATTAAATACTGGCTTATGTGATGCGACTAAGTAGTTTATTATTGCACAAAGCCAATGCGGCCAGCACACATCTGTTCGCAGCAGAAGCAGCTTCTTCCGCTTTGGTATGGGCAGTGCCGGATTAAACCCTGTGGAGGACCCTAAGCAGTCGAAATTTCGGGGCCCCCCTCACAAATTATCTCCTAATACCCAATGCACCTGATTTTTTTACAAACTTACAGCTGCCAGAAGATGAGCTTTTAAGAGACAAACTGTTATGTGAATCTGATGTCTCTGGTTTATGTACATTAAGTAGTTAATGGGTACATTACATTAATACAATATTTTCTCTATAGAGTCTTTAATGTAAAGTTTTTGTTTCTTTGAGTTGATTCATTGTTTCTATCTTTTGGAAGCAATATTTAAAAAAGCTTGATTGCAATTTTCTTTCAAGATCAAATAAATATTATTTTGATCCGTTGTCACGGGGGCCTTAAAAGGAGTGGGGCCCATAGGCGGGTGCCTACTTTGTCAATTTGGTAATCCCTAACTGGGTATGGGCTTCTTATCGGAGGGTCATATCCTTACTGGTTGAACTCACCCAGCTCTTTCCCTCTTTAGGCGGCTCTCCCAGCATAAATCTCCGCAGAGCTCTTTTCAGGCTGTAGGCCTGATGTGTAGGCTTTTCCAAAGCTTGTTTCTTTGAATCAAAATAATGAAAGAGGTTATGGTAAAAAATATTTCTTTGAAGCAGGGCACCAAATGAATTCATGTCTGTTTGTGTACATCATTAAACATTAGGGTGTCTAAGGGCTTTACTTAAAGCTTGGCAGATGGGATGCTCCATCAAAACTCGGAATTAGAAGTGCTATATAGGCAGTGCTTAGTTTGAGCCGGTGGTTTCCGGTGCTCAGCACCGGCACTAAATCATCAACACCCAGAATCACAGGATGTTGAGCCGATGCCGAGACTTGAACCTGGTTCCCCAGCTCCGAAGTCGGCAGCTCTGGCCATTAGCCACATCCTCGCCCCACTTGTAGGGTTTGTTGGTTCTGTGTTAGGCAGTGCTAACAGGAGACAGGAGGCTGGTCGAAGCTGCCTCCTGACGAGAGCCCCGGCACTTATTTTTTTTTTTTACAAATTAAGCACTGGCTATAGGCTATAATGTTATTGTATCATGGAGGATGGGACATCCGGCATGTTTGGAGTATTCTGGCCACCAATCTCTAAGTCAGGCCCTAAGCATTTTATATTAAGATTCCAGCATTTTAAACTCGGGCAGAAATGAACATATGGGAGCTTGATTAGTTATCACTTATCACAACCTGATGACTTTGTACCACTCTTTATCATGTTTGTGTATGTGCATGATTCTTACGCCTGGGGACTGAGTGGGTATCTTTTGTAGACTATGGACATCACAAGATACTGGGAGGAGACATCCCCGACAAAGATGCAAGCAGAAGCACAGAGAAGGTCCTAGAATATGCCACACAGCTGTGCTTTGGCAAACAGCCTCTTCTTCAAGAATTCATTTCATAGTGAATATTTCACCCTTCACTTCCCTCTAAATTTTGCTGATTTAGAAAGTCATAGTGAAGTTCATTGTTTGTACCAAGGCCACTAGAATCAGGTGATTCTGAAGGTGCAGTGGTTTCAAAATAATGATGTAATTGCCACAGTTGCCACATAATCCCAAACCTGGTGCATAATGCGTATTAAAATGACAAAATAGGAAATTGTTAACAGACAGTCACATAATTTGACTTTTTCTGCCTCATAATTTACTCAGTGCTGCCGCATAATTGAGCCATCCACTGCCGCACAATTCACGTAGTTATCTTATGCATACACCTAATAGAACTACTGTTTCTGCGGATTAGTGCAAGGTTTATGTGAGAGATAGGGGAGTAAGGATACATACCCGTTGGTGGCATCTATGCACTGCCCTCCTTGCAGGCAGGGCTGACTGGCACACTCGTCAATGTCAATTTCACAGAAATTACCCAGGAATCCAGAGGCACAGGTACAGAAATAGCTGCCAAAATTATCCTGGCAGGTTCCACCATTCAGACAAGGCTGTGACAAGCACTCATCAATCTCCAGTTCACAGTTTATACCTAAAAAAAAAAGGGAAAAAAAAGAGAAGATTCGACATTTGTTAAGTGTTGCAGCTGTGGGTTTGCGCAAAGAGCCATCTTGTCATGAAACATGATTCACGCTCCTTTAAATCATCAATTTCAGCAAATGGCTTTGCAATGTCACCTCTCTCTGAGATGCGAGCTTCGTTTTCAGTCATTTTTTTTTTTTAGCAAGACGCAAAAATGTCATCAGGGAAAGCTGTAACTCACCAGATGAATTCTGCACGTCAGTCAACATGTCAGTTGGTAGAAATGCTAAGCAGAAAGTGGCCATTTCATTTTCACAAAACATGCAGGGCTTATGCATTTGAATCATAGTACATGTGCGGCGAATGCTTTGCTTGAGTTTGGTGGTTTTCTTCTAAAAGCACGTTGTATGCCTGCTTTCTGGAAAATGGCGACATTTTCCCTATTTATATGGTGAATAGCCCAGGCTGCAGTGTTTCCAATTGGTGAGGGGCCATAGCTGATTTGCCTATGTTTGTTCCTTGTGTGTAGTGGCGAAGTGAGCAAAAAAACAATGGGATGGAATGCAGCACAGAATAATTAAAAGAGGCTGACATTAATTCAATCATTTCGCCAATCACTTCTTTGTGTTTTTCCAATGTCCTTGAAAAACGACCAAAGTGGGAGCATTTTCCCCTGATCTAATGCAGTATTTGCGGCTCCTTGGAGGATTGGAACAATGTGATTAGCTAGCAACAATTGAAATTTTTGTTGCAGTGTCTATTACAGAACGCCAAGACCTAAGGCACTTTTTTCAAGCCTGTGTCCTGAAAAAAAGTCATCGAGTGGGGTTAACGGGGCAAGAGGAGAATCCCCTAACTCCAAGGGGGGTGTCAGGGGGTCCCAGAAGGGCCCAAACTGCCTCAAAACTTTAAAAATAACTATTTTTCTCACAGGATTCATGGATCTAATTCCAGGTCCTTAGATCCATGAATTAGCAGGTAGGTCTGCTAACGTGTTGAAAATGTTGACTTTTTTTGGCAAATCCAGATAAAAGTTATAACAGCATAACAAATTTACAGCACATAAACGCATGGCCAAAACCATACAGAGTATGCACTCTGAACAAGTGAGCTGGTTCAGGACCTGGCCACAAGTAGGGGTTGGACCACCAAAAAGGGTTGGGCACATGCCCAGCAGCCTGGCCCTACTGAGAGTTGTGTGCAAAACATGGCAAAAGGCCAGGTACTGTAGTCAACACTGCTGCACACGGTCAATGGCCATGGACAGCAGGGGCCACTTTCATAGAAAATAATAATAATAACGCTATTTCTAAAGAGCATGGCTACTTCACACAAAGTGTCCCAGCACTAGGAGGCTGAATATGTGAAAGAGTTATACATAGACAGGACAAGCCTAGCTGGAACCAAAAAGCCAGGTTTTCAGATTTTGTCTGAAGATCAGTTCGGAGGGGGCTAGTCGAAGTTCCACAGGTAATGAGCTCCAGATTTTAGGAGCAACGTGACTGAAAGCACAGCCACCGATTCTAGCATTTTTTAAATCTGGGAAAGGAGGCCAATTTGGTCGTGGCCGACCTCAGATTTAACGGAGAGATCCTTAAAGATGATTCTCTGTTTCACTGGTAACCAATGCAGTTACTTCAGAGTGGTGCTAATAGAGGCTCGTCTCGAGAGCCCAAGCAGTGTCCGAGCTTCCGTATTTTGCATGCTTTGAAGCCTATTCAAACACGATTGGGTGACACCCAGATACAGAACATTGCAGTAGTCCAGTCTGGATATGGCCAGTGCCTGGATTACTGTTTTCTGGGCAGACTCAGGAAGGAGGTGAAGAATTCTTTTGAGGGATCTCAATTTCCTGAAGCACTTTCCTGTGAGGGCATTAATCTGGGCATCAAAAGAAAGCTTCTCATCAAACCAGATTGCCAGGTTATTAACCTTGGGCTTGGTAGATGGTAGAGGGCCAAGGTTATCTGGTCACCAAGCATTGGACCAGATGTTGACATGCTTGCCGAATACCAGAACCTCAGTCTTCTCAGCATTCAGTTGTAAACAGTTATGGTCCAAACAAATTGCAACATCCACCAGACATTCACGAAGGGAAGAGGCCATCTGCTCACTACTGAGTGTCATCAGCTTATGAGATAATATTAAAACCATACTGCTCATTGACCCCAGCCAAAGGGCTGACATAAACATTAAAAAGAGTTGGATTTAAAAACTAGTCCTGAGGAACTTCTTGCTGCAGAAAGAGAATCAATGACTGAAATGGGTTTTGTGACACCTGGAAGGTGAGTCCCTGCAAGAATGAGCACAAGCAGAGCAGTGCTGTGCCAATAATGCCACTATACTAGAGCCACTTGACCAAAGTATTGTGAGATACAGTGTCAAACGTGGTATTAAGATCGAGCATAAGAATAGCCACAGTGTTGCCCTCATCCATAATCCACCTTGCAGATTCGGAGTCAAGCAGCAAGGCTGACTGTGTGCTGTAAGAAGGGCGGAAACCAGATTGAGTTTTATGTAGGAGTTTATTATCCTCCAGGAAATTGGGAAGCTGTCTATTTACATGCTTTTCCACTAACTTGCCAAAAAAGGGCAACAATGATATGGGCCAATACTTTTCAGCCTCGACGGAGCCAATAGCATTTTTTTTAACAAAGGGGCCACAATGGTGTGTTTCCATTGTTGGGGAACACAACTAGAGAACAGGTAGAGGTTAATCACTTCACCAACCACAGATTGGATAATCTCGCAGCCCTGTCCAAGATGGTGGGGGAAATTAGATCTGTGGGAAAACCAGATTTAACGATGGAGCAGGAGGAAGTCAATTCAGTACTGGAGATTGCGCTGATTTGCTGTAAATAGTCATTGGTGGTGGCCGGGTCGAACCACATTTTCAGCTGCAAGTGAACCCTGGCTTCTGTAGTAAAGGAGGTATAGATTTTCTCTTCTTTTTCAGGAAAAAATGATGTTAGGGCATTGCAACTATCTTCAGAGGGCAGAGAAGAAGGTGAGAAAGGAGGCAATGACATGAGAGTTTTTATAATCTGAAAAATTTCACGCTGAGAATTATTAGCAGTTGAAATATTCTGTGAGTAGTATGAACGCTTGGGCTGAAAGATAAGCAAGTGGTATGCTTTCAGTGCCATCTTATAATTCACCTTACAACAAGGGTCATCATTCTTTTGCCAGAGGTGCTCTTGCCTCTTACACTCTATTTTAGAAGCAAGTTCATCGTTAGACCACCCAGCTGAGGGCTTTTGTCTCCTAGCAGCTTGTTTGACAAGCGGGCAGTTTAGTCAAGAGCTTCTCTTAGCCAGCTATCCAGTTGAGTGCTGGCTTTATTTATATTATCATCCAGACTCAGTGGAAAAGTTCAACACCGGCTCTGGGGGATGATAGAGAAGCATTACCGATGGATGATGTATATACTCAAGAAGTCCCATAAAATCTCTGAAAATAATTTTACAATTATGACTTCTTCTGCTCTTAACACCTTAATAATATTTGAAATAAAGACCTCTGAAATTCCGTTGAAAAAATATCAGTTAAAGTGCAGCTCTGGTTTTCAAATAAAACAGAAAACCCCTAAAATTGGGCAGTTATATTTAATTTCACAACACATAACTCACACCCAAGCTATTAAAACCATAACTTACCCACTAAATGCACTGATTAAGAACACACAATACTGACACCAATATTACTACAGTGCAAAGGTCAAATCCCAGAGTAGAGCAAAGTATGTTGTGACGAACTACAAAAAACCCACGGACCGCAACAGTCTCCTGATGTATCAGAGCCACCATCCCAAGGCACTCAGGGACAATCTCCCAGTGGGGCAATTTTTACGCCTTCGCCGCAATTGCTATACCATCTGCGAATTTGAAAAACAATCTTCTATTCTGTCGAACAACCTGTCGGCACGCAATTACCCCCAGAGCACAATACGAAAAGCACACAAACGAGCTAGGAATAACCACAGGGAGGCATTGTTGGAAGTAAAGGAGAAACCCCAAACAAATCTACTTGCATGTGTAACCACATTTACTCCCAACTCCAACAAAATCCAAAAACTGATTAGGAAACACTGGGGTATTTTGGAGACGGGAGTATTTAAACCTGGACCGACCCCACTCTTTTCGTTCAAACGAACACAGAACTTCAAGGACCTCCTGGTCCATACACGACCAAAACCATCCATCAATACTCAACCTACTTTGTGGGCACTGCCACCTGTTGAGGGACACCACCCGTGCGGGACTTGCTCCGTGTGTCCACTGACTGGAGCATCGAAACAAATCGACCTGGGTCTGGCTAGACCTTGGGTCCAAAAAAGACACACAAACTGCAATACAAAAAATTGCATATATCTAATCACATGCCCGTGCCACAAGCAATACGTTGGGATGACAACAAGACCCGTAAAGCTTTGCATCGGGGAACACAAGAGCACCATACAATGCAGGAAGACCAGCACGAAGCTACTGAGTCACTTCCTAGAGATGAACCATGCCCCAAATAGCCTGAAATGGACCATCATCGAATCCAATCCCAATTGGACCCCCACCACTTTGTTTAGGCAAGAACAACGCTGGGTGTTCCGATTGAAATGCAATACACGGGGATTGAACGATGATATACCATGGGCAGAACTTGTCACCTGAAACACTTAAGGAAGTTAGCAAACACTAACCACACAAAGACTGACTATCCTCATACCAGCTATTGTGGGTTACTTAGCTACCTAGAAAATACTCCCTTCATAGCACACTTTATTGTCATCCAACATGGTATAGTGTAATGGTATTCCAAAGTTCGGGGTCCATGTATTTTGAACACATACTGATGACATAGGGTGATGTGAGACACTCAACATACCTCTGTACATGATTTTCACATATCACTAAATGTCTCATTACAGCCGACATATATGTCGCAGTACAGCCGACATATACACATCAATAGTTGCCTAAGGTGGTCGAGTAATCATGACATGTACAACTTTAGTGAATCCGGGTCCACATTGCAAATTAGTAAAATCTTCACCGTAAAACACGACATCGTGATTACATCTACCATCTGCATTGCAATGTCAAAACGATATTATGTGTGTGAGTTCAGCACCACACATGCACATAACACTAATGATGACATACAGGCTATATGGTGATATAACAAACTATTCCAATATGGCTGCCGTATTCGGCGTATCCCACGAGTCAGCGCTTTGCCACAGCTTTCCCTCCCCAGCATACGCCCCTAGTTGGAGCCACGTCATTTCCACCTACCCGCATTTTAAACCGGGCGGACGCCTGCTTTCATTTCTCCGGCATCCATCCAGCGGCAGGGCAGGTATTGGGCCATAACGAAGGGGCTTACTTGTGAGTATTACCTTGCTGTCTCTCACCGATAAAACAGGTATGTCCATCATGCTTTGGGCTCATTATCGCATTATTGTCCGACAGATATCCCCCCTCGAGACTGCGGGGAATTGCCAAGGAGGCACTCCATTCTTTGTGAAGGGGTAATCAGTATGAATGTTTTGAACAAGTTTGTGCATTTCTCTCACAGATATAATGAGTCACGTAACTTTAGAGTGTGCCGCACTACCAAATAACGGTAATGGACTGCATTGGGACTCCGTGGCAGCCCTTTTTCCGTCTCACTAATGGAGTGCGCTTTGCATATATGAACACTGGTGGCCACCATGATGCAAACGAGTGTGTTTTGAATTACTCACTCGGTAAAAACACGACGTGCACAGTCAACACGAGGCCAGTGCAGGAGACCTCCACAAATCAAAGAAAAAGACAGCAGATGCTGTCAAACGTGCACATGTGGCAGTATGATAATGTCAAAGGCACTTTTCCCACAATTGCCGCAACAAGATGCATGGTGTAATTCAGACGCAGCTGCTGAAATTAAGTTAAATGTGGATTCTTATTCACTATGACTTATGTTTGTCTCTATATGTTTGTCTTCTATTCCTGTTGTTATTTTACTCCACCAGGTATAACAGGAACACGATTGAGATGTTCCCATGAGCGCAATGACGCACTTACACCTTAATAGAGGTATCATTGGAATATAGGGTGTCTTTTCCCTGCTCCTATTTTTATTCACGAATTCACACTGCACGGTCCTGACAAAGCGCACCAGGATCCATTAGGGACCTATTTCCCAGCGCGAAACATGTTGACCAATTTTCACATTCACAATCACACACGGGCACTGAGAGCAGCAGAGTAATACCCTGACCTCTACGATATTTGTTATTAGAGGTGCTCCATCTCCCCTGTATAATTCTTTTATTCTTACCTCCCGTACCTACGAATAAAAATTGACCTCAGGGTACCGTTGGGGTAATTTTAACACACTTGCACTAACCCCTTTTAGGCCCACACACCCACATGCACAACTGCGGCATCTCCTAAAAGATCTCCGACAAAGAGCCCTCTCACGGGGCCCGTGGAGGACAGCAGCGCCACCCCCACGAGGAGCAACGCCCGATGATGAAGCATGACACTCGCAAGAGTGTGTGAGGGCACTAATTTCTAAAGGAGAAATTCCCCCACCTTTATCAATTGGGAACCACATATAGAGACCATTTTCCATTTTTTCCCTTCTACGTAACCGAGTTGGTTATGGTTCTCTGTTACAGTTCTCTGTTACAGTTACCAATCAGTGATTACATGCGACTTAACTGTTGCCATTCCTTTTCCTTAGCTACATCTTCCCTACTGATCAGCCAGGATGAGTGCTGGAGTGCTTGGTGATGAATGCAATGCTGAATGTTTGGTGATGTCATAGAATGCATGGGTGCCTGGTGATATGCTGAGTGTCAGTTGGAGTGTGCAGGCTGAGCAGCAGGGAGGCTGCTCCTGGTGGGGCTTTCCAATATCTACATGCTATTTATCTGTCATCTACCTATTTACCTGGAACTTACCTTGTAACTAAGCTTAAATAAACCATCTATAGAATATACACCCTGGCTAATGGACTTTGTATTACAACATTTTGGCGTCGAGGATGGGATTCGAACCCACGCGTGCAAAGCACAATGGATTAGAACATTTTGGTGACGATTTGAACAAGAACCTACGTGTTGTGGACAATGTAATGTAAGGAACCTACTGAAGAAACTGGAACTAAGGAACTTCGAGCTTGAAGGTAAAGCAGCGCCCTAGCCAGCCCAACAGTGTCCCTCCTCATCAGAACAGCCTGCAGCCTGGGGTGTTTGACCTTCTTGAAATCAATGAAGTTTATGTACCAACAAGCTTTCTTGACTGCGTGCACCCGTTTGGTACATATACTATATTTCATCTGGATGAAGACCGTCTACAGTGTTTTGAGGATTCCCAACAACACTGTGTTTTCAAGGATCTTGTCAGTGCTTGGATGGCAGCATCAAGAGTTAAAGATTATGTGGTTTGTTCAAGTGAAACTGCCAAGTACTGGGGACTTTGGAAATTTATTTTGAGATCAGCAGTGCTTAGCTGGTAAGCCATATTGTGCGGCTGCTTTACTCAGTTGGTGCTGAGTAGGCCATTGCCGGTACCATTGTGCGGCATTTGTACTGGCTGCATGGTGGTGCCGTTACTGTTGTGCGGCACTTGAATGGGCAGTGTAACCACCTGCTGTGGTGTACGTGTTCCTTGGACCACTGTGGAATGTTGAGAGGGGCGTGTCCACTTACCGGATTGATACGCAATTTCTTGGAGTTGCACGCGTCCTTTGGTTGCAGCGTTCGCCCATGATGCGACATTTCCTGTGTACTGTGTAAACTGACGCGAGCGCTCTGTTGCGAGGTAGAGGCATTCTGAGAAAGTTGGAGCACTGACTTGTGGGTTTTTCTCTGCACGTCATTGCGCCGAACGGAAGGGGCCATCTTGATTTGAGGTCCAAGAACCAATGGTTGTCTACGTTGGAATCTCAGACCGTTTGGCGAGACGGTTTCCCCTTCATTGAACAGTGAAGTGAAATTGAATAGCAAGTTATTCAGCTGAATGCCATGAAGTTGTCCAGAACACATACCTTGCTACTTTGGGATGCTGGTAAGACCGGACCAGTTTGGTTTAGTTTCTATTCATACAATTCAAGCCTCGAGGAAGTTGAGACTGGTATGCTCTACAGTGGAAAGTTATGGTCATGCCATGTTGTCTCTCCTGTTGCCGGGGATTGTAAAGGAATGTTGGGTGACAGATTGCTCACCAGAGGAACTTGAAATAGTTTTTTTGGGTGACTACCTATACTTGCTATCCCTAGTTTGCTGATGGTGTTTTAATATGTTTATTTTTATTTCTGTGGTCATTATGCTGCAATGTTTATTTCATGCCATAAGCAGTTTTCTGTTCATGTTGATATGTGCTTGTCTTATTATTTGGTGTGCATGTTCATTGTTTATTCTATATGGTGATGTATGGGGGGTATGCTATTTTGTTTGTCCTGCCTAAGTTTATGCTAAATGCAGGTTTGAATTTACTGATGTGCTGTTTGCTGGGATTGCTTAGTGTAGAGTTGGAGGGTTGTTAGTACCTTAGTACAGAGTTGTTGGGTGGTAAGTACCCTAGTACAGAGTTGTTGGGTGGTGAGTACCCTGGTGCAGAGGTGTAGGGGGGTGAGTACCCTAGTGCAGAGTTCTAGGGTTGTTAGTACCCTAGTGCAGAGTTCTAGGGTGGTGAGTACCCTGGTGCAGAGTTGTAGGGTGGTGAGTACCCTAGTGCAGAGTTGTAGGGTGGTGAGGACCCTAGTGCAGAGTTGTAGGGTGGTGAGGACCCTAGTGCAGAGTTGTAGGGTGGTGAGTACCCTAGTATAGAGATGTAGGGTTGTGAGCACCCTAGTACAGAGTTATAGGGTGGTGAGGACCCTAGCGCAGAGTTGTAGGGTGGTGAGGGCCCTAGTGCAGAGTTGTAGGGTGGTGAGGACCCTAGTGCAGAGTTGTAGGGGGGTGAGGACCCTAGTGCAGAGTTGTAGGGGGGTGAGGACCCTAGTGCAGAGTTGTAGGGGGGTGAGGACCCTAGTGCAGAGTTTTAGGGTGGTGAGGACCCTAGTGCAGAGTTGTAGGGTGGTGAGGACCCTAATGCAGAGTTGTAGGGTGGTGAGGACCCTAGTGCAGAGTTGTAGGGTGGTGAGGACCCTAGTGCAGTGTTGTGAGGACCCTAGTGCAGAGTTGTGAGTACCTAGTTCTGAGTTGTGGGGTTGGATGTACCTCAGTGCTGAGTGGGCCTACTTGTGTGTTGTGTTGCAGGTGTGTGTATTTGATCACTGCGTGAAATATGTTTGCCTGAGATTCTTGTTGGGTCAGAGGTACAGATTGTGTTGTGTGTTATGTCTCGTCACCTTTGGTCTCGGCATATTTATGTTCCCTAAGGTAGTGGGATAGGGGTAGATCTTAATGTATTTAATTGATTCAGGAAGTGTTGATTGCTTTAGGAGTTATCGTTTGCTTCAGGAATATTCTGCAAATTCTTTTCCGTGATTTTAATGTGATGGAGCAGGGGATCGAGAAAAGAAACCTGCTCGAATTAATACCCCCATAATACGTACTAACAGTAAGTAGTAATAGAAAATTAACGTGCACCTTACATGAACACAAGGGAAAATTGCTTTGCGCATGCATGCACTAACGTAAGATAACACATGAAAGAACTAAAACCGTATTTACATTATGCTTTGAATGAAACGAGAAACAATGCATGACTAGGCCGCATGTGCATTTCGTAGTTGCATGTTATAGCTTGCTTTGAAATTATAAATAATACCGTTTTTGCATAAAGCTATGCTAGGAAAAATGCTAACAGGGAATAATGCAAAGGCGGGTGGTAAACAGTGAAAAACTACATTGTCATATAATTAATGAATGTCCATTTTCCATTCGCTATAGGGGGCTGGATGAAACTCCATTTTGCTTATATTGTCCGAAGAGGGAGGGGTGAGCTGAAGAGTGAATCTGATCTGTCACAGGCAAGACAGACGCGTTGTGCACAGCAGAAGAAATGTACGAGTTGAAGGCCAGTGTGACGATTGTCGGCCAAATGATGAAATCAACCGTGGGACCTGAGTCTTATTCTGCAGACATTGTCAAATTTATGAATAAAAATTGTTTAAATGTATCTAGTATAAGAAAACGTGAGAACGAATTAAGAACCGAACTGTGAGAAAGGAAGCAAACAATAAATTGACTAAATTGTACGTCAGGTCACTGTGGTGTGACAGAGACACCTCCTAGGCCCTCCAATCATCTGTCTAGTTTTGAAAATTGTTGCAACTGATGTGGGATGGACATGTAGGTTTTAGGGTATAACTGGGGTGCCTTTAGGGGTGTGGTTGGAGGTTAGGCTGGAGAGGCTGAGAGAGAGGGGAGATGCGTCGCTGTCCGTCGGTTTGCAGAGAGGCCTAGCTGATTCCTGTCCTGTTCCGTTCATGTCCCTGTATATCTTTGTTTCCTGACTCTATTCAGGGAACCCCCACCATCGCCTTGGCCAGGGTAGTGGTTTTCTACAGACCGTTAGGTTTGTATGTTTCCGACTCATACAGGCATAATTCTTGCAAATGTATTTTTGTCTCTGAAACTTATGTCTCTTCGCCTATCCACTCCGTCATGGATACATTAGTACGTATTATTTAGATGAAACTTTGGGCCATATTATCAAGAACGGCAATAACATTATCGCCGCTTTAGCGGCAGGAAACTGCCGCTAAAGCGGCGATAAGGGGCTTGATAATATGCCCTATAGAATTCCAATAGAAGCCCAGGTTTGATGTCCTTCACACCAGAACCTGGGCTTCTATTTGAATTCTACAGGGCATATTATCAAGCCCCTTATCGCCGCTAAAGCGGCAGTTTCCTGCCGCTAAAGCGGCGATAATGTTATCGCAGTTCTTGATAATATGGCCCTTTGTCTCTTCATCTATCACCTCTGTTAGGTAAATTCTGTTTCGCATTAAGAATTTGCTGAAACTTGTCTCTTAATCTATCCACTCCTCCATACAAAATGTCATTGCTTATATGATGAGTTTGTATTCATTTGAAGTTGTTGATGCTAATTTCCTTTAGTGAGTTTCATTATTTGCATTTTTGACCATATGCAATGAGCATTACCACGTTATTTGACGAGATAACATTTTATTAACTTTACATAGAGTCTGTGATTATTTTATTGACTGAAAGTAAGTTAGAAATTTCATATCATTATCATCAACTATTCAACTAATTGGTTCATCGACCAAGTAGAGGAAAAGTTGATATATAAATCAGATAAGTATTTTGGAAATTAGATATATGAATTTTAGGGGGAAGAGAATTGAACATTGTAATAATTGACACCAGCGCATCAGGGATTTGGGTGAATGTGTATGGGCCATTGTTCTGTGATAGTATTGGGTATTGATCCATGATCAGGTATTGACCTTCGCGCTGGATCAAATGCATGTATAATTTAGGAATGTCCCATCAATCATTTGTGAATTTAATGTATTTAATGATTTGGTAATGTAACTTTATTTTCTATTTTCTTCCTAATGGGTTACATGCATGGTTCTGTTCTTTGCATGATTTCTGTTTATAGTTTCCCTAAGGAAAGGGGATATGTTGTGACTTAACTGTTGCCATTCCTTTTCCTTAGCTACATCTTCCCTACTGCTCAGCCAGGATGAGTGCTGGAGTGCTTGGTGATGAATGGAATGCTGAATGTTTGGTGATTTCATAGAATGCGTGGGTGCCTGGTGATGTGCTGAGTGTCAGTTGGAGTGTGCAGGCTGAGCAGCAGGGAGGTTGCTCCTGGTGGGGCTATCCGCTATCTACATGCTATTTATCTGTCATCTACCTATTTACCTGGAACTTACCTTGTAACTAAGCTTAAATAAACCATCTATAGAATATACACCTTGGCTAATGGACTTTGTATTACAACATATTTCCATCTGTGACACCCCCCTCCAGCCCCCCCAGGGGTTCTTCGTTGCGTTCCCCCTCAGGGGTCAGTGTCTGCGTTCCCAGAGGGGGCGCAAATGTCTCAGTAAGCACTTGGTAATTTAGATGGTCTGGAAGCGCAACTGCTTATATTTAATGTTTCCAGGCTGTCTTCATTTACATGAAGCATTTAAGTGCAGCTATCATTTACACTTCCTCCCCCCTTCACTCTCAGGCAGAGGCACCGCAAGGTCCCCATTAACAACTCACGGACTGTTGCTGTTAAAAAAAAAAAGTAGGACAAGTAGGCAACTGTGAACTTGAGCACTGTGGGGGGGATCAAAGATGTGGCTCAAAACAACAAAATATTCTGTAAGAATGTTGTTGTTTTTTTCACCTTCAGGCAACTGCTTATAAAATAATGCACAAACCTTAATGAAAAATAAATAAAAAATTAACTAATTAGTAGGAAATTCTATCTTTTTAGGTTATTGAACCTCAGTTGGTTAATGCGATCACTGCAGATGTCTGTTTGTGGGACCAGAGAGTCACAGAATTGAATCATGGTTAGCAAAGTGCGGATTAGTGACTTATGTATTCAAAGTGCTATGAGCAGAACCACTGGAATTATGCAGCAGAGGAGGACCAAATTATGCGGCTAGGTTGACCAAAGTATGCAACAAGAAAAAGTTAATTATGTAGCCTAATGTGGCACATTTTGCAATGATATTACTTCATTATTTTGACATTTTTACTCATGATAGCACTGTCTGGACAAAGATTTCGCCTCATTTGTACCTGTTTAGCAACCAAATGCAGTAATAAGCAACTGAAAGATGATTAGTGAGCTTTTGCAAAAGAGCTTCCACTGTACAGGAACACAGGTTGGAAACACAATTGGGAGAAGAGAAGGGTAAGACACCATACTTCCCTTTTCAAACAGTAAACACAAAAAAATTGTACGATGTCTATGATACACAAGAAACAAGGGTGTATTCTAGAGCCTCAGAATGTGGGCTCTGGTGCAAGTGTGCCCAATTTTGAGCAGAGACCTCAGCTTCCTAACTTATTGGGAAGTCATCCTTAATGGAAGAGGAAACCTCACACACTTATTCGTGTCATGCTTCATCATTGGAATCCTCTCCCCACCCTGGTAGGACAATGCCACCCGGGCGGACTCGACCTCCTCGAAGACTGACTAGTTAGGAGGGAGTTCTTGCATAAATCTTGCTGGACAACTCCATAAAATATGGGATCCAGATGAAAACTTTAAAAATACCTTAGAGTTCCCAGTGGAATATTACCTTTATTTGTGGGACACTAGGTAAGATTAAAAATGAAAAATACATTTGGGTATTGGAGTACAATGTCTCACCCCCAAACAATTGCCAACATGTTTCTGCCCACTAAAATTAGCCTAAGCGGTCTGGGGCATTCGTCAGGGCACCGGATCCCTAGGGAAATACCTATATTAGGTTCTTATTGGAAGTCATTGGATAGTGGTATGGTGGAGTACTAATTAAGTCCTATCATAGTTACCTGCCTGTACGTGGAACACTTGTTCTTGTTTCCCCTTAGTCAGGGTCCTACTATCCTCAAGGACACAGAGAAGGCTGGGGTCCTTTGTAGTCAAACATTCATCAAAAGGTACCTCCCAGCCATTGTACCTATCATTGTCCCGGTCTGCTCCGAAAGGCCCAGGAACACAGGTTGCCACGTTTTTTGGTACATTTTGATTGGTTTGAGCAATAACATTTTTTTGTTAACTCATGCAGAATATGTAGGAGATAATTCTTTATGAGGCAAAAGTGACAAATTCATTCTTATTTGTAAAATCCACGGCCGCAGAATCGCATAATTCCAGTGGCACTTACAATGAGGTCCCGTCCTGTAACAGAATGCACCATAGATATGCAAGTCAATATTTTAAAATTGTATTTGACACAGGATGAGATAGACTGCAACATAATGATTTAGTGTTTAAGCTAAAATAAACGCTTTAAAAAATACAAATTAGTAATAAGTAGCCAGACAGTCCCTGGTGCAAACATTTTTACAAGTCCATTAAAAGGACACTTTCCAAAACACTGCACCCTTACATTACCTCTCAAAAAGAATAAATCTTTGTAGTCACCATGAATCTTCAAGTGACTCCAAAAAGGAAAGCCTATACTTGCTCCCAGCCAGCCTTTATATTTGGTGATTAACCAATTGTACTGATTTACATTCCTTTCAAGTACTAAATGGCCCAAAGAAGGGGGAGGTCTATGGGGACTAATTGTTTTCTTTTACAAAAATGGACAGAGACCTCTTCCTCAGAGAGATACCCTAAGGAAGGTGGCAAGATATGCGTACAGTTTTTTTTAAATGGAGCTTCACTACCATTAGTGCAGCAGGTGCAGTGGCACTGGTGCAATAATAAGAAAGGTGCACTACAGCCCAATTATGGCTGCTACTAGAAACAAGAAGGATGGGAGCCATTTTTAATGCTAGCATTGAGGGCCAGGTCATTCCTCCTGTGCTGGGAACGGAACTCAAGCAACAGTGGACCGCGATGTCCCCCTGTTGCTTGGGACATTTTTTTATTTTTTTTAAACACAAAGTCGCAGACTGTCAGTTTTGTGCCTATGGCCTAGGAGTGATGGCCAAGTGGTGTGGGCTGTGGAATACAGATTATTGGTGCTGCAGGTGCAGTGGAACTGGGGCCATAGAGTGCGAAGTACCGGCTAAAACCCAATTATGGCTGTTTTACTATGCTTTCTTTCCCTAGGGCACAGTACACCCTTGCTGTGCAAATGTATAGTTGGGCCTCAGATCAATGGCCTAGGAGAGGGGAGAATTGAATCACCTTAGCTTAGACCTCAGAGATGGCAGAGTGGTGGATGGCGCAAGATGGAGGCCCATGTTTTACCAAGGGGCAGAGTAGACTGCCTGCTTCACAAGGCGGTAGCTCCCATTAGTGAAGTAGGTGCAGTGGGGTCCAGGAGTGTGAGGGGCCACTGCTTCACAAGTACTACTGATTTACTTTAAAAAAGATGCATGGGGGCTCATTAGCCATGCTAGCATTAGGGCTGAGGGCATCTTACTACAAAGAGGAGGGCAACATGTGAGAGCTCATTTTTTTCTGACATAGGGTCTGTTCCAAGATTGGAGTGATGGCCAGAGAGGGGTGGAAGGGGTGAAAGAGGCAAATGACATACCCTGCTACTCAGGGCCGCAGCTATCATTAGTGCAGCATGTGCTGATGCATCGGGGAGTAGAGTTTGTTGGTCAATTTATGTTTTTGTTTGATGTATTTGCTCTTTTATATGCCTGACATTTAGTGAGGCTGATGAGCTACAAAAAAAGCACCCCTGAAAAGATCTAATAAGCCCCATCCCTCCTGATCCCCCAAATCTTGCCATAAAGTTTTGGAAAGGGGCTTCAAAACATTTTGTTTAAGGGGGGGGGGGCTCAGAGCCAAAAAGTTTAAAGACCTCTGGAGTAGAGTGAAATTGACATGAGTAAAACACACAGCTGAGTGCTTCACAGACTGCATGTTATGAGAACTTTAAACAGGGAAACTACATTTATTTGCACAGTCTTTTCAAAGTGATTTCAACTCAGAGAACAAATGTAAGCCCTTGCCATCATGATTTTGGTAACAACCCATTTAAAAAAAAAAAAAAGAAACATGAAAAATGGCATGGGATAATCGATCTATGCAGATATTACAGAGTGTAATATGTTATATATTATTGTTGAAGGAGGGAAGTACAGGAACTTCATTATTCACTTGAAGCTTTGCCTCTTATGAGTCACGGCCCGCCCCACACTCAACAATGTTAAGAAATAGAATATTAGTCTGAGTGCCTTCGCATACATACTGTTTATATATGTATGAAATGTACATATTTCTTTTCGTTCAATGGCAATAATATGAGAGATTATGGTAGTGAAACACAAATGCAAACCAATTCGAAAAAGCCAACATGTTTGGTGAAGCTTTTATGTGTGGTGTTTCTCTTCATTATTTTACAGCTGCCTGCCACATGCCCTAAAAGATGTTTCCAGATGGTACATCTAATCCTCCTTAAACCCCGTATATGTTCTATTACTGCCTCAGACGTCAATTCAGATCCCAGACTAGCTTTTTTACCTTAGAGTTCAGCATTAAACGCAACATTTTAGGTTCTTTGTAAGAAGGATACAAGTAAGCTCCGACCTCTTTTAGGAGCCATGCATGTAGAATCAATCAGCCAGGCTGAAATTCTCCAACCAAATTGCAGTTTGACTTAGACATTCACTTTTAAGGGGCGCATGCGATTCTACTCTTTCTTCCCAGCCTTTAAAGGTTACAGCCACTTAGTGAGGAAGGCTGGGTAGCACGGGCTCAGAATGTGTCGTCAGGCTGGAATAATGATTGCTGTCATAACATAACATAAGCATTTATAAAGCGCACGTTCACCCAAGGGTATCTTGGCACTGAATAACAGATTTATTGTTACCCAACTCAATGGTACTCATTTTATCGACCTCAGAAGGATGAAAGACTGAGTGTACCCGCAGGGATTTGAACCTGTGGCCATGAGGTCAAACACAGGCCCCTTCAGAGGATGCATTAGTCCACTAAGCCACCAGACCTGACGGGTCATGGCTGTCTAAAAAAGTAAATGCAAATGTTCACCAGTGGGGAGCCACGGTGTAGTTATCCAACATTCAAATTAATTTGTGCACAAGTGTAGAGAATAGCCAAACAGCCAAACAATACCCCTTGTAAAATTACTAAGCAGTGCCACTACAGAAGGTAGGTATAATTATGACTTACGAAGCTGTCTTTTCTGATACCAGCATGAAATGCATCTGTTCTGCTTTATATTCCAACTTACTCCTAGAGTGGGCTTTGGGTGAGCAATTGTTTGTGGGCTTTCTTGTATATTTCATCTCCCTGCTGCTCTTTATTGATGGTTTTCCTCCCTATTCTTGTATTTGCCCCGCCCCTGGAGTTTATCCTGCTTGCCATAGTTTCGGATCCAATGAGTTGTATCCTTCCACTGATTGAGTGGGGGAAGCATTTTCTTCTTGCTTCATGGGAGTTTATTGCTTAACTCATCACATTTGTCTCTCTCCTGTAAAGCCCCCACACTACACCCCACCCCACCACATGGCTCATCTGAATATTTCCCACTATCCTTTTTATTGTTTAAGTATTTTGCCCCTATGCTCTTGTCCCACTTTGCCCATTCCTGTCCTCTGGTCACCACTTTTATTTAAATTGTTTTTGTGAGGGTCTGGCAGCTGCGCACTGCTCCCTGGTTAATCTCCTCTCTTGATTTGCCAACTTCTCACACATTTTTTTTTATTTACTTGCCTAAAATGGCAGTCTTTGAAGAGTAAATTAGCAATGAAATACAAAAAACATCAAAAATGACGACTGGTGTAGCAGTACGCATGAATGACATCTTGGATTTTGTCAGAAAGAGGGAGTAATCCATTACAAGATGGCAGCCCATGCATCGCATGCATGACAGCACACCAGTGGCCATTTTGGAATAATAAAAAAAAGAATCCACACCAAGATGGCTATTCATTTGTAGCTTAGTAAATTCAATAGCTCAGTGCCTGCTTATTACAAGTGAGACCAATTGCTTTGCCAATGCTTGCTTTCATGCATCACCCAACTCATATCCTTAATATCTACTTGGTAGAATGTGGTTTAGGGTCTTTGGATCCGTGCGGCATTGCACTGCTTTAGAAAAATAACTGATCTAATTCCAAAACGGGAGTTATAGTAGTGCTTCTAGTAAATGAGAAATGCCTCTAGTAGTAGGATACGCCGCAGATCTAATTCCAAAACTGGAGTAATTGTAGTGCTTCTAGTAAATGAGAAATGCCTCTAGTAGTAGGATACGCCCCATTTCAGAAGATTATAATATTGTACGCCAAAACCACTCTGCTGGATTAGCGTTAATGTGCCACAGTTTTAAAAAGTTTATGCTGGTGGTAAATGCATTAACCATGACTTTACGTTCAAGTAAAGGTCATCAGCTACAAATGGTAACATATTTCACCAGAAATATGACCATCTCGAAACTGGACTTTAGTAGTTCCAGAACAATGACTGACTGCTACTGCTTGAAGTGAAGGCTAGATGTGGTCATTACACACGAGGTAATGACAGGATAGTGAGTGGTGCCACAGACCTGCTGGCACTTTTCCGGGTGGGATTTTTGCCACTCGTTTCTAATCTGCTGAAAAGTAGAAAGTGATCTGTTCTACTGCTGATGTTTACTACCTTTGGCAACATACAGTCAGTGGCATTATAGCACTGATGGTCATGCCATACTATTAGCAGTAATATGAAATGTCAATACCACAAGCTTTACCAGCTGCCATACAGATACTCTTGAACAAGTGGTTTAACAGCCATGGTGTTTCTTAGTGAATAAGGCCTCGGGCATTCTGGTACCCTTTGCTTTTCCAGTAACAATATTTAGGAAAGAAAAGACGTAGCTGCTGAGCTCTTAGCTCAAGATTGGTGCTCACTCACCAGCATGCCCCCTCCTCCACTCTGGTAAAGATGGGGGGGGGGGAGGTGAAAAAGGGCTGTGTCCACCTCTGGGGGCAGTATTCATGAAGACAATAAAGACCGGACAAACATTACTCCTACACAGGAGAATAGGACTAAAAACGAGCTAGTCCGTCACTCAAGGAAAAGAAATGTTTGGGCTCTGACTGCATGTTTCGCCATCTCTAGAATAAGGCCTCCTAGACTCCCATCGGAGACTCTATTGATGTTCTCAAGCTTGTGCAGAATGTTTTGGTCACTCGGGTTGGCTGAAGGGAACCAATTAATGATAAGATGTAACGCCCTCCAAATATCTCGCATTGAAGTGCAGCAAAATAGAGTAGTGAAATATTCCAGCATCTGATATTCCTTCTCCAAAGGCACTGAGAAGTTAATTGACCCTCCTTCTTGGCAGTTCCTCCTATAAGCAGGGGAAAAGGAATTATGGCCATAGCTTTTTCGCATAATTATGGATTTGTCGCATTTGCACATAATCCATCATCTGCTGCATAATATACAGGTTTTAACAAAAAAAAAATTCTAGTTCAAAAGGATCAAAACTTACTAAAAAGGTGGCAACGTGGGTTCGCATGCAGTGGGAGGCCCTTTACACAGGTTAACTTGTCATCTTTCTGTTGCTTTTTCTGTATTTGATTGTTAAACCGGTACTAATGAGGTGAAATCTTTGCCCGGACAGTATTACCATGTGTAAAATTTACAAAAGAATGAAGTAATAGCATCAAAAAATGTGCTGCATTATGCCACATAATTTAGTCAACACTGCTGCATGGTGGGGTGCTCACCTGCCGCATAATTTCAGTGGCCCTGCCTTAAAGATATTAGAAGGTTGGCAATCAATGTCTAAGTGGTCCAAGGTGACCGTACCAAGTGCTACATCCATTTACCCCATTCAGCAAGGCCCTTTTTATAATTGAATTGTTGTCACAATGGGAAATCATGAATTGTAAGTGTGAGAGAAGTATGGTTATTTTTCACAAAGACGCTTTTATCCCGTTGCAAAAACGGATTAACTGTTTTGCACATACATACATACAGGATGCTCCAATCAGCTTCCAGATGCACATTTTCCAACAGGAGTTTGATACATAGTAAAACACATGCAAGTATGGTGCTTATTCTCTTAACCTCTCGTGGATAAGGCTCGGGATGGGGGTTTCTGCCCTTTCCTCAGGACCACTGCAACACCCTCGCATGCTAGACACCGGTCTGGAGTACATTATGCAAGAGAAATGTGGCGTCAGGAGGGTCTAAGCAGCCCCAGGGATGGCCCTACATCATCTCAGGGTCTCGGGATGAGGTGGAGGGCTTGGTAAAGAAATGTCATTGGAGTCAGATAGAAAGACAAAGGTTTGGCACTGGGGCGGAAGTGCTGGGTCTGGGATGGACTGCCTTGGAATCCGGTGGGAGCATGTGGTTCGGGTGGAGCGGCTGAGATGGAGAGATTGCGATGAAATGAGGGCATGGGCAGGATGGAGGGTCTGTGGTCTGAGCCAGTGGCATAATGCAAAACGATGGAGGGCCCTGCAGAATGTGATGAGGAGCCCCCGAGTCTCTGATATCTCACAAATATTCATTGGCCTTGTCCTGAATGGTGGCTGCCTCGTGAGCTGGGGCCCCTGAAATGTTCAGGCCCCTCTGTGCTGCAGGGCCCCGTGTTATGCCCTTGGCGTGAGCTAGCGGCCTGTAGCCAGTGCTGGAGACATGTGACCTGAAAAGTATGTGTTCAATATTATAACAATACCGTTAAAGAAGGAGGGAGGGGTGGGCTAGTGGTTTCTGGTGGACAGTCATGTAAGTTACACCAAAGTGGCTGCCTGTACTTTATCACGAACTGAGGAAATATTTAACATATGAAGTATAAAATATGTATACAAGTCTACAATTAGGACATATTTGGGGGCGGTGGGGTTAAGGCCAAGGTGGGCTAAGAAGTCAGAAAAGGAGCGCTAAAAGTTCAGTGCGCACTGTGCAGCAAAACTTCTTCACCCGACCCAGCCTTTCCCATAAATTATCATTTTACGAGTGCACGTGCTGGGAGCTGTGCAAATTAAATGTGTAGTAGCGAATAAGCCATTTCACGGTGTTTTCAGTTCATTTAATAAGCGTAGCTGTCATCCTTTGGAGAGAGGCTTTGTCTGTGTCGAGGACACAATGCCTCAGCTCAGCAGGATCGCTGCATCGTCGCGAGCTCCCTGGGCGTGCTGCTCAGTGATCGCGAGCTAATTAAAAATGTCACAAAGCAGCAATACCTTCTGGGGGCAGTTAGGTTTCTCTAGTGTGAGACAACTGCGGTTTCGGAGCAAATGTCGAGTAACTCGCCTTGCTTTGTACGTGTTTGTATTTGTTTAAAGCCAACGGTCAGAAATTGTCTTGTGGCTCATGGCCTCCTGGCCTGCCTGGCTACGTTGGCACAGGCCTGGCTGCCATGATGGCTTTTGCGCACGTTACTCTGGGATGTTGTTCTGTCGCCCTCTGTTACTGCCAAGTTATTTTACAACTGTCTGCAATTTCTGTATCTCACCTTTTCTCCTGTTCCTTCTGGGCTACATCTGAACAACAGTTACAAGGTCGAATAACATCACCCTGGTTCGTACTGATTTGGCCCGTCCCTCGCACCTAGACATAACACCATGTACAGCTGCCATGGGGAAATTAGTGCGCTTTTAATAATGCGGCCGCCCGCTCTAGAACACACTTGGAAGACGACCTTTCCAGAGAGAAGAGCTGTGATTGTCTGCTGATGTAGTTTTGCATCTAGAGACTGAGGTATGGGGGTCCGCTAGTCAAAGCCCAAAGGTCTTCTATTTTCATAATACACTTGCTTCTAGCACGGGGAGGGTGGTAATGTTAGTTAGACATATATCCACTGCTTTATGAGATGCTTTCCCCGTTCGTATTCTATGGAGTAGTAACTTTGCTGATTATATTATTCATATGTATTATGCTATTAGTACTGACACGTGTACTGTATCTTAGAGCACGTAAGTTGAAATAAACATTTTAACCTATACAGTGTCTCTTCTTACGCATGTTGTGGACAGGTACGAGTGTGACGAAAGAGTGTTCTTGCCTCTGCGAGTCCTGAGTGAGAGAGAGATACCGTGTTCTGGGTTGTCTAATCATTGGTACATTAGTGCTAATGGGACGCTAAGGCTAGTTGGGTTGGGGTTTTGGGTGCTAAGGTCTATGGTTGGCTCACCACTATATTCCGAGGTCCTATTATCCTGTGCATAGCTCTGTATGTGCAGAAACCTTATGACATGGCGCGACCAACGGGTGGGGCAGCTTACTTGCGAGATGCTTGAGTAGTACTTGTGCTTGTCCACAAACCCCTCACGTACGCTTCCGGAAGCGTGTGTGACGGCGATACCTCCTATATTGTAGATTTTGTAGGTTCTTTCAAGCTTGATGTTGTTAAAAAAGGTTTTTTAAATATAACCCTTTTTGTGCTGCCTAGTGTAAGATTGTTGGATAGACCCGTTAGTAATGGCGGGTATAGACATCGCGGCGCATAGCCGCACAGCACTCCGGGATCACTTACGGGTGTATGGAGTGCCAGACGCGGGAGTTGAACTGGTCTTTGTGGTTCAAGCCGACCCGGCTTTCCACTTTGAAGTGTTCTACTCTTGGATCACTTTTCCAGCGGTGAATGCGAACGATAATCTGTTCCATGAATATGAACCCACCGTTGTTCTTGCTGTCTATAGACCTTATACTAATCTTGAAGTACCGCTCACGGCTTGGCAATACCGTGTTTGGTTTAATGGCGCCCTCCCACAACCGACTACCACGGTTCGTTTAGGCCCCTTATCTATAGAGGGGGCCACTTGGCCTGTTTTGGCCAGGTACCCCCCACATCCGCATTATATGACTATACCAGTCGCGGAACTGCGCACTATGTATGCGGCCTTGGTGCAGGTGCATCGAGCTTTAGTGCGATATGTTACAGGCAGCATCCATGGAGCCGCTCCTGGAGTTGCTGGCCAACCAGCTGCTGCAGGCGGAGTGACCATAAGTCCCGTCATGGTGAATTCGGTGATGGGCAAACGTCCACAAAATAAGGATGATTTTCCTTATTGGCTTGCAGAAAAGTTTGATCAGTTGGAGGCAGTTTTTCCACCTACAACTCCAGTGGATAAACATCGTATTTTAACGATTAGTTTGCCAAAAGACTTAATTCCCGAGTTGACAGCATGTGACAACTGGGGTAAGGTATTCGCAGCAGTATATTCTAAATGTTTTGGTACTCCTTCCATGACGGTTCTCCCCTCTGTAATTAAAAAAGTACAGGACGAACATGGCCCTGAAGCGGCTGTGGAATTAGGGATGAGACTGGTGGGAGTGTTTGAAGTAGTAGCTGAGCTGATCCTTGCGAATGTCAAGGGCGATGCAGTGAACTTTCAAGTAGCTAACGCTTTGGCTTTAGTCCCAGAATTGGACAAGCCTCGCGAATTACCGAAAATTATTACCCAGGCTTACAAAACTATTGGTAGAAATAGCCTGGGTAACAAGCCTTTTGCAAAACAGCAAACACAATCGCAACCACAACAGCAACAAACCAAATCTCAATCTGAGAAAGATGAGAAACCAGTCTTCACTAAAAAGAGCTGGAGGCTGAAAAAACAGGGTAAGCAACAAAAAAGCCGGGGTCGCGAGGCGCATCCCCGGTTTCAGTTTCTTCTGAACGCACTTATGATTTACGCGATAGAGCGAGAATTAAGTCACCGGATAGGTTTCAGATCCCAGATACGCGTTCTCCTCGTTCTTCACAGGCACAGACTTCGTCACAGGCCGGTGGAGGAGACCGCCAGGATAGAGGAAGGGCCCGTGAGGCCCCACAGGGACGAGAACAGCCTCGACAACAAGTCAGAGGAAAAGAGGAAGACGCTCAACGTTTTCGACCACAATTTCAGAAGAAGAAAGTTGCCGCTGTAACAGCGAAATATGCCACAGACGGTGAGAACGAGGCTCCTGAATTGGACGTGGGCAGTAACCCTCCTAGACAGCGCCGCGGAAGTTACCATAGTGCGGGAGGCGCTACGTCCTCATATGGAGGCGACAGCAACTGAAACATTCATTACTGTTGAAACAGCAGACACCAGAGTGGCACCCCCTGACAGACTATTTAATATTGTCATTCAAATAGAAGGTGATATACAGCGTGTAATTAAAGGGATTTTTTGGGAACATCTGACCTCTTCATATGACATTTTGTTAGCAGAGGAGGATTGGCCACCCCCATTCGTCCTTGCTGCGCGTAAAGGGGAGGAGGTAATCCTTCCGAGCTTTTCTCGACATGTCCCAAAGGACAAAGCGGAGGCTCTTGCAGCAGAGTGGGCTGTGTCCCTAGCTCCGTCGTTATTCCGCAATCACGTGGGTTGGGATGAAGAATCTCCCCTCCATGAAATACCTTTGCGGTCGTTACCGCAGCCACAACCCCAATATCCCATAAAACGTGAAGCCAAAGGCCCCGTTTCCGAAATTCTGACTCAGTTGGAATATCAGGGAGTAATTGAACCCTGTGTATCACCTATGAACAATCCCCTTTTCGCTGTTTCTAAACCCGATGGATCGTACCGCTTAGTATTGGATTACCGGCATTTGAACTCGCATTGTCGGACCTTCGCGGTGCAAAATACCCATAGTTCTGCGCTTGTAGACAGTCTTGTTCGTAAAAAATATAAAACGACACTTGACCTTTCAAATGGATTCTACACGCACAACTTGGCCCCGGAAAGTGGCCAATGGTGTGCTTTTACTTCCGGTGGTAAAATGTTCAAATTCAGGCGTCTTCCTATGGGCTACAAAAATAGTCCAGGCGTGTTCGCCGCTCGTGTTGTCTCTTTGTTAGACGGCATTGATACAGACGCCTGTTCGTATGTGGATGACATTTATCTGACAGATGACGAATTGTTTTCGCATCTAACTCGAGTAGACCGCATTATTCTTGAATTCGCGGTTCAAGGTTACAAAATTAACTTTGCCAAATCTCATATTGCTGAATTTACCGTTTTGTTCTTGGGCTATGAGCTCAACAATGAAGGTAAGGGTTTAGCCCCCCATTTTCTGGAGAAATGTGCACTTCTGTGCCCTCCTACTAATCTGAAGAAACTTCAGTCTTTGCTGGGTTTTCTGAACTTCGGACGTACATATATTCCCGAATACGCCCAGCGTATCAAGCCACTGTATGCCTTGATACAACCTACTTATTCGAAGTCTTGCTGGCTTCCGGAGCATACCTCCATTCTGCAGTCTTTGCAAACAGACCTTCTTGAGTCTGAATTCCTTTTGACGCGTGATAACCACACAAACTTGGTGATTAGAATCATCCCAGGGGCAGTGGGTTTCACGTATTTAACCTTTAATGAAGGCGATACAGTACCCATCGCATACAAGTCACATCTGTACACCTCCGCAGAGATGCGGTTTTCATCTGTGGAGAAAGTGCTAACAGCAGTGCAAATGGCGATCCTGAAGGAGCGCGCACTGGCACAAGGAAAACGCATTTTGGTGGTAACACCATATCCTGCTCTAGAGGCAGTGACCAAAGCAAGTGTACCGAACTCAAAAGCATTGCACCCCGTTGGATTCAATGGGCAACATCTTTGACGTCTCCGGATGTCACTTTTATATTCGATTCTTCACTTCAGACTCAGGAGTTCTTACAGTATGAATTCGTTCATCCTCCTCCTCTGTCCTTATTGCCGCTTGAGGATTACGACTGTGTGATCTATACCGATGGTTCGGCACAACCGGCCACGGGTTCCAAACATGCTTATTCAGCCGCATGTGCTATTGTTGCAGGTACGTTTGTGAACGGAAAGTTCAAATCCACTGTGGTGCATACACAGACACTCGGGGACAGTACCGCACAATTGGCCGAGTTGCGTGCATTGGTGCTTGCGCTTGAGTTTGTAAATCCTGATGTGACCACTTTAATAGTGTGCGATTCTTACTACTGTGTTCAATCATACAATGACAATCTGTTCTTTTGGTCACAAAATGACTATAGAGACGCTAAAGGCAACACAATCAAGCATAAAATGCTTTGGGTAAGAGTGGCAGAATTACAAAGACATCTGCCACTCACACAGGTGGTTCACACCTTAGGCCATCAGCGGGTGGGCGCACACGCTGTTGGTAACAGTCTGGCAGATGAAGCTGCCAGATCAGCAGTACTCACGTGTTCAGTAGCAGCAGTTACTAGATCCATGTCTAGAATAGACACTGATATCTTGGCAGCTATAGCTGCAACAAAAGAAGGAATGAATTACCCTAGAGGTTTCCCTTCTAAATATTCTTACCAGATAGGTCCCGATCAGGCTCCTTATGTAACAATACCTGACGTTGGGGTTCGGCTGATCCCCAACGCGGACCGCAGACTTTCCTTGATGGCAGCGGCACACGAAGGCATGGCTTCGGCTCACGCTGGTGTGTCAGCGACAATTTCCATTTTGCAGCAGCGTTACTGGTGGCGGGGTTTATATAAAGATATACGTACTTATGTGCTTTCCTGTGACGTTTGTCAACAGATTAAGCCTTCAACAGTCACAAGACCACCGCAAACCTCGCTTGCAATTTCAAACAGACCCTTTGGGTGTGTTTACTTGGATCACTGCGGTCCATTTTCTTCAGACACTGCCTATAAATATATCTTAGTGGCAGTGGACTCGTGCACACGGTTCATCTGGGTCTGGCCACAACGGAGTGCTGACGCTCGAAATGTCATAAGGGATTAGCGTGTCTTTGTGGGAATTTTTGCATGCTGCACCTTCCATTCTGACCAAGGTCCGGCGTTTGCCTCTAAGGCTTACAAGGACGCAATGGGCTCCTTGGGGGTGCGGGTTAAATTTTCGTCTCCGTATAGGCCTGAGGGCAACTCTATCGTTGAACGAATGAACCGTGACTTAAAGCAATCCTTGACAGCTAGAGTTATAGGTACTGGCAGGAACTGGCTGGCCCACTTGTATACCGTTCAGCGTGCACTTAATAATCTCCCTAGAAGGCCTCTGGGTGGGCGGACCCCTTACGAAATGCTCTTTGGCATACGAATGTTTGTGCCTGACCTTGATGGTCTAGACATGGCGGCGCAATCCGCCAAGTTTGATGTAGATAATCATTCTACTATGTTACAGGACTTACAAGAAGCCCGAGACAAACTAGCCATTGCACATTTGCCTTCAGCCACAGACCCTGCTTTGCAGATTCCGGTTGCCGGCTGGCTTCCGAAGATTGGCGACCTGGTACGAGAGAAGGTGGAGAACAAAAAGAATTTGGCCCCTCTTTTCGTGCACCGGTTCCAGTCCTGGGCTTGAAGGGAACACGTACAGTCATCCTACCACCGCTTCCCGGTCGCAAGGAAAACAGATACATCTCAGTGGAAAATGTCAAGCTACAACATCTGGCCGATCCTGAATAGTGTCACACCAGCGGTCTCTTGTCCTGTCATTTATCGGACAAGTGTTCGAGGCACGCCTGCACGAACAGTCACTGATGTTACCATGGAGATGGTTGATTTGCCTGAAAACATATGTGAACCCCCTGCATCCCCCTGCATGGATGAGGACGAATATACTTATCCCGCCACAGAGTCGGTGGCACACCAACCAACAACATCACTGAGCCCGACACGTTATTCCTTTGACTCGGATTCCAATTCATCAACGGTCCCGTCCAAGTTTAGTCTTTTTGTATCCTGGTTTAGAGACAATTTTTTCATTCCACCTTGGACATATATTTGGATGGTGCTTTTCTTGGTTTTTTTGTTCATGTCCATTGGCTTTGTCACAGTGTTTTTTCTACTCATCAATGGTCACTATTTACCTGAACGCTCTGCTGTGAACAGTGTAGCTGGGACTCTGGCTCCACATTCCTCTTCACACATCATGAAGCGTGACCATACATTTGTGAACATTTCGGCGTTTCCAGTTGCTGATGGCATCGTATGGGATGCGGTAAACTTTCAAATCCATGGCCCAACGGAAATTATTAATGTACCAAATGTCCTTCGAGTCTCGATGGGTGATGTGGTAAAAAGTAATATTCATTCTGATGATTGGGATGTGCATGCCGTTGAAGCATTGTTTGCTGATTTAAAATATTATGCTTCCTTTAATGCTGAGGACTTGTATATGAATTCTGCGAATTATGCCGATTTGTATTGCTACCAGCATTGGGGCAATCATTTTCTCCACAAACCGAGTGCACTACGCAACCCTGTTACTTACACCCAATAGGAACACTGCCCAAACCCCATACCAGGTAGCTCCCAGACTCTTCGAAATAAATTCACCTATTTTACTGATTTCAATCGCTCGAACCCTGGGTCCTATTATTTTAAATTGAAAACCACATTGACTCAAAAAATAATGTTGACCCACACCAAATTACTTTATTCGGGTTCCTTTTTGAGCGCCTTGGCGGTGGGTGGATATGAGTATTGGAAAGAGACAGTGGATTTAAAATCAATCTGGGGTTCAAAGCCATGGCAGGTGCAGGGCACCGAGGCTTTGCACCGCGCTTGCCTTATCCCAGCCCAAACTATGTTTTTAAATGCTTCCATTTATCAGACCACGTATTGGGGGTTGGCTACCGTTAAACAACTAAATGCGCCAGCCATCCCATCCTTGTCGAGTTTTCCAAATGATAGTTTGCGTTTTAATATGTCCCTTATGACGTTACAGGCACAGTTCCAAAACAATTCCTTTAACGTTTCTGCACTGATACAGTCACCCTGGTTGGCATGGCCCATATCATCTAATGCATGCCAACTGCGTTTTCATGGCACAGTTCCTGGCTACATACAGGACAAGCCTGATCCAAGATTTACTGAAACTCGTACTGTCACCACGTATTCGGTTGGTAAATTATGTAAACAATGGTTACAACATTCGTCCTTAGACTCTGTTAAGAAACATTTGTCCCTTCTATCAGGCACTATTGATTTATCTGACTTTATCTTGGGACCTCGTGGTCCCCGACCGAAGAGATTCATTTATGAAACGTATAATGAACTCTGGAAACTGTCACAAATGGAAGCTGCTTCCCGCCTTCGGGAAATAGACCAAGCCAATTTGGAAAAGGTGCTTGCTGTTGTTGACAATAGTATAAATACCCTGTCTTCCCGCATTTATACATTAGAGAATATTGTATCCTCTGTTGTTGATATTGTACAAGATGATGTTTCTATGTTGTATCATGGTCAGAATCAATTGCGCTCAGTGATGCAATTTGCCTGGACTTTGCAAACCCTTAAGTTAGGTAAAGTTCCTTGGAATCTCTTGAACACCACTGCCCTTTTTCTGCCTTTTAATTTGACGGAAAAACAGCAGTTCATGTCCATGAAAGATGCATCTTACACCTTGTTACATATCGAGAAAGTTGATCCTTTACCATTCTCTGTAGCGGAACTAGATTCTGCGGTGTGGCTAGTTCATGGGGTTATAGCTTTACCTTTTTCCCTGTTTGAATTTAGTTCCTGCATGAAACATTATCCTGTGGGCCGTTTCCAGCCTTTGGGTAGTGCTTTCCTGCATGAACTTTGGTCCTTGCCTTTCATGTATAAATGCCTTAGAGACGGCAAGGAGGTATTTCTCACGGGGAGTCTTGTGATTCAACTGTGGGTCATTCGCTTATTTGTAAACATATTAAATTGCACGGGGCTTGTAGCGTTTCAGTTCCGAATCTTGCATGTGTGCTAAAGGGTATTCCTGCTCCTGCTATTTCTCCTACTTTTACTTTGCTTACTAATGGTAGCTATTTGCTTTTAAATAACGAAGACTGTTGTGGCCTACAGGCTGGCATTCCGTATATTGTTACGGTCTCACAGAGAGTTGTCTGCTGCAAGAATGTGCTTTTTCCTCCCTCTCACGACATCGTTGATAACTCCATTTGGCCTTCCATTCCTACCATGGAGGCAGATTTCAATAAGTTGAGCAGAATAAAAGCCCTATTATTGAATGAGGAGGTTATGCTCACATCAGCCCGGGAGACATTCATTCTCCAGATGGCGAGTACCCACAGTGAAATACAGGCCCTTTTGAACACTGACCTCCCCCAACATTTTGGGGAGTTGATTCATCGTATTTTTAACGCATCAAACACTGAGGGTCTGCTGCACTTTTTTAAGATTGTGGGATCTGGCCTGGTGTCCACCTTTCAAACTATTTTCGGTGTGATACCGGCATTCATACATTCTATTTTTTCTAGCGTATTTGGTGGTTTCCCTTTAATCCTCGCTTTGGCGGCTGGTGTCTTGCTGTTGATCTGTTTTCTGCACAATGGCTGCACACCACTGGGCCCTTCTCGATCCCGAACGCCTCCAGCTGCTCCGTGAGCGACTTCTGGTTGGCTTCGATGTTCTGCCCTTGGCAACTATCAGTGTGTCCTACACCCTTTCCTTTTGCTTTGCGTATTTCACTTGCGTGCAACCTGTGATGTCTTGCATCCGCTGTCCTTTTACATGGACCATGGATTATTGCCTCGCCAATTCATCATTGTCTGTCCCGGATTTTGTTCAGTTGGTGGGTCCCTTAGAGGCCCATGAACGGGACTGTTCCGCTGATGGCTTTATGATGCGTGCAGCTGCACTGGGGATTTTGGCACAATGGGATATCTGGGCGGCTGCTCAGAATCTCCTACAACAGAGTTATATTGAATATCACGCAAGCTGTCCCGCATTGCTTTTGGATGCTCCATCCTCTGAGGAACATTCCTGCAGCTTTGACCTGTTGACCTGGATGGCGTCTACGTTTTTTGACGACTCCAATGACATCCTCTTGGACGGTATAGCGTTTTTCTGCTCCTCCACGTTTCTGGATTGATTGACTTGCCGTTCACTGTCGGTGAACAGCCTCAATTCTGCTCAGGTGTTTGGAACTCTGTCTTCATATTCGTCTTGGCCGATGGACTGTCCAGGGGAGGGTGTCTTGTGGCTCATGGCCTCCTGGCCTGCCTGGCTACGTTGGCACAGGCCTGGCTGCCATGATGGCTTTTGCGCACGTTACTCTGGGATGTTGTTCTGTCGCCCTCTGTTACTGCCAAGTTATTTTACAACTGTCTGCAATTTCTGTATCTCACCTTTTCTCCTGTTCCTTCTGGGCTACATCTGAACAACAGTTACAAGGTCGAATAACATCACCCTGGTTCGTACTGATTTGGCCCGTCCCTCGCACCTAGACATAACACCATGTACAGCTGCCATGAGGAAATTAGTGCGCTTTTAATAATGCGGCCGCCCGCTCTAGAACACACTTGAAAGACGACCTTTCCAGAGAGAAGAGCTGTGATTGTCTGCTGATGTAGTTTTGCATCTAGAGACTGAGGTATGGGGGTCCGCTAGTCAAAGCCCAAAGGTCTTCTATTTTCATAATACACTTGCTTCTAGCACGGGGAGGGTGGTAATGTTAGTTAGACATATATCCACTGCTTTATGAGATGCTTTTCCCGTTCGTATTCTATGGAGTAGTAACTATGCTGATTATATTATTCATATGTATTATGCTATTAGTACTGACATGTGTACTGTATCTTAGAGCACGTAAGTTGAAATAAACATTTTAACCTATACAGTGTCTCTTCTTACGCATGTTGTGGACAGGTACGAGTGTGACGAAAGAGTGTTCTTGCCTCTGCGAGTCCTGAGTGAGAGAGAGATACCGTGTTCTGGGTTGTCTAATCATTGGTACATTAGTGCTAATGGGACGCTAAGGCTAGTTGGGTTGGGGTTTTGGGTGCTAAGGTCTATGGTTGGCTCACCACTATATTCCGAGGTCCTATTATCCTGTGCATAGCTCTGTATGTGCAGAAACCTTATGACAAAATCATTTTCTATATCAATTGTAAAGGCCCCAATGAATTGCAAAAGTGAGAGATTTTCGTATCAAAAAACCGGGATAGACATAGAAATGGGACTACAGATTGCCACTGCCCTCCGTTGCTGCTGGAGGGACCACATTAAAAACGTTCATGGCCTTTTTTCGAGTATGTATATTACAGCAAGAAATAAAAATAGCGGCGTGAGGCTAACTACCGTTGGACGCGGAGCCCTACCGAAATGTACCTGTGACTTCCTTGGGCAGTGCTGACCGTGGTTTGAGACTCCGTGTAGTATCTATGTATGTTATGGTTGGCACTCACTGCACAGACTCGTGGAACCTTGGCACTATCATGCGAAGGTTTCACGTGATAAATAGTTTTGAACCTGTGGCAGTTGGTTTTCACGTGTGTGCCACCAGTAGCTCGTCTTCATCCAGTCCCAAATAAATACCACTTGAAACTTATCTTTGGTCTCCTGCGTCCTTCAGCCACCACATCTTTTTGGCGATGAGCGAGTGACGAGCTGTTGACATGGACCCTTTGTGCCAGTGTTGAGATTTCTTGGAACAACGACGTTTCGGTATTGAAGTTTCCTTCAAGTAAGACAGGGCAGCAACGATCATTGTGGCACTGGCACACAAATGTTACCAGGGGTATTCCCATCGTCAGCGGCTGTGCTTCTGTGAGGCATTTTGCTTAAATGGGTGTGGCACACAGGCGGCTCCTCCACTAGGGCGGAGGAGCGTCGCCCTCACTGCTTTCTCGCAGTGAGAGAAAGCCAAAACATAAAATGGTAATAACTTTTGGTTACTACCATTTTATGTTTCTTTCTGCATTGCAGGCAGGCGGAGCTGTCCGGGCAGGGCAGGAGTAGTTTGCCCACTCCTGAATGACCATGACTGGTTAGGTTAGCCCCTTGGGCCGACCAAACCAATTATGCACAGTCTGCACTTCTCCATGCAGGCTGCATTGCAGCCTACATGGAGAACATGCCATCCCCTACAAACCCTGGCTGGGCGGCATCCGACTAATCACAACGCTCCACTGGAGCGTTGTGATTGGCTATGGGGAGGGGAGGGAGGCTGCCTGCTTCCTGTTCCTGCCGGAGGCAGGAAAGCAGGAGCAGTGAAGACGCGGGACGCGGGCCGGCAGAAACAAAGGTTTTATTTATTTATTTAAATTATTGACCTCCCCGCGCGACCCCGCGCCCGCAAGCCATGCCAGCCGCTACTGGTGGCGCATATGAGGGGTATCAACCGAGTGACGCAGCTGCTGGGCCACAAAATGCCGAGTTGTTTGCTGAAACGCATACGTGAAAGTGACACTTGGCGCATTGTCGTTTGGCAGCGTCTCATCGCCAGAGTGTCCACACTGTGATTTTTAATGTCACTGGTGTGAGATGGACATTTTCAGCCAGCTGGTGCCATTGTGGAAGCAAAGTCCGTGTTGTTTTTCCTTCTGCGTCATGCACTCAACTGCTCATAACAGTGATCACATTTCCCAATTTCAGCGAGACTAGCGGATTTAGTCCATGTTTTTCTTTACATTATGTTACTTGTACTGCCTTTTATTCTATTATATATTCAGTAATACAAGTTCAAGAATGCCAAAAGATATATATTAAATTAGCTAATGTGGCATGGAATGAGAAAATTTCAGAATTCTGCTATGATTATGGTTTCTGCTGCGCTCCAAATGGCCAGTATAGGCTTTTGGACAACCTAATCGTTCTGGGAATTGTCATCTTAATTTGCTTCCATTATACCAACACAGACAAGGGCTCTGTGTAGTTTGTGAAATATCTGATGATGACTTTGGACCTCATGTACAGAGAGGTCTCTTGTGTTCATATTGCCTCCCAAAACAACCCAATCCCCCCCTCCGGATTTGGTAAATCAGATTATTTGCAAACTCTAAAACCCTTTTTCAAATCTTATAAACCCAACTAGTAATTCGGAAAAGTGTTTCAGAAATGGTTATTTGGAAGGGGCAGGTTTTGGGCATGCCTTCCAAATAGCGATTCTGACATCGATGTACCAATATTTTGCAACTGTAATCGGGTCGCAAAACATTGAAAAGTTACCTACTCCCAAATTGGGGCCCTTCTCCATTTTGAATCTTGAAAAAAGTTTCAGGGAGAGTAAGTAGTGGTTCCTAGTTTCAATTCCAACTCTAAGTGGAACCTTTTACAAAAGAAAGCTTTTCGTTTTAAATGCAAACCTATTTACTTTAAAGCATTAAAAAATATTTAAATACAATCACCCACATGTTGGTCTGCTGACTGTGATTTTGAGTAGTTGAAAGGGGTAGCAAATTGCGACCTGCATAACGAATAATAATTAGGCAGGTCATTCTGCAACCCCTGCAGCTCAGTATTTCGTAAACTGAACTATTCCTACACAGATCAGTTCACAAAATACAGGACGCTGTTGGAGAATGGTAGTGAGGGAATTCATGGCGAAGGAGGTTATGGGGGGGTGGCAAAAAAAGACTGTTGCACCGGACGCCACAAGTGCTAAAGCCGGGCCTGATGCGAGTTAAAACACTTCTCATGGCACAATTTTGAGTCAAGAGATTGACAGGCATGCATTAGCAATTGATAAGACACTTTCAGCCAGGCCAACCTTCCATAGTTGGTTTTTTCGCATTTTTATTGGCAATTATAATATACAATACATGAAGGTGAAGACACGTCTGTATACTTGAAACATCAAGATCTTGGCATTCCATTAGGATTCAAGAATGATACAAACAGTTGGCATCTGTGCAGGTTCAGTGGTAATAGCTCCCCATGTGGGACAAGGATAGTGAGTAATAACATAGCGGTCTTATAACGGAAGCAAGGTAACCCATTGTAAGCTAACATAGGTGCTTTCCACAAAGCTCAATGTTCCATCCCCTTCCCTGCAATATCCCCTTCAGAACCTGGCCAACCCCGCTATTTATTCAGTGCCTCAAGAGTCACGACTGTCTATTCCAGACTACAAGGTCACACATACAACGCTTAAGAGCACGATAAAGGGAATTCATAGAGGCCAATGTATATAAACTAGGAAACCAAAAAAACAATCAAACTGTCTCAGGAATCGCTCAATCTAGTTAGTGCAAAGAAATCAGGGTATCAAAAATGGAGAGTGCAAATGTCCACGCCGCGGCCAACTGGGTGCTGGGGCTTAATTGCATGATTGGTAGGCAGGAATCCAGGCAAGGGGGGTCGCGGAGGTGCACGTCCTTCAGGACTACAACCATAGTGGGGGTAGTGCCTCAGCCGGGGGGTGCAGCCGTCCATCCCTCCTAGTGTGTGATGCCTTCCTCAGCAGTATCCCCAGAGGAGTCATCGCTGCCATTAACCTTCCATAGTCTGGTAAAATGTGAGTTAAAACATCTGAGTCGCCCTTACAGTCTACATTATTCACCAATGCCTCAAAATCTTCCTTGAAGTTCTGGGACTAAACATCCATATAATATAAGAGTCCACTTTACACAAAATTGGTCTATACCAATGTATAACAACTATTCAACATGGATACATTCCCAGACAGCCACAGGTGGATACTTTGTTGTGAATAGAAAGATGTAGCTTTTTTCACAGAGTTTTTTATAACGAGCTTTGGCTTCAAGCCACAACCTATTTGAAACATGCCTCTGGAACTCATGCTCAGTCTTTCCCTAGTTTAATAAATAGTACTGTTTTGCACCAGAAGCTTTGCTGATTGGTAAACTGTGACCATTTAACTTTCACTATGCACTACCATATTTGGCTCCAAGGCTTACACTATCACCATTCTATGCACCCCTAGATGTATATACAGTAATGTTATGCTGTACACGACTATATGCTCTCTAATGTCAACTTTCTTTTTCAAAATAATATAAGGGTTTATGGAGTAATGTGAATAGCAGTATCATGAATGATATCAGCAATGGCACCTGATGTAATTTGAAATGTCATTAGTTATGTCATCATTGTCATTTAACATGTCATGGGAGATGCAATATACGAGGTCATAAACAGTGCATGAGGGAGGAGATTGTTATAGTTAGTTCACTAAATCATAACTAAATGTTAGTTCTTATCTCATTTTAACACCTAAGTATGACATCACTTTAACCATTTTTTTTTCCACTTTATTTATGTGTTTTTTTAATCATATTCTAACTTAAGGCTACGCCCAACAATCACGTACAGCCAATCCCTGCTGTGCATGGCCTTAGTCCAGGCCCCGCACCCAAACCCCCATGAGCATTTACCCCCACAGCACTCAGCCTTCGGCTAGGCCCTGCGCTCAACCTGTCACAGGTTCCCCATGCACAGTGGGGGCTGACCGCAATGACTGCGCAAGCAGTCATGAAGTGGCCAACCTGGTGTGTGTGACCTTTGACACTGCACAGCAGGGTTTGACTGCAGAACCTGGCCTGCAGTCATGACCGGTACCCAACCCAACCCAACCCGGGGGCGGGCACTTTTTTCGTAATTTTTTTTTCGGTACTCAGGGTATCCAATTAATACTGCAGTAGCTCACAAGGGGTCCCACTGTAGTACCAAAGACCCGCAAGAAAAATTTTTTTTTTAATTAAATCAGTGGGGGAGTCCCCATGGGCCCCCCATCAAGGACCAGGGGTCTGGTTGTGCTTACCCAGCCATATATGCCCTTTTTATCCTTTTCCAGGACCCAGAAGCAAATTCCCCAAGTCAAGAAATGGCGGCTGCAACATTTTGTCCTGATGTTGTGCTAGCCAATCGGGACGCTCCAGTACCACAGTTCCTTCTCAGGAACCGTGCTACCAAATTGCCTGACTGGAAGAAAAGCTCTGTGGACCAATCAGGTTTGAATATATATTTTTTTTAAATTTTGTAACCGTGGCTTCGCTACTAGAGTGCTCTCATGAATTAATGGTCCAGGTATCTCTAATATGTCCTGAGTGTTAACCCCTTCATGCCCAATCTGAAACCCCCTTTAAACTTTAATTTCTCAAAAACAGGTGAACAGATTTAGACCAAATCATGAAAAGCATGCTTTTGGAATAAAATTCTAATTTTGTGTCAGATTTGATTTAACACTGTTCATCAGTGGCGTAGCAAGGGGGGGCCATCCGCCCCAGGCGGCACGAGTTTTGGGGGCGGCAGCCTTCCCCCCCCTTACCTGCGGCCGTCACGGGAATCGCCAGAACCCCCAAACCCTCCTCCTGCTCTTACCTGTGGTTGTTGCGGGAATTGCCAGCACCCGCCCCTTTCTTACATGCCGCCACGTGTGGAAAACACAGGGACCACCACGGGCGGCACATGGGCTAGCTACGCCTCTGCTGTTCATCCATATTTTTCTGTATCGTGGTGCAAACTTTCTTACCTTTGGGATTCAAAATGAGAAATCGCACTTATGCCCCCCACCCTTCCACTTCCCTGTCCCATCCATGATAGATCAGCTCAAAATTCAATTACAGGACCGGAGGCTCCGATTATTGCTTCTCTTTCTTTACTGTAAAACTCACAGCAGCCAATGAAAATGTTTTAACATTGTAAACAAACTACATTTCCCATGATGCTTCGCCACCAATCATGTCACCCTATAAGAGCCACCATCTCCTTTCCAAGAGCCTCTCTCTTTGCTGCTCACGGCGGAGAGAAGTGCTCTTTAAATTTTATTACGATTACAATTTCCGAATTGTACTTTTATGAAAGCTTGTGTTCAGCTGTTTCCCTCACGCGTGCGCGCCTGAGGGAACGAGCTGCCTGTGATTACTTGATGATGTATGAATCACTGTGGTCTAGTGGTTAAGGTCTCTGATTCTTACTCCAAAGGTTATGTTTTCAAATCCCAGTGTTTTCAATGGTTCTGGTTTTTGAGATAAAATTATAGTAAGCGGTGCTCTAATTATTGTGTGCCCAACCGCGGTCTCACGCATGACTCAATCGGAGCCTCACCTCATAAGGCCCGATTTTCTTTGAGCCTTTTACAGTCTTCGGACGTGCGTAGCCCAATTGGGCTACTTTTGGGCGGATTTGGGCTACTCACGTTCGTGCTTGAATTTCCTTGCCGTTGGAGCTCAGAAACGCCTGTTTTTTTTGATCGGCAAGAGAGTTTTGTGTACTGACTGGCTGCAAGAATCGTCTGCCCTGGGAGTGAGTGCACGCTCCAGTGACATATATCCGGCTCACGACGTCCTGTTGCTGGGGCTGCAATCATTAGAGACTACAGCCTTGCTGAGGAGCTAAGTTGATTCGTTCCTAACTTAATTCTGAGTGCACGTGGGTTGGCTCCCCCGACTCCTCCACTGGATAGACTTGGCATATTTTTTTCCCCCTAATTAAAGTTAAATATCAAAGTATGGAAGATTGGGTTAGATTTGAGGATGAAGAGTATGAACCCTATTATGAAGAACTACAGGAGTCTGTATTGGAGGACAATATTGTTGACGCTCTGGATGCCTCTGTCCAGCAGTCCGTCAACAGGGCTATTGAGAACACTGTACCCAATACTGTACAGCAAGCATTAGCAGCAGTGCTTAAGCCTATTACTAAGCAATTAGAAAGCTTTGCAAAGCGTCTTGGGTTTCAAAACCCTTCAAATCCTGAACCCCAAACCGGTGCCTCGGACACCACAAGTAAAGACAAAGCCATGTCAGTAACGTGGCCTCATGCAGGCGCCCTAGCTAATATATAGAACACAAGCACAGGTGCACCACATACTCGTTATAGAATACAAAAGTGCATAAATATAATCTGTATACAATTCAAATATTATTCAAAATTTCTTTTTATTCCAAAATTCTCTTTTTAAAAACGTAATCATATGCATCAAATGTTCACAGTGATACAGCCACAGCCGACGCGTTTCGTCCTACTAGAGGACTTCTTCAGGGCGCTAGTAACTTTAAAGAGATCAATCACCACAAAGAGGAAGAGTCAAAGGAATAACCAGAGAGACTGCCTATCTCTCGTTCCCCATCTAAGTCACAGTTATCCAGAATACTTCATGTCAGAAGTTGAAGCAATGTTCCTCAGAATAGAGGGGTAATAATACTAGAGGGATAGCAGTTCAGGTGCTGTATTCTTTAAGGGTTCCACTGTCAGATCTTGGTTCAAGCCCTAGCTAATATACCTCAAGGTCCTATGGATGAGCATGGGTATTCAACACCGGCTTCCACCGGGGGTGGAAAGGCGAAGCGCAAACATAAAGTGTAGATTGATATGGACACTACTGACACTGATTCTACCAAGTAAGACAATGGCAAACTACCCAAAAAGAAAAAAGCGAGAAAAACTGTCATACTTGTTCCCGATGTGCCACAAAATCCAACCACTCCCTTTACCTTTAACCCTGCGGATATTGTGCACCCACGTTCTTCAGATTAGGCTCCAGCACCAGAGGTAGCAGAATATTTTCATGAGAACCTCAGGAAAGGGTTCGATAAAGAAATACATAACCGACTGCGGTCGGAGTGCCCTAGACCAGACATACCGGATAAGGTAGCTGAAACCTCAGACATAGATGCCAGCATGCTAGCCTTCCTAAAAAAGTTTGCTAAAGATCCCAAAAAAGGTATCGACCGTGCCTGGCGGGGCTGTCAGGACAAGTTATTAGATGTGGCAGGACCCCTAGCAAAGATCTTGGAAATGGCCTTAACGGCCAAAGAATCTGCTAGCCCTGTGGATCCGGATATTCTAGCTGGTTGGACACAACGAGCCATATGTCTCCTGGAGAATGCGAATTGCGCCATCTCCACGGATCTACGCAAATCTCTGCTCATGAGAATGGACTCCATTCTCACAGAACAGGCTTCGGCTGAACCTGGCCCCTTAGCAGAGGGTAATCTCTTCGGGGATAAATTCGTCAAAGACGTTTCTAAATATGTTGGCACATTTACGTCTTTAGACAAAGCTCAGTCTAACATTAAGAGAGTCTTTCAAGCGGGCGTTTTTAACAAGGCCGGGCGAGGCAGGGGACGCTCACCATGCAGCCCCTATTATCAAGGTCCCCCCAGAGGAGACTACGGGCGAGGTAGAGGTGATTGGGACTGTACCTAAGGTGGTACCTTCTATCCCACCCGGCAAAGATTCAACAAACGTCGTTTCAACAGAGGTGGACATAGACCGGGATTCCAATCCCAGAATTCCATAGGCAAGAATTATCGATACATCAGAGCTACCCTTGGGGGGGTCGTACTCAGTCCTTCCTTCTCAATTGGAGGGTTCTGTCACAAGATGCATGGATATTACAGACAATACAAGGTTTTCATCTGGAGTTTTATCAGACTCCTCACCAAGATTCTTACCCACGACAACGCCGTTTTTCCCATCAAGAATCTGTTTTTAAAGATTCAGAAATAGAGGAATTGCTGCAGAAACGCGCTGTAGCTTATTGCGACAACGAGGCTCGCGGTTTTTGCAGCAACGTCTTCTTGGTTCAAAAGAAGGGAGGTGGTCACAGATTGGTTTTAAATTTAAGAGAGTTCAATCACTTCATAATATACAAACATTTCAAGATGGAGGGTAACCATCTTTTAACAGATCTACTGAAGAAAGGAGATTGGATGGTCAAAGACGCCTATCTGACGATCCCCATCCTTCCTCCTCACCGGCGTTTCCTGCAATTCCGGTGGAGGAACCGGTGGCTGAAATATTTGGCCTTTCCTTTTGGGCTTTCCTCGGCTCCATGGTGTTTCACCAAAGTGATGAAGCCGGTGATAGCCTACCTGAGAGAACAGGGAATTCGCATGATAGTGTACCTAGACTATATACTTATCATGGCTCAGACACAAACTTTAGCCAATCTACACTTACAAATGACAGTATCACTCTTGCAGAAATTGGGATTTGTCATCAACGAATCCAAGTCAGTCCTCTGCCCATCTCAGACGATAGAATTCCTCGGATTTGTCATAGATTCCCAGACAGCTCAACTAAAACTTCAAAGGTCAAAATTACGAGATCTCAAAAAAGAACTGACATCGGTTCTATTCAGACAGATAGTCTCTCTGAGGACAATCACCAGATTAGTGGGATTACTGGCTTCTTCAATACAGGCCATTTTTCCGGGCCCACTTCATTATCGGGCTCTTCAGAGATTAAAAATCCAACACCTCCAGAAATGACAGTTGTACACAGATCTGGTTCCGTTGACACAGGAAGTGAGAAAGGAAATTCAATGGTGGTTGGGTCACGTAGATGCGTGGAACGGCAGAGCCATCTTCGGCTCCCAACCAGAGGTGGTAATAGAATCAGATGCCAGCCGATGGGGCTGGGGAGCACGCTGCGGAGATATCTCCACCGGAGGCAGGTGGTCACTCCAAGAACTATCTCTACACATCAACTGCCTGAAGTTGTTAGCAGGGTCATTTGCAATACGGACACCCTCCCGCAAACAAGTCTCTTGTTGCATCCTCCTCAGAATGGACAATATCTCGCTGGTGAGATATATCAACAAGTTGGGAGGCACGAGGTCATCCCTTCTGGTGGAGATAGCCAAAGACTTTTGGCACTATTGCCTGAATCATCAGATATTGACAATAGCGGAATACATCCCGGGCCAATCCAATACAGTCGCGGATTGGAATTCCAGATGCCTGATGGACTACAGCGACTGGCAACTCCACCCTCACCTGTTCCAATGGATACAGGCAGTGTGGGGTCCTTGCAAAATAGATCTGTTCACCTCCCGATTCAATCGCCAACTGCAAGCGTTCTTCAGTTGGAGGCCAGACCCGCTACAGAGCGGACACTTTCTCTCAAGACTGGTCAATGACTCTGAACTATGCCTTTCCCCCATTCATTCTAATTCCCAGAGTGGCAACCCAGATAGCCCGACAAGAGGTGGAGGTGGTTTTGGTGACACCTCTTTGGAAATCGCAACCTTGGTTCCCAATTCTGTTGGAAATGACCTGCGATTGTCCCAGGATGCTTCCTTGGTCTCAGACGATGCTCCAGGGCCCTCATGGAGAACTGCATCCAATGATAATATCGGAGCAGTTATCCCTGATGGCATGGAGGCTTTCCGACAACAATGGGAAATGCCAGGCATTTCGGACAAGGCTTCCAAATTCATCCAACAAGCCTGGGCCCCTTCCACGAGAAAGAGATATTTGTCAGCTTGGCGATTCTGGGTACGTTGGTGCCTGGAACGGGCACATGGATCCCGTGGGGGCGAAATTATCCCATGTTGTAAATTTTCTGTCAGACAAAGCTTCGGAGGGTTTGTCTTATCGATCGGTAAATAATTTTCGATCGGCAATATCAGCGGGTCATAGTCAAGTGGATGGGAAACCGGTAGGTATGCATCCAGTGGTGTGTAAGTTGCTTAAAGGCATCCGAGTGGCTAGCCCTCCTAAACCGAAGTATTCATATTTATGGGACGTCTCTTTGGTCTTGGCTCTCTTTGACAGATGGCCGGATAATGCTCGGTTATCTAGAAAACAGTTGTCATTTAAGCTAGCCATGCTTTTGTGTCTGTCTGCCTGCAGACGTTCTTCGGATGTGAGGGTCCTGGATCTTACAGGTAGAGTGTTCACTCCAGAAGGAGTTTCTTTTACCATTACTGGCAGGACAAAAACTTTTTCACGTTGCATAGAGTATAATGCTTTTTCTAACAATGCTAAGCTGTGCGTAGTTCAATGCCTAAAAGCATACGAGGAATGTACACGACCCTTACGCCTGGAGGGTTCAACACAATTGTTAATTGCAATTCAAAAACCGTTTAAACCAGTATGCTCGGCTACAATAGCCAGGTGGTTAAAATCAGTCATGAAAGAAGCGGGTATTGATACCCAAGTTTTTGGTGCTCATTCTGTACGTGGAACAATGGCCTCCAAGTCTTTTATGTTAGGTTCAACCATTCAAGATATTATGAAATCTGCTGATTGGTCATCCAAATCTACATTTGAACAATGTTATTATAAACCAGTGGGCAATATAACTAATGTGGTGTTTGACAAGCGTTAAACTAGCAATAATTGGAGCCTCCGGTCCTGCAATAGAATAAAAATGTGCTAGCATTCGCGCAAAGAATTTTCAATTCTATTAAGGACACAGAGGCGAGGATTATCTCACCCGATTGGAATACAATTGTAGTTGTAATTGTTGTAATGATAACCCACCCGTATTTATTATGCAGTTGTTTACAGGTTTTCCTTTTGATTTATTCTAGGTTCAGGAAAGAAAGGAGATTGATTCTGTCTTCTTCTGGTCAGAAGTATTTCGACGGCGTTTCCAGTTCCTGGTTGAGAGGTTGTCTCATGTTGGATGATCGACGGAAGTGGCCTTGCTTGATGATTATGTTACGCACTTTGGATTAAAGACTATCGGAGCAAAGAAAGAGGCTCTTGGAAAGCAGATGGTGGCTCTTATAGGGTCTGCTGGGACATGATTGGTGCGAAGCCTCATGGGAAATGTAGTTTGTTTACAATGTTAAAACGTTTTCATTGGCTGCTGTGAGTAAAGTAAGAGAAGCAATAATCCTCGCCTCCGTGTCCTTAATAGAATTGAAAATTCTTGGCGCGAATGCTAGCAAATTTTTTATTGTCCATGAAGGAGCCAACGTGGATGAACATGTTAAGTTTTGTGCAGATTTGTCAAACAGCACTAAAGTTATTAGGGAACTAATAAATGCCTTTCCTATGGAAAGTCTGACTTCACCATAACTACCCTGGCCGAATCGTACTGGCATCTATGCTTTGTTTAACTTAAATAGCGATGATATTGGGCGCTTTAAACTTTCTATAACAAACAAAAAGTAGACACATTAAAGCTGAATAATCTCAGTGAAAATACAATTTTCAAGGTCGATCAGCATCATAATGCTCGCTTGTTTCTTACCGGTGTACTCCTGCTGGCAAAGGCAGACGTAGCTCCCTATTTTGTTGATACACGTAGCCCCATTTTGACAGGGCTCAGAAACGCATTCATTCACTTCAATGTCACAGTGTTTGCCTTGAAATCCGGGGACACAGAAACAAGAGTACCCGTCAACGCGGTCCAGGCACACTGCGCCATTGTGGCAAGGACTGGACAGGCACTCATTGATGTTGATTTCACAGAGCGCCCCCGTGTACCCGGCCGCGCAGTCGCAGAAGGGGCCGGCAGGGCCAACCACGCATTGACTTCCGCCCCAACAGTGGTTAGTGTCGCAGAGTCTGACAGCTCCTTGACAAGCATTGCCGGTGTACCCAGGGCCGCACTGGCAGGTGTAGCTTAGATTCCCTGCGGTGCTGAAACAGGTAGTGTTCTGTGGGCAGGGATCAGAGGCGCAGGGATCTCTGTCACACTTTATTTCCAAAGCACCATTTGATGTTCTTCCACAGTGACAGGTTCCATCTTCTGAGCCTTCCTCACAAATGGCGTTCTTTTGACAGGAGTCGCCCAGGCACCTGGAGTCATTTCTCACACACAGTGATCCTACAAGGAGAAAAAAAACAATGATCATTAGGGAGCTGTAGAAGTGCCTAACAAGCAGTTTTACGAAGAAGTTACGCCTACGAGCTTTTAGTACAGAAAACAATAAACAAATATGTGTAACTGAGATGTATTATACATGTGATGCAAGCAAGGCCAAGAGTAGGGAGTGTGCAAAGTTTGTATTACGCGAGTAACATCTTGCATAGATCCGGATTATTGGCCTACCTGTCGTTCGTGCTTTCCTACGTCTACGCTCTGACATTTCTATCGATGTAAACAGGCAATACATCCTCACGAGTGCTTGTTGGCACTGAAAAAGGATGCGATACCCACTTGGGAGTTCATCATAAAACTGTTTTCCTTAAGACTCGGGATGTGGATGGGTGTTGGTGATATTTTTATTTGTCAAAACGTCTGAGGGGCGCAACAATCCACATTTTCTTGTTGGGAATGCATTCCCTCTGTACAGCGTCCTCCTGGTGGAGTGCTTCCTACAGATGCACATTATTTTCTTTGTGTGTTTTTCTTCTCTGCTAGGAAAATATTTTAACTCGGGGAGAAACTCCTTCCACTACACCCCATTCAAGTATGGGGTTGGTGCATTTCTTTCTCCTCCTAGAGGGGAACTTATGGGTGCAAAACTCTCTACGCTTGGTTTAGGGGAGATCTCCCGGATTCGTAAGGGATTTACGCCTGCCAAAAATCTCTTTGTGGATTCCTAGCAGCCATAACGGAGGCAAATGCAGTAGTAAACGCCTGTTTATGCTGAATTTACTCTCGTGGACTGACCAAAGTAATTGTAGTATTAGTAAAAATTACTGTAAAATCACAAAGGATTTCATCAAGGGACTGTGCAGTACAATTACCACATTTATGAACCGTGAACCACACCGTGCGAGCTTGAAAAGTTCAACTGTGTGTGTGTCTTTCTGTCAATGGTGCTTGAATGACCACGCCATGTCCTGACTCCATGATGAAATTGAAACGGGTCAATCGCGGACACTGCCAGAGCGGGACGCAGGAAATTGTCACCTATGCACTGTAAGACAGCTATTAATGCAGGCGTCGCAAATCAGTCTCAAAAGGGCCGATCTAGAGGCTCTTTGATATTTCCTTCTATTTTCATTACATCCCCTCTGTACCTGTGCCATGTCATATTCCTTTGCACTGATTGAACATCTCGTGGCTCAATTCACAGAAGGAAGTTTAAATTACACATGCATATTGCTTGATTTAGGAATGCAGATTTACACTCTGTTCACAAGAGGTGAATTTACCTTTCCAAAATCCATTTATTTCCCTATAATATTATGTGTGAGTAAACCTGCTCTCTTGGGTGGGGAGTGGCCTTTGACGAGAGGGTATGTCTTGGAACGTTTGTGAATACCAACAAACTTGCGAGTTTGTGGTCTTTCACAATTATGTTCTCAGCCCTTTCCAGTATAGAAATGGTCACTGATTTACTCCTTAAAGGCAGGAGCAAACCAATTTTTAGGATGGGAATGGGCAGGGAACATCCCCCCCCAAATTACTAGGGCTCTTTCCATGGGAAAGTATTTCCCTAGAGGAGAAAATAAATTAGCAAGTGCAATTGCACTTTGGAAAGTATTCATGCATATGTAATTGTATGCCAAGTGACATTTATGCATGTGTGGCATCTTGCATTTATGAGCGCTCTTGGAAAGCAGAGACTCTAAAAGCTTCTATTGGACCTGTCAGCCTTTGGGTAGTCTTCCCCCAAACCTTTTTGTCTTCACCCCCTCCTATTTTTACTGATCTTGTTTTTGTTGGCCTTAGGACTCTGTGCACTTAACCATCGCTAACCAGTGCTAAAGTACTTGAGCTCTCTCACCTAAACCTGGTGGAATTGACTTGTACCCAATTGGCACATTTAATTTACATGTAAGTCTGTGGAAAAGTGGTACCCCATATACCCAGGCCCTGTAAATTAAATACCACTTAGGTAGCCCTGTAAAACATGTCTCAGGTCTGCCATTGCAGCTTGTGTGTGCAGTTTTAAATGGGAAACAATTTACAACATGGTCAGCACCATGCATGCCTTTAGCACGCAAACTTTTACAATGAATATGCCTTTACCATGCATGCCTTTACAACGAAAATGAAAGTATTTCCCAGGTAAGTGTATTATATATATATATATATATATATATATATATATATATATATATATATATATATATATATATATATATTCACTGAAAAACCATAGGTTTCAGGGACGTTATAGTTACAAATTAGCATTTAAAAACCTTTGAAATTCACTGAAAAACCATAGGTTTTAGGGACAGTTATAGTTAGTTGGACATTGCACTCGTACAAAACCCGTGAAATTCCCCGTTATAGTTAGTCCAGCTAACTATAACTCGCGCCCGCAATGCACTGCTGATGACGTCACATATTACATCACTCATGACATGGTCAGTGACATCACTGATGACATCACTGATGACATCTCAAATGACATCATCCAGTGACTGTGTGTTTCTGTAAAGTTTATATATTTTTAATATATATAGGAAAAGACGTATTGAAGAATGAGTGGGTGTGTAAGTGTCTGTATGGATGATTTAGTAGGTGCGTGACTGACTCTATAAGTGAGTGATTTAACGTATCTTACTGAATGCATGGGTTAGTGACTAAACTGGGTGAATGTCTGTATCCGTCTGTCTGTTGCTGTGTAAGTGGCTGCATGTGTTTGTGAATAGCAACATGAGTGTCTATATGAGTTATTGAATGCTTGTCTGAGTATCTGTATGGGTGCCTGAGTGTTTGTGTGGGAGGGGTGTGTGCAACTCTGTGCATAGATGTGTGAGTGGGTGATTCACTGGGTGGATGGTTTCAAGAGTGCAACTGTGATAGACTGTATGGGTGGGTAAGTGTGTGTAAGAGTGTGTTAGTGAGTGAATGTATGTCCCAGTGGTACATGTGTGAGTAACTACATATGTGAAAGGCAGTATATATGTGTGTTGGAGTATATAAATAGCTATAAGCGTAGAGTGAGTGATTGTGATAGTGGCTGTATGGATGAGTGTGTGCTTGTATCAGTGATTGTATAAGAGCGTAAGAATGTGCTACTATTTGTATGAGTAAGTGAGCTGGTGTGTGTATAACTGTATAGGTGAGTAAATGGTAGTGTGTTTAATTATTTGCATGACTGACTAGGTGTGTGAGTACCTCTATGGATGAGTGGCGGTGTTTGAGTGTCTATATAGGAGTATGAGTGCATATGATAGTCCTGTACTGAGTGACCGTAAGTATGAGTGACTGTACGGGTGAGTGAGTGGATGTGTGCGTAGACCTAAGAATCAGTGAGTGGGTGTGTAGTTATTGGTGTTGGAGTGTCTATGGTTTTGCGAATGGCAGTCTGTAATTTAGAGTGGGTGTATCAAAGGTTATATTAGGGTGTGAGGAGGTGCATCAGATTATCACGTGGATGATGTCATCAGTGATGTCATTTGAGATGTCATCAGTGATGTCATCAGTGATGTCACTGACCATGTCATGAGTGATGTAATATGTGACGTCATCAGCAGTGCATTGCGGGGCGCGAGTTATAGTTAGCTGGACTAACTATAACGGTGGAATTTCACGGGTTTTGTACGAGTGCAATGTCCAACTAACTATAACTGTCCCTAAAACCTATGGTTTTTCAGTGAATTTCAAAGGTTTTTTAAATGCTAATTTGTAACTATAACGTCCCTGAAACCTATGGTTTTTTCAGTGAATTTCAAAGGTTTTTTAAATGCTAATTTGTAACTATAACATGTCTGAAACCTACAGTTTTTTCAGTGAATTTCAAAGGTTTTGTAAATGACAATTTTTAAATGTATTAATTGTTATATAAATTTTTTTCATACTGATTTCCAAATTTTTTAGAAACAATTTTTTTACATATTTTATTTTTTAAATTACATTGTAATTACATTATACATTACATTACAAAAAATACTTTCTCAGAATGAATTACTTTAGTTTAATTACTTTGCACATAGGCAATAGACTTTTAAGTACAGTAGTTACAGTTGTTGCAATGGGCAACACATTTTCAAACACAATGCAACATTCAGCTCAATGTGAATTTCTAGTTAAATGCAATTAGTTACTTTATGGATTACTTTTCTAACCACATTACTGGATCCTAGATTCAGTCCTGGGACATCTCCTGTAAACAGTTGAGTAAAAGCGTTTTGGTTACAGTCGTGATTTTTAAGGAATATTATTGTACTTTAAAAGTTCACACTTAGAAACTTTTTCTCATAGAATCACCAATGTTATCCTATGGAAGGAAATTCACTTAGAAGTTAAAAACTGTTATCGTTACTTTTTCTTACTCAGTGTTGGATCCTGGATCCAGCACTGGTGCATCTCCTGTAAACAGTTGAAAGAATGCGTTTAAGTCATACAGGCGATTTTTTAGGAATATTTGTAGTTTGTGAAAATCGACACTTTGAAACTTTTCTGCTGAAAACCAGACAATGGATTCCTATGGAAGGAAATTCAAGTTACTGGTAAGTACGGTTAAAATTACTTTTGAGGATCAGTACTGGGCTGAAAGATGCAGCACTGAGGTCTCTCCTGATAACAGGTGAGTAAATCGGAATTCGTATTTCGGCTGATTTTAGAGGAATATTTTAAAGTTCCAAAACTCCACACTTAGAAGAATTTCCAAGTGAAACCAGTCAATGTTAGCCTATGAAGGAAATTCAAGCTACCGGTAAGTACGGTTAAAATTACTTTTCAGGATCAGTACTGGGCTGAAAGATGCAGCACTGAGGTCTCTCCTGATAACAGGTGAGTAAATCGGAATTCGTATTTCGGCTGATTTTAGAGGAATATTTTAAAGTTCCAAAACTCCACACTTAGAAGAATTTCCAAGTGAAACCAGTCAATGTTAGCCTATGGAAGGAAATTCAAGTTACTGGTAAGTACGGTTAAAATTACTTTTCAGGACCAGTACTGGGCTGAAAGATGCAGCACTGAGGTCTCTCCTGATAACAGGTGAGTAAATCAGAATTCGGATTTCGGCTGATTTTAGAGGAATATTTGTATGTTTCAAAAATCAACACTTAGAAACTTTTCAGCAAAAAGCAGGCAATGATATCCTATGGAAGGAAATTCAAGTTACTGGTAAGTACGGTTAAAATTACTTTTGAGGATCAGTACTGGGCTAAAAGATGCAGCACTGGGTTCTCTCCTGATAACAGGTGAGTAAATCGGAATTCGTATTTCGGCTGATTTTAGAGGAATATTTTAAAGTTCCAAAACTCCACACTTAGAAGAATTTCCAAGTGAAACCAGTCAATGTTAGCCTATGAAGGAAATTCAAGTTACCGGTAAGTACGGTTAAAATTACTTTTCAGGACCAGTACTGGGCTGAAAGATGCAGCACTGAGGTCTCTCCTGATAACAGGTGAGTAAATCAGAATTCGGATTTCGGCTGATTTTAGAGGAATATTTGTATGTTTAAAAATCAACACTTAGAAACTTTTTCAGCAAAAAGCAGGCAATGATATCCTAGGGAAGGAAATTCAAGTTACTGGTAAGTACGGTTAAAATTACTTTTGAGGATCAGTACTGGGCTGAAAGATGCAGCACTGAGGTCTCTCCTGATAACAGGTGAGTAAATCGGAATTCGTATTTCGGCTGATTTTAGAGGAATATTTTAAAGTTCCAAAACTCCACACTTAGAAGAATTTCCAAGTGAAACCAGTCAATGTTAGCCTATGGAAGGAAATTCAAGTTACTGGTAAGTACGGTTAAAATTACTTTTCAGGATTAGTACTGGGCTGAAAGATGCAGCACTGAGGTCTCTCCTGATAACAGGTGAGTAAATCAGAATTCGTATTTCGGCTGATTTTAGAGGAATATTTGCACAATGGTGAAGGGAGGGGCGGGGCCTGAGGTGACATCTGTGCAAACGCGCCCGTGGCGCGTTTTAAGTTGGGGGATTAAGTCCCCTTGAATCATGAGGGTCCCTACGGGTCAACTAGCCCACCAGGAACCTCCAGTATGCACCAGGGGCTGCGTTGCAGAGACATTTACAGAGGCCACACCCCTTTACACCTCTCTGCAACGCAGCTCTGTGGCGCTTTCTGGACGTACCTGTTGGGCTAGTTGGCCCCCAGGGACCCTCAGGATTGAAAAGGATTTAATTCCCCATCTTAAAACGCGCCACGGGGCCTGTTTGCACACATGTCACCTGAAGCCCTGCCCCTCCCTTCACCACTGTGCAAACGCGCCCGTGGCGCGTTTTAAGTCGGGTGATTAACTCCCTTGAATCCTGAGGGTCCCTGGGGTGCAACTAGCCCACCATATACCTCCAAAAAGCGCCATAGAGCTGCGTTGCAGAGAGGTGTAAAAGGGGCGTGGCCTCTGTACACCTCTCTGCAAGGCAGCTCCTGGCGCATACTGGAGGTTCCTGGTGGGCTAGTTGGCCCCAGGACCCCCAGTATTCAAGGGGAATTGTTCCCTCTCTGCAAACGCGCCAGGGGCGCGTTTGCAGAGTGGTGAAGGAAGGGGCGGGGCCTACGGGCCCGATCGGTTTTTTTTTGTTTGGTTTTTTTTCTCTGAAGGGGGCTGTGTGGCCCCCTTCCTTTTTCCTATTTTTAGGCCCTGGGGACCCCATTCCTCAGGGCCTTTCCCTTTTTTAATTAAAATAAAAAAAAAACGGGAAGGGGGCCGCGTGGCCCCCTTCCCTGGGCCTGTATTGGCCCCGGGGACCCCATCCCCGGGCATGGCCTCTTTTTTTTATTTGGAGGGGGCTGCGTGGCCCCCTCCTCAGGCCATTTAAGGCCCCGGGGACCCCATCTCCCGGGCCGGCCTTGCACTTTTTTTTAAATTTTTTTCCTTTGGGAGGGGGCTGCGTGGCCCCCTCCCGGGCCACTTATGGCCCCGGGGACCCCATCCCCGGGGCCTGGCCTCTCGTTGGGACTGTGGGGGTCCCCAAGCCCCCACAGTCCCGCCGGCTCCCCGTGTCCTACGGGAGCCGGCATTGCTTTACACATGGGGAGCAGCTAACATGCTGCTCCCCATGTGGAAAGCTATCGGCTTTGGATATTGGAAGAGAGAGCAGGTTTCCTGCCTCTCTTCCAATATCCAAGCAGTTTGCAATGACAGGACGGAGCCGCGAGGCTCCCGTCCTGTCATTGCAAACAGCAGTGTCCCGGGGTAGGCACCCGGGACACTGCAGGAGCCGGCCCTGGGGGTGGCGGTCCCCAGGGCCATCAAGGGCTCCAGGAGTGGGGCCGCGCGGCCCCTCCTTACATTTTGAAAGCCCCGGGAGGTGGTGGTCCCGGGCTCTGGGGGTCCAAAACGGACCCCCATTTTAATTTTTCTTAGTGCCCCGGGAGGTGGTGGTCCTCGGGCGTGTGGGGGCTGGAGCCCCCACACAGGTTTTTTTAAATAAAAAGAAGCCCCGGGAGGTGGCGGTCTCGGGCTGCGGGAGGGCTCAGAGCCCTCCCGCACCATTATACATAAAGCCCCGGGGGTGGTGGTCCTCGGGCTTAGGGGCCCTTAGAGGCCCCCACACATAAAATTAACCCCCCAGCATGCCCCCGGGACTTGGCCCACCCGGGGCCAATTAACATCAAGCGCGGGAGACCGCGCTTCGATTTTTTTTTTCGGCAGGGTTCGCGCTCCTGAGCGCATCCTGCCGATTTTTAAAAAAAAAAATTTTTTGCCCAGGGGGTCCTTGTGGGAACCCTGAGCAGACCTAGGGGGTCAGGGTGTTTCTACCCTGCTCCCTTTGTGCGCTTTGCGCACTTAGTTTCTGTCCCTCGGTTCTACCGAGGGATCAAAATGGCTGCCAACACTTCCTGGTTTGGAGTGTTGACAGCCAATTAACATAAAGCTCGTGCTCGGGAGGATCCGCGGCCCTAGATATCACTATCTTTTTACTTTTCATTTTCTCAGCAACTACTGAACGGATTTACACCATTTAACAAAAGGGTTCTTTCTGAACCAAGAACTACCTCTTTGCCAAATTTGGTGTAATTCCGTTCAGCAGTTCGGGCTGTAGCCGTGTCTAAAGTTTCCTATGGAAAATTGCATGGGGAAAACGCGTTTTGGGACCCCCTTTTTCTCGGCCCCGCTTGACGAATCCCACCGAGACTTTCAGGGTAGGAGCGGACCGGAGCGAACCATAAAGTTTGAAAATTTTGCGAAGATACGTCAACCGGCAAGAGAGTTATTTCAAATAGAATGTCGCGGATTTCCTATGGATAATAGGTTGTAACTATAACTATCTACTGGCGACCGCCAGTAGATATATATATATATATATATATATATATATATATATATATATATATATATATATATATATATATATATATATAAAAATCCCTCAGTCAGTCAACGGAAGGCAGAGTCGCACTCAGGATAGTTAAAGAGAAAAAGATTTATTGACTGATGCGTTTCAACCTCACGGTCTTTGTCAAAGTCTATATATATATATATTAGGGTGGGTATAGGTTTTTGGGTGGCATGGGTATTTTTAGGGTTTAGGGTGGGTGTGGGCTTTGGGGTGGCAAGGGTATATTTAGAGGCAGATGAAGATGTATTATATTTTGATAAAGGCTCTTACAACCCATTTATTCTGCTAGGCCCGGTGGTGGTTAGTTATCAGCTCTAGCACAATGACCTTCAGGTGATGTCTGTGCTCTGTATGCTTTCATTCGTTTCTCCAACAGATACGAACTGGAGTGATGACTACTTTCATTTGGTGCTAATCCATGGTTGAACGACATGCTCAATGTTATCTCATTTTAATTGAAACACGTGATAATGGGCGAGAACGAATTACAGCTACACCAATCGCATCCTTTGACGGCCTAGCAATTGTGTTGGTCAACAAAACTGTAATAGTTTATCAGAGCCAGCCATGAAAGCAAAAAATATCTTTGATGTTTCAGGAAAGCCTAATCTGATTACTGGGCCTCATGAGGATAATGGAGTCTCAAAGGGGGAAAAGGATTGTGGGATGTAAACCAAGCAGACATTTGGGATCCAAACACCAAGTAAATTGGAGAAGCTAAGGAGAACATTTACATTGTTTTAGAGATGCTTGTGCTGTGATCATTCTGGATCACTATCCTCTGTACGCCTTAGCCTGAAGCTCCATTTCCCTCCAGTCTGGTTTCATGTCTAAACATAGATGAGTCCAGCTCTAATGACAGTAATACCAATAGGCAGTGGTGGGTGAGGGCTCTAAGAAATCCCTATTTACAATGCACAGCGACTGCTGGCTCTGACTCATCGGGATGAGCCTTCGTTCACTATTAGATTCTAAGCAACCGCACAGCTCTTGAGACTCTTGTAAGGACAGGGATTTTTCTTTTCCAGTCATCTTTAAAGCTATGTTGGTGGATTTAGATGGTTCCGCTTAATTGTGGGCGGTGGGTTTCAAAGAAAAATACCATCCCTTTGTCACGCATGCTGCGCAACTCAAGCTAGTTCAGTACTGATCCTTGTCGTGCAGTCTAATGTGATTGCTTCTTTCACAGACACGCCATAGCCTTGTGTCACATGGCGCTTTTTGATATATGCCACATTCAGGAAGGAACGGATGCAATAAAATGGAACAGCAGTAGCATTGGTCAGCATCATCTGGGAAGGGACAGCAGAACCATTTCAAAATTCAAACACAGCCAGATATCACTTTACACTTTCATAGATGTTACACTATTTACGCTTATAGCATGTTAATATGTTTTTCTCAAATTGCAATTAGCATTAGTAGATAAAGGGGGTTAACTGACAAATCAATGAGAAAAACAAACCTTGCACAAACAAAAGACAGCCCATTAATCAAATCTCAATACATTCCTCCCTCTTCATTTTAAAGCTTTTTTGGTGGAAGCAGCCATTCCATCTAAACGTATGCAAATTCCCTCTACCTTGGCCTACCAACAAGCACCAACCCATACAAAGCAAAGCTACAAAGTACATACTCAGCTTGAACTCACCGGAGTCAACCAGCAAACACTGAAAGAGGTCAAGGGTGTGCCTATTTATGGACAGAATACATTCAATTCTCTTTGCATGACTCAGATTTCTTCATGGTAAGTGGCCTTCTTATGTCTGCTTCTGGATATCAACTGTGCACCGCTTCAGCAAAGCAAGTCACGTATCGCCACCTCTTGGTAGTTCCAAGATTTCACTGGAAAAGCCATGGTGGGTAAAGCTTTTTACTCCAGCCCAAACTCTATTGATCTCGCTATAAATTACTTTATGTGACAATCATAATCTCCAAAGTTTCAGGAAAGAAATGAAAATGCATACATCTGTATTCATGTCACCAACATACCATAGAGCTACCCAGATCGTAAGCTACATAATGTTGAAAGAGCTGTTATTTGAATGTGGAGGCAATTGCCGCAGAGAGGCAAACCTGATGACTTCTCTCCAGGGAGTTGATAAATACATCCTTGGAAATATTATTAATTACTGATGTGGAACTCATTCTTACACATTACAGGAGATGACCTACTTTCAACCAACTTTTTTTGATGTTTCTTCAGATAACTTTAGTTGTTTTACAGAGGCAGCAGTGTAACACATACGTTTATAAATCTTAAGGTGGGATTGGGGTCTGCCCCATGCTCATGATTGGATAACTTTTCTGTCTATTTCAATTGCCTATTTCTGATTTAATGGATTTCCTCCTTATACTTGTGGTTGTTCCACCTTTGGACCACCTAGATGTCACCCTTATTTTTTCTTTGTTTTTCTCTTTTTTGTGCCATTTGTAATGTAGCACTCAATTTAAGTGGGTGTCTTGCTCCTCTTTCTTCCCCTCTCTTTTTCACTTGCGCATTACTACCTTGCGCTCTTTCCCTTGTTTCCCGCATCTCTTTCTCCCCAACCTTCAGTCATCCTCTGTTCCTCTTGCCTCTACCACACTGCCTCAATATTCTTCCCTCCCAAGACACCAAGCACTGATGCAGCTTAGTGTCTTCCACAGTCTATCCCTCCTCTTGTCTGCCACTCTACACTCTCAACTACTGGCTTTGCCAATGCTTGTAAGATTGCACCAGCATTGGCAAGCCTACAGAAGTGGCCAGACATCTTTGAATGATATTTTCTATAATTCCAAGATGGCACCTTATGTGGTGTCGATGAAACACAATGGCTATCTTGGAACTACGAAAAATAACGTCCAGGTCACCTTGGCATGTTTATATATATATCTATATTTCCAAGGTGGCTGCCACATTGCACTTATGTGCAAAATGGAGGTCCCCCTGGATTTATATTTTGTATATTTCCAGGATGGAACTTGAGACAACTTGTATTTTATTCCTTATGACACGTAAATTTCAGCCCCTCCTACTAAAGATAACATTTCCTAATTAGCAAATATGTTAACGTCATATCTGTCATCTTCAGCCTTTCATAGGTTTTGAGCCACCGGCTCTTAGCATTCTGAAACACGTCACTACTTCCATTGCATGTGTGGGTTTAAAAGTCCCAGCCTGCACAGTGCTGCTGACTAAAAGGCCAATCATACTTACTAAAGCTGTCACTCATGCAAGAGGCCACTTGGCCGCTATCGCTTGTTTGGGGTTTGCCCTCCTTTTCACAAGAATCATTTTTCTCGGTCTATTTCCAGACATTTATTTGTTTTTGACACCCGCCAGCAATCACACACTTTATCCAGAAGGCAGCGTCCGGTTTAACTTTTTTTTTCACCCCAGGGCTCCTGAACACAGACAGCATGCAAGACATCACTAGTCACCTGTACTGACCTCTAGAGGCGATGTCATTTCTTTAGTACAGATTAATTCTGACATCACAACATATCTGTAGTATGGAAAAGATGTAGGAAGTTTTAACATATGATATCAGTATTCATGAATAAGAATAATAATATTAATAATAAGAAATCAAATATTTTTGTCAACGTGTATGACTTCACACCTTACAGCCATTTAGCACAGTGAAAAAGAGATACTGCTTTGCAGTTTATCCGTATTTATTAAGTCACCCTGTAAGGATGAAAGGCTTTGTTGGCACTTACAGAATCCAAACCTTCAGGCTGCAAACATACTTCTTAAAAAAATGCATTCACACACTGTGCTATCCTAATTCCTACCTCTGAAGCTCATAAATGTACCACACACCGGCCTAGAAGGTACTCCAAGGTGGCACAACTATGTAGAATATGAGAGATGTCTTCTAGGATGAACACGTGATGAATTAGAAATTGACCCAAGACATGTGTAGCCATGCCGCCATACTGATTTCACGATTTTGTGACGCGTGAGTCAAGCCAAGTCAAGAGTCAGCATTCTCCATAGACATAAGTAGATGTGCATGTCACTGAGAAACCATGGACGGGGTAGTGGTGGCGTGGCTGTTGTCCAAGATTTTTCTGTGGTGCACCCTACCTTAACCCCTTAACTGCTGACCACAGTGCTGAGCACATTTTGGGTTATTGGGGGTATTTACGCTTAGGTCTTCTTAACTTTTTTCCACATAAGGTATCAACACCAAGTTTGTACCATTTTTTCTCCAACATCATGGGGATGCTAAAGATACCCAGACTGGTTTGCCCCTTCTGGAGTAGGGGTATAGGCAATGTCAGAGTTCAACACATGCACCCTTTTCTTTTGTTCTAGATGCAAAAACACTGGTGTCTAATGGGCTTTTTAATCCCCAGGCAATCTCCCCATTTGTGATAAACCACTATCTGCCCCCGGGAGGGCCTGGAAGACACTATTGCCCCCTGCTGGGGTGGGGGTATGGCCTGATGCCAGGGTAGGCCATCACATCCTTTAGTTTGTTTTGGTGGCATTTTGAAATCCCTGGGGTCGATTGGGCTTTCTGCCCCCCGTGGGGTGGCAGATTAGGGGTAAACCCTCCTACCCCCCGGGGGGGGGCAATAAGTCTATTGGGCCCTGGGGTGGGGGGCAACACATACCCATGTCTAGGAGAGTCGCTACCCCCTAAAAATTACAGCATAAATGCAGTCCCTGGTGTCTAGTGGCCTTTCTGCCCCTCCCCGAGAAGACAGATTTGGAGTGAATACCCTGCTCCACTCCACGGGGAGAGCAGAAAGTCTATTGGGCTCCAGGGAGGGAGCAAGGGTCCATGCCCAGGGGGTGCACTCTCCCAACAAATACTGCATAAATGCAGGCCATAGGGTCTAGTGGGTTTTCTGACCCCCAAGGGAGAGTTAATACCCCTAGCAGAAAGTTTATTGGGCCCCAGAAAGGGAGCCAGGGGGGGAAATTGAGGGTGAATACCCATATCCAACCTCCAGGGTGCAGAAAGTCTATTGGGCCCTGAAGTGGGAGGGAAGCATGTCTATTGAGCCCTAGGGTGTGGGTGTGGGGGGCAGGGCCATGCCCAGGGTAGCCGTTTCCCCTGAAAATATAAAGCTTCAATGCAGTCCCTCGTGTCTAATGGACTTTCTGCCCCCCAAGGGAGAGTGAATACCCCTAGCAGAAATTATCTGGGCCCCAGGAAGGGAGCAAGGGGCCATGCTCAGGGGGGGCACTCTCCCCCCCCCCAAATACTCCATAAATGCAGTCCCTCGTGTCTAGTGGGTTTATGCCCCCACCCAAGGAGACTGATTTGGTGTGAATACCCCTATCCACCCTCCAGGGTGAGTAGAAAGTCAATTGGGCCCCGGGGATGAGGGAGCCATTCCTTGCAAAAATACTGCAAAAATGCAGGCCCTAGGTTTTAGTGGGCTTTCTGCCCCCCTCCAGAGGGGCAGATTGGGGGTGAATACCCCTATCCACCCTCTGTGGTGCAGGTGGGAGGGGAAATGGGCCCATGCCTGAGGGGTGCACTCCTCCAAAATACTGCATAAATGCAGTCCTGTAGATTGGGGGTGAATATCCATATTCACCCACCCCAGTTGGGGCAGAAAGTCTATTGGGCCCCAGGGTGGGGGGGGGGGGGTGATGGGCCCATGCCCAGGGGAGCTGCTGTCCCCAAAACATTACAGCATAAATGCAGTCCTGATGTCTTGTGGGCTTTGTGCCTCCCCAAGGGGGAGTGAATACCCCTATCCATTCCCCGGGGGGAGCAGATAGTCTATTGGGCCCTGGGGAGGGGGAGGAAGGACCATGCCCAGGGAGGCACACTCCCAAACAATACTACACAAATACTATCCCTGGTGTATGGCGGGCTTTCTGCTCCCACCCCCCAGGGGGAGTGAATACCCTAGCCACCCTCTAGGGGGAGCAGAGAGTCTATTGGGCCCCGGGGAGAGGGGAGCAAGGGTCCATGCCCGGGGGGCTCTGCCCCCCAAAATAGTGCATAATGCAGTCCTTCAGATTGAGGGTGAATACCCTAAGCACCCCCCAGTTGTGGCAGAAAGTCTATTGGGCCCCAGGGTGGGGGGGGCAGGGGTCAATGCCTAAGCAGCTGCCCCACCCCCAAATAATACTGCATGAATGCAACCCCTGGTGTCTAGTGGGCTTTCTGCCCCCAGGGTCATATTGGGGGCAATTGCCTATATCTGCTTCCTGGGGGAGCATAAAGACTGCAGTGCCCTTTTTTTGAGGTAAGGGCATGGTCATGCCCATGGTGGGCAGCCCCCACCCGTATGTTTTCTTCACTAATATTTCAATGGTGTCTAGTGTATTTTCTGCACAAAGGGAGAGGCAGAAAGACTGTTTCACCCCTTTCTGGCATGGAGGCATGGCCATGCCAATGGTAGACAGCCCCAAGCCATGTTATTCTCTATCTAATTATTCGTGCTGTCTAGCGGGCTTTCAGTCCCCCTGCCCCCCGAGGGGTGGGCAGATTGGGGGTAATCAACCTGATCCACCTCCCAGTGGTGGCAGAAAGACTGGAATTTTTGGGGAGGTGGGGAAGAGTACAAGCCCTTGCCTAAGGGGCCACTCCCCCATATCCCTGCTGTCTAGTGAGTGGATCGCTAGTTGGGGATAGCTGTCCTGAGATTCTCCTCTTTCCAGTGATACCTCCCCCACCTCAATCAATGCTTGAGGGGGCTGAGACATGCCCCCTGAGCAATGATGCAATGAAAGTAAAACAAGCCCATCGGCTCATTTTACTTTCACTTTACAGAATTATGTCAGCGCGCCCTGTGTCCTGATCGTCATTAAAAAAAAAAAGCCTCCAGCTGCTCAGAAAGCTCTACCTGAGCAGCCCGAGCTAAAAATGAAATATAGGAATCCCTGTGATGCAAAGAATCAGATTGTCCTTTATACCCCATGTCAGTGTCAGCCAATGGTGGGAGTGCAGGCGTTAGCCTGTGGCCAACGCCCGCACTTACGTGATTAAATGAGAATTTTTCTGTGCCCACAATGTTTCCAGATAAGTGAGGAAGGACTGAAGTACATTCTAAGACATTTTCTCTGGTCTTGGGGACTGTGGGTGGTTACTGAGCAGCATTTGTGGTGGATATGGCAGTTCATCACTGGTGTACAAATACTGTTCACATTACACCATTTCTATATTTGACTTTACAAGGTTAGTGATAGCGAACAATCAAGATTAAGTCCAGAAGGCTGCTCAGGCACAGTATGCCACAGAAATCATACTCCATAAACTCAATGGCCAATCAAAGAGACAAGGGGCTTAATTTAGAGGAGTATGCTATGGAATTAAACCCCCAAAAAGCACTACATTCCTCATAGTCCCCCCACAAACTTGCACATGTATTCTACTACCTGCCACCAGCAATGAAGCTCTCAGTCACACCCCGTTTCATAATTTTTACACTTCAAAAAGTTTGTGTCCCCATGATATAGCTGGCCCCTTGGATTTGAGTTCAATGAACAGACCTATAGTGCTAGTGATGTTTCACTGATTCTTGGACTTTGGGCATAATTATTTTGCCTGGAAGAAAGAGCTCTCGCACACCCCAGGTCAGTTGGGAGGAGGAAGTCAAGCCAAAAAGGGAGTTTAAATTTAGACACTTGTTAATATTTTGCCATTTGATCATTTTATTTTGGCTAACTCTCTCATATACTGAAAGAGGTGGAAGTGGTCCAGGCAATCAGATGTTTAAGGCATGGGCTCAGTGGGCAGTTGTTCAGGGCTCCCACCTTCCAAGGGCTCCCCTAGTAAAGTGAATGGGGCAGTTGAAATTTAGTAGAGACAATCAAAAATACCTTTTACAAAGAGAGAACTTTTGGATAAGGAGTCTGGATACACTCATGCCTAATGGTTTAAATGACCGGATGGAATTTAGTTGTTATTTATAAGCTTTTCCGTTTACATGAGTTGATGTTTCTTTCAGATTTTAAAATGTCTGATTTAACGAGGTATACTATATTTGTATACATTATTTAGTTGTACACAGCGCTGATGAGTATTCATTGTTAGAGGATTCTAACAAGATCTTTATTCTATGTGAAGGAGCCGACACTACCCCTTAGAGTACTTTATTTTATCACTCGGTTAACTTCACTTGTATTAACCACTTTAAGATGCCCCGGGTTTACCCTTTTCACTTTAGTCCATCCTTTATTTTTGGTGATTTTTCTTGGTAAATAGTCTCTCGTCACTTGAATGTAGATGTCAATATGGCTAAACATCCGAACGCTGAGTAACATCGGGGATTGGAGCAGTAAGAATTTTCTTGACGCGTTTACTTTGTATCGCTTGCGGCAAACTTATTTCACGATTTTAGCACTTGGAAGCACTTTTTACAGTCTTTCTTTAATGGTATTCAAACCACTCGCGATGAGCATGCACCACGATGCTTTGCATTTAAACTTGTAATACCCACACCCGAACGCTCAGTAACACCGGGGACTGGAAAAGTACGAATTTCTTGTGACATGTGTATTTTACGATTTTGGTACTTGGAAACATTTTTTACGGTCTTTCCTTAATGGCACTCAAACCACTCGCGATGAACATGCACCACAATGTTTTGCTTGTAAACTTGTAATATTCACATGAACTTTCCTTATGGTTTTTTCACCTTATCAGCGTGCGCGGTTGTCGTAATGAGTTGAGCTTTCACTTGTACTAGCAATTACAACCTTGAATTTATTTCTGTTTTCACCGCACTCATATTTCTTTGTAGAATCGTTATCCCCTGATGAAGGGCAACGCCAGCCCAAAATGCATTGGGATGATCTACATTTGTGAATGAAATTTCATGCACATCACGAACTAAAAATTGCTAAAGTGAAACAAAGAGAAATGATGAAAAGTTGGGATGGATGGAGATAACCCAACAAGAATTTATGATTTAAATAAATTACATCATTGAAAAGCGATCAACGTGTTGAACTGGTGATTAATGTGAACACTCCCTCTTTTGGGAATATTGCAACGCTATAATTTCCACAGTTGAAATTTCTGCCATGATACTGTGCTCATAAAAACAGCTTCTTTTTCTAATCTGACGGCTGAGAATGCTTAACATGGGGCAAAATTTACTATTAATTCATTCAAGGCAGCATCTAAATTTGCTGTGCTACATGAAGGTGAGAGAGCAGGACAGTGCCATATCTAATAAGATATGGTGCTCCTCCTCTCTTTGCAAGGGCGGGCACACAATTTGGCTGCTTGCATCACAAGCAAACCTTTCCGCCATAGTGCAAAGGTGTCTGCATGAGTCTTGCATGTGTGTTGTTCTGGAAAGGTAGCATTAAGTACAAACCATATGATTTGACCAATGTTAAACATTTTATCACTCTGTATGTGTGTTGCACCATGTGCCGGCTCAAACTGTTGATAGATCTGGCCCTTTGTGTGCATGCCTGGCCTGCCCAGCCTTAAATCTCACACTCTCAAGCAACTGGTGGCAATTAAATTGAAAAATAATCTTCGTGTCATTTCACTCTCCTCTACTTCCTTACTCCTCTCTCTTTCTCTACAGCTCTATGTACCTATATCCTCTTTCTTGATCTCAGCTCTCTTTAACACACCTTTGTCTACCTCACCTCTCTCTCAACATACCTCACTCAACTCCATCTTTTGCTACCCCTCTGTCATGTCTTTTACTGTCAGTCTCTATACCTACCTCTAGATTTATCAGTCTCAAACCCCTCTCTACCTCAGCTCTTTGGACAACATCCCTCGCTCTGTACCTCACAGCACTTTTTCCATCAGACTGCTTGTATATTTTCTCCATCAACTTCACTTCTCACACAACTGATATCTATCTTCACCTCACCCTCCCCATCTCTATTATCTTACCCCTTGCATCCTATATCTGTTGTTTCTCTATATCACCTCTCCCCAATCTCGTATTTAACTCATTCCCTCACACCTCCCTCTCTGCTTTGCTTTTTCCATCCCCAGCTCTCTCTGACTGAGAGACCTTTTAATTTACCTCATCATTAATTCACTACCTCACCTCTCCACCACTCCTTTCTTTCATTCTACCTTTGTTCCTTTGCCTTCCCCTCTTTAAATAACTTACTCTTTTATGGCTCCTCTGTTACTCTACCTCTACCTCTACCTATGTTTCTCTATAATTAACTCCTATCTCACATACAAACATATTACTCTCTAGACCGTCTTCTCCATTTCAACTCACCCACTCCACCTCAACTACATTCCACTATCTCGCGGTCTCTTCGTCTTTCTCCATCACACAACTTTACCTACCTCCTTATAACCTCACCTCTTCCTCTATTTCACATGTCTCATAAGTTCCTGTTTTTGCTCTGCCCTTCAACCCTCTACATTTTTTTCTTCTTCACCCCTCTCTTTACCCGACACATTCCTCTACCGCTTCTCATTTTGCTCTCCCTCTACCTTGCATCTCTTTCTTTTTTCTCAAGTTTCTCTCTTTGCCTACTTTTACTTATCTCTGCCTTTACCTTTCCCTAATTCACCTCTTTTTCCACATTAACTCTCTTTAGCACACTCCCGTAGAGTGGTACTATACTCCTCTGCCTCTCTCTACATTCAGACTTGCTACATGAGTAGTCAGGGACGGCCCTAGACTCACTGCAGCAAGGGCTGCCCTAAGCGAATCATGTATTGGGCGCCCCACCCAACCTGCCACTAGGGCATATTTTAATATTTTGATTTTATTCCTCCAATTTGGTGCCCTACTTAACTTTGCACCTTAGGCGACTGCCTAGTTGGCCTAGATGAATTGGCCGACCCTGTTAGCAGTTAGCCATCACTCTTCCGTACACTGGGAATACAGTTTTATTTCACACTGCGGATACACGTGCATCTTGGCCACACACTGTAGGCAAACGACTGAGTCGCCGCACGGCTAACACATTAGCATGAGTTAACATCCGAGCACAGTGAAGTGTGAACATTATGGCCTCGGGAATGCAAATGTCGAAAAAGTTAGGCGAGCTTCACAAAGAAAGGTATGCAGAGAGTCAGCTGGAGAGCACGGAAAATATGAGAACCCAAGCAACATATTGGGCTCTTAAATCCGCGGAAACATGGATTATTGAGCGGACAGCAGTGCACAAACACCCCAGTGACCTGATGTGCGCCCAAAGGCTGCACTGATGAAACAATGAAAAAAAAGGGAACGATATAAAAAGAAATAATGTTGCCCAGTAGTTATTGCGCACACTATAAAATTGCAGTACTTATAAAATATAAAACAATGGATACACGACGTTATATACACAAACGCACACATTTATTATTTGGGGTTCCAGATGTTGACGGTTGTTAATTTGTTTTAACTATCTATTTTTTCAGTTTCATAGCAACACACTGGATTTGACTGGGAATCAAAAGCAAGCCTGCAACATTTTGAAATAAGAGCCTTATATTTATCAGAACTGGCTAACTAACTGATAACTTTGAAAATATGCTACTAAGTGGTGCATTTTACAGTACAATTTTCCAAATACAAGGATTAAAAATTATAGGCTTTGAAGGCAGGCCTGAAAAGAACTACTGAAATATATATTTTACTTCCTCGCACAATTTCTATCATCAGTTTTAGCAGCATGGTTGTGTGTCTGTGTCTTTTTTGTGCACCTATATAAAACGTGTGCGCATGTTACAAAACCTGGATTCACAGCAGGTAAATATTGGCACCGCAAGAGAAGCGTGTCCTCGACCTGACAAAAGCCACAATTTGTAAAGCAAACATTGACTTTTCAGTATTCACACAGCTCCAATATGTAAAGCAAAAGTTGTAAAGTATGTTTAATTACACATTTACCAGGGTACAAACCCATGCTAGTATTCGCCTTCTCCCCTGCACAGGATGTAAAACACCCATTGTCATTGCCAGTTTCCTGGCCAAGTGTGTAAATTACAAATTGCAATACAAGTAGCCTCTTTGTCAGCTTCTACATTTCCATGGCAAGCAGTTTTACAGTTCAGTTGCAGGTAAAGTTCTATTGATATTTACAATATAGTCTCAGTAAAGCATCATTGCCTCACACTTTTCCACATTACCCCTGGTATCTGAGGTACATTCTGTTAAGAATGCCTCTTCTTTGCTTTGCAGTGTGGGAAGAACCATTCGCCTGCCAGCATCCAATTTAACTCCATTTTTAAACCATCAATATAACATCAGTGTTAACACTGGCAATTATGTAAAGCTCCACTGGTGTTCCACCTGAATATCGACTCAAGAATATTGTTGACAATGCTATTGTTTCTGAAATATCATGCTGCCTCGAACATCATGGGACATAATATCAAAAGGTAAGTTTAATAAATATCCCTCTTTTGTGTGATGTACCCCCAGATTTTTGTCCTATCCATTTCTGCTGGCTGTAAAACTCTGTGCACTTTACCTCTGCAGACCAGTAGTTAAGTGCCTGTGCTCCCACTTAACATGGCTGAATTGTCATAACCTTAACTGGCATTATTAGCTTACCTATAGGTACATGCTACAAAGTGCATCCAGGGTATTTAAGTTAAATGCCACCTGTGGACTGCAGCACCTATTGGGCCATCCACTACAGTGGCAGTGTAAACATGGCTTCAGGTCTACCATTGTAGCCTGACTGAAGTAGTTTAAGAACTGCAATTCGGTCTGTCAAAAATCAACACTTTTGACAAGCCTAGACCTTTCTTTAAAATATTAATAAGCCACCCCTAAGTAGACTTTATAGCCTGCAAGGCAGGGCGTGCAGTATTTAAAAGTAGGACATGTAATTTTTTTTTTTTGTTTAAATCTCTTTTATGAATTTTTTATACATAACAAAAGAAAATTCAACACAGCAGTTACCAAGTGGTAGGCATAATAGGGCATCACATTGGAGGCAGATGGCGTCGTATATGCTGATGGCCTAGGGTAGGCGGACTATAGAGGGTAACGAGCAAGGCTTGACAAAGGAATGCATGGCCAGGGATTTGGCGCATCTGGCGCAACAGGGGTCGGGCCAGGTGCGTGCGATCGTTGCCCTAGTGGCATTAAAATTCAGGCAACCTATGCCAGGAGGACGTCTATGGCTGTGTTAGCCTGGCGTGCATTGTTGCAGAGCCAAGGGGAATTCAGATAGTAAAGTATGTCGGGTGATGTAAGATGTCGTGCTCAGATGGCTCTGGAGTGGTAGGCATGAGTGGTGCGGCCATGTGTCATGTTGGGCCCTCCTCAGGATGGTCGTTGGGGTCGCCACAGTTACACGTGGGCCTGGAGACCCGGATTAGAGGCAGTTTCACGGTAGGGGTTTGCCCTGGCATAACGTGCGCCGACCAATTTCGCCCATGTTGGGACCATCGGAACCCAGTGGTGCCCATGGTGTTTGTGATTAGGCTTTCTAAAAAAAAGCTTTAGGACTGCTGGCTTGTATGAGAAAAAGAAGGAAAGGAGAGAGAAACAAAAAAGGTAGAAAAGAGACAGCTATAAAGAAAATAGGGAAAGATGAAGGAAAAGATGGGGAGAGGGGCGCGGTGCTGCGGCACCCGGGTCGGAGGGAGCTTGGGGAGAGGAGGGAGGAAGGGGAAGCCCCATGTACCACGGTTTTGTGACCTTAGTGTGAGAGGCGTCAAGTGAGATAGGGGTCCCTCCCATGTCAGCCTATGTCGTTTTCGTAGGTTTCCCCTCTTGGGAGTATAGGATCGTCAAAAAGTTGAAGGGCTCTCAAGCGGGGGGGGACGGATCGAGCGTGTTCCAACCGCGAAAGGTGTAGGACCAAGGGCTGCCAGGTGTGTTGGAATTTAGCATCAGTGTGTGCCAACCTGTGGGACAGGAGTTCCATCGCCATGGCATGCCAGAGGCGTGTGAGCCATACCGAAGTTGGAGGAGTATAGGCCTTTTTCCAGTGTAGTGCAATGACCTGTTTTGCAGCAGCAAGCATGTGAAAAATCAAGCACCAGTCCGTGTGTGTCATTGCTTTAAGAGATGTTGGTCGAAGGCCCAAAATGACTAACCCCGGGTCGTTAGGTAAGGGAAACCCCACCACTTCCCCAACGTGATTCAGTATCTCCTTCCAGAACGGGAGAATGAGTGGACATGTCCACCAAATGTGTAGGAAGGAGCCCTGGGCTGCCAGGCATCGCCAGCAGAGAGGGGCAAATCCAGGGAACATCTTCTGGAGTCTAAGGGGAGTATAGTACCAGCGAGTCATGATTTTGTATGCTGATTCCTGCTGTGTTATTATTTTAAAAATGCGCTGGATATCCCTCCACAGCTGTTCCCATTGCTCAGGGAGGATATCATTCTCAAGGTCCAGCTGCCACTGTCGTTGGTAGGTATGTGGAGGCACTGCGTGTGAATGTTGAAGAACCTTGTAAGTCCGGGAGATCAACCCTCGGGTTCCGTCGAAAGAGCGGACTAGTGATTCAAAGGGCGTAAGCCGACGCGTGGCACCGTCCGTGTATGAAGGAGCTCGGAGCCAGTGGCGTACTTGAAAATATTCTAGGCGCGCGGTTCTAGGGAGATTAAAGTCTTCCTTGCATTGATCAAATGGTTTGAACGTTCCCTCCGCAAACAGTTGCTCTATAATACGGCATTCACCAGCCGTCCACGCCGAAAAGGATGAGGGGTGGAGAGCCGGGGGAAGTCCAAGTTAAGCGCCAAGGGTGTGAGAGGGGAGGGAAATGTGGTAAGGCCTCGGGATACCGCGATTCTATCCCAGATCTCCAATACCGTCCTTGTGGGAGTAGCGATATAGGCACTGTGGTGCCTGGCGTTCCTCCGCAACCAGGCCAAGTCCCATAGCGGGCGGCAGGCTACAGCCCTATCCATGTGAAACCAGTGTTTTTCACTTGCACGAACCGACCACTCCGATATATAGCGTAGGTGTGTCGCCCAGTAGTAGACGAGTAGGTCGGGGCAAGCCAGCCCTCCCCGGTCTCGCGGTAGCATTAGAACTCTAGCGGAAAGGCGCGATCTTCCCCCACCCCAGATAAATGCGACTATCTCCCTCTGAAGGCCTAGGATGTCCCTATGGGGAATCGGTGTGGGGAGTGTCTGAAAGAGATACAGGACTTTCGGGAGGATTGACATTTTAATTGCATTAAGGCGACCCAGCCAAGAGATGGGAAGTGACTTCCAACGACGGAGTTCAGCTCGTATTGAAGCTCTACAGGTCGGCCAGTTTGCCTGGGTCCATGTATCCAGATCAGCCGTAACGTTAATACCGAGGTAGCGAATCGAGATTGGGGCCCATTGGAAAGGGTTAACATCCCTCAAGTCCTCCAGTTGTTGGGGGAGAAGAGTAAGGTTGAGTGCATATGATTTAGGGAGATTGATCTTAAGACCTGATATCAGCTCAAACTGGGCGAGTACATCTAGAAGAGCTGGAAGAGATGTCGCTGGGTCTGTAAGCGTTAAGAGGAGATCATCTGCGAAGAGGGCAATCTTGTGGTCAACCCCCCATTCGGATGCCCCGGATGTCCTCCGACTTCCGGACGGCAATCGCCAAAGGTTCCACCGCGAGTGCAAAAAGGAGCGGTGAAAGCGGGCATCCCTGACGCGTGCCCCTGTGAATGGAGAAGGAGGGTGTCAGGAGACCATTGATGCGGATACGTGCGGTGGGCGCCACGTATGGGGCCATAATACGGGTGATCATGAGCGGTCCGAGGCCTATACGACGGAGGACCGCCCTGAGAAAGGACCAGTCGACCCGGTCAAAGGCCTTTTCGGAGTCGAGGGAGAGAAGGAAGGCGGGCATATGGCGGCGGGAAGCCTTTTGCACCAGATGGGCCACGCGGCGGATATTATCTGCTCCTTGTCGCTCTTGTATGAAGCCTACCTGGTCAGGCTCAATGAGGCCTGGGAGAAGAGGAGCCAGGCGTTGTGCTAGGATTTTAGTGTATAGCTTAGCATCTACATTTAATAGAGAGATTGGCCTATACGAGGCACATGCGGTGGGATCCTTTCCTGGTTTAGGGATGAGTGCGATCTCCGCCTCGGCCATCGTCGGGGCCACAGATCCAGTCTCCGCAAAGGAGTTAAAGAGACGTACCAGAGGGGCCCGGATCTCCGGGAGAAAGGCGGTAAAATGCCAGCGTTAAGCCATCGGGGCCTGGCGATTTCCCCATTGGCATGCTCTTCAAAGCTTTCTGAAGCTCAGTTGCCGTGATGGGTTCTTCTAGTTGCTGTTTATAAAAGGAGGTGATTGGCGTTCAGGAGCAAGCGGTCAGAAAGGGCTCTATCTGTTCCACGCAAGTATCTCCCTTACTATATAGGGTAGAAAAGAACCTGCTAAATTCCACCTGCTTAGCTCGTTCTGAGATGGCCCATTCTCCTCCCGGCAAGGAGATCTTGGAGACGTGGCCACGGGAGATTTGGAGGCGTAGGCGACGCGCTAGCATGGAACCCACCTTATTACTCCCTCCATAAAATCTTTGTTTGAGGGCCAGAAGGGACTGTTCCGCTTTATTCACTCGAAGGACTTTAAGCTGGCCCCGAAGTGATGCAAGTTTCCTTCGCGTTGGGAGAGATGGCGTCCGATGACTTTGTCGTTCTAATTCTTTAATATCGTGAGAGAGTTTATCTTCCACCAGGCGGGTTTCCCGCCTGCGGGCTATGGAAATAGAGGTAATAGTGCCCCGGATCGTGGCCTTAAAAGCGTCCCACTGAATATGTATGGGGGTTTCCGGAAGATCATTAGTGGTAAAATAGGATTGTATGGCCTGTCTCAATTCCGCCACATCCACTGGGTCGCGGAGGACGTGGGGAGGAAGGCGCCATCTGGGAGCAGAGTTCGATTGTCTGCCCACAGCGGATAGGGTGATTTCTAGGTGCGCATGGTCGGAGATGGATATGTCCGAAATCTCCGCAGATTCCAAGGAGCGAATGAGGGATTGGGATATAAAGAAGTAATCAATACGGGAATAGGAGCGGTGGACATGTGAAAAAAAAGTATAGTCCCGTGTTTCCGGTTCCCGATAGCGCCAAGCATCAATGAGGCCCAGAGCTTCTATATCGTGTTTAAGTATTGCAGACATAGCCCCTGTTCCCTGAAAAGTCGAGGTAGTGCGGTCCAGGCCAGGGTCCCATACCAAATTGAGATCACCCCCAAAAATGATGGGATTGGGTTCCCGAAGGAATAGGGACCGAAGCAAGTCGCGCAAAAAGGCATCCTGCGCTTGATTAGGTGCGTATACGTTAAGCAAGGTAAGCGGTTTACCCTGCAATGTGACCGCCAGCTTGAGGAACCGACCTTCTTTGTCCCGTGTGGCGCGCGTAATTTGCACCGAGAGGCCTACTTTGAAGAGAATAGCTACCCCCGCCGTCTTGGTGTGTGCGGATGCCCAGGATTGCAGAGGGTATTTAGGGTGGGACATGCGCGAAGTGTCTGTGCGTAAAAGGTGGGTTTCTTGGAGGAAAATAATATCTGGGTCGTGCAAGAGAAGGTATCGCCAGATTTGCCGCCTTTTGTTTGGGGTGTTTAAACCTTTAACGTTTAGGGAGATACACTTAAGAGGAGCCATTAGTCATTTCAAGGTGGAACACGCGTGTGCAGGGTCGTGGGGTATTGTTTCCCTCCCTCTCTGGGTTCTAGGTCCAATATGTTAGTGATAATCGTAGTAGGAAGCGTGGGCAGTGGAGGTGTCCGTCCCAACAAGAAAGGAAGGGGCCTGTCTCAGAGAGTCTCCAGGGGTCCAGCCATAGAGCTGAGTCAGCACAGCGGGTGTGGACCCTCTCCCCAAGGATCCAAGGAAAGAAAAAGAAGAAAGAAAGAAGTATAGGAGAGGGATAACCAAAAAGGACAAGAAATGTCGAACTACCAAAAGGCCAACTGGGCCAGAAAAACCCATTCCAGTCCAGGAGCGGCCCAATGGTGAGAACCAAGGCGGCTCTGAGGGAGTCACTCCTCTTGGGAACTAAGGAAATGGCGGGGTGGGCCGTGGAATTGCTCGCTGTGCGCAGCGTCCGTCCTCCAGTGGTCGGGCCGCTTTATCCGTAGTGGGGGGGTACAGGGCCCTCTGTAGAAACATTTCCCATTCCCCTCAACCGAGCCTGGTCCGAGGCTCATAGGGTGCAAGATATGGCGGGAACCGGGGGCGCCGCCGGGGGCAGGGGGAGATACGGATGTGTGTGCCGCTGGGGAGGCATAACAGATAGGTGAGTTCGATAGTAACCTTTAGTCGTGAAAGTATGCATTTCAAATAAACAAACTTTTTAACAGTAGGTACTAGGGCAGGTATGCATATGCAAAAGCAGTTCCAGTTCAGCAGGGTGAAGTTGGAAAGTCTCTTCCACTGCAAAGGATTCTTAGTTAGATATGATTCAATCTCCAGTGCCCGAGCCAGAAAGGGAGGGAGGACCGGACCGTGGTGCTCTTCGAGCTGAGGATTGTGAGGCTTCAACTGTCTTCAGGTGATGAATGATGTCTTGTTTATCTTGGAGAGACGTCATATTAGCCTTAGAGGATCTAGTGCGAGGAGGTCGCACCCTCGACCATTCAGGGCAAAGGGAGATCCGGGAAGCCGGGTCGGTATGCTTGGGGGAGGGGGGCGGAGTTCCAGGCGAGATGCAAAGAATTTGGAGTGCTTCCTTAAGGGATCTCGTGAATCTACGTTTCCCCTCCCAGTGGAAAATCAAAGCAAAGGGGTGGCCCCACTGATATTTAACATTAGATGCTTTCAGTTTGTCCGTCACTGGTTTGAAGTTCCTGCGGCAGCGCAGGGTAAGGGGGACAGATCTTGGAATAGTTGTATATTGTGCCCTTCATATGTCAGTTTCTCAACTGTTCGAGATGCTTGTAGGATTACCTCTTTCTCCTTATAGAAATGGACCCTGGTCAGGATGTCAGGGACCAGGTTGGTGTTGCCACGCGGGGAGCCACCCGGTGAGCGCGGTCCAATGTTGGAGGTGAGGAGTCATCATCCCCTCGAACTGTGTGAAGGAGGTCCGCGACGTAGGTCGCTATGTCCTGCCCCTCTGCGCCCCGCGGCACGCCCCTTATGCGGAGGTTGTTCCGGCGACTCCTATTTTCTAAATCCTCCTGTTTAATTTGGAGTTCTATATGTTGCTCTTCAAGTGTGGAGACCCTACGCCATAGTTCCTCCTGGTCTTCTGTGCGCGAGTCGAGAGTCCGTTCCAGGTCGTCCACTCTGGTGCCGATGTCTGTGACATCCCTCCGAAGGTCCGCCAGGCATGTTTTGACCTCCAGCTTGAGAGATGAGATCTCAGACTTTATTTCTTGAAGGAAGTTGGACATGAAAGCCTGCGTGATAGGGGCACCATCGGGCGTCGCCTGCTTGGTGTCCATTGTGAGGTCTTCCTGTGAGGGTGCCGATGTGTGCTTATTCCATAGGTCCACCACTGAAGTGTCTTTAGAAGGTGTTTGTGCAACGGCTTTCCCTGCTTTGGGTTTAGTCATATCTCCAGAGGAGGAGGCGCCGCCCGATCGAGGTGTCGCCCACCACCAAGTAGGGGGCACCACCAACCTCACCCCAGGACAGCTCAGGAGCAGTGGACGCAGGAGAGAGCACCACCAGGTCGGTTCTCTGCCAGGCAGGGCCCAGTGTAGCACTGGACAAACGGCCAAGGAAGCGTGAGATGAGAGGTTCAATGACTGTAGGGGGTGGATCCAATTTCCCCACTGGAGATGTCAGGAGTCGGCTTTGTTAGCGCGCAATGGAAGCACCGTTAATGTGTGGCGTGGAAGAGGGCCCAGACCGGGATGTGCAGCCCCGTGAGCGTTCCAGCCCCAGAGGGGGTAGAGCAAAGGTAGGCGCCGCGGGGCGAGTGTGGGGTGCAAGGATAATGATGAGGGCTGTCCGCATTCAATGTCCCAGGGGAGCGTAGTGCGACAGTCCGCGCACTGCCCAAGCCCTTCGTCCCCCCCCCGGTAGCAGTGAAGCAGGTGGCAGGCAGCAGAGGGCGCGGAGGTACTCAAGTCAGTCCAACCACCGCCCCTAGGATTCGGCCAGAAACTTGCTGTGGGGTAGGCCGCCGCCGCGCAGCTTGGCAGGAGTCACAGGCCTCAGTGTCAGCAGGGCGTCAAAAGGGCGCAACTTGGCCCCTGTGGACAGGTATCGGGGGACCAGCGATGTGTCTCTACTGGGTGGGTCGAGGCGAGGGGCGTCAGGGGGGGTCCCCCGCCGCTCTCCGCAGCAGGCAAGTGTCTCTCGCTCCCTCGGCGTGCCCCTCCACCCCCGGGGTCAGCGCCGATCCCTCCTCACCTTGATCGTGTTTGTCTTCCCCCCCACCCGGTATGGTGGGCGAAGCGGGGGCTGCCACAGAGCCGGATTGAGCCCCCTGTAGGCCGCCCCGGGAGGTCACCGTCCAGGCCCTGAAACCACCCAGGGCCCTCAATGTAGCCAGGAGCAGAGGGTAGTAAGGCAAGAGATCGTTCCTCAGCGCAGCGAGGCAGGGGGCATGCAGCAGAGTATGCAGAGTCGTTCAAGGCAGGCCCGTCACTGCCCCTAGGATTCGGCCAGAAGAGTGCCGTGGGGCAGGCCGCCACCGCGCAGCAGGACAGGAGTCCCAGATCTCGGCGTCAGCAGTGCGCCAGAAGGGCGCAGCTTGATCTCCCCCTCCTCGGCCAGGTAACGGGGGTCCAGTGGTGTATCCCCACCCGTGGGGGTTGGTGGGGGGGGTGTCCGGGGAAGGGGCCCCCCATCGCTCCCAACAGCAGGCAGTCGGCTCTCGCTCCCACGTCGTGTCTTTCCACCCCCGGGGTCAGCGCCTGTCCCTCCTCACCTCAATCGTAGTTGTCCTCCTCCCCGCTCCAGGGTCCCCGGTGCAGCCAGGCCTCAGGAACAGAGGACGGCAGATCAAGGGAGCGCTCCCCAGTGCCCGGGCCACCGCCGGGCGCAGGTCCCTCTCTCGCGGCCCCACACAAAATGGCGGGCAGGGTCCGCACAGTAGACCACCTCCACCGTCTCGGGCCGCTCACAGCGTCGCTCAGGGTCTCCCGCGCAGTCCTCTGTCAGGAGCGGTATCGGCGGAGCGAGCAGACACACCCTCGCAGTCCCCGCCGTTCAGCGCGAGGCAGGACACGGGCTCCCCGGCAAGCGGGGCCGCCTCCGTGGTGCTTGGCAAGATGGCGGGCGGGTCCCCGTCTACGAGCCGTCTCCTCCCTCCCCGGACTGTCTGCACGGTTTGAGTCCCCGTACACGGTCCCCAAGCTGCTGCGGGCTTCAGGAGGTTGAGGGGGGTGGTGTAGACCTCACCCCCCGTGCTTTTGAGCACTTTAATTGAGCCCTAGGCCGACCCCGGAGGACGGAGCCCAAGCTGCGTGCGTCTTATTCCATCAAGGTCTTGGCCACGCCCCCAGGACATGTAAATTTAATGTTAAACATGGCCTTACAGTGACTAGCACCTAAAAGATATTTTCCCTGTTTCAAGGCTGGCTGTTCCATAGAGAAAAAGTGGAATGCATTATTAAATTTAATACTGTTATCTCCGGATAGGAAACTGCTAAGGATTACATTCATGGACTCTTTGTAATATTTACGAACAGCCCAATTCACTAGTGAAGTCAGATCTTTAATAAGTATTTAGATAAATGTACATTTAGACAGTTACAATTTCCCTGCCTAATTTGCAATAGCCTCCAGCTGCAGCCCTCTGTTTGCTCAAGCCTGAATTAGGTGTGAAAATTGCTTCCAGAGCAGTGACAGAGACCTGGGTGTGGGGAGGTGTTTTCTATTCCTCTGGCAGGATGGTCATTTGTGCAGTGCCCTTGTCACAGGCAAATGTCATAGGCCCCTTCTTTGTTCCCACAGTCAACCAGGGTCCAATCCAGTGGGGAGGGAGCTGCCCCCAGATAAGTTTTGGAGTACCCAAGCTCTGCACAAAGGGAGCAGGGTTTGACAGTCTTGGATTTGGGCAGAGAGGAGAACTTGAGGCTGTCTGCAGTAGGGTACACACAGAAAGGTTACAAAAGTGGGTAGGGTAACCCCCTGGGATCTTTTACCCATATTGATGTTAATAATGTCATTTACTTTAACAATATTGTTAGTAATTCCATTATTTTGCCTTATTTTTATAGGTTATATTTCTATAATTCAAATAGTTTAGTGTCATTTGTTTGTTAAATTAAGTTTCAGAAATATGTTAATAAAGGTTTTTATAGTTTTTAATCATGTTATATTACTTTCTATGTATTTTTATTTCTATGGTTGCTGGGTTTGCAAGGAAATAGGGTAGAAGTGTTTGAAATAAAATAATTGTATGATGTATCATTTATTTGTTTATTAATTAAACAAATACTGTATTTTTTTTTGTGATTTTATATGGGTTACTGGTTTTATGGGGCAATAGGGTGGACAGCTTTAAAAACATTTATATAGGTATTTGTGTAAGCTATTTTAATTAATTGGTTTATTAATATAAAGTAAATTATCAAACATTAATTTTGTTGTTTTTTTTTGTTGGTGGGCTTGTTGGTGAGGTGTACAACTGACTTAATATTGAATGTTAACAGTATAGTGATGTGTTATTTTTTAATAAATTGTGTGTTTATAAAGTTCAAATGCATTGTATGTAAAATTGTATTAATATATTTTGAATTATTTAATGTTAAAGTAGAAAGATGCATTTTATACATATTTAGACTGTAGTTAAATATTTATTTATTGATTTTCAATTAATTGGGGAGAAGTTTTTGTTAATGCAATTTTATATATTTCATATGTTATTGAGTACTATTAATAGATGCATTCAATTTCAGGATTGGTGTGCTTTAATTGAATTAGTTTGGGATTTTTCACTTAAAAAAATAAATGCAATTGTTTAAATTATTACATTCTTACATATATTTTTTGAATTGTAAAATTAATATAATAAACTAGCAATGCAATTTTTACATTTTAGCATTTTAAAGATTAATGCATTATTTTATTCTAAGTTAAGTTATTTTCAGAAAGGCACACGTTTGGATTTTAAATTGTAAATATGCACTCTACAAAATATAAAATTCCCTCAAAGGTAATTTGGTTGGTGTTAGAGTAGGAAGCACGCATGCTCCAAATTTATAAGCTTTCGCCAATGGTAGTAGTCTTGGAGACAAAATAGTAAATACTAACTCCCCAAAATTAAACGCTTTTGCCTGTGGTGGTTGGATTGAAATAAAATAATAATTCTGAACTCCCCAAAATAAACACTGCACTCATTGGTAGGTGGGATGGAGTGATAATAGTACATCAGAACTACTCATCAAACCCAATTTCCCCAATGATAATTGGATTGACGTGTGAATGGTAAATCTGCACTTCCAATAATAAACATTTCCCCCGATGATAGCTGGGTTGGAGATAGAACAGTAAGGGGCCGATTCCGATTTCGGCCGGAAGGGCACCGAACGATGGTCGGAGCCCTTCCGACCGAATCGGAACGTGCCGGCCGGATTCCTTTCCGACCGAGCCATTCCGATGGGCTCGGTCGAAAAGGAATCCGACTCGGATTTCCGGATGGCTTACGACGGGCTTGGAGAGGCCGACCGCCGTCCGGAAATCATTCAGTACTCCCCCGGCCGCCTCTTCACGACCGAGGGAGTACGATGGCAGCATTCACTGCCTTTTCGTGCCGGTCTTTCCGGCACGAAAAGGCAGTCGGTAACTGTCTTTGGGGGCCCCCAGTAGGGCCCCCATGGGTGCGAGGCCGCCGAATGGCGGCCTGGGGGCACCTATGGTGCCCCTCTGTTGATCCCTGCACCCGGTGGCAGGCACCTTGGGGTGCCGGCTACAGGGTGCAGGGATGAACTGCACTCCTGCTTTCCACAATGAAAGCATGCATTCCGCTCGGAATGCATGCTCCCAATGTGTAGTATACGAGTGCGACCGAACAGGGTTCGGTCGCATCGTACTTGCAGGGCCGTAACCGACGACAGCAGGTCGGTCGGTTACGGCTCCTGACCGATGTCGGACGGACCTGAGTCCGTCCGACATCGGAATCGGCCCCTAAGTCTAAACTTCTCAAATTCAAACAGGTTACCTAATCAGTGGCATAGCAAAGGAGGGGAGGTTCGGTCTGAGTTTAGGGGGCGGCTCATACCTGCAGCCGTCGCGGAGCGGCAGACGCAGGGACCATCGTCACCCCGCCACGCTCTCACCTGCAGCAGTCGCGGGCGGAAAACACCTGATCGCCACGGGCGGCAAAAGGTCTACCTACACCACAGTACCTAAAGGTTCAATGTTGAAGATACAATAATTATGCACATCAGCCAAAATTAAATGATGTAGCTAAGTGGTGTGGGTTAAGAATATTAGTATGTTTAATGTTAGTTTTTTATGGTTTAAAAATAAGGTTTTTCTAATTTGTTTTATTTTGGGTAAATAATATATATATATATATATATATATATATATCATGGCCGCACAGCGCACAAATATTTGCACTAAACAAGAGGAGTCTGTTCCAGTTTCTGGTTCTAAAGGCATTGAACCAAGCAAGAAAAAGGATTTTTGCAATATATTATATATATATTACTTTCTTACGTTTTTCCTCGGATCGGATTCCTTCATAAACGGACACGGACCCAAGGTAAGTGCAAGTATAATTTATTCTTCTTTAGTCGCCATAACGCGTTTCGGCTCCCGCGAGCCTTGTTCACATGACAAAGTACTGTGAAATTTCTGGCATTTTTAAAGTGACAGTGCTTAATTAGTGAGTATCACATGGCATCAAGGAATCATAAACATGAAAGAAATATTCAAAACTTTTCCACTTGAGCACATTATACCTTAAGAGATATTAATTGTTTATACATTAAATAGCAGTCTGTTTAAAACGAAATTGACTTATAAACAGATACATAAATATATATGTTTGATCAATTAATTGAATATCCGAATATTGACGTATAATACATAAGTCTCTATGTGTCCAACTGGGAAGGAAATTTAATCTAATTGGATATGCCTACGGATTATCATAATATGTCGTGCTTGTTAAAAAAAACAGAATTAAACGCAGACAAAGAATATCAACATGTTGTGAAATATAGAGGATAAATCCTCTGTAACGGTTCCAACATGCTATTCCCTAGTGCCAAGAAAGTGCTAAAGTGTGTAGTATCTTGAAGTAAAATATGAGAAAATGCGAAAGAAAGTGGTGTGAAGAATTTAAAACCTAGAATATTGTCTCCGTAAAGAGAATGCCGTGACTGTATTAGAATATGTTATATATGTTGATGATGAAAGGTATGGAACTATAACATATCATTTGATGGTGGTGGTTTGAATCTTATGTCTTGTGTTGTCATCATGAAATCATTTGACGTAGCAGAAATGCTATGGGGACCTTTTGATGATGATGTATCAATTGAGAGCTAGAGGTTAAGGGTTACTAGAACCCCTCAAGAAATAAATACATAAATCTTTGTGCAAACCGCAATAGGTGTTTAAAACATGGGTTGTGCAAAACTGCAATGGGTGTGCAAAGATGCATATAGAATCTACATATAATAAGCAAATTTCAATACAAAAGTGCATGTATGAATAAATAACTGTATATATAGATAGATACATACATGGCTATATAATACACATATAATAATATATAAATATAAGTATAAATATATAGCAGCATCTTAACTGTACCGATGAAATATCTGTAGTTATACAGTCAATAAATATAAAATACATCTGTAAAATCTATAGAAGGCGCGCCTAAGGCAAGCCCGTCTGCGCCCGTCCGCGCACGAACGGCACCAAGGGCTAGGAATTGTGCTCAAACCATGAATATTCTTAGATATTCAGGGCCTCAACTACTGGCACTACAAGACAGGATCCCTGAGAAATGTTGCCATAGTATAAATCTAGCGCAGGGTCCCAGAACCTGCACAAACTGCCCTTTTAATCTAGAACTCCCTCAGCAGGGACCTCACATAAGACAGAGCAATACTAAGATCAAAATGCTCCTTTTGAACTGTAGGTCACTGCCAAAGCACATAGCAGAAATTAGTCTGCTACTCTGCGAGGAGCAGCCAGAAGTGCTGTTCCTAACGGAAACATGGCAACACAAAGATGCCGATCCGGACATTGTGCAGGTTTTGCCCGCAGGATATTCTATCCTTAGGAGGGATAGGAAGGACAGGAAGGGTGGAGGGATTGCAATTATACTGAAGGAAAGCATAAAGGGAAGGGTGGACCCCGATATTATTCTCGACTGCGAAAGTATGGGTTTTACTCTCACCTTCTCCCCTACCTCTACCCTAACAGGTATCCTGATTTATCGCCCTCCAGGGACAAGCGGGATGTTTATTGACTCCCTTACAAACACGGCAGCATCTATGGCGTGCTCAGCCGCAAATTTTATCATTCTGGGGGACCTTAACCTTCATTTTGAAGATTCTACCAAGGCCGAAGGGCAGAGGGTCACCCAGAATTTACAGGCCATTCAGCTATACCAAAAAATCTTTAGCTCCACACACGAAAAAGGCCATATTCTGGATCCGGTATTTTCCAATGCAGATAATTTGGTAACTGACTGCCCATCCCCAGTCCCCTGGTCAGATCATTATATAATCCCTATCTGGTGGATAGCCTCAGACTTAAATTCTAATACCCTTTCCACCAAGAGCTGGGAGCGTAAATGGGCCAATTTGGATCCGGAACATTGGACCGATATATTAGTAAACTCCAACCCCACAGCAGATCCGGATCCCCAGATTGCGTCTAATAATTTTAACAATTGGATCAAGGATTCTCTGGATGCCACTATCCCTCAGAAATGGATCTCGAAGAAATCTAGAGGGAAATGATCTCCATGGTATACACCGGAGATTCGGGAAATTAAACAGAGATGTAAAAAGCTTGAAAGGGCGTGGAGGATAGATTATTGCCCCAATAAGAAACAGTCTTACAAAGAGGCGATCAAAAATTATCAAATGGAGATTAAAAAAGCTCAAGCTTGCTACTATGAGGAGAAAATCAAAGGGTCAGCGAATGCCCCTAAGGAAATTGCGAAGATAGTAAAAACACTCAGCAGCCTCCCTCAGGCAGATTCATCAGCGGACTCATCTCCGCAACGATGTAGAGAGCTGGCAGAATTTTTTAATAACAAGATTTTGGATATTTATAATGCCTTTCCACCCATAGCACGAGAAAGCCCACACCAGACCTTGGATACCCCAGAAATTATGGTGGATAACAAGGCGGTACTGGAAGATTTTCCACTTCTAGACCCCGCCATACTCGCACAATTACGGAATTCAATTAAATCAGGTTCCCTGGCGACATAGCCCCAGTGTACCGACTGAAGAAAGTGGGAGAAGTCATTCTACCGGCTCTCCTTAATGTGCTTAATACATCCATCTACTCCTCCCAAGTGCCTAAAACTTGGAAACATGCAATGGTGAAAGCACTTCTTAAAAAGCCTAACCTTAACCCAGAGGTTTGGAGCAACTACCGACCAGTCTCCCTATTGCCTATGATGAGCAAAATTTTAGAGAAACATATAAACATAACTCTTACAAATTTTCTAGAAGCACATGAGATCTTACACCCAACCCAGACTGGGTTCCGCCCCAAGCATGGGACGGAAACAGCTTTGCTCATGGTAATGGAAGAGGCGCGTCGCTTGCTTGATCAGGGAGGGACGGTGGCGATTATCCTCCTTGATCTAAGTGCAGCGTTTGATACCATAAATCACAGCACCCTACTGGATAGACTCAAGGAGGTAGGAGTGATAGTTAAAGCCCTGGCTTGACTCAGATCCTTTTTGGAGGAAAGAACCTTCCAGGTCTTTGATGGCATACACGCCTCAAGTTCAATTCCTCTTGCGTGCGGGGTACCCCAGGGATCCTCGTTGAGCCCGACCCTCTTTAATATATATATTAAACCTTTGGCCGACATAGTCCTCCCCTACGGAGTACAGATTGTGACATACGCGGACGATACGCAGCTTGTTATGGCCCTCAACCACCCTAAGAAAACGGTAATCGACTTAGAGGCATGTCTGAGGTCGGTTGCCGCCTGGATGGACCAATCCTTTCTAAAATTGAATGGAGAGAAAACGGAGTTAATGATCCTCGGGGATAAACATGATACCTCCCCTCCAGTACAATGGCCTAGCCTCTTAGGAGCTCCCCCTAAACACAGAATTAAAAGCCTGGGAATCTGGCTTGACTCTTCATTAAATCTGGAATATCAAGCAGTTCAAGCTGCGGCTACATGCTATTGCATGCTTAGACAACTTCGAAAAATTCTACCTCTGCTCCCACAAACCTCACGCAGAACACTGGTACAATCTATGGTGCTTACACGGCTGGACTATTGCAACTCCTTATATTTGGGGGCGCCAAAGACCACCACTAACAAGTTACAAATAGTACAGAACTGCGCTGCTAGGCTCCTATACAATGTTCCTAGAAATCTGTCTGCCAAACCGGCGCTGATGGCGCTTCATTGGCTGCCTATCACGGAACGTATAAAATTCAAAGCGTTATGTATAGCACACAAATCACTGGGGGAACCGGCCCCAAAATCCTCAAGAGCATGCTGTCGTTCTACCACCCTTCCCGGAATCTGAGATCAGCTGACCAACTGCAAGCCACAGTTCCAAGGATCAAGAGATCTAGAACGGGAGGCCGAATGTTCTCATTCAATGCTTCGGTCTTATGGAACTCGCTCCCCACCAAAATGAGGAAATTGACCCATCATCTCGAATTCAGGAAGGAACTGAAAACGTGGCTATTTCAGCACTTGTAGTAAGAGTGAATATCTACAGTGATGGCTTGAGCGCTGGGAGGCCTACGGGTAGCCATGCGCTATATTAAGAAAGTATTAATAATAATAATAATAAATATAACATAAAAGCAGTTTTTAAAACCCTTTAAAATTGCATTATAGACACGTATCTAGATATATATATATATATATATATATTCCAAAGAACAAAATTGCCAGGTCCGGAAAAAAGCTTTATTTTGATACTGCCGGCTGCATGCGCAAGAGTCCCTGACGCATTTCGACATGAAATGTCTTAATCATAGGGCGACACTGACTTAACACAACACAGCTGTTAAATGCTCATTGTCACGTGACTAGTAGTGAATACTACATTTCCCATAAGGCTCTTTAAACTGCAGTGCATTGTTCGTCATACCTGATGGTGTCTTTTCACACTGATGTGCAGTTTTACGTAAGTACAGTCACGAACACTTGTAAAATATGCATATTTCACTTTGTAAAGTCAGGTCGATAATATACTTTGCTGCTGCCAATCCATACAAAATTCATGCAATGCTTCCGGATCTTGACAGGAGGGGGCCATTGCCCCTCTAGTGTCCCTTTCCTTGCCTCCAACATGGTTAGTACTCGGCAAATCCGTTGCTCCATCTGGGGTAAGGCGGGTCAAGCCCCCCAATTTAAATCCAAAAGCCAAACTCCATCGTCGGGGGCCCCCACCCTGCAGTGCGGCCACAGGCTAACGGGGACGGAGAATCCCGTTAATTTATAATCCAAAGAACAAAATTTCCAGGTCCGGATAAAAGCTTTATTTTGATACTGCCGACTGCATGCGCAAGAGTCCCTGACGTGTTTCGACATGAAATGTCTTAATCATAGGGCGACACTGACTTAACACAACACAGCTGTTAAATGCTCATTGTCACGTAACTAGTAGTAAATACTACATTTCCCATAAGGCTCTTTAAACTGCAGTGCTTTGTTCGTCATACCTGATGGTGTCTTTTCACACTGATATGCAGTTTCACGTAAGTACAGTCACGAACACTTGTAAAATATGCATATTTCACTTTGTAAAGTCAGGTCGATAATATACTTTGCTGCTGCCAATCCATACAAAATTCATGCAATGCCTCCGGATCTTGACAGGAGGGGGCCGTCCCCGTTAGCCTGTGGCCGCCCTGCATGGTGGGGGCCCCCGACGATGGAGTTTGGCTTTTGGATATATATATATATATTTATATATATATATATATATACACATACATCAACCCCAACCTCTCGCAGCACGAGAACACAGTGGGCACTCCAGACGGGGGTAAGAAATACTCCTTTATTTAGATTAACAGTGTGTCAGCTCCCTGGCGCGTTCCGGCTGGTCCCAGCCTTTATCAAATATATATATATATATATATATCCAATTGAAACTGCCCAACACTTGAGGCGCCACACACGGACGTGTTCAAACCTTCTTTATTGGCAGGTTGCAGGGGGACCAACATCACCTCAACAGCCGAATAGTTCACCAAACATGTTTCGGGCTACCAAGCCCTTGTTCACTGGAGTCCACAGGAGGCATAGCTGCACGTTTCACGCCGCACTCGCAGCGATCAATTATAGTCCCGCCCAGTGGGCGTGCCTCACGGCTGCATTGTGGTCATTGTAGTATGGCAACTAAAGTCCATAGTGGAATTCAGCCAAGCCTCCCCATTTTCTTCAATCCTCTAGTAGGTTGCTGTCAAGAGAGACACTGGGTCCCTGCGAGTATACCTTGCCAACACGGTCACGCCGTTTCATTGACGCTGCAATTTCCACAGCGTACTGAAGCTGCACTTCCGCAGCGGGGCACCTTGCGACCCGAGCAGGGCCGCTACACATCCAATTGAAACTGCCCAACACTTGAGGCGCCACACACGGACGTGTTCATACCTTCTTTATTGGCAGGTTGCAGGGGGACCAACATCACCTCAACAGCCGAATAGTTCACCAAACATGTTTCGGGCTACCAAGCCCTTGTTCACTGGAGTCCACAGGAGGCATAGCTGCACGTTTCACGCCGCACTCGCAGCGATCAATTATAGTCCCGCCCAGAGGGCGTGCCTCACGGCTGCATTGGGGTCATTGTAGTATGGCAACTAAAGTCCATAGTGAAATTCAGCCAAGCCTCCCCATTTTCTTCAATCCTCTAGTAGGTTGCTGTCAAGAGAGACACTGGGTCCCTGCTAGTATACCTTGCCAACACGGTCACGCCGTTTCATTGACGCTGCAATTTCCACAGCGTACTGAAGCTGCACTTCCGCAGCGGGGAACCTCGCGACCCGAGCAGGGCCGCTACACATCCAATTGAAACTGCCCAATACTTGAGGCGCCACACACTGACGTGTTCAAACCTTCTTTATTGGCAGGTTGCAGGGGGACCAACATCACCTCAACAGCCGAATAGTTCACCAAACATGTTTTGGGCTACCAAGCCCTTGTTCACTGGAGTCCACAGGAGGCATAGCTGCACGTTTCACGCCGCACTCGCAGCGATCAATTATAGTCCCGCCCAGTGGGCGTGCCTCACGGCTGCATTGTGGTCATTGTAGTATGGCAAAAAGAGAAAGAAAAAGAAAGTGGATATCATCCAGAAAATGTCGAAACTGAAAGAGCTCCCAGATTAATTTTAACGTGCAGTAAGGAAAGCCCTCAAATAACCAAAATCATTCAAAAATACTGGCACTTACTGGCGCAAGACCATGACATTGGAAAAATCATTGGCACAAGACCCCAAGTTACATATCGAAAAGCTGTTTCACTCAAAGACAAAATTGTTCAAAGTCATTTTCAAGTGAAACCGCAGGAAAATTGGCTGGTACTACAACAATTAGGATTCAAGAAATGTAACAACTGTAAGGCCTGCAAAATTGCCACAAACAAAAGTGAAATACTAGATCCAGAGGGCAAAATCATAAAAATAAATCATAAAATTACATGCACAACGCAGTATGTAGTATACAGTGCGTCTGCGGACTGAAATACATCGGTAGCACAACCTGCATGTTAAAAAAACACATTCTGGAGCACATCAGAGCAGTGAAGAACAAAGACACCAACTATGCCACATCCAAACATCTAGCAATATGCCAAAACAACGACTGGAGAAAAATGGAATTCTTCGGCCTGGACACAATTCCACCTAGCGAAAGAGCGGGGGACAGAAAAAGGAAACTAAGACAATTAGAGTCAAAATATATCATCAGGCTACGCACAAAGACTCCCAAAGGCCTCAACAATGATGAGGAGATGTACATTCATCTGTAAAAAATAAAAGTGAACTAACATCAAAGACGCCAATGAAATCGAACAAGAGCTGAAACGTGCAACAGAAAATCTGAAACATTCAGTGCGAAAAAACAAACATAAACAATTGGATACTAATCCACCAACAACACATCAAGAGGGGACAAATGGCGAACAACAGGATTCAGTTGAAGTACTAAACATTGAACTTTGGCATTACCAAATGACTCAGGATACAATATCCTTAGTACACTAGACATACAAATGTCTGTAAATATATACATAGGTAAATACAAAGAATAGGAGATGTGGGAAAGCCGAATTAATACATACTAATGTCTCTCATATATGTATAAATGTGAATAACGTTATGGATGCCCCACTTGTTAAAATGAAAAATGTTATGAAAACACTGAATGTGCAACACACACTAAGGGGGTCATTATGATAGCGGGCGGATCGCCACCGCCCGTATGGCGGTGGCGATCCGCCCGCTATTTCTCACCGCCCGCATTCAATTTCCCCCCCGCCATATTACGATGGCGGGGGGACCCCGACGGACGGAAAGACCGTCCGCCGGTTTTCCGCCGGTCTGATAGGAGACCGGGCGGAAAAGGGCTCTAATATGGTGGCGATGTCTGCAAGACACCGCCATCCATATTAGGATGGTGGCGGAAAGCAGCCTTTCCATGGCGGTGTTGCCGCCATGGAAAGATATGTGGTCTTTGCCTTTTGGGGCCCGTAGCGGGCCCCCAGATAGTTGGGGGGGTGGGGGGTGCACATGGGGGGTACCTATGGTACCCCCCTGCATTGGCATGGACAAAGTGGCAGGCACCGCGCAGTGCCGGTCACCTTGTGCATGCCAATGCATGACGTCTATTCCCAGCATTGTGGCGGGCAGTGCTGTGAGCACCGCCCGCCACAATGCTGGGAATAGGGGTTGCACCGCCACGGTGGCGGTGGCATCCTAATTTCTAGTGCGGGATCGCCGCACCCCATGTGGACGGTCCCGCATTCCGTTGCGGTGGTGGGCGGACTTTGTCCGCCCGTCATCGTAATGATGCCCTAAGTTAGCATAACTAAGCTTAACTATCAAACTAGCAATGTAAGTTTATGTGATAACATAATGTAATCATGTATAAACAATGTGTTTTCTGTCTTTGGGTTACAAAGTTAGAAATACTACAACTCCCATAATGCAATGGGAGTATTTTAACAGGAAGTGCTATAAAACAGATTGCAAGGGTAGTGTCTCCCAACCGTGACAAAGGCCATGCTGGCCGAAACGCGTCGGTTTGACAGACTGGCTCTGTTTGGAAAATAAAATCATCATAAAGAAGGATTTCTGTGTGCGGCTAATAATTGCGACAAAATTGACTTTGGCCACTGGTCCGGCCCGTAGTCTGCACCCGCTGTTGAGCGCCCTGGCCTCCGACCACATTGTTTGCTGATTGAGTACAGCTGGAGGCGCCCGATTGAGAGAACGCTGGAAAACACTGAAGCTCACCAGGTCGAGCGCTGACGGACGGAGCGAAGCAGCCCCACCCGGACACGAGTCTCCCTGAGGTGAGTGAAGCTATTGAGCGAAGCGACTTCACTCTCGCACGAAGCGACTTGCATGGGAAAAATCAGACCGGTAAATCGCCGAAGCAGGAGCACGGCGTGCGGCATTTCCACAAAGTAGAAATCCTTGAATACATTACTAACAATTCAAATTGAGCCATAACACATTATAAAACAAGAGGATCGCATAACTTGCAGTGCGCACAAACTCAGATAAACAATGGAGGCGCGTAAAGCGAAGCGCGTTCAGAAAATGGCTACAATGTTTCAGCCTAGCACAGGAGAATGTGCCGAAGCCGCTGGAACATCAGAAACACAGCGCGAACAAAATCCCTCGCTTAAACAACTTTTCTTACAGCTCGAAAGGCAATATAAAAAAGAAATAAGCAAAAGTTGGGAAATAATGGCCTTACAAAAATACTTGGAAATAGACAGAATCCCGAGAGGCTTAAGGATTTTCACTATGCCAACTCACCCAGACACAAGAACTGACATGCTGGAGGAATGGGGTGCAAACAACATAGAATGTTCAAAGAACATGATGAGAATCCTAATAAAATATGCAGACAAAGACCTAGAGGAAGTACATGTCCTTATCAAAGAACTGGAAAATAAAATAGGAGTGTTAAACAAGGAAGAATCTGTCAAACACAGAAAAGATATGGAAACCCGTCTTGAGAAATATGAGGATGAGGTACAAGAGCGAAAGCATAGAAAATTCAGAAGAGATGAAACTGATTACAAACAGGGAAGGATCTTAACATTCGCTAGACGCTTTGATTCCCTTAAGGTGAATTATGAAAAGAATCCACCTAAATTGACAGGAGATACGACCAGCGAATCAGACATAAGTGAAAATGAAGCAGCTGGAAACACAAGTGCTCCAAAAAAGATCACTTTTTTAGAGGAGATGCACCTGGTAAATCTAGACCAGAACCTATCGAGGAGTCGAGGACAAGGAAGAGGCAGAGGACGAGGAAGAGGCAATTTAAAGTCTACCCCAGCACTCGAAAAACAAGAAGATCCAAGCGCAAAAAAACAATATCCACTGCGGAATCGAACGCACAGGAAGTGAATGACAAAAACTTAATTGTCAATCTTTCAAACTACACACCTTCCAAAGTTGGATGTTCAGTGTTAAATAAAGGACTGTCATTTTGCCCTGAAAGACATTTTGATTATACCAATACAAAAATCGATATATACAAATATGTGCGAAAATTGAAATTAACTAAAATACATGCGGGAAATTCAAAAACCAAAGAAAGTAGGGAACCAACAGCAGAGGCAAACATTCAAGAACCGGGGCTAACCATAGAACAAATTCCGGATCTTAAGAACCTCTTTGATTTAGCAAACAATTTAAATGAAGAAGAAACTTCAGAGAGCCAAGTACTTGAAGAGTTGGGAGTGGAAACAACAAAATATGTCAGCAGTGGGCTGAAAAATAAGTCAAAATACTGCCCGCAACTAGCACCTGGGAACAAAATCGATCTATTCTCAGAGGCAGTCATGAAAGAATAGAGGGAGTAGAAAAACCACGCAATATCAGGAAAAAAGAAAATCTAACCAAAAATGAGAACACAGCAATAAAAACTGTGATGGAGAATATTGATATAATAATAAAGCCGGCCGATAAAGGCGGGAACATAGTTATACAAAATACAAAGGACTATGTCAAGGAGGCCGAGAGACAACTAGGAGACCAGACCAAATACAAGAAGCTGACACATAACCCAATCAATAAAATGATCCTCGAATTACAAAAGAACCTCAATGAATGGCATGCCCAAAATTTTATTAATGAAAAAGAACGACAATACCTGTTCAAAGAGCACCCCACAATACCAACGATCTACTTCCTGCCAAAAATTCATAAGACTCTAATCAATCCCCCTGGGAGACTGATAGGGTCATCTTGCGATTCTCTGTATGAAAACATGTCAACATACGTAGATTACGTTTTAGCACCCATGGTGAAAAATCTTAGCTCATACATAAAAGATGCTGGGGATTTTTTACGAACCTTGGCAAATACCACGTGGAACCCCAATTACATCATGGCAACAATCGATGTTGTATCTTTATATACCTCAATAGAGCATAATATTGGGCTACAGGCATGTGCATATTTTCTAAAACAATGGAAAATCACAGAATTACAACACTCGGCCATGCTCCTAACAATGATTGAAATATGCCTGACCAATAACGTCTTTTTGTTCATCCACGAGTTATACCAACAGCTCTGTGGAACCGCAATGGGCATTTCCTTCTCACCGAATTTTGCCAATCTCACCATGAGCTGGTGGGAGAAGGAAATTGCTTGGGGCCCTGAAAATCATTCTGCCTTGGAAAAAATCGTATTATGGATACGGTATATTGATGATTTATTTTTGATTTGGAATGGTAAAAAAGAGGAATTTATAGACTATTTCAATCAATTGAATCAAAACCATATAGGCCTATCCTTTACCTGTTCAACAAGTCGAACAAAAATAAATTTTCTTGATACAACAGTGTACATCGATCAGGGGCAAATACACACCATCCTGTATCAAAAGAAAACAGCCACAAACAGCATTTTGCACGCAACGAGCTTCCATCCAAAGCCACTTCTCAAAAGTATTCCATATGGAGAATTCATGAGAATTAGGAGGAATTGCTCTCAAGATGAAGATGCGAAAAACCAAATAGCGGCAAGTGCAACGAGGCTGAAAAACAGGGGGTATAGACAACGATACCTGAATACAAGTATGAAAAAGGTAGAACAATCAACATATACCGACATCCTCTTGACAAAAGCGGAAAAAGAGAAAGAAAAAGAAAGAGGATATCATCCAGAAAATGTTGAAACTGAAAGAGCTCCCAGATTAATTTTAACGTACAGTAAGGAAAGCCCTCAAATAACCAAAATCATTCAAAAATACTGGCACTTACTGGCGCAAGACCATGACATTGGAAAAATCATTGGCACAAGACCCCAAGTTACATATCGAAAAGCTGTTTCACTCAAAGACAAAATTGTTCAAAGTCATTTTCAAGTGAAACCGCAGGAAAATTGGCTGGTACTCCAACAATTAGGATTCAAGAAATGTAACAACTGTAAGGCCTGCAAAATTGCCACAAACAAAAGTGAAATACTAGATCCAGAGGGCAAAATCATAAAAATAAATCATAAAATTACATGCACAACGCAGTATGTAGTATACAGTGCGTCTGCGGACTGAAATACATCGGTAGCACAACCTGCATGTTAAAAAAACACATTCTGGAGCACATCAGAGCAGTGAAGAACAAAGACACCAACTATGCCACATCCAAACATCTAGCAATATGCCAAAACAATGACTGGAGAAAAATGGAATTCTTCGGCCTGGACACAATTCCACCTAGCGAAAGAGCGGGGGACAGAAAAAGGAAACTAAGACAATTAGAGTCAAAATATATCATCAGGCTACGCACAAAGACTCCCAAAGGCCTCAACAATGATGAGGAGATGTACATTCATCTGTAAAAATAAAAGTGAACTAACATCAAAGACGCCAATGAAATCGAACAAGAGCTGAAACGTGCAACAGAAAATCTGAAACATTCAGTGCGAAAAAACAAACATAAACAATTGGATACTAATCCACCAACAACACATCAAGAGGGGACAAATGGCGAACAACAGGATTCAGTTGAAGTACTAAACATTGAACTTTGGCATTACCAAATGACTCAGGATACAATATCCTTAGTACACTAGACATACAAATGTCTGTAAATATATACATAGGTAAATACAAAGAATAGGAGATGTGGGAAAGCCGAATTAATACATACTAATGTCTCTCATATATGTATAAATGTGAATAACGTTATGGATGCCCCACTTGTTAAAATGAAAAATGTTATGAAAACACTGAATGTGCAACACACACTAAGGGGTCATTATGATAGCGGGCGGATCGCCACCGCCCGTATGGCGGTGGCGATCCGCCCGCTATTTCTCACCGCCCGCATTCAACTTCCCCCCCGCCATATTACGATGGCGGGGGGACCCGACGGACGGAAAGACCGTCCGCCGGTTTTCCGCCGGTCTGATAGGAGACCGGGCGGAAAAGGGCTCCTAATATGGTGGCGATGTCTGCAAGACACCGCCATCCAGATTAGGATGGTGGCGGAAAGCAGCCTTTCCATGGCGGTGTTGCCGCCATGGAAAGATATGTGGTCTTTGCCTTTTGGGGCCCGTAGCGGGCCCCCAGATAGTTGGGGGGGTGGGGGGTGCCTATGGTACCCCCCTGCATTGGCATGGACAAAGTGGCAGGCACCGCGCAGTGCCGGTCACCTTGTGCATGCCAATGCATGATGTCTATTCCCAGCATTGTGGCGGGCAGTGCTGTGAGCACCGCCCGCCACAATGCTGGGAATAGGGGTTGCCACCGCCACGGTGGCGGTGGCATCCTAATTTCTAGTGCGGGATCGCCGCACCCCATGCGGACGGTCCCGCATTCCGTTGCGGTGGTGGGCGGACTTTGTCCGCCCGCCATCGTAATGATGCCCTAAGTTAGCATAACTAAGCTTAACTATCAAACTAGCAATGTAAGTTTATGTGATAACAACATAATGTAATCATGTATAAACAATGTGTTTTCTGTCTTTGGGTTACAAAGTTAGAAATACTACAACTCCCATAATGCAATGGGAGTATTTTAACAGGAAGTGCTATAAAACAGATTGCAAGGGTAGTGTCTCCCAACCGTGACAAAGGCCATGCTGGCCGCAACGCGTCGGTTTGACAGACTGGCTCTGTTTGGAAAATAAAATCATCATAAAGAAGGATTTCTGTGTGTGGCTAATAATTGCGACAAAAAAAAAAAAAAATATATATATATATATATAAAATTTCCAACAGTTACTATTAATATATGCAATGAAATCAAAAGCCTTAAAATAGTATGAACAGTAATACTTAAAAGTACATTTATTAAGAAAGGAATATTTTAAGTTAATGTAATACACTTGTAATAAATTTGATACACTTCAAGTATTATTGGCATTAAATATATTTATATTTTACGGAACCATTAACATGTTAATAAACATTAAAATCAGTAAAACAATTTAGGACAATTTTCACATATTTGATTTAGTAGTTGAAATGGAAACATATGTACATAACAAAACAAAACATTTTTGTTGATAGTCAAGATAAAAAATAGCCTTAATACCATAATTAACATTATTTACATATATATGAGTAAATACTGTTAATACATTAGCCATTAATTAAGCAGTATTTAATATATTTACATATTAATTTGTTATGTTCATAATTTCTTAAACAATAATTACAACTGCTAAAAGATTTCAAAGGTGAATACAACCAACATATCTCCATCCGAACCGCATCTCGACACACAACACAATCGGAGACCTTCGTGACTTAGACCAAATGCACAAACTGCTGTAGATCGAGACCGACGAACGTGCAAGGAATATCTTCTATACTGGATGATAAATCCTGCCCTCACGGGCTCCTAATGCAGATTCCACCCTCGAAGGTACCAAAGAAAAAACACGGATCCAGCATTGATGCTTAATGGATGCTCCAAACCCTAGTATGTACCAGACTGTAAAAAGCCCACCATGAAGTTAATGCGGTGGTTCACTGTATTTTATATGAATTGAATAATCTTCAGTTTAAATAGGGTTTCACAATAAAACTATTTGTTGTTGTATCTTGTTTCTATGCACTAACGTTTGTTTACTTCTTACCAAGTAAATATAAATGTGGACACCTTCAAACCACAACAGTTCCCACGAATGCCTTTTTAAATGAACCTAAAATAATATCCAACTTCTCTCCTCTCCAGAGAATGAAGAGGGTCAAAAAGTGAAGGGGTAATGACAAAGTTCAAGGAGACATATAATACCAAATAAATACATGAGAAAGAGAGAGATAGAAGATCAAAACTGTGGAAACAATGAATACATTTTTACAGTATTTCTCTCTCTCTCTCTAATCCTTAACACATTTGTTCTGTGGCAGCACAGCTTCAAACCAGAGTTGGCCTGTGGTCTTTTTTGGACCATATTTCTTAGTCTTCCTTCTCATGCCTCATGTGAGCCATACTTTGCCACGTGCTCGTGGATAGTAACTATGCTCTCTTGTTACATGGGGTCCATCCAACAGCCTGCAAATGAATTCTTGCTAACAAACACTTTCTTCCAAGACTACTAACTAATGTGCATAAGCCCGATTGCTAGTAGCTGCTGGACATTTCATATACGCTGGGTGTTGGATGGTATTGCAATTTAATACCGGTTACAGTCAAAGACAGTGAAAGAGAACCTAATCATTTGCTTTGTTTGGGTATTAACAGAACACTTGCCAGGTAGAACTTAGAATTTTAGAGCTCCATGCTGAAATGTGAACCTATTCCTCAATGTGCTGTACTAATGTTTCCACAACTCACTTGGCCGATCGGGAGTATAAAGGTGAGAGAATTCTAGATTCTCTTCAAGAAGAGGTTCTTACAGCCTTCTAAAAGCTAGAACTCAACTATTGCTACATACTTTGATGAGCATCACTGCAATTCTACTTGTGAAATTAAAATAAGATTGTAATTTTATGTCTTCAGGTTTCAGTGGAAGTTCTTGAACACTTGGGAAAGAAGAGGTATATTAGCCGTACACGGTCTTCAGCATCCACGGACAAATCTCCAACAATTGGAAACATGTTGTGAGTAAGTGCCTCAAGCTGAGGAAGGATACAATACAGCTAGCTCCCAGGGTGGTAGGCATTGACAAAAAAAGTGTGATAGCTTGCCAGGGCTAAGATTTCAAACAAGAATGTCCAATGGCTGTGGGCCTGTCTTCTGATGAAGAACATCCTGTAATAGTAGTTGTTGTTGCAGAGTTCAGAGCCCTGGAAGGCTCAAGATACAAGGTATATGGATTGTAAAGTTTTGAAAAGAAATTCTAGATTTTGGTCAAGGAAGAGATTATCTGTTTTCTCTCAGTGCTGGAGCACAGCTATTGTAATAATCTTTGCTGTGCATGATTGAAATTCTACTCACGAAATTAAAGAATACTGTGCTGGCAGTTCAAACCCTCAAAGGACTATGTTGAAGGCTTGGGAACATAGGCACCTCTCAGCTCTATGCTTGTCTTCAGGGGCTGAGAATGCATCTCCAAGCATCAGCACAAGTGCTCATTGTGCAGGATATGTCCCAAAAAGGGAAGGCTTTCACAGTCTTGCTCCCAAACATATGGATTAAATTGATCCAGCAAGAGGGAGACATTTTTCAGAGACTAATATGTTGAGAACATCCTTTGAAATAACAAATTTTTTAATGTGTGCCCTGACTAACATTATGTGCCAAAAAGGAGTATCAAGCAATACAGCCAATAACCAAACAACTCTTCTGCAATGCAGGGTGAGGGTGGTCGCATGTCATGTTAGTGTACATATTTACCAAAAAATGTAAAGCACCATTGTCATGCAGGTGTATATACTATTTAGAATATAAAGTAGCTTTGCTGTGCTAAAAGCCACATTTCTCATCTTGCCCAGAATAGTGCATTGATGCTGGGGTGGCCGATCCTTTTCCTTCGCCACTACCAAATCCTGGAACTCTTTGCCTCTTTTTATTAAATCTTTGGTCAGCTATAATCAATTCAGAAAGGCTCTAAAAACATGGTTCTTTGTGGCTTAGTCTTTTCTTTTGAGTCCCCCACTTGGTCATGACTTCTACTCATGACCTGGTGGCTACTTAGCACCAAGACACCTTCGGGTATAAGTGCGCTTTATAAAGGATTTTCATTTAATTTCACCTTGCTGTCAAAGTCAGGCCGGGGCTATTGGCAAGTATTAAAAATAACCAATAGGGTAAAGATGATGCTATACAAGACCCAGCACCTCATCGCTCAGATTTAGGACTGCTCTGCAATGGAATGAACAAGTGTCAGTGCTTTGGGAATAGCCGGCTCACATTCATCTCAAAACATGGCTTGAGGGCATCACAAGTGTTTCATAAATTCACATGCTCTATTGTTTCTGATTCCTCCGACAAAGGCACTGTTCTAGGTACAGCCTGCATAGGATTGATAAGGCTGGTGGGTGAGGTCAGTGAGAGCTGCCAGCTCCTACTAGCTCCTGCCTCCCAGGAAATCACAGTGTCATGGCTGGTCAATCCATTCTAAGACACTCCTTGTATCAGTTATGGTATGGGTCTGTTTTCAGTAATACAAAAAATAGCTGGACCACTTATTCAGAGCACATACAAGATTAAAGCTCAAAGGTGAATTGCAGAAAGTTGCTGATAGAGGTGAAGTTGGAAATGCAATGCTGTTTTTATGTCTAAGGTGTGCAAAGTCTACATCCGAGGGCATTTGAAATCTAGCAGGAACTAAAACCTCATCACTAACCAGGATCTACCCTGCTTATGCTAATGTGGACTTTAATATAGTTTTAAAGTAAACATACTGTTTCAAAGCACAATCTGTTGACAGTGAATTGCACCTCACTGAGAATGCTACTCCTCAGGGAGGTCATTAAAGTGACCGTGCAATTCGGATTTACTGGTGGCAACATTACATTACTGTCGGGATAGGGTCTCAGTGCGTTAGCACCAGTGGGCCATGGAAAGATGATGCAGTAATACCACGTAGGGAGTTAGGAATGCAACATGGTCCCGTTTGTCCCCAGGTGTGCTATTACTGCATCATTCTGAGATCTGTAGGTCGGAAATGGAGGATTACGTTGTAATTTCACATGATTTATCTGTTCCAGGCTGAAAAACCTGGCCTGTAACCATTTTCCTCAAATTAGCCAGGTTTTACAAGGCAAAATCTGTGTAGAATATTGCCGGCTCTGTGCAGTGTTTTTGACCTGAATCAGCATTACTGCGGCCTGTGAAATAAGGGCTGGATGGTCTAGAAAAAAGACTATTGATGAAGTATCCCCAAGCTTTAGAACCATCACTCTTGGAATGCGTGCGCATCTTTGGTTCCTATGATGGCCCGGAGGGACCCACATCAAATAATGGCAACAAAAACATACTTCTATTCTATTTACACTTTGGTTTGGATTGATGCATGGGCATTTGTGCCTCAGGGCCCAGCAGCACGATACAAAATGGAAACTACAACAGTGAGAACAGCCAGAGTAAACTGGTCAATAAAGGGATACTCCCAAACCTCCTCTACATTCATGGCATAGGCAATGGGTACAAGCGAGCACACCTGTATCAAACTCTCATGTGGCTTTTTCTGTCAATCACTGCAGCACCAACCCATTGGTCACGCACACGGTAGGGGTAGCAAATCCCGGAGTTAGATCATGGGAAATCCACTGCGTGGATATAACACGTGTTTGGAGCAGCAATTGAAGACTTAAGTGGGGCCAGATTTGTTTTGCATACCACAAGTGAGAAGGTACTGGTCATATAAAGTGACAAAGGATGCAACGATATCTCAGTTCATTCCAATGAGTAATTTGACACCACAATGTTGAGGTTTCATCTGGTTACCATGACAGTGTAAATGTTGGGTGGGAAGGTACTTCATATTACTGGGCAGTTAGGAGGAAGTGAAGTGGAAGACGTGATGCATCAGTTCTGGGCTTGCACAACACTTACTTGGCTACTTGCAAATGGAGGTTAGAAAATGGTTACTTAGGCCACCCTGCATCTCCTTTGGGGGTGTGGCTGAGTGCTTCGAAACCAAAAACTAGAATGCAAAGCAGGTGAGGAACAGTTTTTGTCTGGAGAAAAAGTATTGCAAAGATAGTAACTAAACAGCACTAAACCATTAAAAAAAACATTAACAGCCATAAAGATAGGGTAACCCTCCAAATCGGGCTTTGATAGTAATCGGTTATAATAATGTTTTTTATGTGCTGTCAGTGTTCATGGTGGTGGGAAAATGTTTGGGAAATGTCTAACTGTTGTAGGCAGTCAAGGCTCTAGAAACGTAGCTAGGGCTGTAGGGAGCTAGACTGCATGTGGCAGAATGTTTAACACTGACTCTGTTTTGTATGCCCAAGTGCTCTAAAGTACTTATTTTGCCTTGGTTAATGGAGCATGCCATGGTGCAGGTTGTGTCTGTTAGAATCAAAGTGCCTTCACTGTTCTCCGTGGGGAGTTCTTATCTGTGTATATAGTATCATGCTTAATGGATTCGAGGCTCAAGCCAAAAGAAACAATCATTGGCATAGTCAAGAGGTCTTGCCTTTGTGACCTCATAAGTGTTTAGCCATGCAGCACATTATCCTGGGTACTGTGTCACCAGGGATTGAAGAGCTATACAATTACTACACACTGGGTCATGCAGTGTGATTCAGGAATGCATGCTTGCCTCAGGAAACATTTATGTACACATTCAAAGGCTTTTTAATGCAGATGCAGAAAGACAAATGCCTTGATGCAAGTCAACAGCACTATAACATTCTGGGCCTGATTTCGATGTCGGGCGGAATTCCTTCCGCCTGACATGACTCGGTCCGGGGACCGACTGACACCCAGTCAGTGGTCCCAACCGCCTCATCAGGATGCGACCGAACACTGTTCGGTCGCATTCCTTTATTTCACTATGGGAGCATGCATTAAGGCAGTAAACCAACTGTAATGCATGCTCCCATAGTGAAATGGGAGGTGCAGTTCATCCCTGCACCCCGTGGCAGGCACCTCAAGGTGCCTGCCTCAAGGTGCAGGGATCAACAGGCCAACCAGAGGCCGTGCACCAAAGGGGGCCCTGCTGGGGGTCCCCAAACACGCTTTCCGACATGGTTTCCATGTCGGACAGGCCAGCATGGAAACCATGTCTGAAACGTGCATTGTAATCTCAAGGGCGGGAATGCTAGATCACTAGCTGGCTTCCGACTGGCAGACGGGCTCTCCGAGCCCATTGGAAGCCAGCCGGAATGACTGGCCAGTTTTCTTTCCGACCGCCTCCATCATAATGAAGCGGTCGGAAAGGAAACCGAGCGGCCCATTACGATGCTGCCCTGAAGGCTCCGACCACAGGTCGGAACCTTTACGGGCCGCATTGTAATCGGCCCCTCTGTGTGTGACTGCATCACTAGAGTATTGAACAGCCTATGAAAAAAAGCAGTGAAGTACTTTTGTTGGAAAGTGGATTATTAGTAGCGGCAGATATGCATTTACCACTGGCAATAATACCACTGACATGATATAGGGCTCAGAACAGGTCTTAGAAAATTATTCCCATGCTCAACCCTTGGTAGCTTGGCTGCGAGAAGGCAGGCTTAACTTCAAAGACAGGTATGTAAAGCATTTAAAAACACCAATTCAGTAAATAATTAAGACACAACACACAATAAAAATCCAACACCAATTTAGAAAAATGGGAAATATTCTTATCTTTTAAATGACACCAAAACGAAAACAATCCACTGTAGGGAACCAGAGATATGAATTTTGAAAGATTAGTCACTTTCTAGTGCTTAGAAACCAACAGTGCCACTTTTGGTCATTTCCTTGCCTCTGACAGGGACACATTCACCTTTAGCAATTGTTCTGAAGGATCTCTCACCAGACTCGTGCAGCCCCCTCCAACAGGCTTGATCCTGTTAGAACTCCTTCCTGAAGTTCTTCTTATGGGTCCAAAGTGTCCCACACACAATTCAAGGGTCTGGAATCTCCAAGAGGGACCCTGAAAATGTGAGACTTCAATTCCAACAATCACTGGGACGTCACCCTTACAAATCCACTGGTAGTACTCCAGGCTGGAGATTGTTTGTGGTGATGGTCCAAGTGAGCTCTGTTAACCTGTAGCTTCAGGGAGTCCACTCTTTAGTCCTTTTGAAGCAGGTTTGATCCACAGGGCTGTAGTTTCAAATGGTGCAAAAGGCGCAATCTTCAGAGTGCAGGCCTGGTGAATGCACATCAAACTCTTCAGCCCTTCTGATTCTCTTAGGTTTCAAAAGCAGATCTGAGAGGCATTGCCCCTCTCAGATACTCATTCAGTGTTCTCTGGGGTCAAGCAGGAGGGCACTCCTGTCCAATGAGGTGCAGGGCAACACCCCAGAGCATGACCACTTACTCCAAAGTATGGCACACTGCTATCCCAGAAACTACTATTCTTCCAAAATTCAATATGTCAGAATTTTCAGCAGAGGGAGAAGAGCTGGCTAAACACACCCCTAGGATGGCTAATCTCCATAGTCTCTCCCCCTTGCATTTGCTCATTCCTTTCTTAAGCCTAGCAGCTGCCTTGGGTCAAAGAGGAGAGTTGTAAATGAAACTGACGACTTCAGCTTTTCTCCCCCTCCCTTGAAGAGCATTATTTACTACCTCTCCCCCTGGTATTCCTATGCCCAGCAACCTCTCCTCACCAAGAGGCTTCCTAACCCCAGGGGTCATTTATCACCTCTTCAAAGCAGCCAGGCTCACCCACTTATCTCTGACCAATCAGGGCAGAGCAGTACAGGGTTGAATTTTGGCTTACAGACAAAAAAGTCTTATAACTTCTTGTCTGTACATTTTAGAAGAAATTCAACAATATTGTTGGATTTATCATAACCATTCTTCCGAGTCCTTTAAACCTAGTTTTCGGGCTTTTCTTTCTCCAGTTATTAACTAATAACCCCTTCCAATGTTAACCTATGAGCTGGGGATCTGCAATGGAAAAATGAACTGGGCGATTTCTCCAATACCAGGGCCTATAAAACAGGTTTTATAAGGACCCTGCTAATACCTACAAGACCCCCACCCCTGTAACACCTAGGAAAGACTTTAGGGGTTCTGAATATATCAAAATATTGCAGATCCTCATTTCACAGTGCTCGTAGCACAAAAGTTGATTTTGGGAAACACTTTACAACAATGTGGGGAGTGAAATGTGCAATTTCACTAACCCCAGGGCATATAAAAACTTTTTTATAAGGATTCTCCTTCTATGTACCTCTGAACCTGTCTATTTCCTTAACCTCTCCTTTTGCTCGCTACATTCATCATGGCCCAACACACTTATCACTCCCCTGACTTACTAGCTCAAACAGGATTGAACTCCTGTAAGATTATCTACCCCCCGCCCAACTTATCGAAAAATGCGAAGAAGACCTTCAAACACAATCTCCTCAGGCGATGGCCTGAAACACTTATTTAGGACACGTATATTTCCAGTAAGGGTAGTGTAGTGACAGACCTCATCTTTTACACAAACAGAAGAGCGCAGTGGAGAAAGTCCCTAACTTCAGAACTTCGCTCCAAACAGCTGACCAAAACTCCTCATGGGTTCCATTTAACCATGCTACCTTCCCCGGCCCTTAAGGCTGAGCTGACCATCTCTTTATACAATAATGGAAATGTCCTTATTCAAGCCTCGGACCTGAACCTCAAGCGCTTTGATTATGTCTTTTTGAGGATTAAGAACACTCTAACTCTAACCCGACCACCCTCCATCAGAGCTGTCCACCCACTATATCTGCTCCCGAAGTGACAGACGCCTCTTCCTTCCCCTATTCTCTGTCCCAATCTGTAACCACTCACCGCACTGACCTATCCACCAACACGGAGGATGTTTTTATTAACCACTCCATTATCCCGGACAACCCTACTTTGCCTCTCGTGAGTTCTGGTTTATCCAACCTGAGTAACGCCCCCCCAGCTGCTGACCCCAGCACAGCCCCTCCTTTTCTACGCCCTCCCTCTCATCTTGCGTCCCCTTCACCACCCATTGCACACTCCTACAACCGGGTTGGTGGGCACCACTCCAACATTAAGAACCTGAATAGCATTGGTCCTCTACCCTTAGACTCAGGATCTTCCATTTCTAGGGCTCGGGGTCCAGTTGTTGCCTCTAGTCCGCTGACCTGTAACCTGCACTCACCCTCTCTCATCTTACATGCTACACATACTGCCCCGCCTATATCCATTCTGCCTGCCTCCATTCCCACTCCGGGCTCCATTTCCAGTCTCAAGCATGACTTTATCTCCCCCTGTAACTGTGGTAAGGGTCCTACTAAGCCCTCTTTTACCCCTCTCGCTGCTGGGTCAGTCCAAGCATCTCATTATGGTTCTGCGGAAAAGAGCATTAACAGGCCATGCCTGGAGGAAAAGATTACTGATCTCAAGCAGGATCTCTTGGCTGTTAAAGAGATCATGCAGAGCTTACTACAGTTCTCCCTGAAGATGGAGAAGCTCTGGAGTACTCCCACCGCCCAGAGGAGAGATAATTACAACACTCAGTATATGATCTATGCTCCTAATGACCTTTCCTCTGTCCACTCCGCTCTTAGGTGGAGCTCTAGGCCTTTACCTAACCATCACTCTAGGCCCCATAGACTCCTGCCCCAGCTTTCTGAGGAGGACATTATTTCCCTCCTATTCTCTTACACTGACTCGAGGACTGTCTCCTTCTCCTACCCTACTCTTAACATCCCCTCCATCATCTCGGACCCTGATAGGGAACCTAGTCTTAAACACAGATCGGTGAACAAAGAAAATCTACTCCACATAACCACCTCTCATCATGAAGTGATCACCTCCAACCTGCATGTCAAATCGATGCTACTCAACTGTAGATCAGCTGTGAAACATGCAGCGGATATTTCAGAACTCATCATTGCACAAAACCTGGACCTACTGATTCTCACTGAAACTTGGCTCAACGATACCTCCTCCCCAGTTCTCGACATCTTAATCCCCCCTGACTACGCCATTATCAGAAGCGATCGACCTGTTAAAACCAGGGGGGGGGGGGCATTGCATGCATTCATCGCTCCAACCTCACTGTAAAACAATCTCTATGTTCTGTGTTATCCTCCTGTGAACAACTGGTCACCGAAATCTGGAATAAAAGGCAAGAAGGTTTGTGTACTGCACTCCATCTATCATCCACCGGGTTACAATCTGGTCTTCATAGAGAAAATCATGGAGGTCATTAGCTCGAGCTCGGATCAACTCTGCCACATCTTCCTCGGAGACTTTAACCTTCACTGGAATGATGCAAATGATCCTATAGTCTGCTCCTTTAAGTCTTTCCTCTCTGACCTTAACCTCTCACAGCTCTGCAAAGGCCCTACACACATTAAGGGCGCTACTCTCGACCTGATAATTGCTAAAGACAATAGCATACAATTAGGTGACATCTCACCCTGTGACTGGTCGGATCATCATCAAATTCCCTTCCTCATCTTGGAAAAGGGCTTGGGTAGACAGGGACAACCCCTCAAAGCTAAACAACTGACGCGCAATATGAGAGACCTCAACATCAATACGCTAACCTCAATCACCAAAAATAGATTACAGCCCCCCCCCCCCAACATGACCAACCTGGACGATCTCTCCGATCACTACATTAACACGGTGTCTAACATTCTTGATACTATTGCACCGAAGCAACTCAAAAGGATTCCCGTCAAACAATCCACACCTGGTTTAATGGTGCCCTAAATGATGAGCGGTGCAATCTTAGACTCTCAGAGAGGCTCTGGAGAAACACCCCCTCCACCACTAGTCTTTCTCAACTTAGGAAAATGAGAAGTACTTACAACAAACACATCCGGGTGGCTAAAATAGACCACTTCAGGACTCAGCTGGATGGAGCTAAAAATAGACCTAAGAAACTCTTTGAAATCATCAAGGAACAAGCTAACCATTCTTCCAACCCTATCACTTCTCCGGTTTCCTTGCTTCCTAGTGGTGATGATTTCACTGTTCACCTCTCTGAAAAAACAAGGAAAATCGAGCTGGAGCTACGTCCTGTCACTCCAACTCTGAGGCCTCCGAAACTATCCGCATTTCCAGTTGAGCTGGTAGAATCCTCGACAATATCCTCGCCCTTAGGATGTTCTCTCAAGAATAACGCCTCTTGGAATTCCTTTCTCCTCCCTGTCAAGGAGCTTCTACACAACATGGCGTCCCTTAAACCCTCCAACCATTTTAGTGCTCCTTTACCTGCCAAGCTTTTTAAAGAGCTCAATTCAGCCATTCTCCCTCTTTGGTCCAGGATCATTCATGAATCCCTCTTACAGGGAAAGATACCGGACTGCCTCAAGGTTGGGCAAGTTACTCCCATCCCTAAGAAACCCAACGTGGACCTGTTGGATCCTAACAACTTCAAACCTATCACCTGCATTATGACACTAGCTAAGCTGCTCAAAAAATTCGTCCACTCACAGCTATGCAACCACATTGAGAATTATCAACTCCTTGACCCCCATCAGTCAGGTTTCAGATCAGGCCACAGTACTGAAACGGCACTAACCCACATTGTAGATGACGCCTTGAGATCCGTTGACCAAAATGTCCCTTGTCTCCTGATCCTTCTGGACCTGTCTTCAGCCTTTAATACCGTCAAACATGAGAACCTGACTGATCTTCTTCAACATAGGATGGGTCTCTCGAGCCCTGTCCTAAATTGGTTCGCCTCTTTCCCGCATAACCGCACACAAAGAATCAAAATCAACCAGTCCCTTGCTTCCAGTACCCTTGTCACGATAGGAGTGCCTCAAGGATCCACGCTCTCGCCCACTCTCTTCAACCTTTTTATGGAACCACTTTCCGTCATTCTGAACCTTGCTAACATTCAGTATCACATGTATGCGGATGACACGCAACTGTACCTGAAGATCTCCTCTTAAGAGGACATAAAAACGCTAAATGTTGCACTTGCACAAACCCAACAATGGTTAGCTCTGAACCATCTGCTGTTAAATACTCTCGAAACAGAATTTCTTTTGATTTCCCCCCCCAATCACTCGGCTCCTACCCTGGATTGGCTTAAACAACTCACTGCTCTGAACTGCACCCCTCATGTCGTAGACTCTGCCAAATCTCTAGGCATCACCTTGGATAAACACTTAAACATGCAAGTGCACATCAGTGCAGCTATAAGGGGAGCCAACTTTCAACTTAACACCCTTAAGAAAATCAAACCGTTCCTCCCCCCCGAAGACATCAGGCCGGCGGTTCAATCCTTGGTTATCTCTAGGTTGGAATATGGTCTGGACTTCCCAAAGCTAGCTTGGCCCCACTCAGAGCTACCCTAACGCATCGGCTAGACTCATCACGGGCTCCAGAAAGCATGACCACATCTCCCCTGACCTTTTGCAACTAAATTGGCTATCTATTGAAGCCAGAATCCGATTCAAGATAGCTTGCCTGACCCATAAAGCCATACATTACAACACTCCGATCTACCTGGCAAATAAGCTTGAACTTTCGGGCTCTGGCCGGAACCTTAGAAGTACGTCCACCCTACTCTTGAAACCACCAAGATTCAAAAAGAAAAGATCTTACAATCGTACTTTCTCCGGTCTTGCTCCAAGAATCTGGAACTTCCTGCCTCCAGAGATCAGATCCAATCCTTCCACAATATTTTTCAAGAAACTTGTCAAACGGCTACTCTTGAACAAACTTTAACAGCATCAACTTGCTCTCATGCTCTTGTTTTGTTAATATTCTGATTCTTATTGTAATACATGGGTGCGCTTTATTGTGTGCTGGTATGTTAAACTGTTCTCGTGCTCTAGGACACCTCTGATACCCCCAACTCTTAACTGGCTCTGTTTCCCACTCTGTTGTAACCTCACTTACTGTCCCATTGAGTTTGTTACCCTTGTTTTTGCCATTTCTGTACAGCGCTCTGATACCCGTATGGGTCTTGTTTGCGCTTTATAAAACTTTTCAAATAAATAAATAAAAATATGTACCTGACCCTCCACCTTTTGAACACCTAGGGGAGACCCTGGGGGTACCTACCATGCCCAAACATTGTAGTTTATTCATTTTTAAGTGCCCCAAACACAAAAGTCGAGTTTGGGCACATTTTGCATTTTAAAAGCAGTCCTGCAACACAGGGCTGCTTTTAAACTGACCTCAGGCTCCAGCAGTGCACACATGCAAGTGCAGAAAAGGCTGCTGGCCTCTAAACTGCCTTGCCCTATTTTATACTAGGGACCTAAAGGTAGTTTCAATCCCCCTGCCCTATATGTACTAGGGCCTTATAGGGGAGGTCATGCCAATCACAGGGGTACCCTAACCCATAGTGTACCCGAGTGTGTGTAGGTGTTTTCACTGTATTCTTCGTGTGTCTTCAGCATAGCACTGGCCCTGGGCCTGGTTAGGCAGAGCCCAGGGTCAGTCAGAGTCAGTTACCACCAGTACCAGTCAGCAAAAAGTTGGGGGGTGCCCAGGGCACAGGATGACTTTGCAACAACTTTCCAATGGCGGAGACGGCACATCCCTCTCCCCCAGGCCTCTATTCACCAGACACCCTTCTCCAGAGTTTTCCACTGAAAACACTGTCGCACCATCCGTTTACCAGCAAGCCCCAGGCCTTCTGTCCCAGGAGCACTGGACATAGCAACAACAACAAAATACTCTCATTTGTCAAGTAGAGGGTAAAATAATGTATAAATAGGGACGGCGTCGACATTACTTAATCTCCGCGCACCTAAAAACACAAAAATTAACCTGACCTTGTGGAATGTAACTGGTGCTTTTGTAAAGCTCTCCAATACCTTTGCGTCAGTCGAGTTCACACGCTATAAAAATGCCCCCAAAATTTAATCTGACCCTGTGTAATGTAACTAGAGCTCATGTAAAGCGCTCCAACACCTTTGCATCACTTGAGTTCACATTATATAATAAAACATGTCTCACAGCTGCCGTGAAAAGTGCTTTGAAATAATAGATCTGAGAGGAGGATGACAGGAAGAGGCAGCGGAGCGGGCATGCAGCAACGTGGGAGGGACGAATGCTACTACTATTTGTCAGATAGAGGGGAAATAATGAATAAACAGGGGCAGCAGCATCACTTAATCTCCACACACCTAAAACAAATTAGCCTGACCTTGTGTAATGTAACTGCCGTTATTGTAAAGCGCTTCAATACCTGTGGGTCAGCCGATTTCGCGCTCTATAAAAATGCCCCCAAAAAGTAATCTGACATTGTGTGATGTAATCAGCGCTCATGTAAAGTGCTCCAACACCTTCGGGTCGCTTGAGTTCACATTCTATAAAAAGCGTCAGAGAAAATGCAACAGAAGTTGCCCAAGCCTTGCCCTTAGCTTTGCTGCAAGGTTGGGCTTCTGAAGGTCCGGTGACCGAGGCTTGCTAAAGCATCAAGCAGCGAAGCAGGAGGGATTTGGGGCAAATCCTCGCACTTTGAAGTCAGAGAAAATTAAAGAGGCAATTTTGAAAACAGCGTCTTAAGAGTTTGGCATTTCATCTCGGTATTTGAAAGGGACAGGGAGATTAAGTGACGGGTGCCATGCTGAACCATCGAAAACGGGCAAACAGTGGCACGAGTTTGGAATCAAAGAAAAAATAGTCCCCCAAATCAACACATGAACACAGAAGCATAATGTTAACAGTAATTGGGCAGGGCTCTGTGGGAGGAATCCAAATACAAAAAAGAGGGACAAAGAGGAAGGATTAAGTACTAGCAAGCAAGCATTTTTGAACGACAATCGAAGAGACGAATAAAAAGGCAATGGGCCGGCTGTCAGCCCACAGAGTGATTCCTGCATGTCTCGAAGAGACAGTGCATGGGCTACCTAGACTCGACCTAAAAAGTACTGGTCATTGACTACTACTGGCATCCGCACCTGGAGTAAAACGCTAGGCCTCTGTTGGCTATCAATAGTAAAGGCATTTTTGCCAAATGAGAAAGTCCAAAACTGAACTTTTTCTGTTGCCAACAATGTGTGGTCAGGGGACAATTTGGTTTCCTTGCAAATCACGCCCAGCACCTTGATCAACTATTCAAGGGATTCAAAGACTTTTAGTAAGCATCACTTTCTTGTGTCTAAAGGGGCAGGAGCAGCACAGGCAGCAGGAATTATTACCACAGTCAATACACAGTGATCACATTGGCTCCTGAGCCATGGCTAAAAGAATGCTGAAAGTCAGGTCTCATTGTTCCTAAGAATAGTCCTACCAAATTCTACAAGTCTATACTTAAAAAGGTGCTTGGCGAAAATAGCTCTTGCTTCAAAGAGGTAGCACTTCTGATTTGTAACCTACAGTTGATATAATTTGGAAAGGGGGGGTCAGATTAGCTGGCTGTTTCTGATTTCAAGCTAAAAGAGCAAATGTGCGCTCGACTTGGCACAGGCCAAACTACTGACTTTGTCTTCAGAAGACTAGCAGTAAAGATCCTTTGCTAACTCATATTTTCCTCTTTATCACAAACAAAAGGATCACGTGTTGGTGAAATAACTACTTTCCATCTGGGGTAAACAACCAGATGCCACAACACTGTTTTGAATTTCATTCTCTTCCACAGTAACTCCAGAGCTAAAGATTACAACAATAATATCGAATGAGCTAGACAGTTAAAAGGCTATGTATTCCAGCCATGTGCTTTGGATGATAACGGTTTAAAATGCAAAAAGAATTTGCTTGGATCCTTTCGCTGTTCAAAATTGTAATGAAATAAAACAATAAAGACATTCTTTCTGCTTTTTTTTCAGGAGAGTGGTTTGTTTCTACAAAAATGCTAAGAGGCTTGCCTCCAGAATAGTGTTCTATAAATAAATCACAAGCCAGCTGGTAATATTTGAGAACATAGAAGGGTATGCCCAGTTGTGTGTCCCTTGCTCACTTTGCCACTGGATCCAAGCTAGTCTGGCTGATGAGGGGTGATACCCCGAAACCGGTCCCAGGATGCTCGTTTCCGGTCCAGGGAGAACCTGGCTTGGCAGTTTGGGCTGGGCTGTTCCCATGAGGAGCAGGGTCAAGACTGATTTGCATATGGATAGGTCCAAACTGGGGAGGCTTAGTGAGCAGAAGAACGATGATGGATTCAACCCAGATCTGTGACTAGGGTTGAGTGTCTGAAAAGTTTCGTCGCTCCGTCCATCATCTTATTGAGATTGCAATATTTGAGAACACCCATCCCACATGAAGCTATAAAGTTTTTCATGCCAGTAACCTGAAGCATAGCTTTGCTGTCAAAGTGCTGAATATTTCAGGTGTTTATAACTTGATGGATGGTGTTACTTCCAGAACCGGTGCCTGTAAGATAAAGTGTAACCCTACAAACCATCCTATTCTCATAGACAAGTCTTGTAACTCTGTAACGTGGGGTACAGCTCTGCCAAATGCCTTAAGGTTAGCATGGGTGGAAAAGCCGTGACCTATAAAGTAAGTGTAATCTGGAAAACCGGGTCTGGTGGCTTAGCGGACTAATGCACCCACTGTAGAGGCCTGTGTTTTGACCTCATGGTTCAAATCCCGGCAAGTCCACTCAGCCTTTCATTCTTCTGAGATCAATAAAATGAGTACCATTGAGTCGGGTAGCAATATACATCTGTTATTCAGAGCCAAGATACCCTTGGATGAAAGTGTGCTTTACAAATACATATGTTATGTTTCACTGTCAGATAGGGCTGAGCTAGGGCACACGAAAAGTGAGTGATAGGCCAGAGGGCTGCTATAATGAGGATCCGTTTTTCTGCTGTACGGAAATATTACTCCAGGGTAGCTAAAAAGACTATATAATTTGGAATACCATAAAGGGACCTGCAGAGCTGTACAAAGCTGCCAGCATGCTGAAACCATAAAACTGCATGTCTGTCTCTCACACCTCCTCATCCAACACACTGCTGTGTGCTGCGTTCCATTCCAAAATAATTGCACCTCGGTGGTCATCACACACAACATGGAACTACTTCCCACAGAGGTTAAAGAAAAAAGACAATGTTCTTCCAACCACGTACCATACACAGTGTAGCATGCTACTCATGTAGGCAAGAGCTTCAGAGCCCCACATAAGGGTAGTAAGTGCTATATAAATACAGCAAAACAATACAATACAATAGTGGCAGACCATATAATAAGAACACAGTGTTTGTCCCAAACCTCTCAAAACATTCTTGTCGGGAGGAGTACTGAGTGGGTTATTATTATATTATTAAATGATGCTTCTGTACATGAGATCAACCCTGCAATCAAAAAATGATCTTGAAAAGTGTGCATCACCAAGGGAATAGCTTCGGTGTCTGGGGGATGCCTTTGCCACCAGAAGGCTGGCCTAAGAGACCTCAGTTTACAGATATTGGTTTTCTCTATGAGTCAGTAGCCTGGAAGATTTGATATGTTTGCACTCCATTGCCTGAGAAGTCTGTGTAGCATGAGGCAGCTTGCTGTCTGAATATGTACAATTTTTGTAACCTGAATGGCAGCTCTGAGTTCTGACTATATAAGATCTCATATATATATGACCTCTCTGGTGGTGATCGTGCCAAAGTAATTATTGTTAGGTCAGAGCTTCCATAGGAAAAGCAGTTTTTGTTTTATTAATAACTTTGCTGTTCGATGCATCTACACAAAACCTTAAAAAAAAAGGTTCATCCACTTTGGCTCCTTTGTGGGAAGTTTGGCGCAAATCTGTCAAGCTTGGACAAAGGAAAAAGGAGGGAGGTCCCAAAACATCAATTTCCCATTTTAATTTCCATAGGAAATTTTGCTCTCCAATACAGAAAAAATGGCTGAACAGAATTACACCAAATTTGGCACCGCGTTAAAACTGTACTCAGAAAATGTGCATTTCATTATTTGTTTTTTGCTGTTTAAACAGGCATGAAGGAGTTAACCTTCAGAAAACATTAATATCATCATGACAGTTGGTGTCCAGCTATGATCTGATCTGATTGGCCAATTTAAAGAGGATGGCTCAATCTGGATTAGTGGACCACAACGTGATCAATATGATGAATTGTTTATTTGTGGAACCAATCTAATTTTAGGAATTCTGGTGTGTTATAATGTGATTTTACCCTATTAAAAATGCTGATCCTCGGCTAGGATTGGGTTCAAGAGAAAAAGATTTTTTCATAGAGGCTACAGAAGGTGCTCCAGAAGCTAAAATGAGAACACATTTTCTATAAGCTCACACTATCTTCCTCAGCCATGTGAGAAAAAAGTCTGATATTCTGATTAAAGTAAGTACATCCAGCAACAGCAGTCTGTCGGTTGATCACCCAGTGTTCTACTGCAGCTTCACCACAGTGTTATGATGAACAACTATCACGCTTACATTTTGTACGTTTAACAAAAGTGTGACACATCTGAAAGGTACCTTGATGGAATCAAAGCTGTAAAATTGAAGCGTTTCATACACAGGCTATGGCGATAAATTAACCAAACCCGGGATATCTTTTCATAGAAATTATGGTTAGTGCTCTAGAAAGCTAAAATCAGGGACATTCTCTACAAGTTCTCAAATACCTTCCTTATTCATGTCAGTAAAACATTCTGATATGCAGAATAAAACTTTTACTTCCAACACCTGCAGCAGTCTACCAGTTAACTCACTAGTGATCAACTGTAGCTTCACTACAGAGTTGTAATGAACGACTAGAGCACTAACATTTTGTATTCAATAGAACAGTGAGGCACTCCTGAACACCACTTCTATGGATTAGGAGCTATTGAATTTAAAGCCTTTACTGTAGAGCAGGCTGAAATAAATGAGCATTAAGATGTTAATGCAGAGATGAAACCAGCGGGTTAAAAATGTGAAGAGAGGTATGAGCTTTTAGTAATTTGAGGCATAATGTATTTTGATAGGGGCAAAAATTATTTAATACAGAGCTATCTGAAAACCTACAGAATTCTCTATCTACCTCAGTTTATCCACCCTATCTTCTCGGTTGCTTAACAACTCCCTAATATTAAAATAGTACCATTTTGGTAGACAAACATTGTGTGCAGCGGGGGATGAATGCCCATGCTGGGTCGGGCATTGGACCAATTTAGAATAGGAACAAAACCCCCAGAAAGTCACTGAGAAAATGGCTTAAACAGGGGGGGTTGGAGGGCTAGGGGTTTGGTGGTGGGTGTTGGGGGATGGGGGTGGGGGAGCAAGGGAGCTAGGAGGGGCACTAAGGGTGGAAAAAAGCCAGAAAATAAATGCAGAAATGGAGAAAACAGATGGAAATCCGAGAACGATACAATACAGTTGGATGATCCCTATAGCTAGCTATGGATAAGCTGAGGATTTGTTCAGTGAATGTGGGGGGGGGCTGAACGATAAAAAGAAAAGGGCCAAGGTAAACGAGATTTTAAGATTTATTAATCCAGAGGTAATCTGTCTTCAGGAGACACACATCCCATGTAGTAATAAAGATGCCCTTCAGATAAGGGGCTACGAGCTGGTAGTATGCTCTGCAAAAACCTCAACAATAAGAGGAGTTGCCATATACTTAAAACATCATGCTGGGATAGTCAAGCGCACAATGCGGATAAGTGGGGACGTTGGGCAATAGCTACATTAAATACGGGGGTGACGATAGGGACTATATATGGCTCAAACCAAGACGACCCCAAAATTTGGGAGGATCTTGAGGTGGAGCTTGCCTCCTGGCCGACCCCATTAATAATATGTGGGGATTTTAATATCCACCTGGGGCTCTCTCAGGATGATGGGCTGCAATACAATGGGAGGAAACCTCAGGTATATAGAGCATTAAACACTTTTAAGGAGAGCCACGGCCTGTCGGATGTCTGGGCACATAAGAATGCTTTAGACCCCGGATACACCTACTTTTCACACCCCCACCAAAAATATGTTCGCTTAGATTATTTTTTGATCCCTACTAGGGAACTTGATGAGGTGGAGTTAACTAAACTGCCCCAACTTTTTTCGGATCATAATCCATTGCTGCTGGAAATAGCACGACAAGGAATAGAGGGGAAGCAGAACTGCTGGTCATTCGATAAGAAATTACTAGCAGACGAGGAATTCCTTTGCTATATAAAAAAGGGGTAAGAGAGTTTTTTAATATGAATCGATATAGCGCCTCACGCACTATAGTGTGGGACGCATTTAAAGCTGGTCTGAGGGGGGAAGTTATAAGCTATGTTGGCCAACAGCATAAGACACAAAGAAATTAGGTTAACTCCCTGATTGCAAGACTGACACAACTTGAGCTAGAGCATACGAAACTGATTCATCAGGGGGGGCAGGAGACATCAAGCAAGGTCATGGTGAAAATAGCTATAGCTAAGTCAGAAATAAACAGCTATTTTCAGGTGCAAGTGGCCCAGATATATCAGACACACCAAAGGGAGATGTACGAATATGGGGAATCGGCAGGTAGATTACTGGCCCTTCGGACAAGGCAGAAGATATCGAGAAACAATATAACTAAAATAAAGAACAGCGAAGGATAGTATGAAACCAAACCTATGGAGATTATAGGGGTTTTTGAACAATTTTATCAAAAATTATATCTATTAGGCCCCACTGACTTTGCCCTAATGGGAACTGGAAATGGACATCCGGTGATGAATAAAATTGATGAAGCTACACGCCTGGAAATGGAAGTAGAATTTACGCTTGATGAGGTAGTGACTGCTCTATACTCTCTATCTTCTGGGAAGGCCTCTGGCCCGGATAAAATCCCAATCGAGCTATATAAGATACTTCAACATGATTTGGCCCCACTACTGCATGATCTTTTTTAGATGTACAGTACCGTGGAATCCCACCTACTTCTTGGCAGGGAACAGAGATAGTAATTTTCGATAAGAAGGTGAAACCACCGGAGCTGCCAGCCTCGTATCGCCCTATCTCTCTGATAAATTCCGACGCCAAAATTTATTCCAAAGCTCTAGCTAACCGGTTGCAGAGGGTCATAGCCAAATTAGTCTCACCATGGCAACATGGCTTTATACCAGGCAGGGAAACCACAAACCATGTGAGACATGTGATCTCGCTATTGGATATAGCAGAGGTAACAGGAGACGAAATGGCTGTGATCCTCTTGGACGCTGAGAAAGCTTTCGACCGTGTGGCATGGCAATATCTCTGGGAAACCTCATCAGAGAGGGTTTGGCCCACAAGTAATTACAGCTATTCGGGCGATGTATTACAGACCTTATGCAAGGCTGCAGGTGATGGGGGACACATCGGGGAGAATCGAGGTGGCCAGGGGGACAAGACAGGGGTGCCCGTGCTCCCCAATTCTGTTCACCATATATTTAGATCCCTTTATCAACCAGATACTTCTCAACCCCGCAAACATATAACAACAAATCGGTATGAGACCAAGGTTTTGGGTTATGCGGATGATATCGCTATTATTACATCTGAGCCAGAGACAGCAATCAAAGAAATTGAGAATATGGCGGAGGAATTCGGGAGCAGGTCGGGATACCTGTTGAACAAGGGGAAGACACAGATAATTAGTTCACAACAATGTACTATACAAGACCAGCGCCAGACTGAGTTGGCAATGTACATGCAATATGGATGTGATATGGCATAGCAATCTTGACCCAGTGCTGGACGATATAGGCACAGAGCTGAGGCATTTGGATAAACTGCATTTAACAATAGTAGGTAGGGTTAATGTACTGAAAATGAAAATCTTTCCTAGAGTGTTATATTTGTTCCGCTCCATCCCCTTAGAACTGACCGATACCGTAATACAGAAAATGAATACAATGTTTTCAAACTTTATATGGCATTACCAAAAAACTAGACAGGCCTTGAAAACGCTAACACTTCCGCAAGATAGGGGAGGGTGGGCCGCTCCAAATTTGTTGTTCTATTACTGGGCAGCTGCCCTGCAGCAGATGGGCACCCTGTTGATGACAGGCAGGTCGAGGAGTGAGGATGATCTACCTTCCATTTATCACCTTGCTGTTGGCGAAGAGGCGACGGGGCTTTTTCTCAGGCAGCTGAAGCCCAGTTATTATTAAAAAAAACACGATTTAAATGTTTAAAGGCAGCCTGGAAGATCTGGAGCAAAGTCAGCAGAATACTGAACATCCCAAAATATAATGGATGTACGCATTTATGGCGCTCCTCATTCCTTCCAGCGGAGATGTATGATGGCATGGGTAGAGGGTGGGAGCGGGCTGGAATAGAAAGGACAGCGAGCCTATATAATAATAATTCAGAAATCATCCCCTTTTCAGAACTTGTCCAAAATTTGGGGATAGATAACAGGACGCAATTTAAATACATTCAGATCAGGGGCTGCTTAAAGAATCTGCCTAGAGGGTCGTTCAATCTCGGGGCAATACCGCTATTGGATACAGTATATCGAGGGGATGGGAGGATTGGGGACTACTATAAGATATTAATGGAAACCCTCCCCGATGATCTGGAGAAAACGGAGGCGAGATGGGCAGAAAAAACAGGGGATGAGGAGATTGATCTTGACATGTCAATGGAATTAGGGAAGAAAATGTTTCTATCTGCAAACTTAAAGGCTCATCATTATAAGACCCTGTTTAATCTGTATTATACCCCCACGAAACTATGAGTGGGGGAAACGGGAAAATGATAAATGCCTAAGGTGCCAAAATGGCCCTGCGGATAGCATACACATCTTCTAATCTTGTAGTAAACTGGCACCCCTAAAAACTGGCATAGAAACTTTTTGGCAACAAGCAATTAATAGGGTGATTACCATCAGTCCAGCATTGATGCTACTTGGTTATGATAGCCGAGGTGGTCTACCAACATCACAAAGGGACTTTGTATTTATCACATTAGCCGTAGCTAGGTTACTGATAGCTACGGCATGGAAAGATGTTGAACCCCCCACGTACTCAGCATGGCTTCATCGCTTGCTAAGCATCCATATTCAGGAAATGGCATTATATAAGAACAAGGGCTGGCGGGCTAGGGAATAAGGTTGCAAGATCTGTGCAACCATGACCATGTGGCTTAGCAAAAGATAGGATGAAGAGACTGACATAAATATAGCCTGCTGTAATATAATGAGAGAAACATCTGCTCTTCACAGAGGATTGATGAAATCTTTGATGAAATTATTTAGTTTTTTCTACCATTGTATCTTTCATGAAATTGGACAACCTGACAAGTATGCATCTTTCATTTTTTTTTTTTTCCTCCTGATTGCTATAGTTAAAGCTGTGATCGGTTTTCGATGAAATTACTGATGAAAGTATTAGAATTGTAATGTATTTATACTTTTGTACCCTCTTGCTAAAATATTTTTAAAAAATGGCTTAAAGTTATGTTATAGTGAAGTACTGAGACCTTAACTTACCTTAAGAAAACCTTAGAAATCTACTTAACAAAAGTAAACACTAAAGTGATGTCATAGTTGGGTGTTGAAATGGGATAACACCTAACGTAAATAACAAAACACTGAAAAACGCCAGCTATAGTTTAAGCAACTAACTATAACTTGCAACACCATCATGCACTGCTTATGACCTCTCATATTACATATGAAAATGGGGAATCATACTTTTCCCCCCCAATTTAACCCCATGCTTCCAAACCCACTCCCAACTTTTCTTGGCCCCCACGTGACGGATCAGCACAACTTTTCCATAAGGAAGATAAAGTAGGTGAACATTTTGGGAACTTTTCATGCAGATTTCTCAAAAAGTGCCACGGTTTTCAAGAAAAAAATAAATGTCTCTCCTATGAAAACTCAGATGTAATTATAACTACACTGCCGCTATTGCTGCCAGGGTGATTAGAAGCTCTCTGCAACCTGACGGATTGCTTATTGAGTCAATGAGATCTAATGTTAGAAAAAACCTTCCTGAATAAACCTTGGGCTCATATTAAGATCTGGGCAACGTGAGATCATTTTGCTTTCTAAAGATTGCTTTTAAAATTTTGTGTAACCTGGGCAATAGTTCTGTACTCCAAATTTTGAGTTCCTTACATTTGTGTTGAACTTAATCCCATTGCTTAATTTAAGCCGGTGGTTTCCGGTGCTCAGCACCAGCACTTAATCCTCAACACCGGCGCTTTTCATAAGTACCAGTTAAGGACACATTCATTTATGGTAGGCAGGGGAAGATTAAGTGATTTGCCCAGAATCACAGAATGTTGAGCTGACACAGAGACTCGAACCTGGTTCCCTAGCTCCGAAGTCAGCAGCTTTGGCCATTATGCCACATCCTCTACCCACTTTCATGGTAAGTAGTTGGTTCTGTTTTAGGAGGCACTAACAGGAGAAATAAGCTGGTGCAAGCTGCCTCCTGAGGAGAGCCCCGGCACTTATTTTTCTACAAATGAACCACTGCTCAATCCCCATCAAACTCTAATACTAACACCTAACTGGCACACTGCTGGCCCTTATTGAAACCTTAGTCTACCTCCATTCCTGTATACCCACTCAAAACTCCAGGCCAGATTGATTTGTCAACAGTTAACATCAGTGCAAATTCACCAAAAGTGACACAAAGTCTTGATTTTTTTAATTTTTTTTATCTCCAGTGCAAAACTTGTTTTAACCTGGAAAGTTGCATAAAAGTAACGCAAAGCGGTGCTTTGCATTATTTTTTTTGAGTAGGGCGTACAAGGGCATTCCCATCCAACCACTTGTTTTTTGTGAAAAGCCCTATCTACTAAATTTTGCAGACAGGGCTTTGCAGCAGAAAATACACGTTTGAAGAAGGAGGAAAGGAAAAGGGTTTTCTTTTCTCCAATCTTTTCTATAGTACAGTACACATATACAAAGTGGGTCTGAACATTCTATAATGCAATGGCAGCGTAACCTTCCAGTACAAAACCTATACTAAACTCACAAAGCCATCTTTGTGCTAGGATGGAAAGGTGCGAGTGTATGGCGCTGGACTGCCAGAAAGGGTGCAAGTACTTCTGAAGAGAGCAGCAGTACCATATCTGTGCAGATGTGCCAATGTTCTGCTCTCTCCCTTTCACACAACGCAGCAACTGTTGTTTCTGCTCTATGTTGAGTGAATGAATTTTAAATGTGTCCTTCTTTGTAAATTGCAGTACAAACACCTTTAAAACACAAGTAGTCTCTAAGTGTTTTCATGTGCATTAACAAACTGCAAGCCGAATCAACGTAACCATGTGAATTCTTACCTACTTAACTATAACCAACAGGTTTCCTTTACTCTAACACCATGATGCAATTCAGCTCTCCTGTGCACTCGTCCCAAGTAATCGAACAGTGCTTTCTGAACATTGTTTAGAGTATTCTATATGTTTTTTACATTTTTGTTAGCTTTAAATGTCCCTGAAAGAACGGAGATACATCCCACAGTTCGATTAGACTATCTGAAATATAAACAATGTAGTTTTTAGGTCACGCCTGAGCCAGCGCGCATGCGCTGCTCTGCGAGACATTTAGTAAGCGGGTTTTTAAAGTGCTGCTTTTGCCGGCCACCAGCTTGCGGTTACGCGCACAAGCACGCGCGCCTCACAGCTCCCATCTGTCTTTCTCGCGCGCGACGTGCATTCATCTTCATTTTCCACTAGCGTGCTTGCCGTCGCGCGGGCGCACCCCTGCTTTCACTTTTGCCTTCGCACCACTCGCGTCCTTTTTTTTTTTCTTCTTCTCGCGTGCTTGTTCCTGCTTGCTGCCTGCATATAACATGGCTGCCGATGTGCAGGCTCCGGCTCCCTCGGCACTCGGTACCGTAACCCAGCTCCTCTGTCTCGCTCTACAGTCCGTGGCTAAAAGACTTTAACCTTCGCTCTCCAGCACACGCCATCACGTGATCGGAGAGCCCCGCAAGCAATTGGTTGGCACAGCTCCCATTGACTTGCCTTGACCATCGAGCTTGCATGCAGTCTCAGAACCGAGTCGTCTTCGCTTCTTAATTCTGAGACGCTTGAAGCTCTCTCGTGCATGTCACCATCGCTACCCGAGGCGGCGATGCGGACGACTCTTGCAGACCCTACCAGGTGTCAGTGCTTGGCGCCTCTGGTTTCACTGGTCATACATTCTCAGCGGCAGTTGTGCAACAGCTCATTGCTTTGTACCACCAGTGTCTGCTGGGAGATGTAGTTTCCTCCACGGTCTCTTACCTATTTGACTTGTGTTGCTTCCTTTACAAAATGGGTTTTGTAGTCCAGAATCGTTTTTTACGCTTATGTTGATTATCTTTGTGGTATGTCTATGGATGTCGCTTGCCAATTTTATTTTCTTGTGGATTCATGTCCTTCCTCCAAATCAACGATCGGGGTAGATTTTACACAGTGAATTTACCGGCAAACAGAGGATTTGTACCAGGAGATCCCTGCATCATGCTTTTTTTTTTTTTTTTCTCTCTCTCTCTCTCTCTCTCTCATCTCACATCTCACATCTCACATCTCACATCTCACCTCTCATCTCTCATCTCTCATCTCTCATCTCTCATCTCTCATCTCACATCTCTCATCTCACATCTCATCTCATCTCTTTTACTCTCCCTTTCATCTCTTTTACTCTCCCTCTCTCATCTTTTACTCTCTCTCTCTCATCTCTTGTACTCTCTCTCTCATATCTCTTCTACTCTCTCTCATCTCTTTTACTCTCTCTCATCTCTTTTACTCTCTTTAATATATCTTTCTTCCCTCACAACCCCCGCCCGCCTCCCTCGCTCTCTGGGACAAAGAGACACTGAAACCTATTGTTTTCACATGTTGAAGCTGCAGTAATACGTGGTTACGTGTTGCATTTGCACGCCATCCCTTTGTGTTTTTGCCGTGGGTAGAATTCCCCAGCCCCTCTTCTTGGCGTGTCATCCCAGCCACACCCTCTCTCCTCACTCCCCACCAGGGCCTTCACACATCACTATTTGCTGAATCACTCGGATGCTGTAATGTTCTACAGCACAATTCTGTTAGCGTTATCTTTCCTCCAGACGGCTTGACCGTAAACATCCCACACATATCCTGTCTGTAGCCAGCAGGTGTATGACATCTGCATTTGGTGGACTATCATTGGACTAAGCATTGGCATTGCCAATAGGTCTCGCTTTTGGGACCTTATAAGTATTTAGTTATGCAGCACAATATCGTTGGTGCAACAACATCAACTGTTGCATGGCTAAACACTTATAAGGTACAAGGTTTAGCCATGCAACAGCTGATGTTGTTGCACCAAGGATATTGTGCTGCAAAACTAAATACTTATAAGGTCCCAAAAGCGAGACCTATTGGCTATGCCAATGCTTGTTCATTTTGTATGCTCGCTCACAAGCCAGTCTGTGCTCATTGCCTGCATGACTTCTACCATTTTTTTGGCAGATAAAGGGGACCACAAATCTGTCTGTGCCTAATGAACAAAAATCTTTATAATGCCTTTCTACACATTGTTGCCTCTTGATAGAACGGTCAGTTACAGCAACATCTGCATCTGCTCTAGGAGGTGGGTGCGGGGAGAATTTAAGCAACTTCACTTTGCACTTACACTCTGCTGCAGTCCGGTGTCCGTGTGTGAGGTCACTTCCTTAGTAGGCAGAACATAGTACACAGGAGCAAGGATTAAATATTAAAAAAATAAGTCCCTCACATATTGTGGAAATTTGTATTATTTGGGTTTCCGTGGTAATTTATAATATAAGACCCCATTAGCCTGTGGGTACAGTATGAATATATCAGAAGCATCTGAGAGGGAGCCGCGAAGGCAAGGATGAAATACTCTGGATTTAGGATTAAGAAAAAAGCACGCGCTTTCTGGTAAATATACATAAAGACAATCAATTACGATTCAGAAATATTAAGCAGCAAAGAACGTTGACCGGGAGCTCGCACTGCATGCTGGCGGTGCCGCAGTGCCCTCTCGTGGCTGCAAGGCGGCACGGCACTTGAAGAGTTTCTGATAATTTGTCTACGATACCCGCAATTACCATCCCAAAACAAAGGGGAAGCGGGAGCTAGAACTGACTGTGGCAAACATTTCCAGCATTTAGTGAGCACTCACGCATCTTCATGTTCTGCAAAATAACTAGCAATACGAAGGGGGAATGTTTGTAGACGAAAATGCACAACTAAAACATCATTTCAGTTCAGGTTGAGTTGTGCCGGCCGAATAGAGATAAGACTGGTTTGAGAAAGCAAAACGAATGCAATTAAAACATTTGAAAACATGCACATTGAAATTACTTCCACTATCTGTAAAGCCATATTCTTTATGCATAACTGGAAAAATAAATTGCTGCTTTCTCTCGCAACAAAACAAGCAAGGCTCGGGTCCCATCACTACCTGGCCTGGACCACTACAATATCATCAAACAAACACAGTGACCAGGTAGGTCGTTATGATTAAATTGAATAGAACATTAGACAATCTGTTCTAAAGTCTACGTGCTTTATTCCACTTTAGCTTGAGACTTTTTTTTAGCAAAATTGGCTCAGTCATTTCATGTCATGAGATGGGCAACACATCATTTGGATACACATTCTAAAAAACATTAACATCAAAAAATACACATGAACACATTAAAACACCACACTTGTGATTAGACACCGTGTAGACAAATCAAAACCAAGAATAAATACAAGAGACATTCATGAGCAATACAAATAGCCAGTCCTTATTTGCACACTAGCACTAGGCGGACAACAACAAGTTTGGTACTCAGGTATACACCTACTGTCCTGCCTGTGACATGAGTAATGGGGGTACACAATAACATTGGGTGTTGTCTGAAGGGGGGGAAAAAAGAAACAGTTCAAACTAATTCCCTCGAGGCACGCCCCGTGTTGGTTCACCCATACTCTAGAGCCAACGCGTTTCGAACCCCAGGTGGCTAAGGGGTTCTCCTCAGCACTGGGACTGGAGCGTGAAAACTAGAAACAAAAAAATAACAAAAGTATGATGTAAATAAAGCTGAGCTACCCTGTTGTCAGGCTACACTGGTCAGTTTTAGACATTAAAAAAAAGTGTGTACCTGATTGTAGACGTTCGATTGATCAAAGGTTGAATATTACTGAGATGGTGATCCTGCTATTATAATGGTGAGACTGCAACATTAAAGAGATAAATCCAATGAGATTTTTGTCTGGCAGAAAGCTGCTTGCTTCACTCCGGGAAAGAAGTAATAAGACTACCTTCAAGGCCCCAGGCGGCACTCGCATTGAAAACTTCAGGGAACACTGCGTTTTGTTTGAGGAACGATGTGATTCACTGTCTGTGCGATCTGCAGCAAAACATGAGACTTCTGAGTTAGCCCTCTCTGTGTCGCAACCCTGAATGTGTAGCTGCTCCATGCGCCGAATCCGCCAGGGAGAAATAGTTACCCCCACGGTTGGAGCGCAATGAAGTACATAGCAGAACTTGCCTTCTCACGATGTGCCACTTCCAAAACTGTGAGGGGAACAGGTTGAATGCTTCGGTGCGATTTCACTCAAGGCTTGTTTCCATGAAAGATGAGGCCCATATTTCAAAGTGCCAGGGAAAGACGGGAGCGACCAGCAGCAAGGAGGCAAACCTTGGAACTGCTTCATAAGTAAAGGCCGAGATGGATTCTCTGCTCGATCTGCCCCCAAGTGCATTATGTAACATATAGTTTAAAAGGCTGCATACTCGCGGTGAAATATCGGTGGACTGATGACGGATTACAGTTTGGCAATTTCTGAAAGCTCGTTGAGCCCATGAAGGGCTGTATCAAATTTCATAATCAAGAAAGCCTCTTTTTGAGCTAGAAGGGTTTCTGGGTCCCCGTCCCTTGGCGTCATTTTGATGGCAGCTAGCACAGTCCAACTGAAGTCGTTTTGTGTATGTTTGAGGGTAATGAAATGTTCAACCATAGGTGCGGAGAGAACTTTATTCTTCAGCAGGGATCGGTGCTGGACAATCCGTTGTCGCACCTCGTGAGTGGTTTTCCCTATATATTTTTTTTTGCAGGGACAGACAACTGCGTACACAACATTTTTAGATTTACAGTTCGTGAAGTCGTTGTGGCGCCAATACCTTTGTCCATCAGTGAATAGAGTGCCTTCTAATGTGGAATTACACACTTATGGTGACCTTGTATAGGCTATAGGTTGAGCATAGTGCGTAAGGTATCCATTCTTTTAGGTGTTGCAGAAGAGCTGATGATTTGTTGTCCGATACTGCGATTCTTTTTTAGCGCAAACAGTGGGGGTCCAATGTTGGGAATGGCTCCCTCAATTAAATGCCAATTGTTACGAATGATCCTCTTCAGCGGATGAGTTTGGGGTCCAAATTTGGATACACACACAATCCGATCAGTGGGAGGTTTCTGTTTTTTCGTAAGTAAATGTTCCCTGGGTGTAAACCAGGCTCTTTTCCATGAGTGTTTCAAAAGTTTCTGAGGGTATCCTCTTTCCCTGAGTTTCTTGACTAGAGACTCTGCATGAAGCTCAAAGTCCTCACGTTTGGCACAGTTGCGCCTTATGCGCAAAAATTGCCCATAGAGCAAATTGTTCTTGAGATTTCAAGGGTGGAAGCTTCGATAGTGTAAAGCGTTATTTTTGTCCGTGGGTTTTGTATGAAGTGTGGTAATTTACCCATTGGGTGATGGTTTGACTTCCACGTCTAGAAACGCTAGATTCTTTTTGCTACATTCCAAACTGAATGTGATGTCGGGGCTGCGGTTGTTTAGCCAAATGTGAAATTCCTTCAACAGTGCCTCAGAGCCCTCCCAGAGGCACCACACATCATCGATGTATCTATACCACAGCCTGATGTGGGCACTGTATGGATTATTCTGGTACACAAATTGCTGTTCATATTGGGCCATATATAGTATCGCCTTCTCTGGCGCAAAGGGACAACCCATGGCTGTCCCTTTGATTTGCAGGAAGTATTCGTCCTCAAACTTAAAAAAATGTCGCCGTAGTGCTAGCGCTGCTAGTTTCAAAATAAATACCCTGGGAACCCGATGTGGTCTGGGCCTGGACTCCAAATACACTTCCATAGCATCTAGCCAGTCTTGCTGGGGAATTTGCGTGTACAGAGAAGACACATCCATAGTGGCCAACACGTGTACCTCCGAGTCAAAAGAAAATCCTTAAATTTTATTAATAAAATCCATAGTATCCCTAAGATACGAGGGGACTTCCAGCAGAAAAGGTTTTAGGAACACGTCCACATATTTTGACAACGGTTGCAGGATGGAGTCACATCCGGACACGATTGGACGGCCGGGGGGTTTAGATGCATCCTTGTGAACCTTTGGCAAGAAATACAGCACAGGGGTGCGTGGATATTTCTTAATCAAGTACTCTGATTCCTTAGGTCCTAAGATTCTCTCACAACAGGACATTTTTGATAGCGTTGCTCGTTTCTTGGTTAAATATTTCTGTACTGCAGTAAAGACTGCCATCTACTGGCTATAGAGAATACTGACAAATGTTTTTTGACGTTCATGAGCTATATGTATTTTGAGCTGGTTAAATTTCTAAACTTACTGCAGCAGTTGAGGAAGAAATGAAGACTTTGAGTCCATTTTGAGTGCCCTGGAGAGGTATGCGCTACTGTAGAACATATTCAAAGCAGATATTGCGTATACCCTCGTATCGAGACTACAAACCCACACCTGTCAACTGTCTGTGACTGCGGCCAAAAATAGGTAGGATTTGAAAGGTTTCAAACATACTAATTAGCATAATGATGACATCATAGGAAATGTCGTCACATTTCCACTGACCCGATGAGTACATTACAGGGATACCATCACAGGACATGCGACTCAGATAAGAGAAAATAACTACGCACCTCTGACAAGGTGCAGGAAAAGGCCACTAGCCTCTTTCTATAGCCATAGTGCCATGATACTAAAGCAGTCCCTGACTGCAAATCCATTGCAGATAGAGCGAGCACAAAGCCACAGGGAGGAATGCGTGAACATTTAGGGAAGCCAAAAGAAATTAATCTGCCACTATTGATGCATTAAAAAACAATGCGTACAAAATTAATGCATGTCCATGTTTTGTCAGCAGACGATCTATAGGGGATGACAGCAGCATAAATGGCAACATTTTAGAGCGGGCAAGTGGGAGGTTTAAAAAAAAAATAGTCTGGTGTATTTTCTCCTCTGACATGTTGAAGCAATCCGCCTGATTCGGGTCTAATGGTATGTGTGGTGACAGACGGTTAGCATTTCATTTTTGGCAGTTTAAAAGTTCTAAACTCTGTTTTTCTTTGCACTGTGTAATAAAGCCAACAATACAATGTTAAAGCTGTCGCATGCTCTAATCTCTTCCTCCAAGAATTAAGGACAAAGCATTGACCTTTGATGTCAGAGGTAGGTCTTGGAGGGGAAAGTGAAACGTGCGTGATAGGCATCAACATTTTATTTTTGGTAGTTTTACAAAACTCCTGAATCGGGTTCCTGCATGCAGGGAGCGGGAGACTAGCCTGCAAGTCGATAGTCTCCTGCCTGATTCGGGAGGCTTGGCATGTATGCTGTAGGTGTGCCAGTGAACACAGATAGCACATATATGCTTATTGCCCTGATGTTCAGGTCCCAACCAGGCAGCTCGTCCCAGCACAGGTAAGTAACTGCCTGGTGTCACGTGTAGGCTGGCTCTGAGACTTCCTGGTCATGACTCGGCAGGCACCGTGTTGTACTTCATGACCTGATCAGATTCTGTGAGGCCAGGGCACCCAAATGGCTCGGGATTATTTAGACATATACTATGCCTCATTGACTAATTATTAATTTCCCCGCCGATTTAGAATCTTACAGGAATAGTAATGTCATGCAGTTGATTCATACTTCCCACGAGTGATGCCTTCAGTCAGTCCTGTCTTTCTACCAACACTACTTTCATGTGTGTACTTTTGAGTCTATCAGTCTCAAAGTGGAACCACAAGTCCCACAATGCAGTGTTCTATCTGTTAAAAAAAGATAGGGCTGACTAACTTCGTCGCTCATGATGTGGGTCCATTCGGCAGCAACGCTGGGGCTCCTTTGTAATCCAGTGTTTTGGCTAAATGCATGGTTAAAACAACCATTCTTGCTGTGCACCTGTAATTATGACTGGACAACAGCAATGTTTTTGTTTTGTTAATGAAAACATTGAAAATGAGTGTTTCGCTGTTATAAGGGCTGCATTTGAAACAAGCATTGGTAAAGCCAACAGGTGTGATTTTGGCAAACCTATGCAATTAACATGGGACGTGTAAGAGTAATAGAAAAAACATGCAACTGTCAAATGTTGGTGGCCGTATGCGCAAAAGTAAAAAAAAAAAAAGTCCCATCAAAAAGCTAAAATAACACGCATGAAATGACTGCAGAAATTAAATCAATGTTTGGCCTACTAGCCCAAACACTGAAGTGGACTACTCACTAGCCGAATATGCGCGTGCATAAGAGTAAAACTCCACCACTCACACTAAAGAATAACAATGGCTAAAGTCGGCTGACACCTCCCCCCAACACCCATGCTGTAGGCTGTGCTGGGCAGAAGAAAAATGTGAATGACACTTGAGCAGACCAATGGTTAAAGAGGGCTGAATAAAAGCTCTTCTGTATGTCTATACCTGTATGTATTTTTAATATTTGTTTTTGTTGGAAAACATGAGGCTAGTGAGACAGCTAAGGAAGTCTCTAGGCCTAAAAGGAAGAGGTACTAAGTATATACTCATGGAGAAATGTGTCAGGATGGTGAGAGGCTGAGAGTGAATGGAAAGGGGTTTAGAGCAGGGAGAGAAGATATAGAACTTTAGGAGCAATGGGTTGGTTGTTGGAACTACAGGGAGACATTAGGTTTAGGATGGTGGAATCTCTTCTGACAGGCCATTCATTTGGACTTGAGGTTTTCTCAAACATAGTACCTGCAGGTTTAGATTTGCATTTGTTCTCATGGATAGCTTACCGGGAAGAGCATGTTACCAATTTTAATTCTAGTAAGTGCCACTACAGTTTGTGCATTTACAGAGATTTGTGACTCTCTGAAAATACAGAGCTTGTTTGGCCAGTGACATAATGGAAAATGATGACCGCTCAGAGCCAAGTGAATAAGGTCACCGAAGGCTAGATCATGAATCATGCAGTTTAAGGTGGACTCTAATAGAGTGCAAGAGAAAAGGAGTGAAACAAGAAGTTTCCAGAGCCTGTTGCAAATATGCACTTTGCTCAACTCCAAACACAGGTTGATGCTCCCCTTCTTCAGGGGCGTAGCTTTGTCAGAGAGATTCAGGGGGTGTAAATCTCAAATTTCCAAACTAAAAAAGCAGTGGGCCTGAGGTTGAATGTGACCAAGGTTTAGGATGGGCTGTTCCCATGAGGAGTAGGGTCAGTACTGATTTGTCTTAGGCAGGCCTTTGGGGCTGATTTAGAGTTTGGCGGACAGTTATTCCGTTGCAACTGAGACAAAGTACTCTTCTTGTCAAACTTAGAGTCTTCCTGCCCGATGTTAAGTTGAGCAGACTGCAAGTTTTTCGTTGGCAAGTAAAATTTACACTGTCCGTGTAAAACTTTAGGCAGCCCGATGTAGTAGGTGCCATCGGAAGTAAGCCATTTGTCTGTCCACCCTATTTAGGGTAGATGGTCAGATAGCCTTTTTTTTGTTCATTATCAGTCACCGCCAGGCAGATCCTGACAGTGAGGTACAGTAAAGAAACAAAAATGACCCCACACCATTGGAGAAAACTTAGGTGGGGATCATTTGAAGAAAAAAAAAGACACTCCTACCTTGGGAGTTTGTTTTTGTTTCAAATCTGTTTTATTGTTTTCAAATGGCTGTAAATGCAGTTATTATACATATAACACCATTATCAATAATACAATATATCAATATATAAAGAACTTGACAGATCCGGTCAATGCACTTCTAGTAGCCCACGGTGACCTGACTGGTCTGATCACAGTGCAGTGGTTATAGGCATGCAGCAGCGTCCATCGAGTCCCGGCAGATGCTCCGTATTTCAAAGGGTATCTATTGCTCCTGAGCAGATAACGTGGGACATTTAGACCATAGCTCAACATACAGTATGTAAAGTGGCTACACCGCCCAGGTTGGGAAATGGGCTGCAATCTAGAGGTAGGATTCCATTTATGTCACATAAAACAGCATAACTACATAAAAAGAGAGAAGAAAAAAAGGGGAAGGCGGAGGGGGAGAGGGGATGCGGCACCTGAAGGTTTCGCTTAGCGTCTGGCCATATTCGAGGGGGGACATGAGTGTGTAAAAAGGGGCGCCGAGAGGTTATGGCAGTGGTAATAGGGGGGAAGGGGTGAAGGAGGGGGTCCCTTGCCTATGCTAAGTTGGGCCAGTTTATTATGGGGATTCAGCCCTGCGAGGCAGAAGATTATCGTCAAAGAGTTGCAGATCGCTAAGGCAATGTTCTAGTTTGGAGAGATGATCTAGTAGTGGTTGCCATACATGCGTAAATTTGGTTTCAGAGTGCGTAATACGACAAGTTAGAAGCTCCATTGCCATAGTGTGCCATAAACAAGTGAACCATAGAGGGGTAGGCGGGGTCGTGGGCTTTTTCCATTGTGAAGCGATAGTTTGTTTTGCTGCCCCCAGCATGTGCGAGACCAGGCGCCAGTCAGTGTGTGTCATAGCCTTGAGAGATTGGGGCCGGATCCCTAAGATGGTTACCTGCGGCATACTCGGTATAGAGAACCCTACCGTGTCTTTGATGTGACTCAGCACCTCCTTCCAAAAGAGGGTAACAAGGGGGCAGGACCACCAGATATGGATGAAGGAACCCATGACGGAGTTGCATCGCCAGCACAGAGATGAGGAGGTGGGGAACATTTTCTGTAATCGGACTGGGGTATAATACCAGCGGGTCATAACTTTGTAAGCTGTTTCGCACTGGGAGACGATTCTATATATTCTAGGGATGTCGCGCCAGAGCTGTTCCCACTGTTCCGGGGAGATGCCGTCCAGGATGTCTGAGTGCCACTGCGCTTGGTAAGGGTGAAGGGGCCTAGGATTGGAGTGCTGCAGGACCTGGTATGCACGCAAAATAAGCCCCCGCGAGCTGTCGAAGGAGCGGACAAGTGTCTCAAAGGAGGTGAGCTGGCGTGTGGCCCCTTGGGTATTAGTGGGTGTGAGCAGCCAATGTCTGAGCTGAAAATATTGTAACCGTGGCGGGGAGGTGGTAGTCTGGTGTGCATTGATCAAAGCTCTTAAAGGTTTCCCCTTCAAAGAGGTCACTGATTTTGCGACCTTCCGCTTTACCCCAGTCTGGGAAGGAGTGGGGTTCTGAGACAACGGAGTGTTAGGGGAGGGGAAGGAAGTGAGACCCCTAGCGACAGCAAGCTTGTCCCATATATCCAAGACCATTTTTGTAGGGGTAGCAATGTAGGCCCTCGTGGTCTTAGTCTTTTCGGCTACCAGGCCAGGTCCCAAAGTGATCTGCATGCCACCACCCTGTCCATATGAAACCACCTCTTTTCCCTTTCGCAAACCACCCATTCCGAGATATAGTGGAGGTGCGCCACCCAGTAGTACATGAGCTGATTGGGGCAGGCAAGTCCCCCGCAATCTCGGGGTAGCATGAGTATTTTATTGGAGAAGTGTGGACGACCTTTCCCCCAAATAAAGGAGTTGATGTACCTCTGAAGGCCATTGATGGCAGTTTGGGGAATGGGCGTGGGAAGGGTTTGAAAAAGACAGAACACTTTCGGCAGTATCAACATCTTTGCCATGTTAGGTCGACCAAGCCACGACATAGGGAATGACCTCTATCGCCTCAGATCTTCCAAGACAGAGCGCCGGCAGTCTGGCCAGTTAGACAAGAGTCGCGGGTCTCTTGTCCAGATCGACGAAACACGTGTTGGCTGGAGCTACAACAAGAGAACATTAAATTCATCTATATACGACATGATTGGTTCTTTGCTATAAGTGATTACTTAGAACACTGTTTGTATGTGTGCCAGGGCTTGATACGGGGTGGAAAGAAGACCATTGGCCTGGATCTGTGCGGTGGGGGCAACATAGTGTGCCATTATCCGGGATATCATGTTGAGTCCAAGCCCGATCTTCAACAGGACCGCTCAGAGAAATGACCAGTCCAGCCTGTCAAAAGCTTTCTCAGCGTCCAGGGAGAGGAGGCACGCTGGGATATCCCGTCGTTGGACCTTTTCCACCAAGTTGGCCAGGCGCCGAATGTTGTCTGCTCCCGGTCGTTGACGAATGAACCCAACCTGGACGGGGTCGACTAGACCGGGTTCCTAAGGTTCCAAACAGTTTGCCAGGAGCTTGGTGTAGATCTTGGCATCCGTGTTGAGGAGAGAGATGGGGCGGTATGATGCACAGAGCCACTGGTACTTCCCCTGCTTGGGTATTAAAACTATCTCAGCCATAGTCATCGTAGGCGTGAGGCTAGTCTTGTGGGTAAAAGAATTAAAAAGATTAAGAAGGTGGTCCTGAATTTGGGGCAGAAATAGGCGGTAGAAGGACACTGTGAGCCCATCCAGGCTCGGGGTCTTGCCCATCTGCAGGTCTTTCAGCGCCCGGCGCGCTTCATTTAGTGTAAACAGGGACTCCAGACTGCATGTATGGACCGGGTCCAGGGGCGGCCATGGGCATGAGGCAAGGAAGGGGGCCACCTCCCCTGGGGTCGTATCCCCTTGGCCTTAGAGGGCAGAATAGAATCTGTGAAATGTCCATTGTTTGTCGGTTTCGGAGGTGCCCCACGTACCATCATCATTTTTGACCTTGGAGATATGGGCTCGAGAAATTCGGGTACGGATTCGACGGGCCAAAAGGGAACCGACCTTGTTTCCTCCTTCATAATATTTTTGTTTCAGTATGAGAAGTGAGCGCTCCGCTGTGTTCACCCTCATCGCCCGTAATTGGCCGGGCAGTAAAGGTAACTGCTTCTTATGTCACCTCGAGGGGGAGGCGTGGTCTAAGCACTCCAGGGCTTTAATGTCCCTGGTTAATTCAGTTTCCACCAGCCAGGCTGCCCGAGTGCGGGCGATTATGAGCGAAGTGATAGTGCCTCGGATGGTCACTTGGAAGGCGACCCACAAGGTATGCCGATCAGTGTCGGGGAGGGCATTAGCCCCAAAGTAGGCCTGGATTTCTTGCCGGATCTCTGCAATATTGACCGGATTGCGTAGGATATGAGGGGGTAGCCGCCAATGCGGTGCAAAGGGGGACGCCCTCCCAATGACCGTCAGGGTTATTTCAAGGTGTGCATGGTCCGAGATAGATATGTCAGAAATGCTTGCCGACTCAAGGGACCGGATAAAGGAGTGTGATAAAAAAAATAGTCTATACGCAAATACGAGTGGTGGACATGGGAGAAAAAAGTGCAGTCTTGTGCGTCAGGGGACTTGTAATGCCAGGCATCCACCAAACCCAAATCAGTGATGTCCCTCTTCAATGCTGCCGACATCGCCCCGCGCACTGAAAGGAAATCACACTGCGATCCATCTCCGGATCCCATACCAAATTGAGGTCCCCCCAATGATCAATCGCTCGCCTTCTTGTGGGGCTAGGTCCTTAAGGAGGTGTCTAAGGTATAAATTCTGTGCTTGGTTAGGGGAATAAATATTGATTAAGGTAAGGGGTCTATTGTTGATCTGGGAGTGAATTTTAAGATAGCGTCCCTCCCTGTCTCGTGCCACTTGTGCGCCTTGTAAGCTAAGACTCGCCTTGAAGAGAATGGCCACTCCCGCCGCTTTTGTTGTAGAGGATGCCCAGTATTGAGTGGGGTACTTGGGATGTGCCATACGGTGCGTGTCTGAGTGTAAGAGGTGTGTTTCTTGCAGAAAAATAATATCCAGGTCTTGCAGCAAGAGATATTGCCAGACCTGCCTGTGCTTGTTGGGGGCATTGAGACCTTTCACATTTTGTGAGAGAAGTTTTGTCTGTGCCATGATTATTCGCGTGGGGCACGGCGATGGGCAGTGCGCAAAGCTCTTTCCAACCATAGAGCGCCCCGCAGCCCGCAAATGTAGGAGTGGGAGAAGGGATGCAGTGTGCTTGAACCCAGTCGCTCGACAGCATGCAATATAACATGCCCCCCATGGTGAGGGAAGATAACAAAGAGAGGGTATGACGATCGTCAAACCCCGGGGCCCCAGGGTCAATATAGAGGGAGAAGTGAAGAATTAGACAACAATAACAAGTGCAATAAGGCCAACTGGGCCAAAGAGAGCCATTCGAGACCTGGAATGGTCCATTTGTGAGACCTAGGTCCATTCTGAGGAAGTCACTCCCCATGGGGACACGTTGAATGGGGGTGGCGAGGAGATCTTCTTTTCAGGTCCCGACCTCCGGTCCCCGCAGCCGGCTGTCAACACAGGAGAGGAAACACCTCTCTTGAACCCAGGAGAGCGTTGAATCAGTTCTGTGCCTGGATCGCTTCGAGAATGGGAGGGGAGGGCTAACGAGTAGCCCCGGGGTGGGCCCAGTCCCAACCAGAGGCCCGCCCCGACGCCTGGTCTGTCAGAGATAGGTATCGTGCCTTGTATATCAGACGTCTGCATGTGGTGGTGAGGAGGCCCCCAGGGCAGGTGTCCAGGGTCGGCTAGTACACGCCAACAAGGAACCGCCATAATCGAGGTGTGTGTGGGAGAGATACCACCGAGGCTGAAGGAGAGCGAGCGGGAGAGTGAGCGTCATCCATGGAGCGTATGATGTCCTGCTTAGCCTGGAGAGTCGATTTTCCCTTGGCCTGAGACTTGTGTCTTGAGCGTGGAACAGTTGCCCACTCTGGACGCACGGGGTCTCTGGTCCGTATATGACGCTGGTCCGGGCTGGTGGGGCAAGAGTCTGCCGTGATGTAGAGCAGTTGCTGAGCCTCCTGCAATGATCGAAGTGATCTGCATTTGCCTTCCCATGTAAAGATCATGGCAAAGGGATAGCCCCAATGATATTTAATGTTGAGCTCTCATAGCTTGTCAGTGACTGGATTAAAGTCCCTGTGGCGTTGAAGTGTCACCGCAGAGAGATCCTGGAAGATCTGAATGCGGTGGCCATTGTAGGTCAGCTCCGCCTTGTCCCTGACTGCATGTAGGATTGCTTCTTTCTCCGTAAAGAATTGCACCCGGGGGAGAATATCCAGCACGAGGTCCGGGCCGCCGTGTGGGGCCACGACCCGGTGGGCTCTGTCTAAGGGAGGTGGAAAGGCATTATTATCTCCTCTAATTGCCTGGAGGAGGTCCACCGTGTACGTCATAATGTCCGATCCCTCCGTGCCCTTGGGAATCCCCTAATATGGAGGTTGTTCCTCCTACTTCTGTTTTCCAGGTCTTCCTGCTTTATTTGAAGCTCTATATATTGCTCCTCAAAGTGTTCATCCTACACCATAGGTCCTCTTGGTCCTCCATCCGTGAGTCCAGGGTACGTTCCAGGTCATCGACCTTGCCACCGATTTCCACCACATCTCTCCTGAGGTCGTGGAGGCAAGCTTTACAGTCAGACTTGAGTGAGCCAATCTCTGCCTTTATTCCCTGTAGGAAGTTAGTCATGAAGGCCTGCGAGAGAGGATTCGAAGCTGATTCCCATGGGGTGGTCCAGGGGCGGTCCAGAGGGACCGAGGCAGAGGAGGCCGATTTCAGCCACATGGCTGGGACTGTAGTGTCCCTGGATGGAGGTGCAGATGTCTCCTTTCCAGCTTTGGTGCTGGGCATGTTCTCCCAGGGTCCACACCCCACGGGGACTCCGGCAGAGGGCAACAGCAGCCGGGGAGGGCGCCGCCTCTCCACGATCAGGATTTGATGAGGCATAAGTCCAGTATCCCAGAGGGCCAGGGAGCGGGGGGCACCACTCCCCCGAGGTCTCTCCCCCCCCAAGGAGCAAAGTCTCTTGAGGCACAAAGCAGCAGACCAGGGGCAGGTCCCAGTGTCACCTCAGAGGCCAAAGCGGAAGAGTACGTGGGAGAGGGGACCCGCAAAGGAGTCCGGATCTGTGCCACAAGATGGGCTAATACGCCCAGCACACCTCAAGAGGGGAGCCAGGAAGCCAAGTCCCACGGCCCAACAGGAGGAGAAAAGCAGAGAATGGGTTACCAGTCCGGGCCCTCCAGTGCATGTGCATGGGTCCCCTACTGCATCCCAAGAGTTGAGCAACAGTCCACCATCAGTGTTCAGGGAAGCAGGGAGGTCAGGCGCCTGCTGCCCGATAATGCGGCCGATCGCCACTGCCCCACTCAAGACGACCCCGCCGTCAGCTGCAGCCCGAGAAGTTCCCCACTACTTACAGGTCCACACTCACCCCAAACCAATGCAGTGGGGCCAGCAGCGAGAAGAGGCAGGAGGCCACCAGCTATACAGTAGGAGTGAGAGTGGAAAAGGGGGGTCAGAGCAGTCTCTCTGGGCATTGTATATCCCCAGGCAGGCCCAGGTGTCAAGAATGTTCAGCCTCAGTCACTCGGGATGCGGGGGAAACACCCGCTGCCCGGTAGTGCAGCCGATCACACCCCCAGCTCCCCAAACAGATGTAAATATATTGGTCCGGGAATTGTCTCACCTCAATGACTGCCCCACCTGAGTTTGATAACAGTCTCAAATGTAGAGCAGGCGGGCTGCCGACAGGCCCCCTCCCAGGGTGCACCACTCCTCGACACTCGTGCACCCGGAGGACAGGTGGGCCCACTGCTGCTCTCCGGGCGTGTTCCAGCCCAATCACTGCAAAGGGAACCGCCGTCCAAGTCGCCCTCCAGGGCCTCTGTAGGCAAGCAGTAAGGGGGTCCGCCGCAAGCCCCCCCGGGCCCGATCCGGCCCCCGATGTCACACCGGCAGAAGGTGAGGCACCAAGCCCCGCAGGGCCTGCCCGCCGAGAGTTCAATCAAAATGGCAGCGCCCGCCTCAGCCTGGGCGAGCTGCCTCTGTGAGTCAGAGAGGCGGCCGCAGTGAGGGTCCGGCTCGTTCCCAGGCACCAGCAGGTGAGGCGGCCCCCTCCGGGGGCCCGACACACCCCAGAGCCCATCTCCCGGCCCCCAGGAGTCTGCCACCTCCGCTCTTGCCTGACCCTAAAATGGCGGGTTCGGCCTATCCCAGATTCCAGGGCTCGACATCGAGACTTTGTAGTCCGCCCCCGGCACACACAGAAGGCAGCTGATGGCAAGTGGCAGGTCAGAAGAGGGTCTGCCACCGAAGCCCGGGTTATGATGCCTTAAGGTAACTTTAGGCCGGCTGTGGGAAAGCGGTGCCACCGCGAGGTGCGTCCTACTCCATCGGCAGCCCGGCCATGCCCCCAGGATTTTGTTTTTAAAAATAAAAAAATATAAAAAAGTTTGACGGCCACCAGTCATGTATGATGGAGTTATTTGTTAAACTTTTCTTAGATTGGCAGGAACCACCATGACGGCAGTTCCTGTCAATATATACAGATGTCTGCCGAGCTGACAGACATCTATAAATTAGGCGGGAAGTGTAAAGACAGTCTTCCGCCACCCTGTCTGCCTATTCTCCATCTATTAAATCCTAAATCAGGCCCTCTGTCTAGAGTGGCTCAGTGGGTGAAAAATAATAGTTTGGATTGCTACTAGAGGGATTGCCAGTGGTTAGACTATTTGCAAGCATTCGTCCCATCATCATTTTGGTGTTTGAAAGGCATACCCTTAAACCTGAGACTGGCAAAGCTATCCAAGTCGGTTCCTGCCAATATTTGTGAATTCTAAAAAGCAGTACATTTGCATTCATTCAAGGAGTACTTCTATGAGTGCAGATTCCCTGCTTTTTTGGTAGATTGGTCACTAAGTGACATATTTTCAAAGAAGTGACATCCCGCAGCACAGCAAGCATTTTTGCTGCGATGTGTTGCATCACCTGAAGAGAGCAGAACAGCACAATATCTTCAAGAAAATGGTGCAGTTCTCCTCTATCCATGCGCAGGGCACGTTGGGCTGCCTAATGCCAGTGGAGACACTCTTGAATGCAGGGCCCCTTTTGCACCCATGGACCCACAAACTCTTTGCCCGCTTGTTCTGCCCCTATGAACTTTAATTTCAGCATCAGCTCACCCTGACTTCCCTCACTAGGCATAGCAAGAGCAAGCAGATTCACACTGCTCACAGGACTCAAACCACCAGAGCTAGGAGTCATTGACAGAGGCGTAGTCGCACTGCCCATTGCTCATTGGCTGAAAACTTGTGTAACAGATGGATTGGTTGCTTGGTTGCTAGGACTGCTCTTTCAGGCAGCTGGTGTTAGACTTCTTTGAATCTTGGTTTTATTTTTCGCTGCATGCGGGCAGCAATCTCTAAGCCCTGCACTTGTGGTAGTAATGGAGGGGTGATTCGGTAGGCAGCAAGGCTAAATTGGTAGGGTTGTCAATTATACTAGCCTTGTAATCAAGACCATAGGCCTCAAACTAGTAGCCTTCACTATTCTATGATCCCACTGGTTTCCACAGTAATTGCAATTAGAGATGGTGCAAAGTTTACTGGAGCAGTTAATTACGGGATGTGGAAAAATCTCCATTTCCACAGTATATTACGGCAGGTCAGACCTGTCAGAATATAACGGTGGGTAAAAAGCCCAGAAAATAAATGTTTCCCCTTTTCGTGCTCCTTCACGTGGAAAAAATGATACCCTTTAAGTGGAGAAGTACAGATCTGTGGACACCATAAAATGATGGTGTTTGGGGCAATTACCCACACTAATACCCACACTTATTCTTACGTGCAGAAAACAGAGGCCTAAAAGTGCACTGTTAAATAATTGTGATTGTTTGTGACTATCGTTATGACTTTGGCAATATTCACTGTATGGCCTTATTTTCTGCGACCCATCCACACCCAAGTTTTTCAGGAAATTCGGCCTCTTGGTGAATATTCCACAGTGGCAAGATTTTGTGAATCGGAGTTTGAAAAGTACTGAAAAAGATTTTCGGAATAGGTATCGCATCGCTGGCCCCTTAGGCAAGTAGCCAAAGCACCTTGCCTTTATATCTAGAGTAGATAACGTTGCAAACCACCTTTTTGAGCGAATCCAAAGCCAATATTTCTGGCTTGGAAAAAACGCTCTGATCTGTCCTATGATGTGGCTCAATCGATGAATAGTGAGTGGGTTGGGTGGCTGACTTCAGTATATCAGGTATAAGCCTTATAAGACATAATTTACATAATCTTTTATTTCAGCCACTAGTGTTAAGTGCAAACATGCTTTGCTGAGGGCATAATTAACAGAAAGGTTAAATTAGCCGCTCCTAACATACAACAGCATGTGGCAACAATGCTATTAACACCGTTCCAAGATTTAGACCCAAACCAAATACCCCACTGTCCCTGTCTGCTGCTTATTTCTGTTTCACTCTCACCGAACATGAAATATATTTAAAAAAAAAGTAGTAGCCATTAGTAGCTTTTTAAGCATTTTGATTGGCTGAACCAACACGACCATACCCACAGATTGCTAAGAGTATGACAAATAACCTGGAGCCAGACGTACTAAAGTCTGTTCGCAAAATACCAGTCACAATTTGCAGCCATTATGTTTGTAACCAGAGTGCTATTTTGCCAACCAACCTATGTATTATCAGTCTGTTCACTAGTTACCTATTCCTACTGGGTTGCACATCGACCAACTTCATGAATATTAATGAGGTGTGTTAGACCCAGTGGTTTCCGGCGGGCTGGGGCGCATCGGAGCCAGTCAGAATCCACTGTCCTAGATAGGATGAGTACGATACACATGTACGATACCCTGTGCTCACCCTTGGGTAGCTTGGCACCGAGGAGTCATGATTCTCCTCAGGACCCAAGTGTAAAGTATCGGCACAACACCACCCTTGTAACACACTGCGTACGCCACAAAAAGACTCCAGACCGTATGTATAAACCACTGGTCTTTGTATTACACACACATTGAATCAAAACGAGATACACATTATATATACACTTTACAGTTATATGCAATTGTCCAACTTTCTGATTAGCAGCGGAATGGCATGAACATACATGCCCTAATCAGAGGTATTCATTAACCCTGGGCGAAGTTCCACGGAGTTGGGAAACAACTCTGTGGAGCTCCGCTCCGCGCCCTCCCAAAGTAATTAAAAGTAATTAAAAAGGCACATACCTGCCGTGGCTGCCTCCTCCTCACCTTGGCCGCTCTCCTGCCTCCTCCTCGCCGTCCTTCTTCACTGATAACCCCTACGTTGTACGTCTGGCGCGTGCGCATGAGCATTTGCAAGATGTTCAATGTAGGGGTTATTCCGTGAAGAAGGACGGCGAGGAGGAGGCAGGAGAGCGGCCATGGCAAGGAGGAGGCAGCCACTGCAGGTAAGTGCCTTTTTAATTACTTTTAATTACTTTGGGAGGGTGGAGGGGCCAGCTAACTACGCTCTGCCATGGAGTCATAGTTTTGCCTGAACTCCGCGTTCGGAACAGAACGCGGAGTAGGCAAAACTACGTAAACTACGCTGGCGGGGCATAGTTACTTGCCCGGGCTTAGTATTCATCCAACACAACATTCCCCAATATCACATACACCCAACAGTTGCAATGGTCAAGCAATCACAGGTCTTTGAGTATGCCTCGTGACCCAGCCCCTCAGTCACTCAACTACATCAGCCAACGAAACACTTTGCCCCTGCTGGCGCCTCGTTAGATTGTCGGAACCACCTAAAACAGAAAGAAACAGTTACTTAGTTTCGTCCATCCGCATTAGACCTCCAGGTGTCCAGTGGCACCTGCACAAGTGAGGGATTGCAATCCCCCCGTAGACAAAAGGTTGTGACCCAAGAAGCCGGCGCACTTCCAAGTCTGGAGAAATGTTTACCCTCAAGCGGAGGGGTGAGCCACTGTAGTTCCCGGCAGCCACCCATTGGTGCCCCCATGGCACAATAAAACCCCTGGGACCCCATCAAGATGTTCTTCACACCAAAGTACCTTGTGGCGTGGTTCCAGAGAGAGGGACCCAGCGACCTTGGACAGAGTCTGTGATGTCAGGCACTGCCATCCTACCGATCTGGAGGCCAAAGACAGTCTCAGTTCCCAGCTCAGGTCCCCCAACACCCCTCGGACACCACACACTCCGGAGTGCAAGTTAGCACGGATCTCCTGTTTGCAAGCATGGGACTATCAGACTCTGCAAGCTTCCCCCACACTCCTCAAACTCCTCACGTCCCGGCACCTCAGGTGGGCTGCTGATCTTTACGAGCACACTTCTCTGCACAGTGTGATGACGTCAAGGCGGTCCTTGTCCCAACGGACTATCACTTCCACCTTTTTCCATCACACCCTGCGTGGTCCTTATGATCTTGTGGAAAGTGGGAGATCCTTTGTGTCCCTGCGATCTCGTGGACAGGAGGCATTTCGATAAGAAAAATGTGCATTTCTCTATTCCTAAAGTGACACCAACATCTTTAAATATGCTCAATTTTTTTTAGTGTGTTCACGTGTTTTGATTTGGTTTTAGAAATAAATCAACACATCATCTTGATATGCCTGTACTCCATCAATCCCCCCACTTATATGGTCTGAAACACACTGGCCACAGAAGCCAGTCCAAATGGTAACCTCAAGAATTTATAGGCGCCAAAAGGAGTTACAAAAGTGGTTAAATCTGTGGAATCAGGTGTTAATGGAATTTGATGGTAGGCTAACCATAAATCTAGGAGGCTGAAAAAATTAGAGCCACTAATACCAGCTAACAAGTCCTGGATTTTAGGTAGGGGATGGCAATCCACTAAAATATTTGTGTTTAGTGTGCGTAAGCCCGCACACAAATGAATGTCTCCACACCTCTTGTGAACGACCACTATGGGACTGACCCATTCTGACGAGTCTGTAGACTGGATAATACCTTCACTTACCAATTTATCAAGTAACTTTTTGAGGTCTTCTCTCACACTCAAGGGTATTGTTCTGGGTTTATGGTAAATGGGAATTGCATTGGGTTTCAATTTAATTAAATGTTCAAATTTAGTTATTTTCCCTATGTTGCTACCAAAAACATCTGAAAACTTTGCTATAATATTTTGTACGTCCTCATCCTCAGAATGCGATACTAATGACACACTTACATTGTTCAGCTGCACAGGATTATCCGAACCAGGTACCAGTTTAAGACCCATTTTGGCTAAATCGTGCCAACCCACTATGTTCTTACCTATGGTGGCTACATAAACCTTGGTGTACACGTCTACCCAAACAAGTTAAGTTTTCAAAGAAATAACTCAACATGTCAATTTCTTTATCACTGTATGCGTTAGGAATTATATAAGTGTGTTCGAGAGTGACACCTGTGGCACAGTGTTTTGCGCAAGTTGATCAGATATTATTGCCACCGGGGCTCCAGAATCTGTCATCATGTCAAGCTCAAGCTTGCCCTAGGTAACTTGACAAAAGGGGCCTTTGACTTTCTGAATATGAAGGTCAGAAACATCAGCATCAATAGTTAAAATCAGTTTATGGAAGTCATTTTATAAAGACACACCATTTTCAGCACATTTTGTCTCATTACAGCCATGTGTTTATACACTGCTAACCTGAACCACACTTACCTCTACACACAGACTGGAAGTGATCAGTCTTATTACATTTCATGCATCTTTTGCCTAAACCCGGACAAATAGGGCTGTTACCTAGATGTGTTCTCCATCCACATCTAAAACATATGGCAACAGATTTTTTTTATAATATCTAAAAACCTTTGTTTTTAAATGTTTCTGCATTAATTGAGGAATCTTCATGAATTGAATTCACTGAGGATGTGATGGCAACGTCAACTGAAATACATTTTGAAGAAATTATCGCTCTCTCAGTACTCTTTGCCGTATCAATGACTTCTGCTAGTGAAGGGTCTCTGCAGCTTAAGATGCGTTCTTGTATCTTTTTTTAATTGCAGCTATACACAAATTGATCTCTTAAATATATATCTAAAGCAAAACCAAAATTACAGTTTGCTGCTAAGTTCTTTAAAGCAGAGATGTACTCCTCAACTGACTCATCAGGGTGTTGCTTCCTTTTCATGAAATTAAATCTTTCATGAATGACGGTTGTTCTAAGACTTTCTTACCGACTCTTTGTATGGCATCTGTGTATACATTCCATCCATTACCATCTCTTGCTGGAGGTATTGATACTGGAAGATTGTCATAAATTTGCTGACCCTCACAGCCTAAGTAACTAAAAAGAATTGCCAGTTTCCTTCTAGGGGGGTATACTTAAGCATCAATAGCCAGCAAGTAATTTTCAAAAGAACGAAACCAAATTTTCCATGGATTCTATTGTTTCCCAGGGGATGGTAAAAAGTGATTTAATTGAACAACTTGTTGATTGGAAGACTTATTTTATGTTATAAAGTCCAAAAAATGTTTATAACGTAATGCTCACCAGTAACTCTGAGGAGGCTGAGAAACTCAGTTAATTGCTGTTGCCATGAAGAGTTCCTGGTCAGGAATATGTGCTGTGTCAAATTACCCAAGATCGTTGTTACATGCGATAAGATGCTCCCAGCATGACAAATTTGAGACTATTTACTTTGAAAAGGCGATTGGCCGATCCAAAATGGCCACCATAGCGCGATGATGTGATGCAACTACACATAAAAGTAGGTGCACTGAAGTAATCCGTCCTGTGCTTGTGAAGTGTGATAATGTCAGTCGCCTGGAGCGGTCAGCGTTATTGAAAAGACGCTGAAAAAGGCGACATGTGCAGAGGATTTCAGAAAGAATGAGGTGCACCGCAGGAAGCCAGTCCGTAGTCACGGTGTTCTTCTACGCAGGCACAGGAACTGCCAGTGATTTACCTGCCAACAGGTACTGCCAGTTACTTGATCCAGTTCGGTGTCCAATTTCTGAGACTGCACAAAAATTGGTGGAAAGCCGCTGAAAATATCGCTCATCGTCAGATGTAATGTGTGCAATAAAGTAAATCCACAGAAGAATCATTTTTTACAACAGGAGTAGTTTATTCCAATATATGGTGGAATGAACAGCAGTGTGTCCTTTCCCAACGATGATCAGATTGCATCTGGCTGCAGTTGCATTCTGAACTCGTTGAGAAGGAACTGTCCCACGAGTAACACATTTGATCACAAACATGTTATTGACAGCAGGCGCCACCCACGAGAACATGCTTACAGAACGACCATTGTTTTACATAGAATGTGAACATAAAAGAAATACTACAATTTGTATGAATGCAAGCAGCACTGCAGTGCACCACAAGAGGGCTTTTGCTTCTAGAGTTATGACCCCATTTGTTATCCTCCCCTGTTGTATCCCAACAAAGAGAATAGATTTCCTCAAGGATAGGGTTCTTTTGTGTTTCCAGTATCCTCTTTACAGCTCACAGATGTAGGGCATTTAGAGGGTTAGGAAGATGGGGTGAAGATGATTTAGATACAACACTTTGCCCTTACATTATAAAGAATTTTTAACAATCTCAAACCAAAGGAGACCCTACCCTTTGGGTCCTCATGAGACCTTCCTCTCGTCCTCTATGCTATTAGGGGAACTCCCTTCAAGCACACTTGAGAGGTCTAGTTGGTGTTTCTTTTTGCAACATTCTTTTTATTGGTGGCAGCCATATCTGAATAATGCATTTGGAAGCCAAAGGGCTGTCATGTGAGAAACTGTACATCAGGGTTCTTCTATAAGGGTGGGTGCCCCACCTTTCTCCATTTTGGTATCAAGAGGGAATTCGATTTTCACTTAAACAGGATATCTTCTTTCCGTCTCCTCCCCAGTGACTGGATACTGCAAGGGATGTTCCTATTACTGCATATGTGAGGTCTTTGAAAAACTACTTTAACTATATTACATCCTTTAAGGAATCCAACTCCCTGTTGATTTTCCTTGAATCAGCTAGAAATGGGTAAACTCTTCTCCACTATCAATTACTGGATCAGACTGGCCTTATTTTTCGCATCTGACCAGGTGACTGTCAACAAGCCAACTTTTGTTCAAATCTCTCCTACCAGTGGTATTAGGATAGCTTTGGTGGTAAGTATGGAGACCCCTATGAATGGCATCTACAGAGCAGCCTCCCTGAGCTTTTTCTAATTTTTCCACAAATAACAGCCATGGAATGTGGAATTCTGTTCGGCTTCCTTTTGGTAACACAGTCATACACTCAGCTGCCACCTGAACATTGTATTTTACACTGCCAATAACATCTCATGATTTAGGTTTCAAATGAGTTGCTAGAATACTATTTGATCGCTGTGTTCACTACATTCCTCATCCTCAAGGCGTCAAAAAATGGATTCTGAAGAAGGAGGTTAGTGATAGTGATGTGATTACATTCTAGTTATCTTAATTATATCGATTTCTGTTCTTCATCATCTCAAGCTAGATTCAATTTCAATCCACCTAGGTTGGCAGGGGGTGTCATTGATCATGTACATGTGACATAATTAGTCTTCTGTTGTGCTTTTTATTCTAAATCAGACAGGTATAAGCTGTCAAAAATGGTGCATTTGGTTTAGCTCCTAACTTCTCAATATCTGCCAAGGAGATTCATACCTAGTACCTGAGACAAGTCTCATTATAGTTTCAACCCACATATCGTGTTCTTTCCAGGACAGCTGCTTGTGAACATCAGAGTTCTAATAAAGAACTAGAATGCTCACCTAGCTCACGGAATGTGCATGCACTGGGAAATATGCTGCTGGAGAAGACTACCTCACAAGATTACTTATTTTAAAATAGGCTTTAAATAATTAACCTTGAATGCTGGTGTTTGTAAGTTATACAAAGCAACATTTTTATAGACAATAAATGCGTATTTTTGAAATATTTATCTCAATAAATATTATGTTGCTGCCAATGAACATTCATGTAGACAGATGCACCTACTGGCAAGAGGAAATGGGAAAAAATAAATAGATGTCCAAATAGCAGTTCCTTTGGAGGGGAACACTCACCACTGCAGCACAAATAAATTTGCAACAAAATTCACATCTTCTGCCACATTTTTTGAGACCATAACTAGCAGTTGGTGCTATTTATCCCTCCTGTTAAATTCCAAAAAAGGTATTGGATTTTTATGTGTGATAAGTAGCACCTATGCCTCCGAGACAGTCGTAATGTGAGCACGGACCAACAATGAGATTCTATTTTATGTTGATTATGCATATTAGGAATCTCACCAGGAAACATCCTCTATATATTTTTACTCCTAAAAGTTCCATTAATGTAGGCCATAAGTGCAGCAATAAATCCAGGAAGTAATGGGACGCTCCAAAATAAAACACAAAATCAAAAAGGAAATTAGATCTGCATTACACAAGTGGCGAGAGCACAGTGAAGTCCATGAAAGGGGGTACCAAGCTTCAAATAAACACCCTATCAGGATCCTTCAATACTGCCATCGGGTGGCGTTACTTGAAGACCTCCTGTGAGTCTGCTTCCGTCATGAAAAATTATTTGGAACCTGTGCTACATTTCAATCCTTGAACATCTAATCAACTCCAGATTCCATTACAGAGTTTAGTTATCAACCACTAATGCATTATAGTACATGTATGCCATAACCAAGTTTGAGCACTGCAGAGTAGCATTTTGATGAATTTTATTATTCTTGGAACTCTTTTATCGTTTCCAACATGCCCATGTGCTCTCTTGTATGAATTCCTGCCGTGTTGAGAAGCAAGATCCAATCCTTGTTCCACTCCGGAGTTTCATTCTGCTCACTGGTTGCATCCTGGAACTTTAGTGCATTTCAGGCAGAGAGCTGGAGGAGGGACTTTAACTGCTCTCACCTGCACTGTGCTGTAGCTAGCTCACAACTGTTCTGAGTCCCAAACACCCTGTGTTGCTGGGAAGAGAGATTTAATTCTGACTTCTGCATTTAAAATTGGTGCTTCAACTGCCATTGCTGGAAGCTTCTGATTTCTTCTTCAGGTGCCTGCACTTTTGAACCTTGGAAATCCTGAGGAGTTCTGATACTTGCTACTGCCGTTTGCAGTGGCCTGCTTTCCTGCGGCTGCCCTGTGCAACATTGAGCTTTATATTGTTTTCCTTGCTTCACAGTCTCACATTTCTTTCTGCCTATCCTTTCTATCCAGACCTGCTAGATAGAAAGGCTAATTGGGACCTGCAGACAGCATGGAGAAGGTCAAACTTTAGCAGACAACATCCGAGATTAGTGGCTCACGGAAAAATGTAGATGACAAGGTCTGATAGTGACTGTGTGATTTCATCTTCAGGAGTAGAGGTGCTTTGCAGTACCCATTCAGGCCCATTATGTGAGAGGAAGTCTGAGAGGACCATTGGGTCTTCCTGGAAAAAGCAATCTCCTTCTATAATCCTGTGTGAGCCTTGCGTTCCGCCAATAACCATCTGGCCAGGATTCCAAGGGTTCATTTTGCTAGAGCGGGTGGATGTTCTTTTTCCCTTATTGGGCCCAGTGGGCTGGCACAATCTTCCTTTGGAACCGCTCCAGATAGGCGATGCAGGATTATTCAGAAAAAAGCTTAAACCATGGCTTTTTACTCAGTAGTCCACTTCTTCTCCTTTTTTTCCATTTACTTCACCGCATAGCGCCGGGACACTCTTTGAGTAGCTGAGCTCTCAATAAATCCCACTATATTAACATTAACATACATAATGCAGGAAAGGATACGCAGACTCTCCTATTGTGGCCCATTTTAGGGTTCACAAAAACACACAAGCATATTAGTGGAAGGGAGATACTTGGAGGAGAGGGAAGACAAAAAGGGAGCAGGAGTTAGTTTGAGAGGGTAGGAGCAAAGTCATTGCAGCACAAGGTGTTATCATTCATATATATATAAACAAAAATACAGAAAGAAACAAAATCAATAATACCCAACATAACACTGGATGGAGCAGACTCTAAAAATCTATTAACTTTAATACATTTGGAAAATGACGGAGAAGAAATAGGCATCTCTCAAATCAACAACCAATGTCCACAGATTGGGGCAGGAATGAGTGGGAAAAAACCAAAGTCCTTCTTTTATCCACAATTACCCCCGGCAACAAAATTGACACCTTTCATGAAGCTGTAATTCAAGACATCTACAAAATGAAAAGACAAAAATATTCCAATAATCTAACCCAAAAGGAAAAACAAGCACTACACAACCTACAACATGATGAATCCATAGAAATCAAAGGTGCGGATAAAGGTGGAAACATCATAATAATGGACAAGGAAGACTATGTAAAGGAAGCGTTTTCCCAATTAAAAGACACAACCTACTACCAAAAACTAAAAACGAATCCAATATCGAGTTACAAAATGGAATTAGATGACTATCTGGTAAGGTGGACAAACAACTACCTATTAGATGAGGATGAGCGGAAATATCTAACAGATTACCCCTTGATACAAACAATATACTTCCTACCTAAAATTTATAAACATCCCACAAAACCACCGGGAAGGCCCATAATATCAGAGAAAGGTGCCCTTCTTGAAACCTTCAAATTACATCGATCATTTCCTTCGTATTACATCTAAATTCATACCTCAAAGACACCAGTAATTTTCTACGCCATCTTCAAAAAATCCCATGGCAAGATACGTTCAAACTAATACCAATGGAAGTTATCTCATTATATACAAATATTGAAAATGACATAGGGATGACAGCCTGTGAGTATTTCCTCAGCAAAAGAAACATACAATTCACTCATCACAATCAAATGCTACTAAAGATGATCCAAATTTGCCTGACTCAAAACATCTTTTTGTTCGGACACAACCTATTCAAACAAATCAAAGGGACCGCAACGGGTTTTTCTTTCAGCCCAAGTTATGCCTGCCTAACAATGGGATGGTGGGAACAACAACTGGCCTGGCAACCACAAATGTATGGCCTCCGCCCCCCGGTCCTCCTGTGGCTGGGCTATCTCTAACACAGTTTCCTCCAATTCCCCTGGAGAAATCTCTGGAGATAATGAAAGTCCTTAAGTCAAGCTCCCCCACCGATCCATGCCCAGCCAGAGTACTGTCATCTGTAGCAGGGATCATAAACCCTGCAGTCAATTCCATCCTCAATTCCTCGCTGGAAGAGGGGCAGGTGCCTGGCAGTTGGAAAGATGCAAAAATCCTCCCTCTGCTAAAGAAACCTTCGGCATACTCCTTGGTGGCTTCAAATTATAGGCCAATTTCATTACTCCCGTTTTTCTCAAAGGTCCTGGAGAAATATGTGAACCTAGTGACAACAGAATTTGTGGAAACTAACCGAGTGCTCCACAATAGCCAGTCTGGGTTTAGAGCAAACTTCAGCACAGAGACAGCCCTGCTGGAGGTCTATGAGGTAATAAAAGAGACACTAGATAAACGAGGCAAAGCTGTGTTGATCCTTCTCGACCTTTCCGCGGCTTTTGTTACTGTGCCCCATGACCGCCTCCTGCATAGACTTCGGGAGAGTGGCCTTGGCGGCACAGTACTTAAGTGGTTTGCCTCCTTCCTGGAGGATCAACAGCAAACTATTTGGTCTCCTCCCATCTCTGCTCCCATTCCTCCCATGAAGGTCGGAGTTCCACAGGGCTCGATTTTGAGCCCAACACTTTTTAATTTGTATATGGCCCCTCTGGCCCACCTGGCTGAATTACATGGCGCTACAATAATCTCATACGCAGATGACACCCAACTGCTGTTTACATGCAATAAGGGTACTGATTTCAGGGATGTGAAGATCAATAAATGTCTGACAGAAGTGTTTGCCTGGCTAAGAAGGAACCAACTAAAGTGCAATCTGGAGAAATCAGAGATCATCTTCTTCGGGTCCTCCGCCAGCGAGGTCTGGCGGAGGACCCGAGGTCTAGCCGGAGGACCGGAGGTCTAGCACAGTCAAGAACTTGGGGATCAAGTTAGATGACAACTTATCCATGAAAGCCCAGATTCAAACAGTAGTGGGGACATGTTTTGGCCTATTAAAAATGCTTAAAAACTTTCTCCCCTTACTACCAGTCGCTCACAGAAAAACTGTAGTCCAGGCTCTTATTATCTCAAGACTGGACTACGCTAACGTTCTATATCTGGGCCTCCCAGAACATCTATTGAACCGGCTGCAAGTGGCTCAGAATGTGGCAGCCAGGGCAATTCTTTTGCTAGGCCCTAGAACAAGGATCACCGCCCACATGAAAGCCTTACACTGGTTGCCGGTTCAAAAGAGAATCAGGTTTAAAGCATTGGTATTGGCATTTAAGGCCTTACATGACACCGGCACCTCCTACATTAGAAAGAGAGTCAAGCATTACACCCCGAGCAGAACCCTGAGATCGTCTTCACAGCTGCAGGCGATTATTCCCAAATTTTCCCTGGCCCGCAAGGGCGGCCGTTCCTTCCAAGTTCAGGCCTCCCATCTGTGGAATCGCCTGCCATTGTCACTTAGACTGGAGAATGAGCTACTCATGTTTCGGAAGAGGCTAAAAACCTGGTTATTTCAACAATGGCCGATAGCCTTCTCATTACTAGTATAATTCAGCACTCTGTCATGAGGTCGTGTAGTGCCGGGACACCCTTCCGAGTAGCCGTGCGCTCTTCATAAATGCCAATTAACATAACATAACATCTTGATCAATATGTGGAAAAAACCACCATGTGGTTGAGAGATATTGATGATCTCTTTATTGTCTGGGATGGAACGGAGAAGGAGTTTGCTAAGTACTTTGAAATACTGAATTCAACGGATACCAACCTCAAATTCACATATACAATAAGCACCACAAGAGTAGTATTTCTAGACACAGAAGTGTATATTCAAGACAACAAAATTCAAACAACCTTACACAGAAAAACAACTGCAACCAACTCGATCCTCCATGCCCAAAGATTTCACCAACCCTCAATCATCAAAAACATACCATATGGTGAATTCCTAAGAATACGCAGGATCTGCTCACAAGAAGAGGAATGGGAGAAACACAGTCACAACACCTCGGGCCGATTTAAAAGAAGAGGCTACACACAAGAAATAATAACCTCGGGCAGAAACAGGACCACATCTAAACTGAGAATGGCCCTTCTGAAAATAAAAAATGAAACAACGACTGCCTATCAAAAGAATCCTATTTGGCTGTTCACAACATTCTCGGCGGAGGCTAAGAACATCAAAAAGATATTTTAAAAAATTGGAACATCTTGAAATTGGATCACATAGTGGCAAACATTATGGGTGATTATCCAAACGTGACTTTCAGACTAAACAAAAACATAAAGAGACAAACTGATACACAGCCATTTCCGCCAAGAGAAGAAAAAAAGCATCTTAATCTGGTTGAAACAAAAAGTTTTTTTTAAATGCAATAATTGCAAAGGGTGCCAGATTGCGCAGCAACAAAAACTAATTGAATTTGTAAATAAACAAGTATGGAGGATAAATCAGCAGATTACTAAAAAAAAAAGACAATATGTAGTATACACCATTGAATGCCCGTGTGGCTTACGCTACGATACATACGGAAAAAGCGTATATTAGAACATGTACATGACACAATCAACAAAGACAGAAGCAACACAGTAGCCAAACATATGGAAGCCCATCATGACAGGAATTGGAAAAGTCTAATATTCTATGCAATCGAACAAGTAGAGAATCATGAAAGGGGAGGAAATCGAGAATGAAAATTGAGACAATGTGAATCAAGACACATCTTAAACCTATGTTCTTTTACGCCACTGGGCCTGAATCAAAATGAAGAATTATACACACATTTGTAATTGGCTTTTTTGATTTTGGGGACAGCAACCCAGATTAAAGGATGGGACACAGTTTATTTTCCCTCCAGCCATAAATAACAAAAGAGACATAACGCCTGTATAAGATCAAAGGTACTATTTTGGACTGAATTCACATTGTCACTTTTGCACTTGTCACTTTCACTTTAGGAGGGCATTTTAACAGAAAACGTACTATATAACAACAACGACCATACCCAAGAGTGTGCTTTACAGAGCATTAACTAAACCAATGAAATTTTGTGATGCCCATAGAAAAATGGGATGAGTAGGACACAGAGAGGGATAAATTAAGGGTATTTACCCAAACCCCAGGTCTTTCTTGTACTCATCATAAAACAGTTTTGGTAAAAAGAAGAGAGAGAGAAAAAAATTGCACTTTATAAATTTGGGTAGTTTTAACAACAATGTATTGTTTTATATATCAATATCATGTATAATTGATTTATAGTGCCATCTAGACGCCACAATGACTGTGAATTGAAATGCCTGGTTTTCTGCACGTTATTTTGCACAACAAACATGCACCATGCACTACATGAACCAGAATTCTATAGATGCACTGAACAGGAAATGATGTAAACACTGCTGCACTTTAAACAACTGTCCTGGGTGGTTACTGATTAACCCGTGATCAAGGTCTAAGGTAGACCGAAACGCGTAGGGACTATCTGGTCACTGCTAAGAGAAAAATAAAAATTCTTGTATTTAACCACTCGTGAGTGCGTTCCTATCTTCTTCTGTGGAGGATATATATATATAGTTATATATAGTTATTGACTAAAACTTTTGCTGGTGCTCGAGTGGCAGAAAACAATGGATAGCACAGTTTTTTTATTTACTATACATTATTAAAGCCTGTGGGGGCAGCGCAAAATTGCAGTGTAATTCAAGTGCCTGTGCATCGCTTAGTAAATCTATTGTAGAGGGCCTAAATCTAGTCTTCCACCTGTTTAAAGGCACACTTGATTTGTGCGTACAATTGTTAGAGATACGTAGAACAGCCACAGTAACTGTTGGACGCGCCCTTATCTAAGAGTCGGGCGGGCTCACGTCCCATCGGCAGAAGCGGACGATTCCTTCAAATATGCCTGCATTCCATATTACCTGCAGTGGCCAGGGTTGCATCAGGGTCCTCCTTTTTGGCAGCCATTCAAGAGGGTGGGGGTTTAGGTTTTTAGGAGCACCATGCTTGCTGCTGGAGAAGTCTCTGCAGGAAGTGATGTGCCATTAAGGGCGGAACTTTCTTTTTCTTAGCCCAATTAATCATAGCCACCTTCCCATTAATTCCTATGGAGTTTTCCAACCCGAGATGTTGAGAATTACTTCCTTGATACTTGCTTTCAGATCCAGATCATTTTCCTATACAAACCTTCTGAAATTGCATCCTGATGCGTCGCATTTCTACTGGATGTTCCTGTTCTGTTTTTTTCTGGCCTTAATTTTCCGCATGCTATATGCTACTGTTGTGGTAGAGAATTTCGGAGGTTTTTTGCTTAATGCTTTTTCCACCTGGCAGTTTACTTAGAGGGTACATTCCAGCTTCAAGTTTCCATCACTGGCTGTCACGCTGGCTGCCTGAGGCAAGGGTCTTAGCTTCACATCCAGAACTTCAAAACCTAGATGCCAACCCTTGCGTCCAGCTCGAGAGTAACCTATAAGCAACCTACAAAATCATATTTGAATGTTCTCAGATTCACTCAGCCAATCAGCCTTCTATAGTGAGTCCGTTCAGGTTAGTGGACTTGCGTTCCGGATACTGGTCACGAAACACAGGCTGGGGAGCTTACTATGGATTCCCGGAATGATTGATCCACGACGACTTGTCAATACATTTTGCCCATGAACTGGGAATCGACCGATAAATTTGAAAATAGTGCGGCAACTTATCCGCTTCCTCTTGGACTCAATTTGGGAATTAGGAGTGTGAACTTTATTTGAAAGGTTTCGGAAGAGCGAAGCATCTTCAAGCTATACGTATGGTCATTTGGGACTACCCTAACAATGCAGGAGGATTACTAGGATCAAGACTACAAGACCGCCTTGAAAAAGTCTTAAAAGAAGAAACACGTGTTGGCAGATCTCTTGCTGGAAGTGTTGTTGCACAGAATAAACCAACAGTGAAAATTCATTGGATCTTATCATTGGCATCCGTGGGAAAAGTATTTGTGTCCCCCTCCAAAATTAATAAATTGGACGGGATACTGTGCTCTGATTCATGAATACCCATTATAGATGTGGTTATAACAACTATTAATGAGGGCGCTAGTGTTGCAGTTCTATAAAGTGTTCACTAGTTTGCCTATACATCAGCTGCGGTCTTGAAAGTTTCGGGGTGAATCGTCAAGCGGGGCCTAGAAAAAGGGGGGTCCCAAAACACATTTTCCTGATGCAATTTCCCATTGAGGTTTTAGAAACGACTACAGCCAAATTTGGCAGAAAGCTAGCTCATGGTCCAGTAAGAGCCCTTTTTCAAATTTGGTGTAAATCCATTTAGTAGTTTGAGTTATTAAAGAAAAAATTAATTTATATATCTAGGGATGCGGAGGGTCCGACAGATCTCAAAATGAGATCTGATTGGCTGCCAACACTTCAACCAGGAATTGTTAGCAGCCATCTTGGGACTCAGACTCGTCTGAGTCCCATGAAAAAAGGCAAAAGAAAAGAAGGAGGCAGGGTAGGAATACTGTGACCCCCCTAGGCCTGGTGGTGGGGTCCCTAAAACCTTTTTTTTTTTAAACTTTGTCGGAAAACCGCAGAGGATGCGCAAATCCGAACAAAATTGAAAAAATAAAATAAAAGCAAGGGCGGTTGCCCACGCTTTATTTTCTTTGCCCACTGGGTGGGCCAGGTCCCGGGGTGGGAGTACGTTTTATATTAAAGGGGGAGGGGGCGTATGCGCCCCCCCTCTCCATGCCGATTTCAGCCCCAGGGTGCCCCATCCACTTGGACCCACCCTTAAAAGATATGGGGAAGGGGGGCCACATTAAGCCCCATGGATCCCAACCCCCGGGGCCCGGCCCTGGATAGGAAAGGGAGGAGGGCTGCGAGGCCCCCCTCCTGGAGCCACTAATGTCCCAGGGTGCCTACCCCAGGACAAAGTGTGTTTTCTCTCGCTTAGCGGGAGCAATTTTACAGGTCATCCCAAACGAGAGCAAATACTAAGTCTGCTTCCAGCAGGCAGCAGCATGTAAAATGCTCCCGCCCACAGGGAGCAGCATGTTTAGATCCTCCCTGTGGGTGGGGGATATTGGGGCTCCCCCCACGGCCTCCAACAAAAAGGAAGTGGGTGGACTCCAGGGCACCCACCAGTTACTGGCCAGGCCCCATGGGATGGGCTACCCAGGGCCAATAGTGGCCCAGGGAGGAGGGCTGCGTGCTCCCCTCTTCATTGATAATGTGGCTGAGCTCCAGGAGATGGGGTGGCCCCCCTCTCCAAATATTAATTATATAGGCCACAGGTGATGAGGCCGGTGGCCAATATTGGGCCGTGGACGGGGCTGCGATGCCCATCCCCCTTTTGATTATGTAGTGGGTGAACTGGGTGGGCTACAGGTCATCCACCCTTTACTGGATGGGGGGAAGGGGGACCCGGGGGCCAATATCGGCCAGGGTAGGGGGGCTGCGTGTCACCCTTTATAAATATGGCTGTCCCCAGGAGATGGGGTCCCAGGATGCAGAAATAGGCCTGGGGAGGGGGGCTGCATGCCTCATTTCACATTTACAATAAGGGCAGGCCCTGGGAAATGGGGTCCCTCGGGCCAAAATACGGCCCGGGGAGAGGACTACATACTCTCTCCCCTAAAAACATGAGGCAGGCCACGGGAGTGGGGTCCCCAGGGCCCAAATTACTTTGGGGAGAGGGGCTGCGTGCCCTCCTCACAGGCTGCTGCATGCAGGAGGTTGGCTGCATGCTGGCAGTTGGCCGCAGGCCGGACCCTGTGGCCAACCCCCTGCTTCGTTAAAAAAAACATCAAAATTCACTGAAAAAAACAAAGGTTACAGGGACATTATAGTTGGGAAATAAAGTGTAAAAAACCTTAGAAAGGCACACCAAAAAAAAAAAGGCTACAGAGACGTTAAAGTTATGTTCAGAATTTACACACATAAGACCATAGAATTCAGCAGTTACAGTTGTCTCAAGAAACTATAACTCATTTCCTAAGGCTACTATAGCTCGAGCCCTTGCCGGGCACTGCTAATTACCCCACATTTTACATCACTGTTGACAACGTCTATGAGTTAATAATATCACTGCAACTTTTGCAGTAAAATTATTGATGAGAAAACTATGCATGTCGGGGAGCAAGTTAGTTACCTTAGGGCACGAGTCCCTGGGGCATTTTTAAGATCAAGGAGGCGGGCGGATGCCCCCTCCTCTTTAATAAGCAATCAGCCATGGGGATGGGGTCCCTTGGGTGTCTTAGAGGCTTGGGGAGAGGGGGCCATGTACCCCCCTCCCCCTAACATACACCAACCCGCAGGTCCCTTGGTCGACCCCAGGGGGGTAGGTTATCAAAACAGGCAGGGACACGCTGATCCTCAAAAATTTGAACTAGAATTTTTTTTTAAACTTTCTGTCCACAGGTGCAATCCATCAGGGACCCCCCCCCCCTCGGACCCCCCTAACCAGCCCTAGGGGGTCAGGGTATCCCTACCCTGCTCCTTATGTTTTTTTTAATGTTTTTCTTAGGACTCAGGATTGAGTCCCTAGTCCTAAAATGGTTGCCGTCTCATCATTGTTGATGTGGTGGCTGCCAATCAGATCTCAGCTTGAGATTTGTCGGGTCCGCCGATCCCCCGCTGCGTGATATATACAAAGATTTGAGCATTAATTGCTTTAAAACTGCTGAACAGATTTACAGCAAATCACAAAAAGCCCTCTTTCTGGGCTGCATCTAAAGTTCTTATGGGCGCCCGTTGCGCCCAGGGGCACTTTGTATAGTACGGCCCCAGATATACAAATACTTTTGAACCTTCATTTCTCAAAAAACTACTGAACATAATTCCAACAAATCACACAAAGCACAATCTGTGGACCAAGATCTAGCTTCCTGCCAAATTTGTAGTAATTCCGTTCAGCAATTTTTGAGGTAGCGCTTATAACAGACGTCTATGGAAAATGCTTGGGAATTTTGAGTTATGGGACCCCCTTTTTCCTCGGCCCCCACTTGAAGGATCACCCAGAAACTTCCCATGCACAACTTAGTCAACAAGTAACACCTTTTTGGAAAGTTTCAGAAAGATTCGTCAAATGGGGCCAAAGTTAATACGAAACAATAAAGGCATTTCCCATGAAAATGCTGACCTGACTAACTAGCCGGTGGGTGGGTGTTTACAGAGATAGAGAGAGAGATAGATAAAAATTAAAGTAGATATGATCAAAATCAGTTAAATAGTTTTAGAGGAAACAGTTAACACAAGCATTGTCCAAGCGAATAGGTCTCGCCTTTACGAGATGTTCTATTTTTGTTTTCTCTCTTCTACAGTAGTTGTGTGGACAGCACAGAGGTATTAGCTAAAGCTAGAAAACATACTACAGCAATATTTAAGAAAGCGTTCAAGGCTGTCCAGTTAACGGGGTGATGCTAGTGGATGCAATGAAACCAGTAAATGACGGGATATAGACTCGAAAGTGTTATTTTCAAACTTTTACTGGTTGCTATGGTTGCAACAGCGTGCATACAATCAGAATACATGAGAGACTACTGCAACAGTCAGGGCGCAGGTATGTCTTTAGTTTACAGCGCAGTTTGCAGCAGAGGAAGTCTCTGGTTCTAGGCTCTGGTTGAACTTTAGTCCATAACTAGATTCATTAATCTGCTTGCAAAGCTTTAAAGTGCTTGTCATGTGGAAAGATCTACCATTATCCAAGCAATCTCTGGCCCGTAAAGAACATTGTTTAGTTTCAATTGCACATGACGATTCATCACTAGGGTGTGGAGCTAGTGGAATGCCTGGGTTGTCTCGTCTAGATGTCAAAACTAAAATATTTTTGGCATAGTTACAGTTTCTTTTCTTTACCTATTCCATTGCAAGCCATTCCTACTTTGGAGTACACAGGTTTCTGCCCAGAACAAACACATTATTGAACTCGGCTGCAGCAGTAGAAAAGAAGTTAGCCGGCGCTGCTTTGGAATGCATAATGGGACTGCATTATAATTGTGCATTCTAAAGGAGTGCCACCCATCTTATATACTGATCTGAAGGGGAAAGAGGATGTGGCGTAAGGGCTAGAGTGGCCGACCTTGCCGCTAGGGTGGTAGGCTCAACATCCTGTGTTTCTGGGTAAATCACGTAATCTCTCTGTGCCTGGTAATTCTCCATGCTTGTGAACGTGTCCCTGTGTTTAATGCAACTGGTGCACGTGTATAAAAAAAATAGCACATTAATTACAAAAACACTGACAGCACAAGAAAGCCTTGCTAAACAAATAAAGCACACTTAATTAAATAAAAGCTTAGAGTGCATCTCCCATAAGATTTAGCAACAACACAACATAAGAAAACAGAACCTTCCTAAAACATGGGCACCCTGCAACGAAAAATAGTGCAGAAAACAAGATTGCTGGCACTGCCTTGGCACACATAGTGGGAATGCATTATAATTGTGCGTTCCAAAGAAGGGCCAGCCATTTAATATATGCTGATCTCGAGGGGAGAGGCTGTGGTGTAAGGGCTAGAGTGGCCAACCTTGCGGCTAGGGCTATATCGGTTTGAGTCTCGGTAGGAGGCCCAATATCCTGGGTAAATCACTTAATTTATCCATGCTTGTTCATGTGCCCCTGTCTAATGCAACTAGTGCTCGTGTAAAGCACTCCAATACCTTCGGGTGGAGTTTGCACTATGTAAAATAGCAAAAAAACAAAATACATAAATTACAGAAACAACGTCAACACAGGAAAGCCTTGCTAAACAAATAAAGCACACTTAATAAAAAAAAATGCTTAGAACGCATCTCCCACAAGCTTTAGCAACAACACGACAGAAGAAAATGGAAAGTTCCTAAAACACGGGCACTCTAAAACGAAAACCCTAAAGTGAAAAGATACAAGTAATAGGCCAATGCTCCATGGGAGGGAGCAAGACATGAGAAGGAGGGACATAAAACAAAGATTAAGCACCTGGAAGCATGCCTTTGTGAACAACAGTCTAATTAATAAATCAAAAGAGATGGGATAGCTGTAAGCCCACAGAGTGAATACAGCATGTCTCGAAGACACAGCGCATGCGCTGCCTAGGTGAGACCTAAAAACATGAAGCAAGAGACAGAATGGCGTAAATCAATACACCATGTAATCGTACGGACTGACAAGAATCTCCTCTCCCGAATCCAGTGTCCTAACATTGATGGGCGACTGCTAAATGTTCCTTGACTCCAGACATTCATAACCACACCTCTAGAGTCACAACACGACAGAGACCTCCTGGACCTCCTACTAACCTCGGCTGTGAAAATGGTCCTATCCAACTGGAAGGACACGGCAAAGACATCTTTCAAAGGTTGGCTCAATTGGGTGATATATCTTAGAGGGGCGGACAGCATCGCACTACAGAACTCACCATGGCGTACACCTACCAGGGAGATGTGGAAAATGCTAGACTAGTATCTGGACCCCTACGAGCCCCCATGAATACCACCCAGGGACAATACCAAATACAACACAAACCACCACAGCCCCAGAAGGGACCAGCCGCCGCCGCGAAACATAAATATCCCCTGTGCTTCTCCTCTTTCCTCTCTCTTTCCTTTCCACCTCGCTCAGATTTCTTCACCTCTGAGCAAGACAATGTATGGCACTCAGGAGAACAAGTGTATAAGTTGAAATGTAACCATAAATCTGTAACCAAGACTTACTTGTATCCTGTAGAAATGTAGCGAATGTACAGTATAAATCAATAAAATACTTTGAAATTGAAAAATCACATTTCAAATCTCTTCTTAAGGAAATGCCTAATACACGGTCTTCAAGCAGCTCACTCTGAGCCTTCTTGAATCTTTGCTGCTTGCATCATTCTGCACCTACACACTAGTCTCCACGTGAATTTAAAAAAAAATGTTTATCTAATCTTAGATTGTTTCTTTATTTAGCAGATTACACATCTCACAGTATTCCATCCTGTGTTGAGTCTTCAAACTATATATTCCATCATCACATTTTAGAGCTTAACTGCTAAATGTTCACCCAGCGAACTCTTTGGCCAGGGTCTCCTTCTAAAATAATGAATACTTCCATCGAAGGAAAAACAAAAAAAGTAGAAATAAAGAGATAGAACAGAAAGAGAAACCAAATATAAAAGCATGTGAAATTTGATATATAGGAAAAATCAACACTGCTGATTAAGCATCAAGCGGCCGAAGGATCAAATAATTCATTAATAGGCATTCTGCACAGTGTTAGCATTCATGCATTCTGGAAAGAACAATCCAAGTTTGGTAATCTAATAAACATTTAACTCTCAGACTCCATCCAATCACTGGTGACTACTGTAGCCATGAGTTTCCATCATCCTTGATTGCACTGCTGCTAACCTGCAGCAGAAACCAGGCCTATCTCTTCGTGGATGGAAGTGTGCCGACAACCCGCTCTCTTTTTCATCTGCCTGACTAACAGGTACCCTGTGCCCTTCTGTAAAATCATAACTATTTTTCACCGTGAAGTGTAAACCAATATTGCTTTCTGTGTCAATTGTTGCAAGTATGTTACTGAGCAGTCCTTCAGCCTTTTATCTTGCATATCCAATTTTTCTCATTCCTCAGAACATTGTGTAGATGGTACTGAGCACAGTTTGTTGCGAATTGCTATAAGATGGACAATTGGGAGTTACCATATAAATCTCCTATCCTGCATCTAAGGATCCAGACCCTAGAACCAGGAATTAATATTCAAAATTTATCAATCAACCTCTGGTAACAGTGGTGTAGGCAGCAGGCAATTCCCCTGAGAAATTCAAGTTAAGTTCAAGCAGTGCCAACAATTTTAAAAGTCAGAAAACAGCACAATACAGCGTGCAAACCAATTTAGAAAAAGAGAGGAAATTTAATGAGCATAACAACACCAAGATCATTAAAAAATGGTAAAGGGAACTTGCAATATATATAAATATATTTTAATGTTAAAGCAAAAGTTTCTAGAAACATAAAATTCCCATTGAAAATCAACAGTTTGTGGTTGACTGGGACATAGGTATGATATCATGCTACTGGCTACTTAGACAATGGCAGAGGTGGGCCTAGGTATGAGTTACATCTGCCTGTGACAGGTGCTGCCCCTTTGAAGCTTGAACAGATGGTGGCCACATCCCTGAGGCCATCCTGTCGGGACGAGGTCACATCTCCTAGCCAAGACCCTTTTGTTCCCTTGCTTGAGAGCAATTCACACTTCCTAGCAGGCTGCCCGGTGACAACTGGGGATTATTCCTTCAAAGGGCTAGGCTTTAGGCAGGAAATTGCCAACTTTCAAAAGTTCTTAACTTACAACAATGTCTCATAGAGTATCAGTATGAAAGGAGCAATTTTGTCATTCATATAATAGTTCAGACCAATGCATTGTGTAGTAAATAGATTACAACAAGCATTGGCATAGCCAATAGGTCTCGCCTTTGGGACCTTATAAGTGTTTAGTCATGCAACAGTTGATGTTGTTGCACCAAGGATATTGTGCTGCATATCTAAATACTTATAAGGTCCCAAAAGTGAGACCTATTGGCTATGCCAATGCTTGTTTCCACTTTTAACTGCTCGGAAAACCATGGGAAACAACTTTGCACTGGTGCAATGTGTATTACAGAAAAGGTCGCATAAGCAACTGCAAGGCCTTTTCTAAAACAAACTTGCCACAGGAGCATAACAGCAGGCATAAACTATCTCTGCACTCCCGGGGCAATGTTCCTACAACTGGTACAGACCACGAGGCAACACCTACTAAATTCACATTGCAGCTTTAAGACAAAAGCGTATTACTCTCTTCCACGTGTGCGTAACAATACATTACTATAAAACAATGATACTTAAGAAACTAAGACGGTGAAAAAAAAATATTTTAAGGACACAACTAAAATTTACGGTGGCCAAGGTGTGATAGTTTAGGTTTGGCTTCAACGGGTGATGGGACGAATCAGGTAGCTTTGTAAAAGGTAAAACAGACATCACACGCCTCAGAGTTCATTCCTTCAAAGCGAGCAAAACACGTCAAGAGTCATCTGAAGAGAGCTGCTTAGCTCTGGCACTCACATCAGCCCACATTACAATAAAAAGCGGTGCATTTGCTCGTGACAGTTCTGCATTCCTTCTGCAAAGCTATAGACGCGATGTGACACTCGCCCTGGGCAGCATTTACCACCGAATCGAGCAGATCCATTCGCTTGCACAGGAGTGGAGCTCAAAGCACATCAGGGACCTCGAGAGTGAAGAAAGGGCAAGGAACTGCACTGAACAACGAGTTCTACCTGAAAAGTCTCATCATTCTAACATCTACAAACCACGCCCCTTCCCCTAATTCTATACCACTGGAAAGGATATAAATTAGCGCAAGTAAGAATGCTCTTCCAGCCACATCAAAGCCACAGACCACCATGCGTCAGCGCACTCACCTCTTGCCATCAGTGCCGTGCCAGTCTTGTCACATTAAGAGTGGATGGGAGATTCACACAGGCACATCTCAGTGGCCGAGGAGCTGCGCGCCTGACTCGTACACAGGAGGAGCAACACAATGTGCAATTAGATGTCGGAGCACTTCAACATTCCAGGAACTGGGAGAAAACGTGCCGGAGCGACCAAGGTGAAAGTATGTAATTCATACCGAGTTACAGTTTATTGCTACGATAATGCATCCCACATTTTAAGAGACGATCCAATGACTGAATACGACAATTTGCTTAAAATAACAGAGGCATTGATGTGAGAATAGCTGTTATGCGGCCAGATGTGTTAGTACATTTCCACTACATTAGTACTACTTTCTGAATCCGGGCGGGTACGTGCCTAGTACCAACAAGAGGAAGATCAAAGGCAAGGGAGAGAGAAAACAAGCAGCAGCTAAACACGCGAGTGGTGCGCACCGCGCGCGCTGCACTAATTAACAAGCAGCAGCTGTTTTCGGGAGTGGTGCGTGCGTGCGTAGTCTTCACTTTTCAAGCACTGCACTCGTGCTTGTGGCGCGCCGCTGCTCGCTCCCGCAAGGTGGATGCCGGCACAAGCACGAGTGTGTGCTTGAAAATGAGCAGAGCGACTGCTAAAGGCCCTCCTAAGCAGCGCATGCGCGCTGCGTAGGCGAGACCTAAAAAGAGAGAAGATATGGCCAACAATAACCCAAAGACAGTTATTTAATTTTCTTATGTTCAATTAATAGCAGCATCAACTGTGAATTGAAATAAAAAGTGCTCAATGTGTAAATTGAACACAGTGCTCGTGAAGTTCATATGGACGGCTGTTAGACTTGACATCTTTTGGTGTGTTTCCCCTGACTTTTTGCTTTCTGACCTCCCGGTTTTGACTCTATTTTTGCTGGTTTAGTGTCTCGGCGCACTTTCTCACTGCTGTTCAGTGTTAAAGTGCAAGTGCTCCTGTTGTAAATTGTTATTATGGATTGGTGTTTCCATGATTGGCTGATTTTATTTACTAGTCAGTCCCTAGTACAGTGCACCATGTGTGCCCAGGGCCTGTAAATCAAATGCTGCTAGTGGGCTTGCAGCACAGATTGTGCCACCCACACAAGCAGCCTGTAAATATAACTCTGGGCTGCCATTGCAGAGCCTGTGTGCAGCCTGGTACTGCCATGTTGACTTGGCAAGTGCACCCACTTGCCAGGCCCTAACTTTCCCTTTTTCTACATGTCAGTCACCCCTAAGATAGGCCCAAGGTACCCCTGTGGGCAGGATGCAGTGTATGTGAAAGGTAGGACATGCCCTGGTGTGTGTGGTATATCCTGATAGTGAATTACTGCCAGGCTCGTTTTTCACTATTGCTAGGCTACCTGTTCCCATAGGACCGAATGGGGAGTTTGTTTAGAACATCTTATAAACATAACTGGCCCTGGGAACAAGGTATAGAAATAAAGTTTAGTATGCCTTAACTCAGAATCTAAAGATGCATCTTTTAGTGTAGGTGATTTTTACACTCTGTGTTTGAAAATACAACTTTTTAGAAAGTAGGTATTTTCTTGCTCAGCCATCCAGGGTGCCTCTGCTGGGTTTGTGGATTGACTGTCTGGCTTTGGGATGACAGGGGCTAGGGAGGAGCAGTGGCTCCAGAGAGTCTAGATGGGTCAGGGATGGGCTGAATAGACCTGGGCTGCATTTAGAGTAGGGGAAGGAGATTTCCTTTCACCTGAAAGGGCCTGGTCTGCCTCTGACAATGCTGTCTCCACCTCCTGCCAGGAAGCTGCACCAGAGAGGACAGAACTGGTTCTGGCTGGGCACAGACACTCTGCCTGACAGGACAAAGGATTTTGGGCTATAAAAAGTGGGGCCCAAACCCCTAAACTTTAGAACTCTTTTGGACCAAGAAGACTGCCAAGAAGAAGAATTGGAGAAGCTGTGAGGAGGTACTACCACTTTGCTGAGTGCTTTGCTGTGTTGGCCTGCAGTGGCTGTTTCTGTCTTGGGCAGTGAAAGGACTGGACTTGAACTTTCTACAACTTCTTTATTGAGTTTCTCCAAGGGCTTGAGGTAGAGCTTGCCCCCTGTTCAAGAAGTCTCAGGAACAGCAAAGACTTCAAGCTCTTCAGCCATCAGCACTGGGGACTGTGTGTTTTTGTGCTGCAACAAAAGAAAAGGAACTCGACGCCGTCTACGACGCCGTTGCCGACTCCGTGTCCTGAACGCACCGCAGAGGGCACCCCAGCAATGTCGCACTGCAACCCTGGTCTCACCGACAACGCCACCTGATACCGCCACCGAGCTGCTGCTTGCACCACGACCTGTGGGCACCACACTCTGCACTACCTCGCTTTACACTGTCTCCCTGGTATCCCCGACCACGACGCTCCACGCCGACATCGACGCTGCTGCTTGCACCGTGGTTCGAGGACACCGCTTGTAAGTGACACGATGCAGCGTCCTGATCCCACACCATAGCCTTAGTCTACTGATGCCGGCGCCATCGACTCCAGTTCATTAGCCGACGACAGCGCTTCAGCAACGACAACGCTGCTGCTTGCACCGTGACCTGCCAGCACCGCGACGAGCACCGCATCACTTTGCACCGCAGACCTGGTCTCACCAATGCCGCTGGATGACTGCCACCGAGCCGCTGCCTGTACCGCAACCTGAGGGCACCGCTGCACTTCGCACCGCAGCACCCGACGCCTGCCGACGCCAGCGCTCCTGACTTCAACCGCAAGGAGTTCGATCTGCAACGCATGTGACTTTAAGGGCCTGACGACTCCTGCACCGAACTCCAGAATCGATGCCTGCAGACGCCGAGCTTTCTGAGCTCAATGAGAGGTCGCCGACGCCCTGCATTTCTAAAGGTACTGTTTTGCGGGTCTACCCGACACCGTAGCTGGCCCGAGACACCACGGTCAGCCAGAACTGTTTGGATTTGTTGTTCACGACGCCGTGATAGCCCCAGACGGAGCTATCGATATCAAGGAACTTTATTTCAAGTTTATTTTGATAACTGAAGATTTCTAAGTACTGTATTGTGGACTTTTATCGGTTTTGGTCTTGTCTTAAGTATATAAAAATATTGGATATTTTTCTAAACTGGTGTGGTGTCCTTTTGTAGTGCTTACACTGTATTACTGTTGGTTATGTGCAAATGCTTTACACACTGCCTCCAAGATAAGCCTGACTGCTCATGCCAAGCTATCAAGGGGGTGAGCAGGGGTTATTTTAGGAGTGTAACTCCCTTACCCTGACTAGGAAGTAGGGTCCCTACTTGGACAAAGGTGCAAGCCCTTGCCAACTAGAGACCCCCATTTCTAACATTGGTGGCAGCGGTGGGATAGGACTTGCATTTGCACTTGACTTACAGTGATTGGTGTGCACTACTACCATATCGCAGACCATTACGTACCACATACTGGTTCTCTTTCTTTTTGGCCTATTTTTTGATCTTGCCAGTTTTTTCTGAGAAGTTGAACTTGCTACTTCATCATGCCTGAATCAAGAGCATCATCTGCTGCATCTTTGAAGTGGCCTTTTAGGAGGATAGGTTGGAATCCTACAATGTGAAAGAATTGAAGGCTATTTGCAAAAACCTAAAGGTCCAAGTCAGAGGCCTCACCAGGAAGGAGGAGCTACAAAAGGCACTGAGGGCCTGGGTGCCAGTGGGCAGTCTGGAGAGCTCAGTGGAGAGGCGGAGGAGCCTATTCCTAGGGTGGATGTGCTTTTGGGGGGGGCCCTCCAGGCCAAGCAGCAGTGGCCTGTCCCCAGAGGAGCTGGAGGACAGGCGGGAAGCAAGGAAGTTCGAGTTGGAAAAACTCAGGATAGAAAATGAAAGGGAAGACATAAGAATAGCCATGGAGGAAAGGAAGATGATCTTAGATCATGAACAAAGTCTTAAGGAGCAGGAGCTAAGGAGTAGAACCGGCTCAGATGGTGGCAGCAATTCGTCAGGGCAGTCAGACAGGATTGTGTACATACCCAAGAATGTAGGCAAGGAATTCAAGAAGGGGGGATGACATACAAAGGCGGTTCCAGGGGTATGAGGCATCTATTCATAAGAATGGGGTCCCTGAAAGGAAATGGGGGGCAGGGTTGTTGCCTCTCTTTCCAGAAGAAACTAGGGATACTCTGATAGCTTTGGGTAAGGGGCAGAACCTCACCTATGCTGATATGAAAGACGCTCTCCTCACCAGGTATGGACTCACTCCTGAAAAGTACAGGGATCAGTTTAGGTCCAGTAAGAAGTCTGATGCCAACACTTGGTTGGAATGTGTAGATTCGTTCTGCAGGTCTCTGGATGGCTGGGTGAAGGGCAATAATGTAACAGATTTTCAGGGGCTCTACAATTTGATTGCATGGGAGCACTTGTCTAGTCTATGTTTTGCAGAGCTGCGCCAGCACTTGGTTGAAAGTAAGCTGACTGAATCCAGGAAGCTTGCTATGGAGGCAGACTGCTGGATGAGTACCAGGGTCCACAAGAAAGCGTTTGGGAGAGACTCAGCCAAAGGTGGGCAGGGTCCTCAGCAGAAAAGTGGGCGGGACAAGGGTAAAGCACAGGAGTTCTCTAAAGGGCCCCAAACTAACACCCAGGGTAAAGGTTCCCATCCCCCAGGAGATAAGAAACAAGGGGTCTCTTCAGGAAAGCCTGCTGAGACCACCCCCGCAAGTGTTTTGCATGTGACCAGGTGGGTCACTTGAAGGGGGACCCCAAGTGTCCCAAGAGGGCACAGCCACCCACCGGTGGGCAGATCAAGGTGTTGGCGAGTGTAGCGCTTGGGGAGGAGGGGTGCCCACAGGAGGGTGAGAATCCTGCAGAAATTACCCTCGTCTCACTAGGGGACAGTGAGATGGTCCCAAGGAACCAGGTGCCCCTAACACAAAGAAATATAGCACCTGGGTGACCATCAATGGAAAAAGGGTAGAGGCTGTCAGAGATACTGGAGCCAGTGTGACCTCAGTCCAGTGTCACCTGGTCTCTGAGGAGCAAGTAGTCCCTGGGTCATTCCACCAAGTAGTTGCTGTAGACAACTCGGAGCACCAGTGTATGGTGGCGCAGGTTCCCTTTGAATGGGGGGGTCTCAGGTCCCTTGAGGGTGGTTGTGAGCCCTACCATGCCTGTATATTGTTTGCTGGGTAACGACCTGGAACAGTCCTTGTAGAAGGATGTTGAGCTCAGGTCCCACTTGGAGATGCTTGGGTTGCCAGAGTGGGCATGTGAGTCCGCTCCGTCAATGGCGGCCAGAAAGGGTGATCAGAAGGACCTGAAGCCTGAACATGGGCCCAGGTCCCTGCCAAGAGAAAGGGCAGGGGGCGCGGGAAACTGGTCCCTGAAGTTCCCATGGACCGGGAGGAGGCTGACCTTGAGGGGGACGCCCTGGTACCTACAGGGGAGCAGGTAGCTGAATTGGGGGACATCTCTGAGCTGACCCATTGGCAGCAAGAAGGTGGTTCCACCAGGGAAGATTTCTGCAGGGAGCAGAAGGAGTGCCCTTCTCTGGAGGGTCTGCGGCGGCAGGCTACAGACCAGGCAGCTAGTGATCAGTCTGGATCACATTGGATCTACTGGGAGAACGGTCTCTTGTATAGCGAGCCTAAAGTTGCTGAGCCTGGGTCAGCCCGTGTGCTGGTGGTACCCCAGCGCTTCAGGACCTACCTACTGGGTCTGCCTCACGACGTGCCTTAGGCAGGACATTTGGGGCAGGACAAGACCTTTGACAGGCTTATCACCCACTTCTTCTGGCCCCAAATGTGAAGGCAGTCAGATGGACATTGCAGGTCTTGCCAAACTTTTAAGGCAAGTGGTAAGAGTTGGAGGAAGGTCAAAGCTCCTCTCCAACCTTTTTCAGTTGTTGGAACATCTTTTGAAAGGGTAGGGATGGACATTGTGGGGCCACTGGATCCCAAGACAGCCATGAGCAACAGGTACATCCTAGTCTTGGTGGACCATGCCACCCGGTACCAGGAGGCTATCCCTCTCAGGACAACGACGGCGCCAGTGGTGGGCCGGGCGTTAATGGGGATCTTTTCCCGCATAGGTTCCCCAGAGAGGTGGTTTCTGACCGTGGGACCGATTTCATATCGAAGTATATGACATCCCTGTGGAAGGAGTGTGGTGTTACCTAGAAGTTCACCACTCCTTACCACCCACAAGGTAACGGTTTGGTGGAGAGATTCAACCAAACCTTGAAAGGCATGATTAAGGGTCGAACAGAACCCATGAGGCGTAAGTGGGACGTCCTCTTGCCATGCCTTCCCTTTGCATACAGGGAGGTGCCTCAGAAGTCTCTTGGGTTTAGTCCCTTTGAGCTCCTGTATGGTCACCCTGTGAGAGGCCCTTTGAGTTTGGTAAAGGAAGGCTGGGAGGCAGCTCCCAGGAAAACTCCCCAGGATCTGTTTAGTTACATGCTGGCCTTCAGAAACCAGACTGCCCACTTCAGGAAGCTCGCTCAGGCGAACCTGGAAGCAAGCCATGAAGAAATGAAGAAGTGGTATGACCAGAATGCCACTCTGGTCGAATTTCAACCTGGGCAAAAAGTGTGGGTCATGGCCCCAGTGGAACCTTGTGCCTTGCAGGGCAAGTGGACTGTGCCTTTTGAGGTGGTGGAGCGCAAAAGTGATGTCACCTACCTGATGAATTTGGGGACTCCCAGGAACCCTTTGAGGGTCCTCCACGTGAACCGCCTCAAGCCCCACTTCGAGAGGTCCGAAGTGAGCATGCTCTTGGTGACAGATGATGGGGTGGAAGAGGAGAGTGAACCTCTCCTTGACCTCCTGTCCACCAAGGAGCACGATGGGTCAGTGAAGGTGTGATCCTCTCAACTACACTGACCCCAGAGCAGCAGAATGACTGTGACCAGTTGTTGGGACAGTTTGCTCACTGGTGTACCCATGACGTGGGCACTGGCGACAGCCCTACTGTAAAACACAAGATTTACAGGTTGGCTGACCAGGTCAGGGCCAGCATCAAAGAGGAGGTCTCTAAGATGTTGGCGTTAGGGGTGATCGAGCCCTCCATTAGTCCTTGGGCCAGCCCAGTTGTCTTGATCCCAAAGGCTGCTGCACCCGGTGCCACTCCAGAACTGCGGTTTTGTGTGGACTACCGTGGGCTCAATGCCATCACCAGGACTGACGCACACCCCATCCCCAGAGCTGATGAGCTCATTGATCGGTTGGGAGCTGCCAAGTTCCTCAGCACGTTTGATTTAACGTCCGGGTACTGGCAGATTGCCTTAACCGATGGGGTCAAGGATAGGTCAGCATTCTCAACCCCAGAAGGACATTACCAGTTCCGGGTGATGCCCTTTGGGTTGAAGAATGCCCCTGCCACCTTTCAGAGGTTGGCCAACCAGGTGTTGGCTATACTGGAGGATATCAGTGCCGCCTACCTGGATGACATTGCAGTGTTCAGTTCCAGCTGGGAGGAACACTTGCAGCACCTCAGTGAAGTGTTGAGGGCTCTGCTGAGGGCAGGCCTCATGATCAAGGCCAGTAAGTGCCAGATCGGGCAGGGCTCTGTGGTGTACTAGGGACACCAGGTAGGAAGCGGCCAGGTTGCGCCCCTACAGCCCAAGATTGACACCATTCTGGCTTGGGAACCCCCCCCCCACAAGATCCAGACAGAGGTGAGAGCCTTTTTAGGTCTCACCGGCTACTATAGGAGATTTGTTAAGGGCTACAGCACCATTGTTGCCCCCTTAACAGAGATGACTTCCAGGAAGCAACCCAAGAAGGTGATCTGGACTGAATCCTGCCAGAAAGCTTTTGATGCCCTGAAGGCCACCTTGTGCACGGCGCCCGTGCTCAAGGCACCAGACTTCTCCAAGGAATTTGTCGTGCAGACCGACGCTTCAGAGCATGGTGTGGGAGAGGTGCTCTCACAGCTGAACGAAGAGCGCCTAGACCAGCCTGTAGTCTTTCTTAGCAGGAGACTACTCCCCAGGGAACAGAGGTGGAGTGCCATAGAAAGGGAAGCTTTTCCGGTGGTCTGGGCACAGAAGAAGCTAAGACCCTACCTGTTTAGGACTCACTTCCTAGTTCAGACAGACCACAGGCCCCTCAGATGGTTGATGCAAATGAGGGGTGATAACCCAAAACTGTTGAGGTGGTCCATCTCCCTACAGGGAATGGACTTTACGGTGGAAGACCACCCTGCCACAGAACACGCCAATGCAGATGGTCTGTCCAGGTTCTTCCGCCTTAGTGAAGAGAACTCCCAGGAGGTTGGGTAGTTCTCCCTACTTTCAGCTGGAGGGGATATGTGTTAGACTTGGCATCTTTCGTCGTGTTTCCCCTGACTTTTTTCTTTCTGACCTCCCGGTTTTGACTCTGTTTTTGCTGGCTTAGTGTCTCTGCGCACTTTCTCACTGCTGTTCAGTGTTAAAGTGCAAGTGTTCCTGTTGTAAATTGTTATTATGGATTGGTGTTTCCATGATTGGCTGATTTGATTTATTAGTCAGTCCCTAGTACAGTGCACCGTGTGTGCCCAGGGCCTGTAAATCAAATGCTGCTAGTGGGCTTGCAGCACAGATTGTGCCACCCACACAAGTAGCCTGTAAATGTAACTCTGGCCTGCCATTGCAGGGCCTGTGTGCAGTCTGGTACTGCCATGTCGACTTGGCAAGTGCACCCACTTGTCAGGCCCTAACCTTCCCTTTTTTTACATGTCAGTCACCCCTAAGATAGGCCCAAGGTACCCCTGTGGGCAGGGTGCAGTGTATGTCAGAGGTAGGACATGCCCTGGTTTGTGTGGCATGTCCTGATAGTGAATTACTGCCAAGTTCGTTTTTCACTATTGCAAGGCTATCTGTTCCCATAGGACAAAATAGGGAGTTTGTTTATAACATCTTATAAACATAACTGGCCCTGGGAACAAGGTAGATAAATACATTTAGTTTGCCTGAACTCAGAATCTAAAGATGCATCTTTTAGTGAAGGTGATTTTTACATTCTGTGTTTGAAAATACCACTTTTAGAAAGTAGGTATTTTTTTGCTCAGCCATCCAGTGTGCCTCTGCTGGGTTTGTAGATTGACTGTCTGGCTTTGGGGTGACTAGGGCTGGGGAGGAGCAGTGGCTCCAGAGAGTCTAGATGGGTCAGGGATGGGCTGAGTAGACCACGGCTGCATTTAGAGTAGGGGAAGGATATTTCCTTTCACCTGAAAGGGCCTGGTCTGCCTCTGACAATGCTGTCTCCACCTCCTGCCAGGAAGCAGCACCAGAGAGGACAGAACTGGTTCTGGCTGGGCACAGACACTCTCTGCCTGACAGGACAAAGGATTTTGGGCTATAAAAAGTGGGGCCTAAACCCCTAAACTTTAGAACTCTTTTGGACCAAGAAGAAGAGCTGGAGAAGCTGTGAGGAGGAACTACCACTTTGCTGTGTGCTTTGCTGTGTTGGCCTGCAGTGGCTGCTTCTGTCCTGGACAGTGAAAGGACTGGATGTAGGAAGGTGGAATCTGACTATATGGTTGCCCCCACTTTTTTCCTGGTGTTTTGCTGGTTTATGACTTAGTTGGACTGGGATCCTGCTATTCAGGGCCCCAGTCTATCTGCTTCCTCTATAAAATGGTTTCCATGTGCCTTAGGCACATCTCTGATTGGAGTCTGGAGTGCCCTTATAAGTCCCTAGTATATGGTATACTATGTACCCAGGGCATAGGTACCTCAGAGGCCTACCAGGGGCTGCAGCATGTATTGTGCCACCCCTGGAAGGCCATCCAAACTGACACCACAGGTCTGCTACTGCAGCCTGGGTAAGGTGGTGCATGCACCCCTTACTGTGATATAGGCTACCTATATCACTAAATACATACACACATATAAACCTATAAGTCACTCCTATGGCAGGCCTTATCAATATTGAAGGCAGAGTGCGTGGTTCCTATGTGAGAGGGTGCCCCTGCATGAGCAGGGCCCCTCTGCAGCGTTCGGAGACCCTTCTCTGATGCTGTTTGTAGTGCAGCCTGACCATATACTCTTAAGCGCATTATAACCTCGCGTTAAATGCTAACTTTGGGATGGCTGCACAGAAACATGTCGTGTTTGGTGTCAAACATCTTGGAATACTACCCCCCCCGCCAGTTCTGGCGGCGGGGGTAGCATTCCACCCTTCTAGAGGGAAAGACATGTACACACCGGCATGCCCGGTACTGACTTTCCAGAGCCCTGGCATCACAAAATGGATGCCGCTGCCACAGACACAAGTCTGGCCTCCTGCTGCTGACCGAAACTCCGGCAGGGGAGGCCTGGACAATAGGTTTCCTGTCCCAGGGAGGTGTGACCACCTCCCCAGACAGGATAGTGTGTATTGGGGCTGGGCGGGAGCACTCTCTGGTGCTTTGAAGTCCTGCACTGGGGGCACACTTGGTGTCCCTGTGCATACCCCAGTTCAAACCGGCTCAGGGGCTTCCAGCCCCTGCTCTGGGGCGAAACTGGACAAAGGGAAAGGGGTGTAACCACCCCTCTGCCCTGGCCCTCCCATAGGTGGGGCCACAGAGTATGTCCAACCCCCTACCTTAGTATAAGTAGGGGAACCCAGTCCTTAGGACTTTAGATTTACCTGGACGAAACTCTGACACAGAATCCTGGACCTTCGACGCTCTACTTTAAGATTAGAGGACTGAAGAATCTCCCTTGGGGTCAAGGAGTGACTCCCCTGCTTGGCAGGCACCAAAGAAGCATCTGTCAGGTCTGCATCGCTGAAGCTCCCGTCGGACGCCGAAGTCTTTGCATCACCAGAGGTAGATTTCCAGACTTCGCCGAGGCTGCCCTGAGTCCCCAGCAAAGCTGAGGCCCGTAGCTGTCGTGGGTAACGTGGAACCATGACCCCTGGACACCGATCGCATTTGCAAGTGCATCCTCTTCTGGGTCTCCCACGAAGTCGTGCTTTGGGCTCCGAGTAGCCCCAGCCTCCAGCACTAACTGCACCGAAGATCACTGGCCTCCACTCCACGAGTGTCCTGTGAGCCAGCTCCACGTGCATTGTCTCGAGGCTCCTTCGCGGTCGCTAGTCCGTTGGCTAGTAGGCCCTCACGAAGGCCAATCTTTTTCTGCTTGGGCTCCCTGGTTGCTCCAGGTATGCCCTGACTTATCCTCGCTGGGTGAGTCCCCCAGACCTTGCTGGTCTGCAACATCGTCCTTCTTTCCTTACCACGAGACTTGCCGTTGCCAAGGCTTGTTGGGTTCAATCCGGTCGCCGACACCCCTGCAATCGACAGACGTCGTGGGACAGCTCGAATCCAGCTCCTGGTTGTCGTCGACGCCTCCTGGACCTCGTGGCTGAAGAGTCAAGACGACCATCAACCTACCTGAAGCACTCGACATCGGTGGGCATCTGCTCATCGCCTTCCTGGTCACTGGCTAGTGACCCAGACTCTGTCCCCTCTGCTTTCAGGTTCTTCAGATCTTCGATCCACCTTTGGATCCACCCGAACACTTTCGACTTGGTCGCCAGCAGCACTTTGCAGCAGATCGCCATAGAAAGCGACGACGAAACCCGACCCCGAAAGACACCTATGCACCCGGCTCCCCTGGGTGAGGTAACTCGAGTACTCCGGTGCTCCCGTGGGTAGTGACACTAGAACAGCCTAGTTCTCCAAGGGTTTGCTCCAAGTCCTCCTCTAAGTGTCCCTTTTCTTTTAAATTCTAATCGCGACTTTCCCCATAGAAGTTAACGGTGGTTCGCGGCTGTGTTCATACACTGCACGCGTCCCCGTGGGTCCCCTGTGTCACTGCCTTGGGTGGTTCCTTGTGGTCCAAGCACTTCTACAGGCTCTAGGCCTTGTGTCTTGCTCAGTCGTGGTTCTTATACCACTTTATTGGTATATGGTTTGGTACGCCCTTGGGCTCAAACGTGTATTTGTGCTATTACTGTAGATAACTAACTCGTAACGTATGTATTTCGAACTCTAGCCTCATAAAGAGACTAGAGGGGTGTGTTTAGTAATAAATACATATATTTTGAATATATACCTGGTGTGGTCCTCTTTCATTTGGTCACTCAAGAGATTATAGACTGGTAAAACAAGCTGCTTTACATTCCTTCAAGACTTAGCCTGAAGGCTGCTCTCCATAGCTACCACTAGGATAGCTTTCAATAAAGGTTGTCTTTAACCTATCTCCAATAAGGGGTTGTTTGGACTGGTGCAAGGTGCCCACTATAATTAGTGGACAGCATATGCCAGGCCAACTTCTCAAATTGGTGTGCAGCGTGTGGGATTCCAGCTTGCTATTGTTTTACCAGATAATCTCAATTGAATTGATCAACTGAAAACCACTAAGGGTACCTAAGGTACATATAAATCAAGCTTAGTAATACAGTAAGTTCTACTGAACTTAGAGTTGTGTGTTAAGGGACAGCACACCCTTTCTACAACTCCAGAGAGTTTAGTAGGCCACACTAGAGTAGGTAGTGCATACACCACACCTCACTAGTAATGTCTTCAAAGCCAGGACCCAGTGAGTCCTTGCCAGAAGCCAGTGGGCTTCTTCCCTCCAAGTATGATAAACTCCCATTCTTGGAATTGAGAGCATTATGCAATACTAGGAAGTTGAAGGCAGGCAAAAGTGCCAGCACCCAACACCTCAGGGAGGTGTTACTAGCTGATGATCTCAGCAGGCCCCTAGGGTCTGAAGGGGTAGGCAAGGAGGGTGGGGCAGAAGATGAGGAAGGGGCCAGGGGTGAAGAAACCCAGGCCCCCCCTCTGAAACTGGCCAGGAAGGTGAAAATGACCTTGTCCTGGAAAACCCAATTCCTCCTGTGGAGGAGGAGGAGAGAGGATCAGACTGACCTCCTCTTTGTCCCCCCAGGAAGAGTTCTGAGTGTGCCCAGAAGGTCTAGGTCTCCTTCTCAGGAGTCTAACCACTCTGACACCTCAATAGGGACCTCTGTCTCCTCTCATAGGAGGGAATCCTCTCATGAGAGGAGAAAGAGACTGATTCAATATGAGCAAACTCAGCTTGAACTCAGGAAACAGCAATTGGCTATAGACAGGGAGTCCCTAGATCTCTATAGAGAGAGACAAAAGTTGGGACTAGAGTCCCATGGTGGCAGCAATTTCCCCAAAGATAGGGAAAGGTCTTATGACCATAGAAACCTGAGCAAGATTGTCCCTCCCTACCAGAGTGGGGATGACATCCACAAATGAATAACTGCTCTAGAGAGGGCCTGTAAAGTACAGAGGGTCCCTCAGGAGCAGTGGGCAGCAATCTTGTGGCTCTCCTTTGCAGACAAAGGTAGAGATAAGCTCCTCACTGTTAGAGAGGAGGATGCAGACAATTACAAAGTCTTGAAGAGTGCTCTGATAGATGGGTTTGGCCTAACCACTGAACAGTATAGGTTGAAGTTCAGAGACACCCAAAAGGCTCAGACTCAAGACTGGGTTGATTTTGTAGATTGTGCTACTAAGGCTCTGGAAGGTTGGATACATGGCAACAAGGTGCATGACTTTTTAGGATTGTACAATTTGATTATGAGGGAGCAGATCCTTAATAATTGTCAAAACCAGCTTTTACACCAGTACCTGGTGGACTCTGATCTGACCTCTCCCCAAGAATTGGGAAAGAAGGCAGACAAATGGGTCAGAACCAGAGTAAAGACTAAGAATCAGGGTGGTGACCAGAAGAAAGATTCTACCAAGTCCCAAGAGAAAGGTGGGGATAAATCTAAGGATAAATCCACTACAGGGCCCCAAAAGTCCTCTTCTGGGGGTGGGTCCCAAACTCCTTCCTCTCCTGAAAAGAAACCCTATTGCCATGTCTGTAAAAAGCCTGGACACTGGAAAACTGATCCCAGTTGCCCCAGGATTGGCAATAAAGAAAATGTTCCTCCAACAACTACTACCACCCCTCCTGGTACTACCAGTAGTAATCCTCCAGTTGGGAGTAGTGTACCCAAAAAGTTAGGTGCTTTTGCAAGAGGAACAGAGGTGGGCCCTAGTTTAGACAGGACCCCCTCAACAGACTCCTCTGACTCTGATGGTGGTGTAGGATTTTCCACCTTTACCATGGGTCCCAATGCATTGGGCAGGTACAGACTGGAGCCAATAATTAATGGTCAGAAAGCTGTGGCATTTAGGGACACAGGGGCTAGTGTCACCATGGTGGCAGGGAACCTAGTCCCCCCTCACCAGCTTTTACCTGAGTTTAAATACCAGGTGACCAACATTGATGGTGTCAGAACAGATCACCCCATGGCCATAGTCAATCTCAGCTGGGAAGGGGTCACAGGCCCAAAAAGAGTGGCAGTGTCCCCAACCTTGCCTGTAGATTGCCTGATGGGCAATGATCTGGAAATTTCAGCCTGGGCTGAAGTTGAACACCAAACCCATCTGAGAATGCTGGGCGTCCCTGTAAAAGTTAGTGGGGCTGTGATGGCCACAGCCCCAGCCCAGGGAAATTTTGGAGAGATGGAGCCTGGAAGAATGGCCCACTCTCCCCCAAAAGAGAGCACAAGGGTTGAAGAAAAGTCTTCTTCCCTCCAGACAGTAGGTAAGGGTCAGCCTCCTCAGGGAACTGACCCTACCCCGTAGTGAAGGAACTGCCCCAGAGGTAGTCAGGCCTGGCCTGGCCCCACCCCTGATGGCAGAGGACCCTTCCAAGGTGGTACCCAGTCTGGAGCAGGTAACCTGCCCCTCTCTACCCTGCCTCAGTCAGCCCAGGGCTGCAAAGGTCAGGGAGGTCAGTGGACCCCCCAGGGCCCCCTGTCCAGAGGAACACCCCCATCAGCAGATTAGGGGCACCCAGGCTAGTAGCCCTAGCCAGGTGAAAATTCCTCAACACACTGAGGGATCCCCCATACCTTTGTGTAGGGACCTCCCCCAGAAGGACTCTGTTAGGCAAGGGCAAACCTGGGACCAAAAGGTTCCAAACCTGCCATGTCCCTCCAGTGGTCCATCCAAAGGGACCCAACCCCCAGCTGTAGGCAGCCAAAGGTTGACCCTTAGAGCACAGTGCAACTCAGTCATGGAAAGACAGACATACATGGTGACCAGTGATCTGAGGAAGCTGAGACCAACCTTCCTAGGGCCTCACTTCCCTTCTCAGACACCTCACCAGCCTTGTACTTTACCAAAGCACACCACAGGTAGTAATTCCCCATGGTGGAGACCCTCTCATACCCTTAGGGTGAGGGATTGCTTAGTGGACCATAAGATAGGGGGCAACCATGCTAGTGCAGGTGCTTCCTTATATGGCCACTTAGTCAATAAAGGCTCAACTGGCCAAAGTTAGCCTTATCTCCTTTCGTTTGGGGGGGGTTATGTAGGAAGGTGGAATCTGACTATATGGTTGCCCCCACTTTTTTCCTGGTGTTTTGCTGGTTTATGACTTAGTTGGACTGGGATCCTGCTATTCAGGGCCCCAGTCTATCTGCTTCCTCTATAAAATGGTTTCCATGTGCCTTAGGCACATCTCTGATTGGAGTCTGGAGTGCCCTTATAAGTCCCTAGTATATGGTATACTATGTACCCAGGGCATAGGTACCTCAGAGGCCTACCAGGGGCTGCAGCATGTATTGTGCCACCCCTGGAAGGCCATCCAAACTGACACCACAGGTCTGCTACTGCAGCCTGGGTAAGGTGGTGCATGCACCCCTTACTGTGATATAGGCTCCTATATCACTATATACATACACACATATAAACCTATAAGTCACTCCTATGGCAGGCCTTATCAAGCCTGAAGGCAGAGTGCGTGGTTCCTATGTGAGAGGGTGCCCCTGCATGAGCAGGGCCCCTCTGCAGCGTTCGGAGACCCTTCTCTGATGCTGTTTGTAGTGCAGCCTGACCATATACTCTTAAGCGCATTATAACCTCGCGTTAAATGCTAACTTTGGGATGGCTGCACGGAAACATGTCGTGTTTGGTGTCAAACATCTTGGAATACTACCCCCCCCCCGCCAGTTCTGGCGGCGGGGGTAGCATTCCACCCTTCTAGAGGGAAAGACATGTACACACCGGTATGCCCGGTACTGACTTTCCAGAGCCCTGTCATCACAAAATGGATGCCGCTGCCACAGACACGAGTCTGGCCTCCTGCTGCTGACCGAAACTCCGGCAGGGGAGGCCTGGACAATAGGTTTCCTGTTTCAGGGAGGTGTGACCACCTCCCCAGACAGGATAGTGTGTATTGGGGCTGGGAGGGAGCACTCTCTGGTGCTTTGAAGTCCTGCACTGGGGGCACACTTGGTGTCCCTGTGCATACCCCAGTTCAAACCGGCTCAGGGGCTTCCAGCCCCTGCTCTGGCGCAAAACTGGACAAACGGAAAGGGGTGTAACCACCCCTCTGCCCTGGCCCTCCCATAGGTGGGGCCACAGAGTATGTCCAACCCCCTACCTTAGTATAAGTAGGGGAACCCAGTCCTTAGGACTTTAGATTTACCTGGACGAAACTCTGAGACAGAATCCTGGACCTTCGACGCTCTACTTTAAGATTAGAGGACTGAAGAATCTCCCTTGGGGTCAAGGAGTGACTCCCCTGCTTGGCAGGCTCCAAAGAAGCAATTGTCTGGTCTGCATCGCTGAAGCTCCCGTCGGACGCCGAAGTCTTTGCACCACCAGAGGTGGATTTCCAGACTTCCCCGAGGCTGCCCTGAGTCCCCAGCAAAGCTGAGGCCCGTAGCTGTCGTGGGTAACGTGGAACCGTGACCCCTGGACACCGATCGCATTTGCAAGTGCATCCTCTTCTGGGTCTCCCACGAAGTCGTGCTTTGGGCTCCGAGTAGCTCCAGCCTCCAGCACCAACTGCACCAAAGATCACTGGCCTCCACTCCACGAGTGTCCTGTGAGCCAGCTCCACGTGCATTGTCTCGAGGCTCCTTTGCGGTCGCTAGTCCGTTGGCTAGTAGGCCCTCACGAAGGCCAATCTTTTTCTGCTTGGGCTCCCTGGTTGCTCCAGGTGTGCCCTGACTTATCCTTGCTGGGTGAGTCCCCCAGACCTTGCTGGTCTGCAACATCGTCCTTCTTTCTTTGCCACGAGACTTGCCGTTGCCAAGGCTTGTTGGGTCTAGTCCGGTCGCCGACACCCCTGCAATCGACAGACGTCATGGGACAGCTCGAATCCAGCTCCTGGTTATCGTCGACGCCTCCTGGACCTCGTGGCTGAAGAGTCAAGACGACCGTCAACCTACCTGAAGCACTTGACATCGGTGGGCATCTGCTCATCGCCTTCCTGGTCACTGGCTAGTGACCCAGACTCTGTCCCCTCTGCTTTCAGGTTCTTCAGATCTTCGATCCACCTTTGGATCCACCCGAACACTTTCGACTTGGTCGCCAGCAGCACTTTGCAGCAGATCGCCATAGAAAGCGACGACGAAACCCGACCCCGAAAGACACCTATGCACCCGGCTCCCCTGGGTGAGGTAACTCGAGTACTCCGGTGCTCCCGTGGGTAGTGACACTAGAACAGCCTAGTTCTCCAAGGGTTTGCTCTAAGTCCTCCTCTAAGTGTCCCTTTTCTTTTAAATTCTAATCGCGACTTTCCCCATAGAAGTGAACGGTGGTTCGCGGCTGTGTTCATACACTGCACGCGTCCCCCGTGGGTCCCCTGTGTCACTGCCTTGGGTGGTTCCTTGTGGTCCAAGCACTTCTACAGGCTCTAGGCCTTGTGTCTAGCTCAGTCGTGGTTCTTATACCACTTTATTGGTATATGGTTTGGTACGCCCCTGGGGCTCAAACGTGTATTTGTGCTATTACTGTAGATAACTAACTCGTAACGTATGTACTTCGAACTCTAGCCTCATAAAGAGACTAGAGGGGTGTGTTTAGTAATAAATACATATATTTTGAATATATACCTGGTGTGGTCCTCTTTCATTTGGTCACTCAAGAGATTATAGACTGGTAAAACAAGCTGCTTTACATTCCTTCAAGACTTAGCCTGAAGGCTGCTCTCCATAGCTACCACTAGGATAGCTTTCAATAAAGGTTGTCTTTAACCTATCTCCAATAAGGGGTTGTTTGGACTGGTGCAAGGTGCCCACTATAATTAGTGGACAGCATATGCCAGGCCAACTTCTCACATTGGTGTGCAGCGTGTGGGATTCCAGCTTGCTATTGTTTTACCAGATAATCTCAATTGAATTGATCAACTGAAAACCACTAAGGGTACCTAAGGTACATATAAATCAAGCTTAGTAATACAGTAAGTTCTACTGAACTTAGAGTTGTGTGTTAAGGGACAGCACACCCTTTCTACAACTCCAGAGAGTTTAGTAGGCCACACTAGAGTAGGTAGTGCATACACCACACCTCACTAGTAATGTCTTCAAAGCCAGGACCCAGTGAGTCCTTGCCAGAAGCCAGTGGGCTTCTTCCCTCCAAGTATGATAAACTCCCATTCTTGGAATTGAGAGCATTATGCAATACTAGGAAGTTGAAGGCAGGCAAAAGTGCCATCACCCAACACCTCAGGGAGGTGTTACCAGCTGATGATCTCAGCAGGCCCCTAGGGTCTGAAGGGGTAGGCAAGGAGGGTGGGGCAGAAGATGAGGAAGGGGCCAGGGGTGAAGAAACCCAGGCCCCCCCCTCTGAAACTGGCCAGGAAGGTGAAAATGACCTTGTCCTGGAAAACCCAATTTCTCCTGTGGAGGAGGAGGGAGAGGATCAGACTGACCTCCCCTTTGTCCCCCCAGGAAGAGTTCTGAGTGTGCCCAGAAGGTCTAGGTCTCCTTCTCAGGAGTCTAACCACTCTGACACCTCAATAGGGACCTCTGTCTCCTCTCATAGGAGGGAATCCTCTCATGAGAGGAGAAAGAGACTGATTCAATATGAGCAAACTCAGCTTGAACTCAGGAAACAGCAATTGGCTATAGACAGGGAGTCCCTAGATCTCTATAGAGAGAGACAAAAGTTGGGACTAGAGTCCCATGGTGGCAGCAATTTCCCCAAAGATAGGGAAAGGTCTTATGACCATAGAAACCTGAGCAAGATTGTCCCTCCCTACCAGAGTGGGGATGACATCCACAAATGGATAACTGCTCTAGAGAGGGCCTGTAAAGTACAGAGGGTCCCTCAGGAGCAGTGGGCAGCAATCTTGTGGCTCTCCTTTGCAGACAAAGGTAGAGATAAGCTCCTCACTGTTAGAGAGGAGGATGCTGACAATTACAAAGTCTTGAAGAGTGCTCTGATAGATGGGTTTGGCCTAACCACTGAACAGTATAGGTTGAAGTTCAGAGACACCCAAAAGGCTCAGACTCAAGACTGGGTTGATTTTGTAGATTGTGCTACTAAGGCTCTGGAAGGTTGGATACATGGCAACAAGGTGCATGACTTTTTAGGATTGTACAATTTGATTATGAGGGAGCAGATCCTTAATAATTGTCAAAACCAGCTTTTACACCAGTACCTGGTGGACTCTGATCTGACCTCTCCCCAAGAATTGGGAAAGAAGGCAGACAAATGGGTCAGAACCAGAGTAAAGACTAAGAATCAGGGTGGTGACCAGAAGAAAGATTCTACCAAGTCCCAAGAGAAAGGTGGGGATAAATCTAAGGATAAATCCACTACAGGGCCCCAAAAGTCCTCTTCTGGGGGTGGGTCCCAAACTCCTTCCTCTCCTGAAAAGAAACCCTATTGCCATGTCTGTAAAAAGCCTGGACACTGGAAAACTGATCCCAGTTGCCCCAGGATTGGCAATAAAGAAAATGTTCCTCCAACAACTACTACCACCCCTCCTGGTACTACCAGTAGTAATCCTCCAGTTGGGAGTAGTGTACCCAAAAAGTTAGGTGCTTTTGCAAGAGGAACAGAGGTGGGCCCTAGTTCAGACAGGACCCCCTCAACAGACTCCTCTGACTCTGATGGTGGTGTAGGATTTTCCACCTTTACCATGGGTCCCAATGCATTGGGCAGGTACAGACTGGAGCCAATAATTAATGGTCAGAAAGCTGTGGCATTTAGGGACACAGGGGCTAGTGTCACCATGGTGGCAGGGAACCTAGTCCCCCCTCACCAGCTTTTACCTGAGTTTAAATACCAGGTGACCAACATTGATGGTGTCAGAACAGATCACCCCATGGCCATAGTCAATCTCAGCTGGGAAGGGGTCACAGGCCCAAAAAGAGTGGCAGTGTCCCCAACCTTGCCTGTAGATTGCCTGATGGGCAATGATCTGGAAATTTCAGCCTGGGCTGAAGTTGAACACCAAACCCATCTGAGAATGCTGGGCGTCCCTGTAAAAGTTAGTGGGGCTGTGATGGCCACAGCCCCAGCCCAGGGAAATTTTGGAGAGATGGAGCCTGGAAGAATGGCCCACTCTCCCCCAAAAGAGAGCACAAGGGTTGAAGAAAAGTCTTCTTCCCTCCAGACAGTAGGTAAGGGTCAGCCTCCTCAGGGAACTGACCCTACCCCTAGTGAAGGAACTGCCCCAGAGGTAGTCAGGCCTGGCCTGGCCCCACCCCTGATGGCAGAGGACCCTTCCAAGGTGGTACCCAGTATGGAGCAGGTAACCTGCCCCTCTCTACCCTACCTCAGTCAGCCCAGGGCTGCAGAGGTCAGGGAGGTCAGTGGACCCCCCAGGGCCCCCTGTCCAGAGGAAACCCCCATCAGCAGATTAGGGGCACCCAGGCTAGTAGCCCTAGCCAGGTGAAAATTCCTCAACACACTGAGGGATCCCCCATACCTTTGTGTAGGGACCTCCCCAGAAGGACTCTGTTAGGCAAGGGCAAACCTGGGACCAAAAGGTTCCAAACCTGCCATGTCCCTCCAGTGGTCCATCCAAAGGGACCCAACCCCCAGCTGTAGGCAGCCAAAGGTTGACCCTTAGAGCACAGTGCAACTCAGTCATGGAAAGACAGACATACATGGTGACCAGTGATCTGAGGAAGCTGAGACCAACCTTCCTAGGGCCTCACTTCCCTTCTCAGACTCCTCACCAGCCTTGTACTTTACCAAAGCACACCACAGGTAGTAATTCCCCATGGTGGAGACCCTCTCATACCCTTAGGGTGAGGGATTGCTTAGTGGACCATAAGATAGGGGGCAACCATGCTAGTGCAGGTGCTTCCTTATATGGCCACTTAGTCAATAAAGGCTCAACTGGCCAAGGTTAGCCTTATCTCCTTTCGTTTGGGGGGGGGGGGTTATGTAGGAAGGTGGAATCTGACTATATGGTTGCCCCCAGTTTTTTCCTGGTGTTTTGCTGGTTTATGACTTAGTTGGACTGGGATCCTGCTATTCAGGGCCCCAGTCTATCTGCTTCCTCTATAAAATGGTTTCCATGTGCCTTAGGCACATCTCTGATTGGAGTCTGGAGTGCCCTTATAAGTCCCTAGTATATGGTATACTATGTACCCAGGGCACAGGTACCTCAGAGGCCTACCAGGGGCTGCAGCTTGTATTGTGCCACCCCTGGAAGGCCATCCAAACTGACACCACAGGTCTGCTACTGCAGCCTGGGTAAGGTGGTGCATGCACCCCTTACTGTGATATAGGCTCACTATATACATACACACATATAAACCTATAAGTCACTCCTATGGCAGGCCTTATCAATCCTGAAGGCAGAGTGCGTGGTTCCTATTTGAGAGGGTGCCCCTGCATGAGCAGGGCCCCTCTGCAGCGTTCGGAGACCCTTCTCTGATGCTGTTTGTAGTGCAGCCTGACCATATACTCTTAAGCGCATTATAACCTCGCGTTAAATGCTAACTTTGGGATGGCTGCACGGAAACATGTCGTGTTTGGTGTCAAACATCTTGGAATACTACCCCCCGCCAGTTCTGGCGGCGGGGGTAGCATTCCACCCTTCTAGAGGGAAAGACATGTACACACCGGTATGCCCGGTACTGACTTTCCAGAGCCCTGGCATCACAAAATGGATGCCGCTGCCACAGACACGAGTCTGGCCTCCTGCTGCTGACCGAAACTCTGGCAGGGGAGGCCTAGACAATAGGTTTCCTGTCCCAGGGAGGTGTGACCATCTCCCCAGACAGAATAGTGTGTATTGGGGCTGGGAGGGAGCACTCTCTGGTGCTTTGAAGTCCTGCACTGGGGGCACACTTGGTGTCCCTGTGCATACCCCAGTTCAAACCGGCTCAGGGGCTTCCAGCCCCTGCTCTGGCGCGAAACTGGACAAAGGGAAAGGGGTGTAACCACCCCTCTGCCCTGGCCCTCCCATAGGTGGGGCCACAGAGTATGTCCAACCCCCTACCTTAGTATAAGTAGGGGAACCCAGTCCTTAGGACTTTAGATTTACCTGGACGAAACTCTGAGACAGAATCCTGGACCTTCGACGCTCTACTTTAAGATTAGAGGACTGAAGAATCTCCCTTGGGGTCAAGGAGTGACTCCCCTGCTTGGCAGGCTCCAAAGAAGCAATTGTCCGGTCTGCATCGCTGAAGCTCCCGTCGGACGCCGAAGTCTTTGCATCACCAGAGGTGGATTTCCAGACTTCCCAGAGGCTGCCCTGAGTCCCCAGCAAAGCTGAGGCCCGTAGCTCTCGTGGGTAATGTGGAACCATGACCCCTGGACACTGAACGCATTTGCAAGTGCATCCTCTTCTGGGTCTCCCACAAAGTCGTGCTTTGGGCTCCGAGTAGCCCCAGCCTCCAGCACCAACTGCAATGAAGATCACTGGCCTCCACTCCATGAGTGTCCTGTGAGCCAGCTCCACGTGCATTGTCTTGAGGCTCCTTCGCGGTCGCTAGTCCGTTGGCTAGTAGGCCCTCACGAAGGCCAATATTTTTCTGCTTGGGCTCCCTGGTTGCTCCAGGTGTGCCCTGACTTATCCTCGCTGGGTGAGTCCCCCAGACCTTGCTGGTCTGCAACATCGTCCTTCTTTCCTTTCCACAAGACTTGCCGTTGCCAAGGCTTGTTGGGTCCAATCCGGTCGCCGACACCCCTGCAATCGACAAACGTCGTGGGACAGCTCGAATCCAGCTCCTGGTTGTCGTCGACGCCTCCTGGACCTCATGGCTGAAGAGTCAAGACAACCGTCAACCTACCTGAAGCACTCGACATCGGTGGGCATCTGCTCATCTCCTTCCTGGTCACTGGCTAGTGACCCAGACTCTGTCCCCTCTGCTTTCAGGTTCTTCAGATCTTCGATCCACCTTTGGATCCAACCGAACACTTTCGACTTGGTCGCCAGCAGCACTTTGCAGCAGATCGCCATAGAAAGCGACGACGAAACCCGACCCCGAAGTGCTTTTTCTTTAAAAAAAAGAAAAGTCCATTTGTTACACACACACTACTAAACACTACACATGAATTTACAGATATATTCATTACGCAGATTGAAAATGCCGTAGATGACATTGCCGAATCACATTTGCCCCTTACAGGGTCATTACATTGCCAGACAACAAACCACATATTAAAAAACAGCATCGGTTTGTACTGTAAAGGCAATCTTAAATAACCAGGTGTAAATGCACTTATTAATTTTAATTAAGAATATCAACCTTGATCAGTAATCACTGTCAACATTGTTATATCAATAAAACATTTTAAATTAAACATAGCATGTGTCTGTGCTTTTTAAATACTTTCAGGTTACATGAAGCACAACCATAAAAACAGCGCCTAGAAGGCACCACTTTCTGATCACATACAATGCAACCATAGATTCAGCCCCTAGAGAGCATTGTACTCCCAGATGTAGAGCAAAAGTTCCAGCCTTGGGAGTGCTTTAAAAATTAAGTAATAATATTTCAACAAGGGAGACCCAAGGATCACCGGGGACCTGGGATGATAACTATAACAAAAAACACATTGGTCCACAGTAACAATACTTTAGATTCAAAGAACCAAATGAAAAATAAAATGTATTTAAAGGAGTTTATGAAAAACAATTTGGAGACGCATAGCGGCACAGTGAATGTTGGTGCAAAATAAACATGCTCGACGCTCTCTGTTAGAGGTGATATACTCAAGTGATAAATCATGATCAACAAGTGTATCAACAAACTCAAGAACAGCACAGCTCATTACAAGTTCTCAACAATCATATGAGGTCCGTGTTTTTAAAGTCAATGGTGGTTTGATGCCAGTACATATGGCAGAGTCATCAACAAGTCTCGGGGGATACAACAAGCCAGAGAAAAAGCTGAAACAATAACAGAGAAAGGGTGATCAGAGTGAGGCTAAGAAAAAGCAAAGTGAGCCAGTACAAGGCAGAGGCAATACTCACAAGACTGTACTTACATTATGAAAGTTAATGCAAAAAGAGGAGGTCCCTGGTGACAAGTCTCTGGAACAAGGTGGCTGCGAATGACATACATAAAAAGAAATGGAAAGAAGAGCTGCTTAAATCCCTGAAAATGGTGAAAGAGAGAGTGTGCAGTAGTACGAGAGGTTGAAAGGACTCCATGCTGCCTGTCACTGCTACCGGCGCATCGCCAATTTTGGTCTGATTCTAGCCCAATGAAGGAATCTGGCACTCAACTTTGAGACCCAGATCCCACACGCACTTCCCACTCCGGGCTGATTGGAGCTTCCTATGGTAAGTAAGTAATAGTTTATTGTTTGGTTAATTAAAACCGTTACAATTTCCATATTAAAAAACGGCATAGCAGCAGAGTTCATATTCTAAAACAGATTTTAAAAAAATATCATAAAACTTTCATAGATTGTATTTAACATAAGTAGAGCAGTTATCAGTAATTGTTGGGACGGACCGGGAGTTAAAAAATGAAGCTCAGTTCTTGGTGAGAGGGAGTCTGTTCAGTGATCGGTTGATTTGTAAACAGCGACGATGGTAAGTTACTGTTGACTATCCTGCTTGAGCGTGTATCAACCGGGTGAGGGGCGACCTGAAAATGTGATTTTTGCTGTAATGTGACACTTTAAGAGGTATTTGGATGCAGAGATAAAGCATTCCGGTCGCTTGACGACAGAGCTTTTCCCCCTGCCGCTTCCATGAATTGAACAAAGCGACACGCTAGCTGAATGTCTCCACCTCCGAGGCATGCCTTCACAGCTTGTCTGCAGGTTCTTATCCCCTTACTTACAGAGAGTGGCTTCAGTAACTGTCGCCGTTCAGCCTGTAGCTCCCTGCAGATACACAATAGGTGTAATACACTTTCATTAGCATCCTCACATTAGAGGCATATTGTCTGACCCCGGGGTCGTTTCCAAGGAGGAAGAAGCAGTAATGATGGTAAAATGCCCAATCGGGAATGAAGATATTTTTCTTTCTTTCTCCTATTAAAACCACGCCTAGGTATGGTGTGGAGAGGACTTATCGTGGCTATGGACAACAAACCATCCGTGGGCTCTTTCTGTGAGTGTCGCCTTATCTTCTACTAGAGATAGTCTTTTCACTGTCTTGTTTACAGTTTGTTTAAAACAATGGTAAGTCCCTGAGGCCGCCCAGAGTTCCTCAAATCCCAGACGATCTATTGATGCTGTCAAATAGCTCCTTGCTGCGCACTCCCTCTTTAGGTGTATTTCGTTCCATAAATGGGAGTTCAGTGTACCTGCTTCAGCTTTTTTTATCCTGTACCAGCTCTTGGCGTAGGCTCCTTTGCGGGCTATTTCTTGGCTTTGCAGGCCAAATTCTAGCCTTATTTGGACTGGCGAGATGTACTTTGGTAAGTTAAATATCATCCTGGCCGCTCTTGAGACAGTGCTGTCTAAAGTAACTGCGTCTCTTCCCCTCAGGCACTCGCTCCGTAAGTTATTGCCGGGATGAGTTTTGCTTGCCAGACTTGTAGCAGTGGGATAAGGCTAGGGCCGGCAGTTTTATGTTTGATCGATTTTATAGCTACCGCAATGGAGTTGCCTCTTCTTTTGATTGCCTCTTTTTGTAAGTTGAAAGTCCCTTTATTATCCATCATCACTCCTAAGTACTTGTATTGGTCAACTACTTCAATTGATGAGTCTGCCATATGCCAGCAGTAGTTAGAGGTTTCCTTCTTTGGATGTATCCTCATAACCTTCGTTTTATCTTGGTTGATGGTTAAGCCATTGGATGCTGAATATTGACTAGTTGTGTCTAGTAAGTGATGGAGGCCGATAGGGGTCCGACTGACCAGTACGAGGTGGTCTGCATACAAGAGGTTGGAGAGTAGTAGCCCTCCCATCTTTGGCGCATGAGAATTGCAAATATCCAATTCTGACGAAAGGTCAGACATAAACAAGTTGAAGAGCGTCGGCGCTAGGACGCACTCCTATTTAAGCCCCATGGTTGTTGGGATTTTCATGGACAGGAACTTTCCATCTCCCAGCTTGACTTGGACCCATGTGTTTGTATGAAGCAATATTAACTGGTTTAGGAGAGCGGATGGTATTTTCTTTTCCTTGAGTTTCTGCCAGAGTTTGCTTCTGTCGATATTATCGAAAGCTGACGAGTAGTTGATAAACCACATGAATAGAGGATGTTTTGCTAATTTGGCCCCGTCTACCAGTAGGGACAGTGCAAGTATATTCGTAGTTGTCCCCATGCCCTTGCAGAAGCCCGTTTGGTTGATCGGTATAATTTATTGTTCTTTGGCCCAGGCAATAAGGTCTTCCAAAAGGAGGCCAGCATAATATTTCGACTCGATATCAATTAAAGCCACAAGCCTATAACTTTTTACTGAGTTCTTGTCCCCTTTCTTGTATATTGGGGATATGATTGACCCCCTTCAGGAGTCCGGGATGATGACTCCACCTGCGATTTGGCCATACAGCGATAATAATATAGAAGCCCAGTATTCCGGGTCCATTTTGAGTAGGATTGGTGGAATCCCGTTGGGGCCTGGGGCACCCTCCCTCTTGCCTTTGGCTATCCTGTTCTTAATCTGGAGAGTTGTGAATGAAAGATGATCGTTTCCTGGTGGGACATTTAAATTGAGAGGGGTTGCCTCAGATATATTTCGGGAGCTCTGCCGCCTTGGTGCATTAAAATGTTGGTACAGATGATCACTGCTAATCCGTTGGGATTGCAGGGAGGAGAACATGGCGGCCGCTAACCTAGCCGGTTGCTAGGTCCCGGTGAAGCGCTCCGCTACCGCCACCATAGATGCATACAAAAAAAAACACCTCTCCCCCGTACCTGAATTAAATGTGCCTCATTGTGCCGTCGGCTTCGGCCTCGACCACGGGGGCACGATTTGTGGGTTCTTCGCTGCTTGGTCCGAGCGGAGGAAGTCACTGGTCTCGTGCCGCCCCGGAGCGCCGGAAGAGCCACAAGGCTGCGGCGCGGGGGCTCCACAGGAATAGAGTGGGCAGCGTCAGTACAAGCGCTGCATCCCAGGAGACAGCCCGGGAGTCAAACTCGGAGGAAACTGAGATCCCAGGAGCGGCTGCAGCAAGGGGCAGGAAAGGCACCCGAGGTGGAAGAAAGAAGATTGGGGTGAAAGCCGGTAAGGCTGTCAGCAAGGAGGTTAGTTTGGAGGTGAACTCAGATTTGGTGGAGTCTGGGGGGCAAGTAGGGAAGCAAGAGCGAGGCGGTAGGTTAGTGTAAGGGTTTGCTAGTGTTTTTACCAAGAAATCGGAATCAAGGCCGCCCGCTCCCCCTCTAGATAAGGACCGCATCTCCTCCATTTTTTCCAAAGCTAGTACACGGGATCCCAGAACCAAGGGAGAAAGGGAACACGACTTCCAGAAAGCACGCAGGGGCGGAAAAAAGAACAGGGGAGATATTTTAAATAGTAAAATCAGAGTGACCCCTTCCCTACGGACTTTCTTTAAGGTTCTTCCACCGGTTGTCATTCTAAATAAGAATCTTGAGATGTTGGATCAGGGGGCAAACGCGTACTTAGCGGAGCCAGCAATAGAAGGTACATCAGGAAGAGTGGCAGGTGATGAAAGAGAGAAAACAGTAGCCCGCAATAATGACAATCTGCCCGATAGTAACAGGGGGGCTTCCCCCTTAGCAGGGTCACCCGAGCATGCCAATCAGGGCATAGATCAGGGCGTAGATGCTGGTACTTCCAATGCTAGGGCTAGTGGTGGTACGATGGAAGATATGTTCGCTTCACTCTCTGGAGAAATTAGAAAAGGCTTCATGGTATCGGAGGCAAATCAGAGCGAGATACGCAATGTCTGTGAAGTCTTAGAAAAGAAAATTGACTCTCTGACAACAAGAACCCAGCTACTTGAAACAAATGTTGGGGAATTAAGAGCTGATTTAAATAGCAGTAAGAAGGAGATTGTAGCCCTGCAGAGAGTGGAGCAGGCTTTGCAGGAAAAGGTAGAGCAACTGGAAAATAGCTCGAGAAAAAACAATCTGCGTGTATTAAATGTTCCCGAAGGACATGAGGGGGAAAACTTGAAATCATTTGTGGCATCTTTAATAAAGGACTCCCTCCAGATAGAAGAAAGCAAGGCAGACATCGAACATGATATCCAGCGAATACATAGGGACCCATTTCGAAAAAACACGAATAGAACAAAACCACGGAAAATCTTGCTAAATTTTCAAACGTATACTCTGAAAGAAAAAATTCTATTGAGTGCATTGAAATTGAAAACACTAAGGGGGAAGGATTTCTCCTTTGAAATCAGGTCTGACCTTGCCCGGGTCACCCTGGATAGACAGTGGGAACTTGGAAAACGTCTTGAGGATTTTCGAAAATCAGGTGCCTCAGCACAGCTGAAGTTCCCTGCCGCCCTCAGAGTTATGTACAATAACAAAATGTACTATCTGAAAACTGTTAATGAAGCTGATGAGCTTCTTGAAGTAATCAAGAAGGGGGGGAGCAAAGGGAGAATGACACATAATTTAGGCATAATATAGGCAATGAAGGCTTAGGAGACATAGTTAAGGGGGTGTAGGTGAGCAGGGGGTGGTGCTAAAATTCATGTCAATAGGGGTGGCGGAGAGCTGTAACGGGGGCTAGGAAGAAAACGGGCCTATGTTAGGTCCAGTAGGAAGTAGGGAGGGGTTCTCCGGGGGGGGGGGGAGGTGGAATGCACAGGGTGGGGAGCATGTGGGAAAAAATTATACAAATTTCCTCAGACACCTCAAATAAACAGATTTCAGTTGAGTTGCAGTATGATAGCTTTCACATGGGAAAGATAGTGTAGAAGATGATACAGATTTTATCATGGAATGTTAACGGGCTCCGTACAAGGGGTAGAAGGGACCGGATTCTACAATACCTTAAAGATTCCCCGGCACAAATTTTAATTTTACAGGAAACACACCTGGTTAGAGAAGAATGTATGCAGTTGTTTAAAAAACAAAGATGGGTTCAACAGGTAGAATGCACAAAACAGACAGCTAATATAAGAGGGGTAGCAATTATCATTAAAAAACAGGGTGCCGGTATGAGGTTACTGAGTACACGTATGGACAAGTCTGGTAGATGGATTATAGTGGATTTAAAAATAGAAGATCATCCACTTACTTTAGTAGGATACTATGGCCCGAACCAAGATGTTTGTGAACCCTTAAAATCTGTTTTTACAAATTTATTAGATTTCTCTGGCCCAGTGATAATGTCGGGAGATTTTAATATTATTTTGGATCCCAATGTGGATAAATCCTGTAGCAGTAGGGCTATACCCACCCCGAAATCTCGGGCTTTTTTGAGATCTATGATGCGGCAGCATGCTCTTAGTGATATTTGGAGAGAGAGGGTAGGAACTCGATTAGGTGTATCATTCCACAAAAAAAATATGGGCATAGATCAAGGATTGATGATTTCCTGGTAGAATTGAGTTTGAAACAGGAGGTGTTAGACATTGAATATCTTCCCGCACACCTATCTGACCACTCTGCAGTTCTATTAACACTCAGAAAGAAGAGTCAGCATAAAGATAGAAGGTGGACTATGGACCGCACTATTTTCTCAGAGACGTATACCATGGAGGGCCTGAAGGTAGATGTGGGGAGTTTCTTCGGATTAATTGTGGTTCTGCTTCAAATGGGATAGTGTGGGATGCGATGAAATCCTTCATCAGAGGGAAAATTACAAATGTACTCACTTATCGAAATAGGCAATATAGACAAGAGCTTAGTAATTTGGAAGCAGAAATAAGAAAGATAGAGTTAGATAGGTTTATGACAGCGGATAGCAGCACCCATGGGGAGGAGAGATTGACATCTCTTAAAAATCAAGTGGAAGAAACCCTACAAAATAGGATTAAGAAAAGATGGGAAGCAAGTAAGTTAGCCCACTTTGAGTATGGGGAGGGAGCAGGGAAGCTCCTAGCCTGGAAAATCAAGTCTGACCAAAATAGAAATTATATTAATGGAATTAAGTTGGGCCAGCATAGTACAATGTTAACAAGGGGCTCCGAGGTGGAAGATGCTTTCTATGAGTACTTCCGGGACCTTTACTCGGACGAGGAAGAGGTCTCAGAGGAGGAGGTAGTAGCCTGGTTAGCAGAGTCTGTGAATCCATTGGACCAGGTTCAAAAAGTGAGTCTTAATCAGGAGGTAATGGAGGAAGAAGTGAGGAAGGTCATACAAACATCTAAAGGTAGTAAAGCCGCAGGTCCCGATGGGATACCTGTGGAATTGTATAAGACCCTGGGGAAATCTTAATCCCCTTCTTGACAGAGGTAATTAAAGAGATCTTGGACAATGGGATACAACTCCCAAAATCTTGGAATAAAGCGACGATCTCTCTTATTCTACAACCCGGCAAGGACCCCACAAACCGCGAATCATACAGGCCTATATCCCTTTTGAATGCGGACTATAAAATCTTCACTTCTATACTGGCGGGGAGATTAAGCAAGGTTGCAGGAGGGATAATCCACAAAGATCAGAAGGGATTTATCAGAGGGAGGCACATCCATGAACTAACATACGGGCTTATTGGAGCAATTGATGTGGCAACAGCCTATTCTGTTCCCCTTGCGGTTATTATGATAGATGCCGCTAAGGCATTTGATAGGGTCAGATGGTCCTATCTGTTTGTGGTCTTGAAGAGATTAGAATTAGGGGATAAATTCTGCAGGGCTGTACAATTAAAATACCAAAATCCTATGGCCAGAGTCCTGGTAAATGGCAATCTAACCACCCCCTTTAATATTACAAGAGGCACAAGACAGGGGTGTCCTCTATCTCCCCTGTTATTTAATCTGTATATAGAGCCTTTTGCCCAGAAATTGAGAATGGCAACAAACATCCCCACCTTCCGTTGGGGGTCTTGGGAGAAGAAAGTTGCTCTATATGCAGATGACTTGGTTATCCTTACTTCTGACCTTGAGGCCACATTGTCACCTGCCCTTCAGTTAGCTATAAGGTTTGGCAAAATTTCAGGATACCAGATAAATAAGTCCAAAACTGAGATCATGGTCTGGAATCAGAGGATAGATAACCCTCTGATTAAAAAGGATATGAAATACTTGGGGATTAAAATAGTAGAGGACATCAAAAAAATCCCGGAAACTAACCTACTAAAAATCTATAAGGAAATAGTCCAACTATTGAAGAATTGGGTATACCTTCCCCTCACGATCTTTGGGCAAGTTAACCTGGTTAAGATGGTGATCCTGCCAAAAATCACATATCTATTTAGCACCATACCACTCCATTTTGAGAAATCTACGATTGATAAAATTCAACAGGCTATAAATTCTTTCATTTGGGCATATAAAGGGGTGCGAATATCTTGGAAAAAGCTGTGGAGACGAAGAGAAAAAGGGGGTCTGTCACTACCAGATATCCAACTATATGCTTGGGCTTTTCAAATTTCCAACTCTAGAATGCTTTTTAGAACTTCAGATGATTCGGATATAGGATCTATGTTTTCTGCAATGACAAAGGAGAGTAGAGGAGGGCATGGTGGTTTCTTCTTTAAGTTGGGGACCCTAAATTTTTTAAGAAAGTTAAGCTCAAGGTGTTACAAGCTTTTACCAGAATGTGGTACTTTATACGTAGGCGGCTTAGAGTAGATTATTATTCATTCCACGCACCAATATGGGATTCTCCAGGAACTCCTGAATGCCTTAAGGATAAACTGGCGTGGTCAATGAGGGAGACAGGTGTTCTGGTGTGGGGCGAGATTACACAAGATGGACAGTTAATCCCATGGAGTGAGATGAAGGATCTTATGAAGGACAAAATGTCTTTATTTAAATATATAAGAATTTAAGAGCTGGGCGCAGGCACGAAAAACACCATAGGGTGTTGTTACTGAACTAGAGGAGATGTTGGCCAGTAAACCTCCGGGTGTGAAAGAAGTATCCCTGTGGTATTGGGCTCTGCAGAATAACATCGACGGAGAATTCACCTTGGTAGAAGATATCTGGGGCAGATGCCTGCCGAGCTGCAATCTACAACATAACTGGCAAGTATCGATGCGCACACTTTATTCTATTGTCAAGCCTGCATTTTTGAAAAGGAACCATTTCTTCTCACTTCATAGGGCATATATAACTCCAGAGAAGCTGTCCAAAATGGGGAAAGGAAAGCCGGCGGCCTGTGTAAAGTGTGGCTTAGAAAAAGCAACAGACGCAAATATGTTTTTCCAATGCATACATATTCAAAGTTTCTGGCATGATGTTGAATCAACACTTACAGGCATTCTGGGAATACACATTAAGGTAAGCCTCGAACAAATTATCTTTGGGGTTAAGGAGGGTGTGACAGGAGCACCTAGAAACTTGTTGTTTTACGCATTATTGCTAGCTAGAAGGGAGATCTGTTGCAATTGGATAAGTGAAGCACCGCCGCAGCATGCAAAATGGCTAGAATCCATGTTCTATATGTCTAGAATGGATTTGTTGGGTAATTGGTCCAAAAAGAGGAAAACATTTTGGGAGATTTTAAATAATTGGGTAGGGGGTAACCAGAGTCAGGGTGTGGCTTAGTGTATAGTATTTAAGGTAACAAGAGGAATCAAATGTCCAATGATTACGCCTATAGAACTCGCTGACTTGGCTGCTGTGGCCCCCCACAGTATATTTCAGGCAGCCTGCCGGGAAATCGGACGTTGTCTGAGAGAGCTATACCAACAGGAGGATGGTGTCTTTTTGGACCTGCGCCTTTCCCTCTTCTCTCCATCACTATCAGTGGCGGGGTCCGTGGTCTTTCCCGGTTATAGAGGTTTTTGGCACAGTTAAGAGTCATCAATGCCTGAGGTGAATGAGGACAAAAAAAAAATGTTGGTACAGATGCGAGGCCCAGGCTTCCTCTGTCAGGTGAGAATTTATTCTTTGAACATTCTGGTTGGCTAGGCTATTTATTGTGCGCCAAAATCTTGCGCTGTTGTTTGACTTTGAGTCGTGCAATAGCCTCGCCCACAGGTTTTCGTCCGTTTCCCTTTTTGCCTGCCAGATTTCTTTTTTCTTTTTTGCTCCCTCTGTAAAATAGGATCCTGCCCTGTGCGCCGAAGATTGCGTATTGTTTTATTTATTGCTTTCTTGAGCTTGCGGAGATTTGGTGTTGTAAAATTAGAAATATGGTTCTCTTGACAGACTAGTGAACCCGTTGTCGTGGAAGCTGGGCGAGCGCTTACCGTATTCACTGCTCCTAGTGTTTTAATAAGGTGTTCCCAGTGCGCTATCACATTTACGTCAGTCTCTTCCTGTTGCTCCCATATTGACTTTGCTGAGGCTAGTAGTTCCTTTGGGTGATTAGTTATAATTTTAACCCTCCTGAAATTGTCCGTATGAATGGATTCAGGGTCCTCGACTGGCTTATCTGGTGATGGTCTAGATATTCTTGTAGAAATTTCTTGTGGCAAATGATCGCTTTGATCTTGGGCCCCTACCTGGAAGCCTGTGATCCTGCTGAAGAATGATAAAGATACAAAGGTGTAATCTATCACCGTACTTGAGGTTGCGCTGTGAAATGTTGCCGCCAGGGGCTGGTCTCCCGGAAAGCGCCGGTTTAGTGCCACGAAGCTTAGATGTTCCAGATCCTTGACAAAGTTCTTAGCATGTGCTGATTGTCGCTTCTTGACACTCCGCTCCTGACAAGGAATGTTCCAGGCGGTATGTTGTTCCTCAAGTAGCTCGTCCCTCTTCTGTGACCCCATCAGATGCATATTGAAATCCCCAGTCAGCAGTAGATTAGTCGTAGGTTCTTCTGTGAATAATCTAGTTATTTCTGCCCCCACTATTTTTACTCCTTTGGTTTTATTGCGAGGGTGTATGTAGATGTTTAGGAGTAATAGTTGTTGTTTGATATTGCCATCCCTAATATCCACTCTAAGTGCTTTGATTGCATTTGTTGGTGATGTGAAGGTATCAACATCTTTAGTCGATGTTATTGTTTTTATTGATGAATAAATTGTTAGACAGCCCTTTAAATGTCGAAATTTAGAGCTTTTTACTGCTGGGGTGTGATGGGTTTTGAAGCCAAGTAAATGGAAGGGTTCTTCTAGCCATGTCTCTTGGAGCAGAATGAGGTCGAAGCATTGAAAATAGTCCAGAAGGTCTTTATCCGATGTTTTGTTGCCCAGACCATTTACATTCCAGGAGCAAATTCGTAGTTGGGTATCGCCTGGTGGTATTTGATTTGTCCTGAGTCAAGTGCTCTCGTCTTGTCGATTTATCGTCCTTGCTAACCAGGTCCAGTCTTCTGATTTAAGTACTTGATGCTGATCTTTCCTTTCTGCTGGTCGAGCGTCCGTGCTGCGGGCGCCTTTCAGCACAGATTGTGATTGTGTTCCCACTAATGCAGAAGGTGGATTTACTTGCTCTCTTTTGATTGGAATTTTTTTTTTTTTTGTGGAAAAAGGGGGTACCCCTGAATGAGTTTCCTAAATCAGGGTGAGGAACAATATTTATAAATAAACATTTAGGAAACGAATAAAAAAGTGGACCTATACTATACAATGGCAATATGTGACCAGAAAAATTATTATTATTCCAAAATAGATTCTTTATTTGAAAATGATCTGATATATATATATTTTTTGTTATTTATATTTTATATAACATTGTTACTAATATATAGACAAAAGAATGACAAGGTGCATATAAAATACAATGTGTAGACTTCAAACAATTATATGACAGATAACAAAAATTGATACAAAATTTATACCAACAAAGTGATTATAAATGACATAATGGAAATCAGGACAATAATGGCTAACATAATTAGAATTGATTCTAATTATGTTAGCCATTATTGTTTCTTTTGGAAATCTGTTAAAAATTTGAAATGGTTTATTTTATCCTGATTTCCATTATGTCATTTATAATCACTTTGGGGCCCATTACGATGGCGGGCGGAAGCACAACCGCCGTGCTGGCGGATGCAAAAACCACCAGTTACCGCCGGCACGCAGCAGTCCACACGCCCGCCCAATTACGATGCGAAAAGCAGGCCAAACACCGCCGGCAAGCCAGCAACACCGTCCGCCATCAAAGTGCGCCCGCACACGTAGCGGCGCAGCTCAACTGACACACACCGTCCGGCGAAACACGTCCCGCCCGGCGCATAAATTACGATGCCGCAAACAAACGGCTCCCACGGCAAAGAGACACCGCACGTGAAAGAGAGGCGGAAACACGGACGCCGAGCACGGACAACGAAGAAGCGGCACCCGGGCATGAATCCAGCACTGCAGGCCCTTCCCATGCTTCTGCTGATGCACCACCAAGGACGCAACGTACCGCGGAGACGCAGGTAGGCACACACACAACAAGTGCACGCAAACAGCGCACACAGTGCAAGGGCGGAAAAAGCGGACAACCCCCACCAGCGCGTGCACACTACACATCCACCATCGCATCCACATATGACACACAGGCCAAATCGTAACATCGCAGAACACATGTGTACACACCACCTGGGACTAGGAACCAACCACCCCGTCACGGCCCCAAAGCGGCGATGACGCCGCCACACATGCGCACAACGCAGAGGCCAACCGCAGCGCCATGCATGCGTCGCACACAGACACAGGGACACAACCAAGCAGCACACACACCAGCCCCACCCCGAACGCACATGACACGTGACAGGCCGGCCACAGACATGTCCCCAACGCCCAATTCACGGACAACACCCAACGCCACACAACCGACGCACACATGTCAGTGAAGTCACGCAACAGCAGGACACACCCCAGTGTAACAAACATGGCGAAGCACACAGCGGCGGCAACACCAACTAGGAGAAGCAGGGCCCCTTCGGGAAGAGGAACGCCAGTACCACACTGAAAAACCCATACCACCCTGCACATATGAACAAGACACATGAAACGGAACACCAAAGAGCCCGGGGACCGACAACAGGTGGCCCAAGAATTACATCCACACACAAGGCCCAACGCAGAGCGGAAAGGCAGCCTGCCGCCCACACAAGGGAGAGCAGACAGCACTGAATGACCTTCCATTCCAACACCGAAACCACAGCCCTACGACAGAAGCCGGTGAATACAGCCATTGTCCAAGAATAGACCAACACAGGCATGCCGAGGAGACCGACCACAGGGCAGATAGCGCATATCACAGAAGCACACAACGGACGGGGAAGAAAGAAGAAAACACTCCCCCATGTCGGCCACATGCAAGTTAATTGGAAGGAGTCACACAGCACTGACCTTGAACTGTCTGAGAAGCATGTGGGAAGAGGGCCCGTGTCCTCCAAACAAGCCAACAGAACACAAGTCCTGTCTCCCCACGACTACACAGAGCTCACAGCAACCCCGGAGCGTGCACATTGCAGACTGCACACACAGCCGGAGCACGCCACCTCTACGAACCGCTGCGAAATGGCAACCGCAACACACCTACCCAACTACGCCGAACAGCTCAAGCTGTACCAAACCAACACGATACATACATTGGGATGCGATCTCCTGTCCCTGCTGAACGTAAGTTACCGACTGACTTACCGCATCACATTGTTCAGCTGCGTCATGCCCGTCTTCTACTGTCGGAGGTGTCCCTACCAGCATCCCGTCGAGATATGCCTCTCCAACCCGACATGTCTGAAGGCGGACCTGCTACCACTACTCCTCCCTCTGGACGCACACGACAGGGCCTGCTCTGCCTATGGGGGCATGGCGTATGTGGCCAACATCGCACGCGCACTGAAATGGAACCACTGTGCCTCCACACGACGGATCATCGAGAACAGCTACATCGAATGTCACCCAGCATGCCCCATCATGGTCCTCCAAGGGACAACCTACGAACAACACCTTGACAGCCACCATCCGCTTCATTGGCTGGCAAACATGTACACCACCAATGACATGGAAGCCCTGCTGGACGGCATCGCATACCTGACAACCTGTAAATACGTCGGACCACAACGCAGGTTCCCCGAGTGACCTATGAAGTCCAACCCCGCACCCATGCTCAGCTTCCGCACGGACTGGCCAGTCACCACCACAACAGCCATACCAAACGACCGGCAACTGTAACCACACCATCAACGACATCGCCATGACATCGGATATGACCGGGACATGCACACTGTTCCCCATCACATCCAGGAACACCGCATGCATCGTGGGAGGCAGTGGCATGGGCTCTGTGCATCGCACCCACATGGACGGAACTGCACGAACAACCAGGACACGACATGGATCCAGCGCACATGGACACACACACCGCTCAGTGAACATGAATAGGTCGCCTGGAGTCTGTGGGTGCTGCACCCCTCCCACCCCCGCCCCGGGAATCCCATACCAGGACCTTTGCATGGACGACAAGTGCATACAACAACAACACGACCCCAGTGACTGTGACATGTCCAGTAACCACCACAGTGCAACAACAAGTGGCACGCCGCTGCATGCACGCAAGCACATGCCCTGATGTCATCTCACATGCACGCGTGCATGAGGAACAACCGCAGCAAACCTGTCACATGGAACTGAGATGGACTGTGCCCATGATGCCGAGCGGTCTGGTAGGCTACATGTATACCGTCTGTGTCAAAGTCCGCAGCTCCGCAGCTATACGTAAATGTACATTAGCACAGCCTTGGCCAAGCAGATGTAACCCCACACCCTATCCCATTTGTAATCATGCTCAGTATATCCTCAACATGTATTCCGCTGCCAGTAGTGTCCACTATACTGCATCACAGAGGACAGAAGACTCAATATAATGTTTGAAACCAAAACTGTCTCCGCTGACTCATTTCACAAGTACGAATGAGAGAGGATGAGAGTATGTGAAGTACACGGCAGTCGTGACATGACCATGTAGTCCACTGGTATTGGATGTCAACGCAAATGAGTAGCACTACTGTGGAAGACACACATGTGTCGTGTGAAGTCGTATGGACGCAGTGCTCAGGTGGGTGGGTGCGACGGGTAGATGCGCACATGCCAAGTTGGAGCACGCCGTGTTGGGAGGGCTCATGAACAGTACACCACCGCTTCCCTGGGCATTGTGAGAGGACACCTGTCGGGGGGAGTGAACACGTGTGTGCACAGCAGCCGGGCACACGTACAAGGCGGTACCAGGCGCACCTCAGCCCACCCTCTGTGGACAAGCTGGATCCTGTTGTGCGCCCGCCATGCCCCTTGACAAGGCACACACAGCCCCAGTCGACCAGGTGTAACCCCAACATAGTCAATCCGCACAGGCGATACAGGGCACGGGATGGCAGTGGAGCATGGTGTGTGAGAGGTCTCCTCGCGCTCCTCCTGGTCATATCACGCAGGCAATAGAACCTCAACGTCTAGCATGGCACAAGTCAAATGGAAGTGTAGGGGGACGCACCACAGCACGAGCAGCACTGACGTCACGGGAGGTGGCTCGCACCATCCCATCCATTGCCCATCATACCAACCACGCCACATGCCATTGCGACTAAGTGCAAGCGCGTGCGCCACCACCCCCGAGCCCTCCCCAGAGAGGCCAAAGAGTGAATGTGTGGGCCATCAGCCACAGACGGACGCGGCATGGCCGCAAGGGCAGCCACAGCCACTGGGTGTCGCAGGTGGCGGATCCGGAAGGCGAAGACTGTGATGCATAGTCCATGCAGGCCGGGTCTCCATTTGGGGCACCACGCAGGTGGACGGCGTCCCGCCACACATCATACCCTGAGACAGCCCACTCGTGCAACTGGACCCACACATACACTCCTTGCCCTCTCTGGTGCGAGCTTGGGGCTGCCTGTGCAAGCGCTAGCCTCGCAGGTGAGCATGCATATTGGGGGCGAGGGGAGGACATGAGGGCTGGGGCGAAGATGACTGTATCACTGTCAGTTAGTACAAGGGATGACCCAGATGTGGAAAGGAAGAGACGTGTCCCGTGTGTACTGCAACTAGTCGCCAATCCAACTACCCCCATGTCCGGAATGTAAGCCCGCACCTAGGCCCGCCCATCCGCCACATCGAACATACCACCAGCACGACAACCTTCCCATTCGAAACACTGACTGGGGGTGGCGACGAGTGAACAATCATGTGTAGCCTACCCACGCGTACATGTGGGCCCTCCATGATCCATGTCACCTGCGGCAAAGACATGACATGCGCAATGAGGAAGTGAGGAGAGCTGTCCGCCCCACGCGCAGAAGGTGCATCAGCTCCACAGACCCAGCAGCGAGTCCAGCAGGGGTCACATGTGCAGGGGCAGCTGTGCCTGGTGTGAAGGCACATGCATATAGACAGCACATCGACCAATGTGTAGTCTGCCCACATCCACAGTCCATCATCATGCGGACATAGGAATTGAACACAGGGCAACACATCTTAGTTGGTGCACCCACCGTGACCAACAATGCGCAATCATCGACGTACCCGCCCTGTGCATGGCCCCCCACCCAACGGAGGCACATCCAGTGCCACCATCCCACACACACAAGCCTTCCACGGAACATGCTGTGTCCAATGGTCAGTACAGAGTCAGCGCCCATCTGGTGGATCCTGAACAGGAGACACATGCACACACATGCCAGCTCCCACTATGTACGTCTGCCACCTGGCACGTGCAATGTAACCTCTCACCTGTGACTGCAAGCACACAGCCGTCTTGGCATGGGGCTGTCAATGTGGACACCAGTCAATGTTTCGGGAGCTGTGATCCGTACAGTGCTGTACATAGGGTGCAGTGCTGACACCTACTACTGTCTCATATCCCCTCGTGCCACAGGTCCCACTTGTATTGGCCGCTCAGCCCGTGCCCACATCGTCGTCGTCGTGTGCCATACTCATCCAGCCTCGGAAGCAGTTCCATGCTCAGCAGACACTCATGTTGCCGTGGCGTTGCCGCTTGACGAATATGCAGTCAGTCCCCATCAGCACGCCCCGCAAGTCATTGGGGCCTAGATCACCATGTGCATGCACATGGCAGTGGTATGTCTCACTTGCCATTGCCATTGTTGGGAGACCTGTGTAAGTGTATTGTGGCCGTGCCGTCCCAGCTTGACAGCTGGGCTGTGGCTCATGTGCTTGCTCAGTCATGTCAGTGATGTGTATGCGAAATTGCTATGTGCCGTGTTGCTTTGACATGTGTCCTCTGCCATTTAACCCAGGCGGAGACCGAACATTGACCGCCCATACCAATTGCTGGCGGACATGGACGATACAGAGGTAATCAGGAAGTTTCGGCTGGACAGGCCAACTCTGCATCGACTGTGTGCCATGTTAGAGCCCCATCTCCGTCCCCGCAGGGTGTATCCGACTGCTGTCACCCCCACGGCTAAGGTGATGGCCGCCATGCATTTCTTCGCCACTGGGTCATTCCAGCACACAGTGGGCAGTGGAGGAGGGATGTCCCAGCCCATGTTCAGCAAGGTGCTGAGGGATGTACTGGCAGCCATGATGCTGTACCGGAACAGGTACATCCGCTTCCCCAGGGCTCGTGAATTGGCGGCAGTGAAGGGTGCATTCTATGCCCTTGGCAGAATCCCACATGTCGTGGGAGCCATTGACTGCACTCATGTTGGCCTTGTTCCACCACAGGCCACTGAGCACCTGTACCGCAACAGGAAGCACACGCACTCCCTGAATGTGCAAGTGGTGTGCCTTGCGGACATGGTGATCACCCACGTGTGTGCCAAGTTTCCAGGCTCGGCCCATGACGCACACATAATGCGCAACAGCATCTTGCCACAACTGATGGCCAATCTGCAACAGGATCGTGCCTGTATTGTCGGTGAGTATGTGGAGTGGTGTAGCGTGCTGGTTGTGCGATGCTGTCCCCTGTCCAGTTGGAATAGCTACGGTTCTCTGTGTCCCTCACACCCAGGTAACTCTGCGTACCCGAATGGGGCATGGCTGCTCAGTCCATTGAGGAATCCTCGCACCCCAGCAGACGATCGATACAATGAGGCACATGGGAGGACCAGACGTGTGGTCGAGCGTACCTTTGGCCTCCTCAAGTCCAGGTTCAGGTGCCTGGACCGCACCGGGAGTGCACTGGCGTACTCCCCACAGAAGGTGTGCCAGATAGTGGTGGCGTGCTGCATGCTGCACAATCTGGCCATTCGGAAGCAGATCCCCCTCATTGTGGATGACGGAGATCAACCAGGGCCCCAGCCCGCAGACCAGGACAGCTCGAGTGAGGTGGACAGCGGAGAGGAGGAAGCTGGGAATGTGCGCCAGCAGCTCATCGCCCGCTACTTCACTTGACGGTGAGTGTCCATGTACGACGGATGATGTGTCTGTATCTATGCAGGTGTGTGTGTGCTGTGTCAGGGTGGCCGTATGTTCACTGCGTGCAGTGTGTCAACGCTCCATGGCCAGGGTAGTATGCCACTGTTGGTGACTGTGGCATTGTGCCCTATTGCTCTGTGCGATGTGTGTACATTGCTTGTAGTTGTTGACATGTACTGTGTGATGGGTGTGTGACACACTCATTGAATGTGCTCCTGTTCTGTCTCCCACCCCTAGGTCCCTACAGGCCCTCCGGATTCCATTGCCATGCCACGCATCAGGTGCCCTTCCGCCCAAGGTGGCCGTTGTATTCCGTACAAATAAAACACAGGGCACAAACAGCAGTTAGTGAAAAAGGTGCATTTATTACAAACTGTGACATGTGATTGTGTGTAAGGTGATGACAAAAGTGGTGCGTGCAGTGACAATGAGCTGTCGGTCATGGCTGCGTGATGATCAGGGTGTACCCACTGGTTCTATGTCCATAGTCCAACACACACATGCCATCCAGATGGCTGTGTGGAGTGGGATCGTAGAGCAAGTCAATGCAGTGGCTGGTCAAGGAAGGCTGGCGGAAGGCTGGCTGGCTGCCTCACTTGCGACTGGAGCGTGCGAAGTCCTCCCGGGAGATCTGTTTCCTCTTCGGACGGCCCCTTCCACGTTTGGGAGGGGGTGTGTGGTGGCGACCTGCTGGTGGTGGGTGAGGTGTGCTCACTGGCTGTGGACGCAGGGGAAGTGGACACTGCTGGCCGACCCTGCGCCCTAGCAGGTGGTGGCGGAGGTGGTGTTGCTGGCCTTGCCTGTGACCCCACCGCCACCACCAGCTGGCCCATGAGGTCCACGAGTTGGTCCATACGGGACACGAATTGGCCCATATGGGCGTCCATGGACCTCAGCACCCCCAGCACCTCCCGCGTGTCAGTAGCAGACCTGGCCCATTGTCCTTGGGCCTCTTCATAGGCCCCAAGGACTCTGGCCATTTGAGGCAGGGCATGGCTCCCAGGGGAGGCTGGCGTTTCCCTGACCCTGCTCCTCCTACCAGTCCTGCTGCCACCGGCCTGCCCACTAGCCACATTGCTCACCACGGTCCTCGCTGTGGCTCCCAGGGTGGATCCAGTCGGCCGGGCCACCACCTGCGCTGGGGCTGGTGCCAGCGAAGACGTGGTGGTGGTGGAGGCGGTGGTGGTCGGTGCGGCGATGGTGGCGGTTGCGGCAGTGGTAGTGGCCGCAATGACCGTGGGTGTGGCCGCAACGACAGTGGCAGCAGGGGACTGGGACTGTTCAGCATCCCTGGATGATGGGTTGGTGGGTAGGAGGGGTCCTGGGGAGCGGCTGGGCCCTGCCACGCCAGATGGGCCAGCTTGGTGGTCCGTGTCCGAAGAGGTGGACAGATCCTCCAGATCCGTGTGTCCTCGTTGGGGGCTTGTAGGCTGGCTGTGCTGGCTGCTGTCTCCATCCCCAGCGTCCAGCAGTTCGTCACCTGTGGAGAGAATGAGATTTGTTATTGTGTTGCACCTGGCGAAGTATGTATTAGTCGTCTGACATTGGCAGTTCGTGCAATCTCGTACATGGGTTTCCCGGAGGCGAGTGTGTGGCTGTGGCATCTGTAGTTGTGTGTGCTAGGCAATGGGACTGTGTGCTGTGCACATGTGGCATGGGACGGATTGGCCATGCCGATGGGTGTGTTGCTTTGCCCCTACTCATTGTGACTCTGGTGTATGCGGGCTCCTGGCCCATCCTGGGTCTGGTTTGTACTTTGCTTTTGGAGTTCAAATGGAACGCTTAGGAACGCATATGGCAACATGGGGGCCATGCCCCAGATTCGCATTTGGGATGGAATATGCTTTTGGGGTTCAAATGGAACGCTTAGGAACGCATATGGCAACATGGGGGCCATGCCCCAGATTCGCATTTGGGAGGGGATATGCTTTTGGGGTTCAAATGGAACGCTTAGGAACGCATATGGCAACATGGGGGCCATGCCCCAGATTCGCATTTGGGATGGAATATGCTTTTGGGGTTCAAATGGAACGCTTAGGAACGCATATGGCAACATGGGGGCCATGCCCCAGATTCGCATTTGGGAGGGGATATGCTTTTGGGGTACATGCTGTGAGCCATGGGTGCCGAACGTGACATGTGTTGTGGCAGCATGACAGTGCATGGTCTGAGGTGTGTGCATGCCTGACATGCCCTGCATATTTGCTGTCTGTTGTGGTTACTGGACATGGCATTGGACGCATCGTTATGAGTGAGTGATAGTTGTGTGCCAGCCAACGTATTGCAGTTGTCCCATCTCCTTGGTGTGCGTGCTGCCCTGTGCCATGTGCATCACTGCAGTGCTCGGGGGGGGGGGGTGTGGCCCATGTTGTGTGTTGTTCTCACAGTGTGTCGTGCGCTTAATTGACTTCTGGCACATGGTTGGTCATGGGCATGTGTCTTAGCGTGACTGCTGTATGTGTGGCAGCTGTGCGGATGACATGCCTTTCATGTGACTGGGGCTGACGGATGGGATGGATGGTATGTTGTATGTGCATGGTGTGTCTGTGAGTTTGATGGGTTCAGTGGTGTTCGTGTGCATTTCTGTTGTTCCGCTCTGTTGCGTCTAGTGTTGTTTGTCTTACATAGGCGTAGTTGTGGGGTGTGGGGTTGACAGGCAGTGGGGGCTACATGGACAGGACTTCAATGGTGTTTCGGTTGTGTGTGATGAGTTGCACAGTGGCTGCCGTGTGGGACTATATTCAGTGTGGCTTGTGCATGCAGACGTGGCTCCTTGGGTGTTGCTATGTCTGTGATGGGTCATGTGGGGTGTGAGTCTGCTGTTCATGTCCGTGTGCACATTGTTCACTTGTTCGTGACGGTGGGCGGTGCTGCGTGTCCGTGTGCTACGTGACATGTCCCATGTGTTGGTGGTGTTATGGTCCTCATGCCTCCAGTAATCCAGCCCTGTCCAGTTTCCCACCTGCAAGTTGTTCGTGCGTGCACTGTACTGGATGCCACATGGCTCTAAGCGGGGGTGCTCCATGTTGCAGGTCTGTGGGGGTGGGGGGGTGTAGTGGGTCGTGGGGGTGGCTGTACACCCACTGACACCGATTGCTGTGGACCGTGATGTCTGCCTTTCGGCTGTCGTTGTGCACTGCGGTGGCTGACACGTGGCTGTGGGGTGTGGGGGATGCTCCTCCTTGCTGTGCTGTGGGACTGGGGCCTGGTGTGTGTTGTACTTGGGCTGTCCACCCTCCCACCCACTGCACTTTGTGTTCCTGCCACTTACCTGTTACTTGTCGGTTAGTGCAGCTGTGGCGGACACATGGGTGTGGTGGGTGCTCGTTGTGGCGCTTCTGGCATATTTGGGGACCTGTTGGTGGTTACGTGGCTGGCTTAGTGTACACATGTCCCCACGCATCTTACAGTTGTTCGGTTTGGGCTGTGTGTGGTAGTGTCTGTTGCATGTGTGTGTGATGTGTTGTGTATTGTGTGCTGGACATGGGGGTGTTTGTCCCTGGGAGCTGTGGCATGGTAGTTGCGCATGTGAGTACATAGCGGTGTGCTGGTATACATTAGTTTGTACTTACCAGCCTCCACTCCCCCTGCTAATCCGGCGAGGATCTCCGGATGGATTACGACTCGCACCTTCTCCTCCCACGCTTTGAAGGTCTTAAAGAGCGCGGGATTCCCTCCGCCAGTGACGGCAGCCAGCTCTCTGTTTTTGCCCTCCTTCTTCTTGACCAGGCTCTTTACGTCATTCCAACGTTTGTTTATCTCGACTCTGTTCCTGGGCAGGGTCCCGACTGCATTGACCTGGTCTACAATCCGGGTCCACATTCTGTTTCTGGTGGCTAGTGGTGTGTGCTGGACCATATTCCCATAGATTTGTGGGTACACCTTGATGATCTCGTCGACCATGACCGTCAGCTCCATGGGCGTGAACTTGGGCATCCTTTGTGGTGCCATGGTGTTTGTGGTGCTCGTGCGGTGTGTGTTGTGTAATGTGCAGGGGGTTTGTGGTGCCGGTGTTTGGTGGTGGTGGTGGTGGTTGTGATGTGTGCGTTTCTGTGGTGTGCTGCTGTCCTTGCTGTGTCACTGTGTCCTCTCCTCTCCTCTCTGGTTTGCAATGTAGCAAGGGGTTGTGGTCTGTGGGAGTGCTGCTTTTGTACTCACCTATGTGGGTGTGTCCTCATGGTCTGTTGTTTTCAGGTGTGTTGTGTCTGGGGTTCTGGCCTTTGTATTTTTTGTTTGTCCGGGGGGTGTTTTCGGGATGTGTACTGTGCTTGTGTATTTGTGTGTGCCTTGCTGTGTGGACTTGTTGGCCATGTTGTGTGCTATTGGTTTTGTGTGCGGATGGTTTCTGTGCAGGTACGTGGGCGCCATGGCTTCTGCCGTGTCGATTCTCATCGGCGTTGTTTGCGCTGGCGGGCGGTATATTTGTTGTTTTCCGCGCTCATGGCGGTGCGATCGTAATTTCACGTGCGGTGTGTCGGCCGTGTGGGCGGGCGGTTTTGTGTTGTCGTGCGTGTTTCCGTCCGTGGCGGGCGGTTTGACTCCGACTCCGGACGATGGCGGGCGGTATTTTGTGTGATTTTTCCGCCGATGGCGGTTTTCGGTTTGTGTACTCATAATGGCGTGGTCGGTGTTCAGGCGGTGTGTGCGGGCGGATTTTTGCCGCTTCCATGCCTGGCGGATTTTTTTACGCCGGGTATCGTAATGAGCCCCTTTGTTGGTATAAATTTTGTATCAATTTTTGTTATCTGTCATATAATTGTTTGAAGTCTACACATTGTATATTATATGCACCCTGTCATTCTTTTGTCTATTTATTAGTAACAATGTTATATAAAATATAAATAACAAAATATATATATATATATCAGATCATTTTCAAATAAAAAAATCTATTTTGGAATAATAATTTTTCTGGTCACATATTGTCATTGTATAGTATAGGTCCACTTTTTTATTCGTTTCCTAAATGTTTATTTACAAATATTCTCTTTTGATTGGAATCAGTGGATCCGGAAAGCCAGGCTTTTGATCGAGTAGTATTTTTATCCCCTATGCTTTTAGTTGGGGTTCTTCTTCCAAAATCCTCCTCGCTGCTTCCTCTGAGGACCAAGTTGTCTTAGTTATTTCTCTGTCCGAAATTTCCTTGATGCTTTTGAATGCAATTCTTTCGAGATCGTGTGTGCTTATATCTGCCAGTTTTCCGATTGCTTGAATTAGGTGAATTATATTCCCTCTGTTAAGGATATCCCACGGCCTCTGGACTTATATTCGGGTATAAACAGAATTGAGTTATTTTTAAGTTGAGGTTGGTCGGCGGTTGGGGATTTTGTCTGGATAGCTATCTCCTTTTCAGCATGCGGGTTGGAAAGATCCACTCAGTCTCTGCAGTCATCCCTGGCTATGGTGATTGTTTTCCTTAAAGTAGCTGCCTCTCTGGACCTTTCCTTGATGGCATATACTAGCACTCTGGAGCTTACGTGCTTTCTGCTTTCATACTGTGCTTTTATAGGTGGCACTGTTGATTCGATCGCTGTCTCGTCCAATTTGGTGCCTGAATCTCCTGATACTGGAATAGTTGGAGAGCTTAGTTTCTTATCTCCTGCTGTTTTCCTAGGGATGGCTGCCTCTGCTGATCTATTCTTGGTAGAGAGTACTGGAGCTTGGGTACCTATGTTCTGTGTGCTTTCATCCGATACTTTTATAGGTGGCTCTATTGATTCATCCTCTGTCTTTTCTGATTTGGTGTCGGAATCCCCTACTATTGGAGTCTTCAGATGGCTTGCTTTGTTATCTCCTTCTGGGGGCAGTGCTTCCGTTGAATTGCTAGCAGCATGACTTTTCACCCCTAGTTTTATGCTACATGTGCGGAAATAATCAGTTATATTCTTTTTCTTCTTTCTTCCCTTTCTCCTCTGTTTGCGACTAATTTTTGGGTCCTCGTTTCTCGCAGCATGGGGTTTTTTCAGAAACTTCTGATTCAGGTTTTATTGGTGAGGATTCCTCCGGGTGATGGTCATAGCTGTGTTCAACACCCCTAATATGCTCTGTTGTATTATGACTTCCAGGATCCTCGCTATTTTGGTCAGCTGCTTTTTTGGCAGCGGTTGTCTGCCTGACTTTTGAATGATTGGCTGGTCGTGTTTCATTTTGATGGTCGTTTGGGGGTCCCTTTGCCCATCCTATGTTGACCTTATCCTTCTCGCAGTAGGGTGGTCCCATCGAAGGGCCTTTTGTGTGAGCCTCCTGAGAAGGTTTACTGGGGCTTTTTGCCATTTTCCTGATGTCTGCTAGGATATCCCCCATAACCACTGGAAGGGTGGAGAGTTTGTCAACAATGACGAAGCAGGTGCAGTGCATTTGGAACAGTTGCGTATCTGGCTGAGCGCTTTTAATCAAGTTATTCATGTCTGCTAGTCTGCTATCAATGTTTGAGATGTGGATGGTCACTGAGTTGAGGATGGATAGTTGGACGGCCATCTTGTCAGAGTGATGCTGCATTGACTTGATGGAACGCTGCATGGTGTCCAGTAAGGATTCCCAGAGCTTGTCTGAGTCTAATCAATTGGCTCCTTTGTTGTTGATTTTGGGAGCGGGAATGGCCTTTGCCTGCCAGAAGTCAGAAAAATGGGAAAGCTCTTGCTGATCTTGACTATAAGTCGTTTGAGCTACATTGCCAGCTGTGTCGTCCTTTGGGCTGTCTGTGGTTCCCAATCCTCTTTCTCTAGTTATTTGATATGAGCTACGAGAAGAATGAGTAGATTGTATGTTAAGAGAGGAGGGAAAGACAGTGTTGAGGCAATCAGTTCCGGTTGGGTTATCCCACTTTAATATTCTATTGTCGATACTCCTTAGACTCTCTGCCCCGCTGGGGCTGGTCCCAGTGTGCTGAATTTTCGAACCTGTCTCTAGGCACAAATAGCTTGAGTCTTTTTGCCCCGGGGGCTTTTGAAGCTGTAGTTCTAGAGGATCGATTTGATTCTCTTCCTCAATGTAAATGGCTTCATTATTTGATGGTGTAAGACCATTTGCCAAACTTGCTGGGCTCCCTGCGAGTGCCTCGTTATGTGTTTTGGATGAGAGGGTTAAGCTAGAAGCAGTTGTTGACGATTTTCCAGTATTATGGAAATTATTGGAGTTGATATTGTGCATATCAAGAATGAAGTTTGGATTCCCCAAAAGAATTGTGACAATTGGTGCGAGTGGTAGACCTATGTCGAGCTCGGTCTTGACGGAAAAAGCTCCTTCTCTTGCTGTTGCTATCTGGTTGACCACAAGCGCCGTTTCCATTGCTTGGCAGAGTACGATAGGATCCCCGTTTATTGGGATGCTGTTTTTTTCGTTGCGCGCTGGCCCCCCCTTTCTGGCCTTCTAAATGTGGGCTGCTTGTGACTCTGGACTTGTTTTCTCTGTTGCCTTTTTTTCCTTTTAGCCAACCCACGGACCACGCACGCAACCTTGGAATCATCCTAGACTCCGAGCTCAAAATGGACAGCCAGATCAACTCCGTCACATCCTCCTGCTTCCACATCCTCCGCCTCCTATGTAAGACCTTGAAATGGATCCCCCTCGAGCACAGAAAAACCATCACCCACGTCCTCGTCACCAGCAGACTCGACTGCGGCAACGCACTCTACGCCGGAATAAACAAAAACCTCACCCGCAAGCTACAAAACATCCAGAACGCCGCCGCAAGACTGGTCCTCAACCTACCACGACACTGCCACATCTCCCAATACCTGCGCACACTCACTGGCTCCCCATCGAGGCTAGAATCACCTTCAAGATCCTCACCCACGCACACAAGGCCCTCCACAACACCGGACCAGCATATCTCAACAGCCGAATCAACTTCCACGCACCCCAAAGAACCCTACGATCAGCCCAGCTCTCTTATGCCGTGGTCCCCCGCGCCAGAAAGACCAGATCAGGAGGCCGCTCCTTCTCTTTCCTCATGGCCAGAGCATGGAACGCCCTCACGCTCCACCTCAGGCAGACAACATCACTCCCCATCTTCACGAGAAACCTCAAAACCTGGCTCTTCGACAGACCCCCTCCTTGATGGACTGGAACCTGCACCTCCCCTGCTCCCCAGCGCCTTGAGACCCTTACGGGTGAGTAGTCGCGCTTTAACAAACCTGTGATTGATTGATTGACTCTTTACCTTCTCTACCTTTGCTGCCTTGGGTAGGCATGTCTGCCTTGGGGTGTTGATGGTCTGTTTTCACCCGGCACAAAGGGGAGGGAAGGCCGTTGAGACTTTCGTTGCTTGTGTAGAGGGCTGCCCCTGCGTCCCTTAGAAATGCAAATTTTGTGTAGATCTTCGGTTGATAACTGGTTGTTGTAGTTTTTGCATTCTGTTCGGGCCCTACAACATCTACCCGAATCTGAAGGGAATTTTCTTCCATCATTGAGTTCTGCTTGCTGACTATGTCGGTTAAGCTTTTGCTCTTTTTTTTCCTTTTGTTAAGTATGGATGTGACAGTACGTCTCTCCCTGCCAGATCTCATCTCCTCAAGCCTTTATGCACCTGTGGTTCTGTAGTTCTTGTGATTCTTAGGTTCTTGAGACCTCAAGTTCTTAAATTCTTGAAATTCTTGAAACTCTTTATTGTAGATGGCTCCTTGATGTATTGATTAGGATCCCTTTCCTCGCTTCAGCCCCTTGCGGTTGTGTTGTTTGTTTTATTTTTGTGATTTTGTTGTTGCCTCTAGTTTTCACCTAGAATATTTCTCTTTCCTCTTTTCTATTGGTTTTGAGCTTGTGATTTAGACCCGGTTGTCGGTCTCCTTGCACTTGGGGTATGGCACTCTGTTGTTGCCGAGTCGCTGTTGGTCACTAATAAGTAGAGTGTGATGTTGTTGTATGTATTCAGCTTTTAGACAGCCTTTTAGACAGCCTTTTGGACTGCCTATCACAATTTGCTGCAGCCGATGCGGGTTTGGTGGAGTTTGGTAAATTGATGAAGGTTTGGTGGTTTTGGTGGGGTTGTCGTTTTCTGTGGGGCGACACCCCGTGATTTGCAGAGCCCAAGCCCAAGGCCACCCCGCCTCCCAGCCACCACAAGGATCTGGGGCTCGCAATTGAAAGCAGCTAAAGCAGCTAAAACAAGCTGAAAAACAGGCTGGGAGGGAGGGAGGGTTGGGAGGGCTGAGAGGGCGGAATTGTGTCTTGCTCCCGCGGGGGGGGGGTCGGTCCAGAAGTGCCTCAAGCCACAAACTCCCTCCCCAAGGCAGCCTGCAGTTCTCAGCAGTTCTCGGCAGTTCTCGGCCCTACAGGACCGCTGATAGCCTCACCGGCCGATCTGGCTCGCACCAGAGTGGAGGGGCAGAGGGGCAGAGGACAAAGTGGAGAAACAGAAAGCCGGGCGCACTGGAAACTGCAGACCGGCCGTGCTGCTGGCAGCCGCGGTCCCATGCTCCCGCTTACCCTCTGCCTCCTGTTGCTGCCGCGGTCGCAGCCGTAGTCCACAGTCCCCAGTACACAAATCCTCAGTTCACAGAGTCCCGGGGCTCTCTGCGATGCCTCTGCGGTGTGTCCCGTAGTGTGCTCCTTGCAGGCTCCTTGCTTGCAGCCTCTTGCTCGCAGCTCGGCTCGGCTGCCTCTCAACCTGCTCGTCTGATGTTACGGGCAAAGAGTTATGTGCCGATTGGGTCGTAGTCATATAGAGGAATCCTATGGGTATGCAGCATATTTCCAGCTAAGGTCAGTGCCTCTCATACTACTGCACACTCTCTCCTTCAGACTTGGGGGTCAAAAAAAGGAGTCTCTATAACATATGTAGTTGACAGCATTTCAGACTCCGAACAATAGGAGATCATCATTAGGACAGGAAAATAAGGGGTGAGCACTTAAATCTGGAGAATGAAAATAAATTAAAGGTAATGGAAATTCCTAAGTCGTTAAAAAGGAACAAACAGTAATTGACTTACAAAATAAATTAACTTACACAGGTCGAGTCTTAGTTATAATTTATTGACCCAGGTTCCTGGTCTAGCAGATTGAACAAATCCTTGATTTTTTGCACTGCAGTATGATGGAAGAGACAACTTTTTCTTTTTTGAAGAACAATAATTCCATGCCCCTGGCATGCAGGGAGTGGGCTTCCAGTGCATGGGATATATGGATTGTTTATTTCTGCCCAGGGACATCATGCTGTGCCTGGTGATCCTCTGAAGGAAAAAGCACAACAAATATGGCCTTGGAACCCTCACTCTAAATAAGGTGGGCCTTCTAATGCCAGGTGTGCTGGCAGTTGAGTGGCAGCTGGCCTGCCCTGAAGGTGTTCACACTGCCAAAGCTGACTGAGGTTCCACACTCTGGCACTGTTGGCTCCACTACCTCCAAATGAGGCAAGGAAACTGAGAAATGGGGTTGACATGGTGCCTGCCAATTTCTGGTAGCTTCCGCATGACTGTCCAACTTTAAATGAGGCCCTTAGTACTCAATGTCGAACTGTGAGCTCCTCTGTAAATAACTGGTAAAGGATTTCTTTTAGAAGATGCTTAATGTGTGAGGTTGACTTAAGTTTGGCTAGGTTTCAGTCCAACTAATTTTTTTCAATGTCGAACTTTTTCAAGTAAGTGAAAAGATTTCTTTAAAGCAGAAGTGTAATTATTAGACTGAGACATTGGGAACTTTCCGTGGCTGCTTTTAATGGTTATCAGGGATCTAAATGCTAACATTATAGAGTACGAATTAAATGATAACAATACGATGAGTGCCAATTCTTTTGGAGTTTTTGCAGCTCAATTTTCAGCCATCAGACCTTGGATCAGTGGGAAAATTATAGATAAGGTTTTGTGGGAAATTAACTTGTGTGCTCTCAATGGATTTTTTCATGCTAGTAATGACAGTTCTATTGATTATTTTGTAGTAGACATTGAAATTTTGCCAATGGGATGATTGTGGCAACTTCCCAGCTCCTTAATGGGTTATATAAATTTCCGGCAGTTGATGGGACTGATAATTTGTTCCATGAATATGAAGCCACCGTTGTTCCTAATCACTATAGACCGTATATGAATCTTGAAGTACCGCTCACGGCTTGGCAACACCGTGTTTGGTTTGATGGCGCCCTCCCCAACCGGTTACCGCGGTTCGTTTAGGCCCCTTATCAATTGTTGGGGCCACTTGGCCAGTCTTGGCCGGGTATACACCACATCCGCGTTATATTACGGTGACAGTCGCTGAACTGCGTCATATGCATTCGTCTTTGATACGAGTACATAGAGCTTTAGTACAATATGTTACAGGCAACATCCAGGGAGCCCCGCCTGGAGTTGCGGCCCATCCAGCTGCTGCAGGCGGTGTAACCATAAGTCCTGTCATGGTGAATTCGGTGATGGGCAAGCGCCCACAGAGTAAGGATGATTTTCCTTATTGGCTTGCAGAAAAATTTGACCAGCTGGAGGCAGTTTTTCCAAATACATCTCCCGTGGAAAAACATAGGATTTTGACGATTAGTTTGCCAAAAGACTTAGTACCCGAGTTGGCAGAATGCAACAACTGGGGTAGGGTATTCGCCGCAGTATATGCGAAGTGTTTCGGCACTCCTTCCATGACAGTTCTCCCCTCTGTGATTAAACGAGTACAGGATGAACATGGCCCGAAGCGGCTGTGGAATTAGGGATGAGACTGGTGGGAGTGTTCGACGTAGTAGCTGAGTTGATCTTTGCGAATGTCAAGGGCGATGCAGTGAACTTTCAAGTAGCTAATGCTTTGGCTTTGGTCCCAGAATTGGACAAGCCTCGCGAATTACCGAAAATTATTGCTCAGGCTTACAAAACCATTGGTCGTAATAGCCTGGGAGTTAAGCCTTTTGCTAAAACGCAAACACAATCGCAACAACAACCAAAAACTCAGTCTGAGAAAGATGAGAAACCAGTTTTTACTAAAAAGAGCTGGAGGTTGAAAAAACAGGGTAAGCAACAGAAGAAGCCGGGGTCGCGAGGTGCATCCCCGGTTTCCGTCTCTTCTGAGCGCACTTATGATTTGCGTGATAGGGCGAGAATTAAATCTCCAGAGAGATTTCAAGTCCCTGATTCACGTTCTCCTCGTTCTTCACAGGCACCAACATCTTCGCAGGCTGGTGGAGGAGATCGCCAGGATAGAGGAAGGGGTCGAGAGGATCCACAGGGACGAGACCAACCTCGACAACAAGTCAGAGGGAAACCAGATGATTTTCAACGTTCTCGCCCACAATTTCAGAAGAAAAAAGTTGCCGCTGTAACAGCGAGATATGCCACAGACGGTGAGAACGAGACTCCTGGATTGGACGTGGGCAGTGACCCTCCTAGACAGCGCCTCGGAAGTTACCATAGTGCGGGAGGCGCTACGTCCTCATGTGGAGGCGACAGCAGCTGAAACATTCATTACTGTCGAAACAGCTGACACCAGAGTGGCTCCCCCTGACAGACTATATAATATTGTAATTCAAATCGAAGGTGATATACAGCGTGTTATAAAAGGGATTTTTGGGGAAAATCTGACCTCTTCGTATGACATTTTGTTAGCGGAGGCGGATTGGCCGCCCCCATTCGTACTTGCTGCGCGTAAAGGGGAGGAGGTAATCCTTCCGAGCTTTTCTCGACACGTCCCAAAAGACAAAGCAGAGGCTCTTGCAGCTGAATGGGCTGTGTCCCTGGCTCCAGCGTTATACCGCAACCATGTGGGCTGGGATGAAGAATCACCACCCCATGAAATACCTCTGCGGTCCCTACCACAGCCACAAACCCAATATCCCATCAAACGGGAAGCTAAAGGTCCCGTTTCCGAAATTCTGACCCAGTTGGAATATCAGGGAGTGATTGAAACATGCGAGTCACCGATGAATAATCCCCTTTTCGCGGTTTCTAAACCCGATGGATCGTACCGCTTAGTTTTGGATTACCGGCATTTGAACTCTCATTGTCGGACCTTTGCGGTGCAAAACACACATAGTTCTGCGTAGTAGACAGTCTTGTTCGTAAAAAATATAAAACGACACTTGACCTATCCAATGGATTCTACACGCACAACTTGGCCCCGGAGAGTAGCCAATGGAGCGCTTTTACCTCCGGTGGTAAATTTTTCAAATTCAGGCGTTTACCTATGGGCTACAAGAACAGTCCGGGAGTATTCGCTGCTCGTGTTGTCTCTTCGTTAGACGGCATAGACCCAGATGCATGTTCGTACGTCGATGATATCTATCTGACTGACGACGAATTATTCCCGCATCTTTCCCGAGTGGTCCGCATTATTCTAGAATTTGCGGTTCTAGGCTACAAGTTTAACTTTGCCAAATCTCACATTGCTGAATTTACCGTTTTGTTTTTGGGCTATGAGCTCAACAATGAAGGTAAGGGCTTAGCCCCCATTTTCTGGAGAAATGTGCACTTCTGTGCCCTCCTACTACTCTGAAGAAACTTCAGTCTTTACTGGGTTTTCTGAACTTCGGGCGTACTTACATTCCCGAATATGCCCAGCGTATCAAGCCACTGTATTCCTTGATACAACCTAACTTTTCGAAGTCATGCTGGCTTCCGGAGCATTCCTCCATTCTGCAGTCTTTGCAGACAGACTTACTTGAGTCTAAATACTTGTTGACTCGTGATAACCACACCAACCTGGTGATTAGAATCATTCCAGGGGCAGTGGGTTTCACGTACTTGACCTTTAACGAAGGTGACACAGTACCGATTGCATACAAGTCACATCTATACACTTCAGCAGAAATGCGCTTTTCCTCTGTGGAGAAAGTTTTAACTGCAGTGCAAATGGCGATTCTGAAGGAACGCGCACAGGGAAAACGCATTTTGGTGATAACACCCTATCCTGCCCTAGAGGCAGTGACGAAAGCAAGTGTTCCGAACTCTAAAGCTTTGCACCCCCGTTGGATTCAATGGGCAACATCTTTGACGTCTCCAGATGTCACTTTTATTTTTGATTCTTCTCTTCAGACTCAGGAGTTTTTACAGTATGAATTCGTTCATCCTCCTCCTCTGTCCTTGCTACCGCTTGAGGAATACGAATGTATTATCTATACCGATGGCTCGGCACAGCCTGCCACGGGCTCCAAGCATGCTTATTCAGCAGCATGTGCTATTGTTGCAGGTTCCTACGTGAACGGAAAATTTAAATCTACTGTAGTGCATTCTCAAGCACTGGGAGACAGTACTGCACAATTGGCCGAGCTGCGTGCATTGGTGCTAGCACTCGAGTTCGCTAATCCGGATGTGACCACTCTTATTGTATGCGATTCCTACTACTGTGTTCAGTCTTATAATGACAATCTCTTCTTTTGGTCACAAAATGACTATAGAGACGCAAAAGGCAGCACAATTAAGCATAAAATGCTTTGGGTTCGAGTGGCAGATTTACAACAACCTCTGCCTCTCACACAGGTGGTACACACTCTTGGCCACCAGCGTGTGGGCGCACACGCTGTCGGTAACGGCTTGGCAGATGAAGCTGCCAAGTCAGCAGTAGCCACGTGCTCAGTCGCAGCAGTTACCAGATCCATGTCTAAAATCGATTCTGATATTCTAGCAGCTATTGCTGCGACAACGGAAGGTGCTAATTACCCACGGGGATTCCCTTCCAAATACTGTTATCAATTAGGTCCCGAATAGGCTCCTTATGTAAGAATTCCAGACGTTGGTGATCGGCTGATTCCCAACGCGGACCGCAGACTTTCCTTGATTACTGCAGCACACGAAGGTTTGGCTTCGGCTCATGCTGGGGTGTCTGCGACAGTTTCCATCTTGCAGCAGCGTTACTGGTGGCGTGGTTTATATAAACAAACCCGTACTTATGTGCTTTCTTGTGACGTTTGTCAGCAGATTAAGCCTTCCACGGTTACACGGCCACCACAGACCCCGCTCTGCATTTCAAACAGACCTTTTGGGTGTGTTTACCTGGATCACTGCGGTCCCTTTTCTTCAGACACTGCATATAAATATATCTTAGTTGCAGTGGATTCGTGCACACGTTTCATCTGGGTCTGGCCACAACGGAGTGCTGACGCTCGAAATGTCATAAGGGATTTGCGTGTCTTTGTGGGAATTTTCGCCTGCGGCACCTTTCATTCTGACCAAGGTCCATCGTTTGCCTCTAAGGCTTACAAGGACGCAATGGGTTCACTGGGGGTGCGGGTGAAATTTTCATCACCGTATCGGCCTGAGGGCAATTCGATTGTTGAACGAATGAACCGTGACTTAAAGCAATCCTTGACAGCTAGAGTCTTAGGTACTGGCAGGAACTGGCTGGCCCACTTGTATACCGTACAACGTGCACTTAATAATCTCCCGAGAAGACCTCTGGGTGGGCGGACCCCATACGAAATGCTCTTTGGCATAAGAATGTTTGTGCCTGACCTTGATGGTCTAGACATGGCGGCGCAATCCGCCATCTTTGATGTAGATAACCATTCTACTATGTTACAGGACTTACAAGAAGTCCGAGACAAACTTGCGATTGCACATTTACCTTCAGCCACAGACGCTGCACTGCAGATTCCGGTTGCCGGCTGGCTTCCGAAGATTGGAGATCTGGTTCGAGAGAAGGTGGAGAACAAAAAAGAATTTGGCCCCTCTTATCGTGCACCGGTTCCAGTCCTTGGCTTGAAGGGAACTCGTACAGTCATCTTACCTCCGCTTCCTGGTCGCAAAGAGAACAGATACATCTCAGTGGAAAATGTCAAGCTACAACATCTGGACGATCCTGAATAGTGTTACACCAGCGGTCTCTTGTCCTGTCATTTCCCGGACGAATGTTCGTGGCCCTCTTGCCCGAACGGTCACTGATGTTGCCATCGAGATGGTAGATTTGCCTGAACGCTTACTCGACTACCCGGACTCCCCCTGCAACGACGAGTCTGAGTATACCTATCCCGCTAACGAGTCGGTGGCACACCTACCAACAACGCCACTGAGCCCAACACGTTATTCCTTTGACTCGGATTCCACTTCATCACTTGTCCCATCCAAATTCAGTATTTTTGTATCCTGGTTCAGAGACAATTTTTGATCCCCCATGGACATACATTTGGTTGGTACTTTTCCTAATTTTTTTGTTCATGTCTATTGGCTTTGTCACCGTGTTTTTTCTGCTCATCAATGGACACTATTTGCCAGAACGCTCTGCGGTGAACTCTGACGCTGGAACTTTGGCTCCACATTCTTCATCGCACATCATGAAGCGAGACCACACATTTGTGAACATTTCAGCATTTCCAGTTGCTGATGGCATCGTTTGGGATGCGGTGAACTTCCAAATTCATGGTCCAACCGAAATTATTAATGTACCAAATGTCCTTCGTGTTTCAATGGGTGATGTCGTAAAAGTAATATTCATTCTGATGATTGGGATGTGCATGCAGTTGAAGCATTATTTACTGATTTGAAATATTATGCTGCTTTTCATGCTGTAGATCTGTACATGAATTCTGCAAATTATGCTGATTTGTATTGTTACCAGCATTGGGGCAACCACTTTCTCCATAAACCCAGTACCCTTCGGGGACTTTTTAATCATACCCAATGGGAACATTGTCCGACTCCCTTGCCAGGCAGCTCCCACACGCTTAGAAATAAGTTTACTTATTTTACCGATTTTAACAGATCGAACCCTGGGTCCTATTTCTTTAAATTAAACACTTCCTCTACACAGAAAATAATGTTGACCCATACAAAATTGCTATATTCAGGCTCCTTTTTAAGCGCCTTGGCTGTCGGTGGGTATGAACACTGGCGTGACACCATAGATTTAAAATCTATTTGGGGCACAAAAGCATGGCAGGTGCAGGGCACAGAAGCCTTGCACCGTGCTTGCCTCATCCCAGCCCAAATTCTATTTTTAAATCAGACCGTCTATCAAACGACATGTTGGGGCTTGGCTACGTCCAAACAATTGAATGCCCGATCCTTTCCTGTCTTGTCCTCCACTCCCAACAAAAGCTTATACCTTAATATGTCCCTTACCGAATTGCAGGTTTTGTTTCTGAACAATTCGTTTAATGTCTCTACGTTGGTTCAGTCACCCTGGTTGGCTTGGCCCATTGCATCCAATGCCTGCCAATTGCGTTTTCGTGACTCAGTTCCTGGTTACAAACAGGATAGGCCTGATCCACGGTTTTCTGACTCTCGTACTGTGACGACATATTCTGTTGGTCAATTATGTAAACAGTGGTTGCAGCACTCTTCCCTAGATTCTGTTAAACAACATTTGTCGCTCCTATCAGGCAACCTTGATCTGTCCGATTTTGTTCTGGGGCCTCGTGGTCCTCGACCTAAGCGATTCATTTATGAAACTTATAATGAACTCTGGAAGCTTTCGCAAATTGAAGCTGCTTCCCGTCTGCGGGAAATCGATCAAGCAAATTTGGAAAAGGTGCTTGCTGTTGTTGACAATAGTATTAATACCCTGTCTTCCTGCATTTACACCTTAGAGAATATTATTTCCTCTGTTGTTGATATTGTACAAGATGATGTTTCTGTGTTGTATCATGGTCAGGATCAATTGCGTTCAGTAATGCAGTTTGCATGGACTTTGCAAACACTTAAAATGGGGAAAGTTCCTTGGCAATTTTTGAACACCTCTGCCTTATTTTCACCTTTTAATTTGACTGAGAAACAGCGATTCATGTCCATGAAGGATGCAGCATACACTCTGTTACATATTGAAAAGATAGAGCCCTTACCATTCCCTATTGCGGAATTGGATTCTGCTGTGTGGCTAGTACACGGGGTTATCGCTTTGCCTTTTTCATTGTTTGAATTTAGTTCGTGCATGAAGCATTATCCTGTAGGCCGTTTCCAGCCTTTAGGCAGTGCCTTCCTGCATGAACTTTGGTCCCTGCCTTTCATGTTTAAATGCCTTAGAGACGGGAGGGAGGTTTTCTCACGGGGAGTCATGCGATTCAACTGTGGGTCATTCCCTTATTTGCAAACACATTAAGTTGCACGGAGCTTGTAACGTTTCGGCTCCGAATCTTGCTTGTGTGTTAAAGGGTATTCCAGCTCCTGCTATTTCTCCTACTTTCACTGTGCTTGCTAATGGTAGCTATTTGCTTTTAAATAACCAAGACTGCTGTGGCCTGCTGGCCGGCATACTATATATTGTTACTGTTTCCCACAGGGTTGTCTGCTGCAAAAATGTGCTTTTTCCTCCCCCGCACGACATCATAGATAGTTATGTGTGGCCTTCCATTCCTACTCTGAAGGCGGATTTCAATAAATTGAGCAGAATAAAGGCGCTATTATTGAACCAAGAGGTTATGCTCACATCTGCCCGGGAGACGTTCATTCTCCAGGTGGCAAGTACCCACAGTGAAATACAGGCCCTTTTGAACACTAACCTCCCACAACATTTCGGTGAACTGATTCACCGTGTTTTTAATGCGTCCCGCACTGAAGGTCTGGTGCACTTTTTTAAAGTTGTGGGCTCTGGCCTTGTGACCGCTTTTCAAACTATTGTTACCGGCTTTTATTCATTCCATCTTTTCCAGCGTCTTTGGTGGCTTTCCACTGATTCTCGCCCTGGCGGCTGGTGTCCTGCTGTTGGTCTGTTTACTACGCAATGGCTGCACCTCCATGGGCCCTTCTCGAGCCAGGTCGGCTCCAGATGCTCCGTGAACGCCTCCTCACTGGCTTCGGCATTCTGCCGTTGGCGACAATGAGTGTGTCCTATACGCTTTCTTTTCGCTTTGCGTATTTCACTTGCGTGCAACCTGTGATGTCTTGCATCAGATGTCCATTCTCGTGGGCCATGGATTAGTGCCTCTCCAATACGTCTTTGTCTGTTCCGGATTTTGTTCAGTTGGTAGGTCCCCTAGAGGCCCATGAACAGGACTGTTCCGCTGCAGGCTACATGGCACGTGCGGCTGCACTGGGTATTTTGGCACAATGGGATATCTGGGCGGCTGCTCAGAATCTCCTACAACAGAGTTATATTGAGTATCACACAAGTTGTCCCGCAATGCTGTTCGCTGCTCCCTCTTGCGAGGACGATGACTGCAGCTTTGATTTACTTGACTGGATGGCGTCGCTTTTTTCCGACGATTCCAATGATGTCCTCTTGGAAGGTGTGGCGTTTTTTTTGCACTTACACTCTATTGGATTGAGAGGGTTTTCGCTTTCTGCGACCTGCCTCACTGGATATGTATACATCTTTTTGTTTTCTGATTTTTTTTATCCACGTCTCCCTTTCGTTGTCCTTCCTGGGGTTCGCTTCACAACATCCGTTCTGTTCTGCTCAGTTTGTTTGGACTCTGTCATCTTCTTGAACGTTGGACTGCCCAGGGGAGGGTGTCGTGTGGTTTGTGGCCTCCTGGTCTGCCTTGCTACGTTGGCTTAGGCCTAGCTGCCATTGGGCCTTTTTTGCGCACGTTCCTTTGTGCCGTTGTTTTTCAAGCCTCTGCTTCTGCCCGGCTATTTTAGCGCTGTCTGCATTTCTATCTTTCACCCTTTCTCCTGTTCCCTTTTGGGCTACGTCTGCACACCATGTACAAGGTCGAAAAACAACGTTCCTTGTTCCTGCTGATTTGGCCAGTCCCTCGCATTTAGACATAACACTCTATTTACAACTGCCTTGGAGAAATTCATGTGCTTTTAATATTGTGTTTTTTCACTGTTGGAGACACTTGGAGAACAACCTTTCGAGAGAAGAGCTGTTTGTATCTGATGATGTAAACTTTGCATCTAGATATTGAGGTATGGGGGTTCGCTAGTCAAAGCCCAGAGGTCTTCTATTATTATAATAAACTAGCTACTAGCACGGGGAGGCTGGTAAGGTCATTTAGCCTTATATCCACTGCTTTATGAAATGCTTTCCCCGTTTGTATTCTATGGAGTTGTAACTATGCTGCTTATTTTATCATTATGCATTATGCTGATAGTACTGGCACGTGTACTGTATCTTAGAGCACGTTAGTTGAAATAAACCTTTTAAACTATACAGTGTCTCTTCTTACGCACGTTGTGGACAGGTATGAGTGAGTTATGAAAGGGTGTTCTTGCTACTGCGAGTCCTGAGAGAGAGATACCGTGTTCTGGGTTGTCTAATCATTGGTAGCATTGTTGCTAATGAGACGCTACAGCTAGTCGGGTTGGGGTTTTAGGTGCTAAGGTTTATGGTTGGCTCACCACTATATTCCGAGGTCCTATTATCCTGTGCATAGCTCTGTGTATGTGCAGAATCCCTACAACAGGGTTAAGTAAAATGTGGGGTAGATAGCGGTTCATAAAAATAAAATTAAACAGAATTATATTGAGCCTTTGCATAATAGCAAAGGCTTAGAAAGCTCTCATTTAGACAATAGCAAAAATCTGATAATTACCAAATGATCATATGACATGTTTTCAGGTTATTTACTGTAATATTTATATGCATGTATTTGATATTTGCTTAACATGATCCCAGCCAAAACGCAGAGAAGTGCAGCGTACCGTCAAAGGCACATTCAACAAGTGATACGAGCGATGGCTGGATTCTGGAAGCAGAATTGTACTGTTACTGCATTGTGATGTAGTGTACTTTAAAGAGGTGTGTCTTTAACACTTTCCTAAATTGGATGCGCATTGGGGTGGTCCTGATGTCTAGGGAGATGCTGAACTTTTAGTGTTCCTAAAAGCAGAAGGCGCATGTAAATGTATGAAAAAATAATGTTATTTACGTAGACATTCTTTTCTGAGATTCATTTAGGAATACCTACTCTACAGATTACGTGAAGTATTTATAAAAAACTAGCAAAAGATGAGGACCTATAATAGACTAGCTAAGAAAAAGAATAGACTATGAGGCATAGGATTTGGTGTGAAATTGAATAAGTATAATGAATGCAAGATTCAAGTGGGTTTTAGTTGTTGGTAGCAAAGGGAACCTCCAATGCCATGCTGTCCCTAGGTTTATTTGAACTGGAGCTTCTTAGATTAATCTATGTTTAGCGCTCATGGCTTTACAAAATAAACAGCAATCATACAATCTCAGAGCTAGTGTTCAAGGCCTGTTGCTATGCCTAGTTCTGTAACAATAAAATAGCCAAAAGGCTCTGTGTGTGCAACTTTTGACTAAGTGCTTCACTCAGATCAGTCATACAGATACACAAGAAGGGAGAAAAATGTAATCTGGCTTCCAATAGGCTGGTCTCTCAGCAGACATTTAGGGATAGCTCAGCGGACATGTTTACATGCTTGTTATTTGAATGCCTTGAGCATGGGAAGAGAGAACAGTCCTATTGTATAGGAAGCATGCCAGCCCTCACCCAAAACCTCCATTAAGTACCTGTAGTACTTCACACAGAAGGCCATAAGTAATTGCTGTGGAAAGATTTTTGCTTTTTTTCTTGACATCCAAGTCTTCTTTGGGTCTGTTTCTTGATGTGTAGCTACCACTTTCACACTTTCACTGGGTGACATGAATGAACAAGTGGCAGGATGTAGTGAGATATCTATTGTATTCAGATATTAGGTGGTCAGTTGGTGAGAGGACATGGTAGTTGGCTCTCGTGGAGTATAGAAGCAGGACTGGGAACTATGGCCATAAACTAGATTGCTTTTTGGGGATACTGGATAGAAGGTAACAAGGGATTGTGTCTGCAGCTATGGCTAATGCCTCTGACTGTTTGCCAAAGTAGGACAATAGCTTTGACAGTCTGAATACAGGGTGGACTGAGCTCCTAGAGACTGCTTAAGCACCAGGGAAGTTTCACTAGCAAAGCTGGGCAGAGATCTGACTGACAGGTATGCGAGGGAGCTTTTGTGTGTTAAACTAAAAAATGCATTAATATCAGTCACAGTGCACCTTAATTCACACGTGTACACTGACATGGAGCTATTATAATTGAACCAAAATCACTACTTTTTATTATCAAACATTTATAAAGAGCAAAACATTGATCTAGCATGTATCATGGCGCTATCATTTAGCCTGAGAGTGCAACCAACCTGCCCAATTCTGCAGTAGATAACTTAGTATTTAGTACACCACTCTCTAATTTGGGAAAAGCCAAGTTTTTAGACTCTTTCTAAAGCTGTATAGGTTTCGATTGGCTCTCAGGGAGGACAGCAGTTTATTACACAGCTGAGCTGCCTTAGTCTGAAAGGCTTTCCCACCCAGACTCAGTTTCCTGAGCCTTGGCACGCATAACAAGTTAGGTGATGCGGATCGTAGATGCCGCCGAGGCCTGTAGTAACTGAATTTCCTTTGTAATAACACAGAACCTGCCCCATTTACTGCTTTATGGACAATGCATAGGGCCTTAAAAACAATTCTCTCTTTTACTGGCAGTCAGTGGAGTTCTTTCAAGGTGCTTGAGGCTGAATCATATCTAGACTTATTCAAGGCCAGTTTGGCTGCTAAGACTTGTATCCTACATAGTCTCTTCATCAGGTAGTCAGGCGCTCCTAGTAGAAGTGCATTGCAGTAGTCAATTCCGCTTAATATGGTGCACTGTACCACTAATTTTCTTGCTGGCTGGGCTAATAAGTGAATAATTTTCTTGAGGTTCTTCAGCGGTCCAAAGCACGTGGCGGTCATCCTATTGATATGGGTTTCCATCGACAGTTTCTCATCCACAAATGCCGCCAAATTCCTTACTGCCTAAGTTGTCCCAGGATTCTCAGCGCAAGTCCAGGGCCAAAAGTTCTTTTGAAGTGTATATGGCCCTTTAGACGGAGCACAGAACAGGAATGATCTTTTCTGTTCTGTTATAAATTTTTATTAAGTGCTCAATTGCCCGTGAGGGTGTCTTGGCGCTGATTACTGGAAGGCACGGTTATACTAAGTTGGAGAAGCCTAGAGAGGAACATTAAAAAGCCAGGTCCGAAGGATTGTCTGAATTCCATGAGACTGGGGGAAGCTTTTATTAAGAAGGGAAGTTCATTCCAAGCGATGCTGGCAGTCCGCACCAAATTGCATCCACCCTAAGTAGCTCGCCTGAAGCTGGGAACAATGACTGCTTTAGTGGTGGAGGATCCTAAAGACCTAATGGGCTGGTACCAGTTAAAACTGTTTTTAAGAAATAAGGGTCCTTGATTGTTCAGGGCCTTAAAGACAAGGCACAAAGCTTTGAAAGTTACTCTTTGCCTAATCGGTGCCTAATCGGCAGCTAGTGGAGTTTCCTTATGTGTAAGGCCACTGAGTGATACTTGGATAATTTCAGAAGGAGCCGAGCAGCCGCGTTTTGCAGCATCTGCAACCTGTTCAGCACATGCTTATGGGCAGTTAAATACAGGCCATTGCAGTAGTCCAGTCGTGAGAGAGCAAGGGAGGTAACTGATGTCTTCTGAAGATGGGGAGGAATAAAAGGAAGGATCTTCTTCATGAGCTTTAAAGTGCAAAAAACCTGAGAAGCGAGTGCACTCACTTGATCTACTAGGGAAAGTTTGTTGTTAATTATGATACCAAGATCGTGAACTTTGTCGGCAGGGAGAGGAAGGGAGCCTATATACTGAGCTCACCAGGTGGGCGTCCAGAAGGATTGGTCGGCACCAAAAAGGAGAACCTCCATCTTGGCTGAGGTCAATTGGAGGCAGTTATCTGCCATCCAATGGTTAATGGCCTGCATACACTTGTTAAAGTTGAGTCCAGTTTCTCTTGAGTCATTGGCTAGGGACACTGCGATTTGAGCCTTGTCGGCGTAGGACGTAAGGCTGAAACCATAGAACATGATTAATTGCGCAAGAGGGGTAACATAAATGTTAAAAAGCGTAGGGCTAAGTGATGAGCCCTGTGGAACCCCACTTGGGAGGGAAAAGGAGTGAGATACAAGTTTTTCCAGACTTACTGTTTGTTCGCGGCCCTGCAGATAAGAACTGAGAAGTTTCCCGGCCCGGTCAGGGACACCGATTTGCTTCAGACGGTCCAGTATTCTGCCATGATGTACAGTATCGAGTGCCACCAACAAGTCCAGAAGTTTCAAGGTGACCTTGCCACCATGATCTAGGGATATCCTTATTTCCTCAGTTGCTTTAATTAAAGCCGTCTCTGTGCTATGCCAGGAGCAAAAACCAAATTGAGTTTCATTCAAAAGATTGTTGTTCAGGACTATTCATTTTATTTATTTCTCAATAAGCTTTGCCGGCAGGGGGAGACATAATATTGGGCGGTAGTTAGGCTCTGTGGGATCAAGAGATGGCTTTTTTAGCAAAGGAAGAATCAAAGCTTTCTTCCAGATCGATGGAAAAATGGCCGAATAGAAAATGCGATGGAAAATTCTGGTCAAGATGGGGGCTAATGCTATCAGGCTATGCAGGGAGCGGTTGCTATCTTAGGTAGGCAGGGATCTTCTGTAGATCCCGAACTTGCTGATGTAATCAATTTTGTGATGGTTTCAATGGATGGAAGAGAAAAAGTATTCAAGCTTGGGTTTATTGGAAGCTTTGAGACCTTTGTTAGAGATACAAGGAAGGGAGAACGTATTGTAAATGTTAGATACTTTTTTCAGAACAAAGTTGGATAAAGAGTTGCAAAAAGGTTCGCTAGGAATTAAGGAGGATCTAGAAGGTTCTGTTGCCAGCTTCGTCACCGTAAGAAAATGTTCCCTGGAGGAATTTGGAGCTGCTTTAATTTTTGTTGAAAAGTATGCGGTTTTTGCGAAAAAGATCATGGCCTTATAGGTGTTTAAGCAAGATTTATGCTTAGTTCTTCGCTCTGAGTTGTAGTGATGGTGCCACTCCTTTTCTTGCCTTCTGCAAGTTTACTTGTACGTTCTCAGCTCTTCGGAGAACCATGGGGCTGTGACCTTATTTCTTTTAAGTTTAATCAACTTGATAGGGGCTAGCGTGTGTGCTGCCGAGTCAACCCAGCCAGTATATTGTATGGCAGCAGTTTCCGAGTCTTCTGAGAGAGCGGGTTGTGAGTTATGTAAAAGGTTCGAAAAAACTTCTGTATCAATTCTGTGCCAAGCATGAGTAGTTAATGTGTGCAGAATTGATCTGCTGGGCGAAGGAGATCTCATTCCTGTGAAAAGGAATAGGATGGCCGAATGGTCCATCCATGTTAAAGGTAGAATATTACTAATACTCCGAATGGGATGGTTAGAAAAGATTCCATCAAGAGTGTGGCCCGCTGAGTGTGTTGGGCCGGTGATCAGCTGAGAAAGGCCGAGAGAGGCCATTGTTTGAAGAAGCGATGATGTGGCCAGGTCAGCTAAGGCCTCCAAATGGAAGTTAAAATCCCCCAACACATAAAGTTGTTGTGGAGGATATCAGCTTCCAATATGCTCCCAATGCCTTGGATAAAATTTGAGCGCGGGCCCGGTGGTCGATATATCAGTATCCCCTTGAAAGCTTGGGTATTAGGCAAGGAGATACTAAATGAAAGCGCTTCACAGAACAGGCAGGCAAAGAGCGACAAGAGACCGATAGAGAGGTTAGATGAATCATAGCCAGGCCTCCCCCTGTTAATGGTTCTGTTTTGGCAATAGATTGAATAGCCTATGGTAATCTCTCCAATGAGATCAGGGGCAGAGGTAGAGTTAGCCCAAGTTTCTGTGTTCAATATTAGAGAGGGCTTATAAGTTTCAATGAATAGGTGAAATTCTGTATTGTGCTTGACCAGCGATCTAGCGTTGACCAATACATATAGAAGAGGAAGGCATGCAAGGGGAGAATCAATAGAAAAGCATGGGACTTTTTGTAGATCAAAAATGGGAGCAAGTGGGCCTAAAGATAGATTGCACTGTGGGCAGATGACCTGGTCATTCGGATATAAATTAGAGATATCAGCAGTAATTGGAAGTTGACGCTTACTATTATAGAGAAGAGCTAGAAGAGCTTCAGTGGTATATAACCGAGGCGGTTCAGGACCTGGAGTAAGAGAACCAGGGGGACTGGCAGTTGGCACGATCCGGGCGTGGAGTCCACTAGGCGGACGCACTTTTCGGTTGTAGAAATAACCCACCATAGATGGAGGTAATAAGGGGGCGTGGCTTGCCGAGCTCTGCAGCGCAGAGATCCGAACAAAAGGGTGGGTCAAATTAAAAACAAACTGGGTCCAGCAACCCCTGGGAACGTCATCAGGCTCCCCTGACTGGCGTTTCTTACTGATAAAGCAAATTAAGCTAAGTGAGAGAAGATTTTAAAAAATACAATAAAAATTAAGGGCATCAGCCCTATCCAGTATGGCGCTCAATGCACCTAGAGTGGTTGCGAGAGCCATGCACCTCCCAAAAGGTGGCAGCCAAGACTGCCTACATGGAAATAATAGCTGTTATACCATTAAACTTCAATGAGTTTCTCCTGAGCCAGCTAGCCATCTCTTTGTGGCAGATATGGAATTCCTCTAACCGACTCTGGCTATTGTTGTCTAAAGATGGGATTAACTGGTTATCATCAGCATAGTTATGAACAAAATCCCATGAGATCTAATAAGCGTCAGTAGTGGTTGCAAGTACACATTAAAGAGAATGGGGCTCAGGGCTGACCCCAGGGGCATCCCGTGTGTAACTTCCTTAAACTCGGAGCACAGGGGAGGGAGGGAGATTGCCTGACATCTGCCTGACAGGTAAGATTTAATCCACTCTAAAAAGGTATCATCCACCCTATCTCCTATAGTCTCTGTATTAAGATTTGGTGATGGTCGAAAGTGTCAAACGCAGCTGAAAGATCTAATAGGATCAGTACTGCAGTATGACCACTGTCAACCATCATCCTCAGTTCATCTACCACCAGGAGTGGCTCTGTTTCCATGCCATGTGCAGGCGTGAAGCCAGTTTGCTCATTCTCCAAAATGTTATGAGTTTCCAGATAGCTAGCTAGATTTTTGCTGACATACTTCTCCACAAATTTAAGTGGGTAAGGCAGCTGGGAGATTGGATGATAGTTACTAGGATCGTTTACATCTGCCGATGTTTTTTTCAGTAACAGGGTAACTATCGCCTTCTTCCAGGCCGATGGTACTTCACCATTAGACAACGATTAATTACATATTTTTTTTAATTCAGGAAGCAAATAATCCACTCTTACTTTCCACAGAACAGGTGTAATTGGATCCAGTAGGGAACCTGAGGAGATAGTAGAGACCAAAGTTCTAAACTCCTCTTCTTCTTTCATGACGATTTCAATGTGTTAAAGTGTGTTTTTCTGCCATAGGCAAAGAAAGTCTCAGCTACGCCTCAAGGCCATCTTAATCAAAATGGATACCGTATCATTATGTTCACTCTGTTTATATTTTTTTTCTTGACTACGTGCAGCAAGATGTGTATTGTTTATTTCAGTATGACACTATTCTTGAAGAGCTGGCTAGAGGAAACCCATTTGTAACAATCCCCAATAGTCTTCCTTGTTCACGCTGTATTGCATTAATTCACAATGGTTCGCTGTTATTTACATAATTAGTCTTTAGTAACACCTCTGGATGACATTAATAAAGAAGGGGCGAATCAATATTCATGTAGTGGGATAGCGTTAAGGTGATAGGGTTATGTGACGTTTTAAAATATGGAAATGTGATTTGCTGTAGCAATAGGCATACCACACTGACTTTGCAGTTTTAATAATTTCTATGCAAGAAAACTGTACATAAACCCTTGAATTTGGGGGTGAGCCTTTGGGGATGCTGTCTGATTTCTTACTGATTTGCTGCAGATCTGAGACTTGGTCTATTTCTAATTTTGGCCATTATATTTGCCCCAGTCCTACAGACAGCCTTCATGGCAAATTACTTCTATGTAATTCAATGAGCTAACTGCTGCATCTGCGTTTTATAATTTCTGTATTTTATCTTTGATTTTTTTTGTCACAAACCTTCATGGTCTTCTAATCTCGAACTCCCTTTCTGAGTCAGTCCTTATTAATTGATTTTATTTTGAAATGCTGCTTTGAAATAGTTTTATTAGGGCTCGGTGTGCACACATATGCAAGTGTTCATGTATGTATGCATGTAGAAGTGTAAGGTATATACCTACAAACAGGGAAAGTGAATTCTGCAATGAGAAAACCATTGAACGAGAATTCATCAACTTCCTCCTACATAATGAGCATTCAGTATCAATGGAGGAACAAACCTGCTTTCTTGTTTTGTATTAACTTTAAAGAGATTTGTAAAGGGATGAAAGTGTTATACATGTCTCGGAAGAATGTGAGTGATGGAGATGTTACTGTGGTGTAGTACAGTAGAACAGGCAGGGTTTAGAGCTTTAATGGCACAGAAACCACTCTGGACTATGTCACGAATCTGGTTCAGATGGTGCAGAAAGGAAGTGTGTGGGCAGAGTTGCGGATTCGTCAGTGGCTTTTGACAGTGTCTCATAGTGTGCTGCCCGCTTGCATTGTAGAAATTGGTATCATGGCTAAAGCTCACGATTGGCTCATCTGGCTCAGGGTCATAGTCAAGCAAATAATATACCATCTTGAGCTTCGCATGACAAGAGTATAACTTGTGAAGCTCCATAGGGATCACTTAGTCGGACCTTATTTTAACATTTATGCTGCACTCCTTACAAGTGGATGAACTCTGTAGGCCTGCAGATGAAGTTCAATGCAGATGAGCCAGAAACTCTACTAAGACTGGCCAGAGCAAGTAATTTGGCTCAGGCCAAGTTTAGGTTGTGTATGTCTGCAGGACCAGACTGGATGCACAATAACTTCCTAGAACTAGATTCAGACAAGATGCGAATCTTGATGTTAAGAAGTACTCTGGTGGGGCGTGGCCAAGACCTCAAGCATGGCGGACGTCTGAGTTCGGTGCTCCATCCCGGTTCACCAGAAATCCTGACCCAACCAACCGCGTAAACTGAAATTGCGGTGCACAAAATAACCCCCCCACGGTACAACCCCGTGGGGGGCATAGAAGAAGGTCACAATCGCTGGAAGGATGCACCGGAAGGAGTAATTGCAGTGGAGGCGAGGAGGCCTACGTAAAGGGTCCAATGGCCGGCGATCGGCTTGAGTGATACGGAGCTTGGGGAGGAAGACCCCCACCCTGGAGCGACCCTGGCGTCTTAGCCACAGACTAAGGTAAGACTAAGGTAAGACCTTCCCTGCTTCCCTTGTGCCGGACCCAAGGGAAGCAGGGAAGCCCGCTAAAAGTTGTGAGAGATGAGCTGCAAGGAGCGTGGTCCCTGGATCCGCCGCATATGGTGAGTGCCTGGAGGGACCGGAGCTGATTGCGCAGCCCGGGAGAAAAGCAAAGACAGCCGGCGAGAGAGCTCTGCTGCGGACAGGGCTCAGGGAACAACCTGAGAAGCGGACTAAATTAAAGACAGGTGCAGCGTAGCCAGCAACACAACTACCTCCCATTGCCTTGAGGCCAGCACAGAGGCTTCGGTGGACTCGAGGGAAGACCCTGACATGAGCTGAGCAGTGGCCAGAGGTTCGGAGAACAGCTTCTGCGCAGGGTGGCCGGGGCTCAGAAGAAGCCACCTTGCCCCGAATCCTGCTCTCCGGGTAGCGCACTGACACCAAGTGGCGCCGCGAGAAGGAGACGACAGCTGGCCCGGAAGGAAATAGGATGCCTGTTATTCGGGCTGCCGGCGGGACTCAGGGCTGGGCAGGGCGAGGCCCACACTAGCAACGCTTACAGGGCACATGAAGGGAAGTCGGGGCCAAGAGCGAGGCCCGGAGTAAAGCCTGGACCCTCTGCAGCGGGATAATTAATGAGCACAACCGGGCATTGGCCATAGTCTAAGCAGGGGAACAGGGCAACCTTCCCCCACCCCTCTGACCACACCGAGGAATGGAGGCCTGGATCCACAGCAATGAGAGTACAATAAGGGCCCTGAAGATGCTGAGCAGGCAGTAAAGATACCCGAGTTAAAGGGCTAGCTCCCGGACACGACCCAGTGGCCCCCGCAGATGAGTCTATTGCAGTAAGGAGAAGGCTGGGAGCTGGGTAAAGAGGAGATTAATGTGACGGCCTGGGCCTTAATGCAAGAAGGGACTGTGGGAAGCCCTGTAATCCTTAAGACCAGGAGGTAGGCTCCCAGTACACCCAACAATAGGAACACGCTGCCACGGACCTGTGCACACTTGAAGGGTTCAACAGGGGTGAGGCGGGGAACTGAGATCGGACCCCCAAGGTGACCCCTTCCCCTGCCCTACTTCCCACCTGAATGGGACATAAACAATGTATGATACAGGGCACCGTACAAACAGAGCAGTGAAATAGATAGAGGAAGTTCTGAGGGGAGGACTCCTACAAGCCTAAGAAAATTGGGTGTTCAGTCCACATACCACCTCAAAATGGAGTCACCGGAACCCTTCTCACTGGTGGGTGCCTAACGTCAAACTCGGACCAAAAACGAATCGCTGGCAGTGAACACGCAGGAACAGGCCTAGGACAGTAGATACCCCCCTCGACTCCCACTTGGTACGCCACAAATAGCTTGCGGGGAGGCCCGCAGAACCTGGGCTGAGACAAGATGCCTAAACTTCAGCAGAAGCCAGAGGCGACCCAGCCCACCACCAGAGAAACCTACCCAGTGCCGCGAGCGACTGGGTGAGGAGAGGGCACCGGAGCGGACGACTCCCTACATTCACACCTAGATAGAGTATTGGCAGCCATTGCCAACACTAAAACAGCCCTGCAGCAGGATATTGGGCGGTCTCCGTGGGCTTGAGACTTCTACAGGCTGAACACCACAAACTCACGGACAGAGTGCAGGAAGTGGAGACCTCATTAACGGGAATGCAACATGAGCAAAAATTGAACACTTCCAGAATAGAAGAGCTCACCTACAGAGTAACAATTTTAGAATGTAGAGCTGAAGATGGTTGCAGCAGAAGAAATAACATAAGAGTCATAGGGTTCCCTGAAAATTCAGAGGGAACGGACATGGTGGCCTACCTGGAAAAGTGGTTACTCTCCGTGATAGCTCCGGAACACCTTACACCATTCTTCGCCCTAGGGAGGGCCCACAGAGTTACGGCTCACCCCCCAGCCCCAGGAAGACCTCCCCACCCTGTCATAGCGAGACTCCTCCACTATAGGGATCGCGACAATATATTACAACAAACCCGCACCCAAGGCCCCTACATAATAGACAATAGTAAAGTGTTAATATTTCCAGACTTCACTGCCAAGGTTCAAGCCCAGCGTGCATCTTTTCTAGAAGCCAAAAGAGCCCTCCAGGAGGCAGGGGTCCAATACTCACTAATGTTCCCTGCGAAGCTTAGAATCATCTTAGATGGAGCCACGCACTTCTGCGATTCCCCAGAAGAGACCTGGTCATAGCTGGAAGCAAACAAGGTGGGCACCCCCTATACCTAGAAAGAAACAGGGCCCTCAGACACTTACCTACCCTAACAGGAAGACAAACTGCGTCCACGGAGTAAGACGCAATTGCAGAAACCCACGGCCTCTCAAACTGAACAAGATAGACAAGCAGCGCTACAAGTGGTGGCACAAATTATATTGCCTCAGACCCGCGAGAAGACACAGATGCCTCCTCCGGATCCAAATACGCAGCCTCCGAATCTGGAGACTCTATCGGAAGTGACCCCCCCCACTGCCCAAATTAACCCCACTGTCAGCAGATGACATTGTTTAGACTCGCTAAACCCAAGACTACACCACGGTTGGGGTGTTAATGGAGGACTCAATTTGGGCCTCAAACGGAACGTAGAGGCCTATATGATCGCCTACTCCGGGACCGCATTGTGGTGGCACCAAGAGTCCTAGGAGAACAGCCGACTCAATGAAGTACTTTAGAGATGGGCCGGGAAGAGGACCCCGATGCTGCAGTAACACGATTGCCTCCCCCCCCCCCCTGCAGAGTGTTCTGCCTGATGTATCGGAGGCAGCATTCTTACTTAATGTATTGGTTTGTTTACAGGTTTGGGCAATTAACGGTTGAGCTGTTGCCCTTGGGTAGGGGAGTTGGGTTTCAGAACCTTAAGATGAGCACTCAGGGAACTAGGCATAGTTCCACCCTGTTAATGGGACTAGATTATAATATAAGTTACAAACGCACATATTAGAGGGATAAAAATCTTACCTTGGAATGTCAGGGGCATGGGATACCCCGCAAAATGCCACAATATACACAGTTAAATACGGCATAGAGGAGCACACATAGTAATGCTCCAAGAAACACATCTAACAGCAGAAGAGGGCCTGCGCCTCCGTAGACGATGGAGGGGGCAATTGTTTGCGACAACATACTCAGCATACTCCTGGGGGGCATTAGTTGGATATGCCCGGGAACCCCCTTCAAAGTGATACAAAACACTTGTAGACCCCAAGGGTCGCTACGTGATTGTTAAAGGCAGGCTTCTGGGTAAGGAGGTGACACTGGGTAGTAGCTACGCCCCTAACCAGGACCAACTACAATTCCTACAAAAGCTATCTGGTCCACTATCAGGTGTCGTAGCAAATTACCTTTTAGTGGGGGGAGACTATAACTGCGTGGTGGATATAGGTCTTGATAGGTCCACTCCCCCACTGCACAGGACGGTGGCGAGCATGAATGCGAAATGTCTCCGTGACTGGATGGGGCACTGGAAGCTGGTCGATATTTGGCGGTTACAACATGAACACACACGAGATAACTCATACTACTCCCCACTATACTGGTTGCACACTAGACTAGATATGTTCCTCTGCTCGATGCACCTAAGCCTGGTGGTAACTAATACTGAGTATCTGGGGCGCACCCCATCAGACCATTGCCCATTACTCCTATCCCTGTCCCCAATCCCCGAAGGCGTGGCCATCCCGGTCTGGGGATTAGACCCTGCCATGCTGGAAGACACCTGCTTCCAACACACATTAAGTACATCTAACTCAGAATACTTCCAAGTGAATCAGGGCACTGCAAGCTCCTCCATGATCGAATGGGTTGCATTTAAAACAGTCACAAGAGCCAATGCATGGGGCAGACAATAGGTGCGAGGAGGGAGATTGAGCTCCAGAAATTAGAAAACGAGATTCACTTCCTAGAAACCAGACTTGGGGAGCAAGACAACATTCAGAGACAACTGTCTGAAGCCAGGAGTAAACATAGCATAACTTTGGATAGACTGCGCCTACTTGATCTCAAGGCCTACCAGAAAAGGCAACATATCGAGGGTGGGAAATCAGGGAAATTATTGGCATGGCTGATTAGGCCAGAAAGCAGGGGCACTCCTATTACTAGGTTGCAAGCTAAGGATGGAACCACACTGTACTCTCCCAAAACTATTAATACCTATTTACTACACAACATTATATGAACCGCCAATAGACTTGCCTAGCGAACACATTGACAGTTACCTCGACACACTACACTTGAATAAAGTAGACCCTGACAAGCAGAAGGCGATAAGTGCCCACGAGATCCAAGCGGTCATTAAAGACATGGCTAGCGGGATGACCCCGGGGCCAGATGGGCTTCCGGCAGACTTTTATTCCACCTTTAGTTCTCTATTAGCCCCCCGATTGGAGAAGTTGTTTGCTGACTCATTACGATCAGGTCGCCTACCGGCCTCAACAATGGAGGAGCTGGCGGTCCCACGCCCCAAAACCAAACTTGGAAGTCCCCATGCAATGGACTTTCTGCCACTGTCCATGTTAAACATGGACTTCAAAATATTAAGTAAAATATTGGCCACAAGAATACTCCCACATATGCGTACATTAGTCCACACTGACCAAAATGGATTCATTCCAACGAGATCGACCTCGGGGAATCTTAGAGGATTATATTATGTACTGCACCACCGCGACATTGCAGTAAACTCTGAAGCAGTAGTAATGTCAGTGGACCTAGAAAAAACCTTTGCTTCCATGCGGTGGGACTTTCTGATGCACGTAATGCAAAGGATGGGACTGGGAGAGGGGTGGATCAAATGGATGAGGTTGCTCTATACCTGCCCCACGGCCAGGGTCAGAACAAGTGGGATAGTCTTGGCACCGTATACTATCCATAGAGGAACCAGGCAGGATTGCCCATTGTCCCCCCTCCTGTTTGCTTTAGCTATTGAACCTTTGGCAGAACGTTTCAGGCAGGATGGAAGGCGACACAGTCTGATACTAGATGGGAGGGAGTTTATAATATCACTATATGCAGATGACATACTCCTATATCTACAAAAAGGTGACCAAGGGTCAAGAGTGCTATGACCATACTGGGGGAATATGCTACTCGGACGGGTCTGCGAGTAAATGCAGCTAAAACACATGTCTTTCCACTCACTCCCTCAACCTCCCGCCCACCAACATTCCTGTCTAACACCAATTGGGCTTCCCACTCTTTTAAATACTTGGGAATACAGGTGTACCATGAACAAGGGGACCTTCTGGAGGGTAACTTGGGACACGCAACGCGCTCCCTTAAGTCAAACATTTCGTTTTGGCTCTCCCTTAAACTTCCCACGATGTCCAGGGTGGCTCTATCCCAAATGGTGGCTCTATCCCAAATGGTGGTATTACCGAGACCGTTATATTAGATTGTAAACCTCCCTGTAGTGATCCCAAAGAAATGGTTTAGAGACCTGGACACATTGCTGAGAGAGTTGATTTGGGATGGGGCCAACATAGGGTGTCACTGACTACTATGCAGAGATCCCCAACAGGAGGAGGGCTGGGAGCACCGGACTTCGAAGCTTATTAGTTGGCAGCTCAACTCCAGTGGTTGGCCCAGTGGTTAGATGGGATGGGATTAGAGACTTTGGATATCCCAGCACATACAGACCAGAGGGGGAGACTACTTGCAAAACTTCTGTGTCCCAAAATACAGATCCAACCCCAGGGCACCCTATTCAAGGTAGCGTTTAAATGTTGGTACAGAGGTACCCAGCGGGCAACAGGGACTCCTTTATACGCACCTGACCTTTCCTTGGTGGGCCTCCCGCGTGGAGACACCTCCTCCTTCTTTACTGAAGCCCAGCTGAGAGATTGGACTGTCGCGGGTATCCAGACAATCATTGACTGCTACCAGGAGGGTGAACTGATCTCCCTAGATAACCTAATCACTCATTACGACCTGCCACCCGGCCAATTTCTGAATTATCATGGTTTACTGAAATCTTTAAGAACACTTTGGGGTCGGAGGCAACCAAGAACCAGGCACACATGCATTGCTGCCAGTGATAGTGACGCTGGGCTCGGCAAGACACCTTGTAAAATGGTTATACAGAGCTCTCAGGGAGATGTCTGAAAAGCTGTTGCTTACACTACACAGGAAATGGGGGGACCTGATAGGTAGAGAAATCACAGAGATAGAGTGTAATAAAGCCCTGAGTATGCTAAAGAAGATCTTTTTGCCTGTTTTTAACTATATCGAATTAACCCAAAAATTAATACTACCAAGGGCACGTTACTTTATTTTTAATTCGCCTGCACACTCCCCACACACCCGCACTCACCACTGCAGCGTTCCTCTAATAAAAGATCTCCGCCAAAGAGCCCTCTCGCGGGCTCCGTGGGGGACAGCAGCGCCACCCCCACGAGGAGCATAACGCCCAATGATGAAGCATGACACCTTAACGGTTGTGTGAGGGCAACTCTCCAATTTGGAGGATTTCCCCTGCATCCAACCTTTACTCATTGATGAAGATAGGCGTTTTTGTCAACTACTGTTGCTCTTCACCTATACTTCACGCTGCCGAATGGGCTAGCGCTTACTCATAGGAACAGTTACTCTCTAGTGATTAAGACATATTACCTTGGGAGCACGGGTACTGGACCTTCTTTCTTAGCTCCCCGTCCCTCTCTCTGTGCATCATACAGTCTTCAACAGGTCCCAGATTAGCTGATTGGGAAAAGGACGTCACAGCCTGGGCACGGGCGGAAGCGCGAGCACGGATAGAGGAAGACAATAGAGGCATGAGACGCCGCTGTATGGCGGACCTGTGGTCAGAGGTGTTGCGGGAGTGGGATGCCAGGGGAGTGGAGGGGGAGAGGGCCCTTCTGGTGTCACGTAATCCACAGAACACAGATACCTGCCCCCATCTCCCCACCTACAAGCTCAACACGAGGTAAGGGACGATCTTCCTGAAAATGTTTCATCCTGCCTAAGCCGACACTAGAGATTGATAGCCCCCCATTCATTGTAAAGAACACCAGTTACCATGGATTGTATAGAAACTGCTCGAAGAATCGACTAACGAACCCCTGAGTGCTCCCGTTGCTCAAAAGTTTAACTTGTAATTTTTGTTTGAAATGTTTTATTATAACATATTGAAATATCGAATTGAGGATAATATACAAGACTCCCTTACGCCACTCAGTGACCATTGGGCTCCGATGATACAGATATATTAATAATGCGCTCTATTGAATGTAACATCACAGGCTCTTCGAACGAGAATATATAACTTCTGTAGAACAGTATGCCTATTGATGACCTGACATTGTATCAACCTGCCTAATTGTATATGCATTATTTGTAAATGAAAATGTTAATAAAAAGATATTTTAAAAAAAAAGTGGTACTCTGGTTCGGGTGAGTGACTGGTCCTGCGGTTCATGGCCATCTTAGCTGGGCACCTGTCCCACCACTCTGGAGAAGGTGTGCCACCGAGGCTATGTCTTTGACAACAAGCCAGATTATTCTATTCAAGTAACTAAATAGTCATTATCCTGCTTTTCCAACTTAAGAGTTCTGAAAAAGATTCTCTTGATGCTTCCTTCAGAATCGTGACTTTCTGTTTTAAGAGCGATCCTAGGCTTTCGTCTCGATTACTGCAATGTGCTGTATTTGGTTTACCTAAATATCAGATACATTAGATTGCAGATTACCAGCCTGTTGACAAGAAAGTAATATTCAAAAGCCTATGCATCTGTCATAAGGTCTTGTATGGAAACAGTCCTTTTGCAGGGGGGCAATAATTTCCCACTATCCTAACTTTGCCAAGATCTTGAAGTTCAGGGCTGATGGTCACTCTTTTCCTTTTGCGCAGTTACATTCTTGAATACTCTACCCCAATCCTTGCATCTTGAAGAAAATCGTCTAAATTTGAGAAAATCCTTAAAAAGGTGTTTCTTTGCCCTATTCCGTATAGTTCCAACCCCATGCCAGGATGCCTGCGAGGGTAACGAATGCAAAAAGAACAATTGATGGACAGAATGCAGAACAATGTCATACATTCACCCCAGTACAGAGATCTGGGCCTAAATCCATCGTTTTTTTGCTCACCATGCCATTCCAGTTTGGACCCAGCCATATGCTAATCAGTCTCGACCCTGCACCCAATGGGAACAGTCCAGCCCGAGCTGCCAGGCCAGGTCCTCCCTGGACTGGAAACAAGCATCCTAGGACCGGTTTCGGGCTTTCAGCCCTCATCAGCCGGAATAGCTTGACTCCAGTGGCATGGAGAGCACGGGACCCACGTCTGAGCATACCCGTCCCACTCGGGGTGACAAGTGCAAAAAGAACAATTGATGGACAGAATGCAGAACAATGTCATACATTCACCCCAGTACAGATATCTGGGCCTAAATCCATCGTTTTTTTGCTCACCATGCCATTCCAGTTTGGACCACGCCATATGCAAATCAGTCTTGACCCTGCGCCCAATGGGAACAGTCCAGCCCGAACTGCCAGGCCAGGTCCTCCCTGGACTGGAAACAAGCATCCTAGGACCGGTTTCGGGCTTTCAGCCCTCATCAGCCAGGATAGCTTACAAAAATGATTATATAAATAATACCTTGACTGCGACCCTTGACCCTTGACCTTGCCAGGTAGGTCGCTCCCCCGCCACACAGCTCCGCCTGTGTTGTCCGCCCGCTGCTGCTGGTAAGAACGCCCTTCCCTTTTCCTTCTGTACCCCCGTTGCCCCATTTGTACTGTGCCCGCATTTGTCTGTTTTCTCGCCCCTTTTTTTCCTTCTGTACCCCCGTTGCCCCTTTTGTACTGTGCCCGCATTTGTCTGTTTTCTCGCCCCTTTTTTCCTTCTGTACCCCCGTTGCCCCTTTTGTTCTGTGCCCGCATTTGTCTGTTTTCTCGCCCCTTTTTTCCTTCTGTACCCCCGTTGCCCCATTTGTACTGTGCCCGCATTTGTCTGTTTTCTCACCCCTTTTTTCCTTCTGTACCCCCGTTGCCCCTTTTGTACTGTGCCCGCATTTGTCTGTTTTCTCGCCCCTTTTTTTCCTTCTGTACCCCGTTGCCCCTTTTGTACTGTGCCCGCATTTGTCTGTTTTCTCGCCCCTTTTTTCCTTCTGTACCCCCGTTGCCTCTCGCCATTCCCGCCGCTGCGTCCCTGTGGCCCCGCCCCCTGACTGCCCATTCGCTGCCCCTGCCTCCCGCCTCCCAGCTGCTCCTCCCTCCCACCTCCCCATAAATGGCGGCCGCTGCGCGCTGAGGAGAGCGACCCTTGACCTTGCCAGGTAGGTCGCTCCCCCCGCCACACAGCTCCGCCTTTGTTGTCCGCCCGCTGCTGCTGGTAAGAACGCCCTTCCCTTTTCCTTCTGTACCCCCGTTGCCCCATTTGTACTGTGCCCGCATTTGTCTGTTTTCTCGCCCCTTTTTTTCCTTCTGTACCCCCGTTGCCCCTTTTGTACTGTGCCCGCATTTGTCTGTTTTCTCGCCCCTTTTCTTCCTTCTGTACCCCCGTTGCCCCTTTTGTACTGTGCCCGCATTTGTCTGTTTTCTCGCCCCTTTTTTCCTTCTGTACCCCCGTTGCCCCATTTGTACTGTGCCCGCATTTGTCTGTTTTCTCGCCCCTTTTTTTCCTTCTGTACCCCGTTGCCCCTTTTGTACTGTGCCCGCATTTGTCTGTTTTCTCGCCCCTTTTTTCCCTTCTGTACCCCGTTGCCCCATTTGTACTGTGCCCGCATTTGTCTGTTTTCTCGCCCCTTTTTTCCTTCTGTACCCCCGTTGCCCCTTTTGTACTGTGCCCGCATTTGTCTGTTTTCTCGCCCCTTTTTTCCTTCTGTACCCCCGTTGCCTCTCGCCATTCCCGCCGCTGCGTCCCTGCGGCCCCGCCCCCTGACTGCCCATTCGCTGCCCCTGCCTCCCGCCTCCCAGCTGCTCCTCCCTCCCACCTCCCCATAAATGGCGGCCGCTGCGCGTTGAGGAGAGCGACCCTTGACCTTGCCAGGTAGGTCGCTCCCCCCGCCACACAGCTCCGCCTGTGTTGTCCGCCCGCTGCTGCTGGTAAGAACGCCCTTCCCTTTTCCTTCTGTACCCCCGTTGCCCCATTTGTACTGTGCCCGCATTTGTCTGTTTTCTCGCCCCTTTTTTTCCTTCTGTACCCCCGTTGCCCCTTTTGTACTGTGCCCGCATTTGTCTGTTTTCTCGCCCCTTTTCTTCCTTCTGTACCCCCGTTGCCCCTTTTGTACTGTGCCCGCATTTGTCTGTTTTCTCGCCCCTTTTTTTCCTTCTGTACCCCCGTTGCCCCATTTGTACTGTGCCCGCATTTGTCTGTTTTCTCGCCCCTTTTTTTCCTTCTGTACCCCCGTTGCCCCTTTTGTACTGTGCCCGCATTTGTCTGTTTTCTCGCCCCTTTTTTCCCTTCTGTACCCCGTTGCCCCTTTTGTACTGTGCCCGCATTTGTCTGTTTTCTCGCCCCTTTTTTCCCTTCTGTACCCCCGTTGCCCCTTTTGTACTGTGCCCGCATTTGTCTGTTTTCTCGCCCCTTTTTTTCCTTCTGTACCCCCGTTGCCTCTCGCCATTCCCGCCGCTGCGTCCCTGCGGCCCCGCCCCCCTGACTGCCCATTCGCTGCCCCTGCCTCCCGCCTCCCAGCTGCTCCTCCCTCCCACCTCCCCATAAATGGCGGCCGCTGCGCGTTGAGGAGAGCGACCCTTGACCTTGCCAGGTAGGTCGCTCCCCCGCCACACAGCTCCGCCTGTGTTGTCCGCCCGCTGCTGCTGGTAAGAACGCCCTTCCCTTTTCCTTCTGTACCCCCGTTGCCCCATTTGTACTGTGCCCGCATTTGTCTGTTTTCTCGCCCCTTTTTTTCCTTCTGTACCCCCGTTGCCCCTTTTGTACTGTGCCCGCATTTGTCTGTTTTCTCGCCCCTTTTCTTCCTTCTGTACCCCGTTGCCCCTTTTGTACTGTGCCCGCATTTGTCTGTTTTCTCGCCCCTTTTTTCCTTCTGTACCCCCGTTGCCCCATTTGTACTGTGCCCGCATTTGTCTGTTTTCTCGCCCCTTTTTTTCCTTCTGTACCCCCGTTGCCCCTTTTGTACTGTGCCCGCATTTGTCTGTTTTCTCGCCCCTTTTTTCCCTTCTGTACCCCCGTTGCCCCATTTGTACTGTGCCCGCATTTGTCTGTTTTCTCGCCCCTTTTTTCCTTCTGTACCCCCGTTGCCCCTTTTGTACTGTGCCCGCATTTGTCTGTTTTCTCGCCCCTTTTTTTCCTTCTGTACCCCGTTGCCTCTCGCCATTCCCGCCGCTGCGTCCTGCGGCCCCGCCCCCTGACTGCCCATTCGCTGCCCCTGCCTCCCGCCTCCCAGCTGCTCCTCCCTCCCACCTCCCCATAAATGGCGGCCGCTGCGCGGTGAGGAGAGCGACCCTTGACCTTGCCAGGTAGGTTGCTCCCCCCGCCACACAGCTCCGCCTGTGTTGTCCGCCCGCTGCTGCTGGTAAGAACGCCCTTCCCTTTTCCTTCTGTACCCCCGTTGCCCCATTTGTACTGTGCCCGCATTTGTCTGTTTTCTCGCCCCTTTTTTCCTTCTGTACCCCCGTTGCCCCATTTGTACTGTGCCCGCATTTGTCTGTTTTCTCGCCCCTTTTTTCCTTCTGTACCTCCGTTGCCCCTTTTGTACTGTGCCCGCATTTGTCTGCTTTCTCGCCCCTTTTTTTCCTTCTGTACCCCCGTTGCCCCATTTGTACTGTGCCCGCATTTGTCTGTTTTCTCGCCCCTTTTTTCCTTCTGTACCCCCGTTGCCCCTTTTGTACTGTGCCCGCATTTGTCTGTTTTCTCGCCCCTTTTTTTCCTTCTGTACCCCCGTTGCCTCTCGCCATTCCCGCCGCTGCGTCCCCAGCGGCCCCGCCCCCTGACTGCCCATTCGCTGCCCCTGCCTCCCGCCTCCCAGCTGCTCCTCCCTCCCACCTCCCCATAAATGGCGGCCGCTGCGCGGTGAGGAGAGCGACCCTTGACCTTGCCAGGTAGGTCGCTCCCCCCGCCACACAGCTCCGCCTGTGTTGTCCGCCCGCTGCTGCTGGTAAGAACGCCCTTCCCTTTTCCTTCTGTACCCCCGTTGCCCCATTTGTACTGTGCCCGCATTTGTCTGTTTTCTCGCCCCTTTTTTTCCTTCTGTACCCCCGTTGCCCCTTTTGTACTGTGCCCGCATTTGTCTGTTTTCTCGCCCCTTTTTTTCCTTCTGTACCCCCGTTGCCCCTTTTGTACTGTGCCCGCATTTGTCTGTTTTCTCGCCCCTTTTTTCCTTCTGTACCCCCGTTGCCCCATTTGTACTGTGCCCGCATTTGTCTGTTTTCTCGTCCCTTTTTTTCCTTCTGTACCCCCGTTGCCCCTTTTGTACTGTGCCCGCATTTGTCTGTTTTCTCGCCCCTTTTTTCCTTCTGTACCCCGTTGCCTCTCGCCATTCCCGCCGCTGCGTCCCTGCGGCCCCGCCCCCTGACTGCCCATTCGCTGCCCCTGCCTCCCGCCTCCCAGCTGCTCCTCCCTCCCACCTCCCCATAAATGGCGGCCGCTGCGCGGCGAGGAGAGCGACCCTTGACCTTGCCAGGTAGGTCGCTCCCCCGCCACACAGCTCCGCCTGTGTTGTCCGCCCGCTGCTGCTGGTAAGAACGCCCTTCCCTTTTCCTTCTGTACCCCCGTTGCCCCATTTGTACTGTGCCCGCTTTTGTCTGTTTTCTCGCCCCTTTTTTTCCTTCTGTACCCCCGTTGCCCCTTTTGTACTGTGCCCGCATTTGTCTGTTTTCTCGCCCCTTTTTTTCCTTCTGTACCCCCGTTGCCCCTTTTGTACTGTGCCCGCATTTGTCTGTTTTCTCGCCCCTTTTTTTCCTTCTGTACCCCCGTTGCCCCATTTGTACTGTGCCCGCATTTGTCTGTTTTCTCGCCCCTTTTTTTCCTTCTGTACCCCCGTTGCCCCTTTTGTACTGTGCCCGCATTTGTCTGTTTTCTCGCCCCTTTTTTCCTTCTGTACCCCCGTTGCCCCATTTGTACTGTGCCCGCATTTGTCTGTTTTCTCGCCCCTTTTTTTCCTTCTGTACCCCCGTTGCCCCTTTTGTACTGTGCCCGCATTTGTCTGTTTTCTCGCCCCTTTTTTTCCTTCTGTACCCCCGTTGCCTCTCGCCATTCCCGCCGCTGCGTCCCTGCGGCCCCGCCCCTGACTGCCCATTCGCTGCCCCTGCCTCCCGCCTCCCAGCTGCTCCTCCCTCCCACCTCCCCATAAATGGCGGCCGCTGCGCGTGAGGAGAGCGACCCTTGACCTTGCCAGGTAGGTCGCTCCCCCCGCCACACAGCTCCGCCTGTGTTGTCCGCCCGCTGCTGCTGGTAGAAACGCCCTTCCCTTTTCCTTCTGTACCCCCGTTGCCCCATTTGTACTGTGCCCGCATTTGTCTGTTTTCTCGCCCCTTTTTTTCCTTCTGTACCCCCGTTGCCCCTTTTGTACTGTGCCCGCATTTGTCTGTTTTCTCGCCCCTTTTCTTCCTTCTGTACCCCCGTTGCCCCTTTTGTACTATGCCCGCATTTGTCTGTTTTCTCGCCCCTTTTTTTCCTTCTGTACCCCGTTGCCCCATTTGTACTGTGCCCGCATTTGTCTGTTTTCTCGCCCCTTTTTTCCTTCTGTACCCCCGTTGCCCCTTTTGTACTGTGCCCGCATTTGTCTGTTTTCTCGCCCCTTTTTTCTTTCTGTACCCCCGTTGCCCCATTTGTACTGTGCCCGCATTTGTCTGTTTTCTCGCCCCTTTTTTCCTTCTGTACCCCCGTTGCCCCTTTTGTACTGTGCCCGCATTTGTCTGTTTTCTCGCCCCTTTTTTCCTTCTGTACCCCCGTTGCCTCTCGCCATTCCCGCCGCTCGTCCTGCGGCCCCGCCCCCTGACTGCCCATTCGCTGCCCCTGCCTCCCGCCTCCCAGCTGCTCCTCCCTCCCACCTCCCCATAAATGGCGGCCGCTGCGCGCCGCGCCGCTGGCGCGCCAAAGGCGCGCCTAAGGCAAGCCCGTCTGCGCCCGTCCGCGACTGGACCGCGCCCAGCGCCAGAACCCCTGGCCCCGCAGCAGCCAACCCACCCACCGGACCTACGACACCGCCACCCTCAACGCACTCAACACCGGCCGAATCCCGGCTGCCACCGTGCCACCCCAGGACGCACCCACGGACCCTTCGCCTGCCAATCTTGCAAGTTCTCCTGCCTCCGGACCTGCACCGCACCCGCCACGCCCGAGCACCAGCAGCAACCACCTGAAGTGCATCCTGCTCAACACCCGCTCCGTCCACAGACACGCCGTGGAACTTTGGAACCTGCTCGACTCCACATCACCAGACGTCGCTTTCCTCACGGAAACATGGATGAACGCCTCCACAGCGCCCGACATCGCCATCGCCATCCCGAACGGATACAAGATCACCCGAAAGGACCGCGCCAACCAGACCGGAGGAGGCATCGCCATCGTCCACAAGAACACCATCCGCATTACGACCAACTCCGACGACACCTTCACAGCCGGCGAACACCTGCACTTCCAGATACACACCGACCCCAAGACCACCCTCAGAGGCACCCTCATCTACAGACCCCCAGGACCACGCACACAATTCAGCGAAGACATCGCCGACCTCATCAGCCCGCACGCCCTCCTCTCGGCCGACTACATCCTCCTTGGGGACCTCAACTTCCACCTAGAGAACAACAACGATCGCAACACCACCACCCTGCTGGACAACCTCGCCAACCTCGGACTCAAGCAACTGGTGACCACCCCCACACACCACGCCGGCCACACGCTTGACCCCGTCTTCTCCTCCAGCAAGGACATCTCCTTCAGCCACACCACCGGACTCCACTGGACAGACCACAGCTGCGTCCACTTCAGCTTCAGCAGGACCACCACGCACCACCACCCGCAACAGCTCCCGCGCAGAAGCTGGAACAAGATCACCACCGACCAACTCACCACATCCCTGAGCCAGAACCCTCCCGCCAGCTCAACGAACCCCAACCAAGCCGCCAGCAACCTCACAAGATGGATCACCAACTGCGCTGACATCCTCGCCCCATTGAAGACCCCCCAATCAGACCCGGCAACAAGAAAGCACCCTGGTTCACCGACGAACTCAAGAAATCCAAGAAGAACTGCCGGGCCCTCGAGAAAGCATGGCGCAGAGACCCGACTGCAGACAACATGACCACCCTCAAACACGCCACCCGAAAACACCACCAGCTGATCCACACCACCAAGAAAACCGCATTCAAGGAACGACTGGACAACAACGCCCACAACAGCAAGGAACTCTTCATCATCGTCAAAGAGCTCTCGAACCCCAGCGCCGGAAACAACGACATCACCCCCTCGCAAGACCTCTGCAACTCGCTCGCCTCGTTCTTCCACAGCAAGATCGCAGACATACACAACAGTTTCAGCACACAGCCGACGTACCCGACAACCGTTCCAACGTCCCCCACCTCCACCCTCCGAGCCTGGACCCCGATCAACACCGAAGACACTATCCGCACGATGAACTCCATCCACTCCGGATCACCAACCGACCCCTGCCCTCACCACATCTTCAACAAGGCCGACGCCGTCATCGCACCCCACCTCCGGGACATCATCAACACCTCCTTCGACACCGCCACCTTCCCAGAGAGCTGGAAGCATGCCGAACTCTGCGCCCTACTGAAGAAACCGTCAGCGGACCCCACCGACCTCAAAAACTACCGCCCCATCTCGCTCCTTCCTTTTCCTGCCAAAGTCATCGAGAAGACCGTCAACAGACAACTGGCCACCTTCATCGAGACGAATGGATCCCTCGATCACTCACAGTCCGGCTTCCGGGCCAACCACAACACCGAGACCGCCCTCATCGCAGCCACCGACGACATCCGAGCCCTGCTCGACAACGGGGAAACAGCGGCCCTCATCCTCCTGGACCTCTCCGCAGCGTTCGACACAGTCTGCCACCGCACCCTAGTGCAACGCCTGAACAACGTCGGAATCCAAGAGAAGGCACTGGAGTGGATCATCTCCTTCCTCGCCGGAAGAACCCAGAGAGTCCGCCTCCCCCGTTCAGTTCCGAGGCCACCGAAGTCATCTGCGGCGTACCACAAGGATCATCACTCAGCCCCACCCTCTTCAACGTCTACATGAGCCCCCTCGCAGCCATCGCACGCCAACACAACCTCAACATCATCTCCTACGCCGACGACACCCAGCTGATCCTCTCCCTCACCAACGACCCCACAACCGCCAAAACCAACCTACATGAAGGGATGAAGGACGTAGCCGAGTGGATGAGGAACAGCCGCCTGAAACTGAACTCAGATAAGACGGAAGTCCTCATCCTAGGATCATCACCCTCCGCCTGGGACGACTCCTGGTGGCCCCTGCCCTGGGCAACGCACCCAAACCAACGGACCACGCACGCAACCTGGGCTTCATCCTGGACTCCTCCCTCTCAATGACCAGACAAGTCAACGCCGTCTCCTCGTCTTGCTTCAACATCCTACGCATGCTGCGGAAGATCTTCCGGTGGATCACCACCGAAACCAGGAAGACGGTCATCCAGGCCCTCGTCACCAGCCGACTGGACTACGGCAACTCCCTCTACGCCGGAACCACAGCCAAACTTCAGAAAAGACTCCAACGCATCCAGAACGCCTCAGCTCGACTCATCCTGGACATCCCCCGACACAGCCACATCGCCGGACACCTGAGAGACCTGCACTGGCTCCCCGTCAGCAAGAGAATCACGTTCCGACTCCTCACCCACGCACACAAAGCTCTCCACAACCAAGGCCCCAGATACCTCAACGACCGTCTGACCTTCTACACTCCCACCCGCCAGCTACGATCGACCAACCACGCCCTCGCCGCCGTCCCCCGCATCCGAAGAGCCACATCGGGAGGAAGATCCTTCTCCTACCTGGCTGCCAAGACGTGGAACTCCCTACCCATCCACCTCCGCCTGACCCAAGACCACCTCTCCTTCAGGAAGCAACTCAAGACCTGGCTGTTCGAACAGTAGCGGACCCCCCTCCCCCTAGCGCCTTGAGACCCTCCGGGTGAGTAGCGCGCTATACAAATGCTTGATTGATTGATTGATTGACTGCAGAGGGTGGCTTGGTTATTATAAGGAAATAGTTCCAGCAGAACTGAATAATGAGTGATAGAGCGCAAAGATATTCTGAAAATTGTAGGGGTACATTATATTCGTTGATAGTCCGTACCCACATATATTCTTATGTGTGCGCTAACGTTAAGAAGAATTTGTGTTGTACTAATCAGTGGTAAATGAAATATTAAGATGAGTTGTGCCATTCAAGAAACTTAAAGTGGCATCTAGAAGAAATCATGTAGCTCTAATGTTCATTGCAAATGCATAATGAAGTGGCTATATGAAATGTAATGCAGTAGATTTAAACGTGCATCATATTGAAGTTGCACACGTATAGATGATTAATTGTGTTTAACCGTGATGAAATGTAGTGCTTACAGATGTAACATTTTAAACGTGTTTAAAATGATGTTAAAGGCCTAGATTGAGTGTCTGCTCCTTTGCGTTAAGAAGGCCTATTCGTTTTCTTACGTTAGCTGGTTTATGTAGGCCCGAAATGTATTTTCCCCTGGTGAGGCTCTCATTTGGAGACGGTCAGCGAAATTCATCTGCGTGCAAGGTTGTTTCGTTCTCATGCATTCGTTGCAGGCGCAAGGACATCGTCTTCGTTAGTTAGAATAATGCTTTTGTTTTAGGAGTTAGGTATGGAGGAGATCCGCTACAAAGTCTCCAGGAATGCCGATAATTGGAAGTTGCGCTGAAGAAGCCTGAGACCCAAGGACACTTCAACCGTCGTTGGACCGAGTTCAACTTTTAGTGGAAAGCTACCTAGAAGAGGTGTTTGGCCAGGAGAGGTGTTACCTGGGCGGGCCTATCGAAGGTCCATTTTGTATTAGGGACAGTGCCCCGAGGGAGGAGGAAGAACAGTCAGCAGAGAGGGCAGACTGAGCAGGAGCTGATTGAGGAGAGGTAGAAGAGCGAAGAGGGTAAAGGAAGGGATTGATTCTTAAGATGAAGACTTAAGACGGTTTTTACAACGTGAGTGCACTTCTGAGGAAGTCATCACGAGCTGACACCTTTTTCATGATCTGGCTGGAGCAATAGTTAAGTAGGGATGCCCCTTTAGAATAGTGTAGGGATAGACTAACGGATTTTCTTTACAGATTTCAATGAAGACTAATATAGATGTTGGTGCAGTTATTGCTTGTTTAGTGTTTCTGGAATTGCTCATTCTCTTTATGCTATATCGAATTAGGTTGGTGCGTAGGATGGATTTTGTATTAGTGCCTTTGTATTTTTGTAACCTCGTTCTGAGGTGTCTGTATGTTCAGTTATTTTTGGTTTTGTAATAAACCCCTAAACTTGGAATTCGGAGTCAGTGATCTTTTTCGAGAATTAAATTGTTTCATGACAGGATTAGAACAAATGTGTTGTTTCTCCCCTTTACACTTCTCAGCAGGTAATAAAGGTTCAGTCGGCCGAGGGTTCCTGGTAAGTTATACAGTGGAATCCGGCATTATCAGAGTACTGGGGCTCCGTGTCAGGAGGCAAATTTCTTTCAAGGCCTTGTGCTTAGTCTTTAAGGCTCTTCATTACAAGGGCCCCATTCAATTGAATGCTCTTTGTCATTGGTACACTCCTGGCAGACCACTTAGATCCTCATGCTGTAAAAAAAACTTAGGATCCCCAGATTTCGGAAGACTAAATGGGGTGAGCGCTCCTTTTCGGTAGCCGCTGCCAAACTATGGAACACTCTGCCTACCTATATCTCAGAGTGACAAATGCAAAAAGAACAATTGATGGACAGAATGCAGAACAATGTCATACATTCACCCCAGTACAGAGATCTGGTCCTAAATCCATCGTTTTTTTACTCACCATGCCATTCCAGTTTGGACCCAGCCATATGCAAATCAGTCTTGACCCTGCACCCAATGGGAACAGTCCAGCTCGAACTGCCAGGTCAGGTCCTCCATGGACTGGAAACAAGCATCCTAGGACCGGTTTCGGGCTTTCAGCCCTCATCAGCCAGGATAGCTTGACTCCAGTGGCATGGAGAGCACGGGACCCACGTCTGGTCATACCCGTTTCACTCGGGGTGACAAATGCAAAAAGAACAATTGATGGACAGAATGCAGAACAATGTCATACATTCACCCCAGTACAGAGACCTGGGCCTAAATCTATCGTTTTTTTGCTCACCATGCTATTCCAGTTTGGACCCAGCCATATGCAAATCAGTCTTGACCCTGCGCCCAATGGGAACAGTCCAGCCCGAACTGCCAGGTCAGGTCCTCCCTGGACTGGAAACAAGCATCCTAGGACCGGTTTCGATGGATTTAACCCAGATCTCGTGACTGTGGGAGAATGTCTGAATCATTCAGCATTCCGTCCATCATTTGTTGCAGATATACTACCTCTATCTCAGAAGCAGATTCTTTTTATGTCCTTTAAAAAAAAACATCTGAAAATCTGGCTCTTCTCATCTCAGAAACCTTGATTCTTAGCTGCGCTGCTCTTGCTGATTCATCTGTCCCGCTATAGCGGTTTGGCACCTTTGAGCTTTAGTGAGCTCAATAAATTTGATTATTTCCTATCCCAGCCATTGTTGTCCTGAGTGCTTAATTTAATTCCTCATGCCGCCATTTCATTTTAAAAACTGCACTAAAAAAAAAACCGAATTAAACCATTGGATCTTCTTTAACACCTACTGTGCCGTGGTATGGAGTATTAGTTCCCAGGACAATGTAAATTCTTTGCTAGTGGGCCTGTTTCTTACTGCTTGAAAAAGATGAGTGGGTTAGGAGAATGTGCGGGAACAGTCAATATTTAAGGAGGCTCCTTAATTACCCCTGCACAAGGGCAGTTGTATCTGTAACTGTATATGATTGTCTAGCCCAGAGTTCCACCCTACTAGGTAAACTAATAAACAGCTGTGCTTTTCATATACCGCCAGTACAGATTGATTTGCAAGAATCGTATGTATTGTGTTGCCATTCATTATGGATTGTGTTCTTTCCTGTATCATGTACCAGGTCTCCGTTTTGGCATCTCTATTTTTCCCATGTCTTCACGCAAACCAATTGTCATTAGGTGAGGCACAAACTCACTTAGTAACACCACAGGGCGTGGTAGGATTTCCAAACACCACTAGAAGCACATTTATTCAACACATCTGGTCCCAGCTCCCAAACTTAGGACACTCAGTCCGCTCTTCGTGCATCACTGCCCGATTGGGTAGCACACAGGGGCTCCATCCATTGGTCAGGTCACGGTTGAGCACCAACCACTAGCTCCATAGAATAAATTCATTAGCTTTGCATACAAATAAAATAACCAGTGGACATGCGTTTTACTCATTATGTATGTACTAGTTCAACAGAGAGCTCAATCACTCCTGCTTCAAGGTGCTTGATCATCTCTCTCAGTTAAGAGCCAACTTGGAGTGTGCGTCACAGATGGGCTCAGACCTCAATACCAAGTCAGATCGCTCGTGCTACGTTGCCCCATTGCTGATGAACGGGTATATTTTTGCCGAACGCATAATGAGACGGGGTCAAGTCTATATACCAAAGTACTGCATATGTTGAAAGCCAGCACAGATGGCTTATGCATAGTTTAGCTACTTCTTTCTTCCCACATCTCAGGCCAGGAGGTTCAGTGGATTCTATAATACCAGCAATGTATGTATAACCTTTTCTGGGAGAGCGAGCTGCAGAAACCTAACTAAATGCTCACAATGCTAACAAATTCTACAGCACGCGGTTTGTGATTTTTTTTGACCGGGGTCGATATGAAGATGCACACTGTACAGTGTTTTAAATGGATACACAGAAGTGCTGGTACTCACTGTTAAAGTGCCTGTCTGCTCCTGAGAAGTGCCGGTACTCTCCTATTAAATGCATTGCAGCACCGCTGGGAAGTGCCGGACGTCTCCCTTTCAAATTAAGGAAGTGAAGGTACACCGTATGGGTCAGTACCGGTTCATTTAAAGCACTATGCACACCGGAGCAAATTACGTAATCAAAGCAACATTGCACATTTCATAATCTGGAACCCTGTGCACAAAACCTCCCCTCCATCTAGAACTGCTGAGCCTCCCACAAGCCAGTGAAATGGGCTGACAGAACCCATCTTTCTACAAGTCAACCATGATTTAATTAGTGGTGAATTGAGGGCGGATGTAGAACACGCTTCATGTTCTGTCCATTCACCTCAACTGCTTCACAAAGCATCCACTGCTGCTCCCATAGAAACCAGTTGCATCGTTTCAATTTTGAATCAAAGTGGTTTCCATGGCAACATCCAACAAAAAAAGCAAGCAGTTATACTGGAGCATCCAGGTTCGTTCAGGAAAGGCCATTTAATGTTGTTCTGTGTTTGCCACGGTAAGCTTGGAAACAAAGCACTGGGTATTTCTTCTATTGAAGTGGCAACAATAAAGCAAAAGGGGTTTCATCCATCTATGCATTCTTAGGGAGGTCAGCAGATCACCCCTCATCCTCACCGTCCAATAGACATTGGACCCTGCACCGGCTGCCAGTGCACTTCAGGGCGAGGGCTCTAAACATGAAAACCTGAACCCTGATTGTACACAGATGAAAACCTGTTGAACCCTCGGAAATAGTTTGATGTTTCAACAAATGCTTCATGCGACACGTTTGTGTTCATGCACACAGGCGGCTGGGAATAAGTATTGCAAAGGCAATACTTGGAAAATGAAAGGCAAGGTGTTTTTTCCTACAGCTACTGCTTACTTTTCTGAGGAATCTGCTACAAATATGTGAGGTCTTTTAAACTTGCATCAAAAGTGTGTTTTCTGCTTTGTTACATATTGCAGAACATCAATGGGTATTGTACTCCAGTAAAATAAATAAAATCATCAATTTGTAGACTGCGTTTGTAGAGACTATTCTTAATGTGGGCACGGTGTACTGATAAATTCTTATACCTCTAAAGACACCTCAATAGTATGCCCATGGGTGGGGGGAGCAGGGACAGTGTTAAACCTCAGTTTCATAAGGAAACGTGTTCCAGAGACAACTGTATTTTTGATGTGCTGATTTTGTATCATAAGTAAAGGACTGACTCAATAAGTGAGTTCTAGGGCGGAATTAAACAATATAAAAAGATTTATTACAAAAAATTCAAAGGTACAATCCAGAAATTGTAAAGTGCAGATGCAAAAAGCCTTTCCCATGAAGGCTCTCAGGTATAGGGCAATACAGAATAACAGGCAAAATCAAAAAATAGTCTATTTCTCAAATGTGCAGCAAAATAAATGAGGAATCGGACAGCATCCCTAGTAGCATAGGAAAGGTCTCTGGCTCACCCCACATTCAAGGGTTAATATAAGAAATCTTCTCTTGGAGTATAACGGAAAGTGCTGATTTATTATAGTGTGAGCAAAGTAATATTTTTTTCAACAAATCAGAGTATTGGATATCAGAACATCATACAGCTTTGCCACCTAAGCACTATCCCACTGCATGAATGTTGCTTTGGCCCCCTCTGAGCTAATGTCAACCAGAGCTCTCAGAACAAACTAGTTACAAGACAATAGCGAAGCATTGTGAATGGATGCAATACTGCGTGCAGATGGAAGAACCTTGAAGAAATTTTACGTTAGCGAGCCCATGCTAGAGAGCCTTCTTCGAGAACAGTGTAAATCGGAAATAAACAAGCTTGACTGCGTGCAGCAAAAATAATAAACAGTGAATACAACATCCATTTTAGACAAGATGGAATTTAGCACTAGCTGCGGCCTAATTAGCATAAGCCAGGAAAATGCATTTTAACATCATATCAAAATAATTTCAAAGGCAATAGCATCATACAAGTGTACACATGTGAATTTGAGTGTAAATTACTATTCTGCACATTATTAATAATGCACACTTTTGGATTAATGCACAAACACTTCCTCAATTTCCCCACTCTGATGATTCTATCATTACTAAAAACCCTCAACTAGTTAAAAGATAATCTGTATCATTTTCACCACCTTGAGTTTTGATTATTCCAACACCTTGAGTTGATTATATACTCTGTCTCTTGCAGAGGCGGCTCCTCCGTTATGGCGGAGGAGCGTCGCCCCACTGGTCAGAGACAGTCACAGAAAAATAAAATGATATTAAAACAATAGTATTGTTTTATTTTTCTGTGAGGGGCTCTGGCTGACAGTCCGTCCGGAGCGGGGCCATGACAGACAGGAGTAGTGGGCACTTAGAAGTGTGCATGTAAGTTTGGCCTGCCGTCTTAGGCTGGCCAAACAGACATGTGCACTTCTATTTCTCCGACCCAGATGTGTTCACAGCCGGGTTGGAGAAAAGCCACAGGCTCCCAGACACAGCAGGCCACTCAGACCATTCCTGGCGCTGCCCTCATAGCAATAGAGCAGCGTCTGGATTGGGTGAGGAGCCGGTGCCTTTCCAGAGACTGCCGGGAGTAAAGCACTGAGGCAGCCGTCGGCGTAGCGAAAGGTACCTTTTTTAAAAAAAAAAAAATTTTATCCCCTCAATTTCTCCCCGTCTTCCCCCTTAACCCGCCCCCCTTCTAACTCCCCGCCTTTCATTGTGGGGTGGCTGCCACTGCTCTATTGCACCTGCCATCTCCTGTACACCACACTTTCTTTTGGATAACATCCTTTTCTCCTTACATCCACATTTTGAAAATATTAATTCAGAAAATGTGAACAAGAGAAACAGAACAATTGCACATATTAATACAATAAATACAGGTGTTGGTATTATCCTAAACATACCACTACCCAAGCTATCAATCCATTCACCAATCTTACCAAAACCCCTTTTCAATCTCATCAACCCAGCAACCCACTGTTTCCCATGAGCCATGCTCTACAAAATCTTTAACTTCACAAGAAATGTTAGTCAAGTTGGAGACATAGGCATTAATAACCCTACTGTTATCTGTGGGATGGTGAAAAACTCTGTCGCCTTCAAAACCCTGCAAACCCCATCTTCCTTCAGGAGAAGGATATCTAGTACTAGACAGTTTTGCACAATCATTTTGAGCATAGCGATTAATTCATTATTTTTTTACGTTAATGTGCCAGTAGTATTAAAAGCAATTTGATCCACAGGTGTAGATATTCTTCTAATTTTCCCACGATTCATAGCCATTCCAATAGAGAGAATGCAAGCTCCTACTAAATCTAGCATAATTGGCCCAAGACCTCGCTTCACTCTCTTCAATCCAACATCATCACTTATCTCATTCACATGGTCAATTTGAGGGAATACCAAAGAAAGATAGTAGGGACCCACCCATTTACGAGTTAGGTTAAAATAGTCAGTCTTATCACACATATAATAAATTCCTCTAAGTGTTGGTTCTTCACCATCCAGAAATTCACCACTAACATAACTTCTTTCACACTCACTCTTTCCCACAACCCCTATAGATCTAACTTAACGACACACCATACAGAAATTTGCCCTCTCTCTCATGCTCCATTGTCAGTCTCTGATGCAAATTTAAAGTCCTAAATTTCTCTTCAGCCTTAATTTGTTCTTTAATTTTCCTCTCATCCTTCCAGTCTTTCAAAATTTTCACTCTCCTCTTATTGCATTCCTTAACAAACTCACGCTCCTTTATTCACACACTTACTCCCCTTTATTATTTTTAGTATTCTGATTAATTTGTGCAACTTGATTCAAATAATTATACGTTACCAAACGCCCATAATCTTCAGAAACAGGAAAGCATTGAAATCTGATAGGTATGGTGACAAAAACTGTTGCTTAGTAAATATACAAACAAAAACATAGCAAGACAAGCTATAGGATATCAGCAGTTGATTTTAGGTGGACCCTTCACCTGCAGAATAGGAAAGGTGCACACTAAACCGTTTTTAACCACCATATTATCTGCATACTATTGCAATAAACTTGCATAGATATTGTCTTTAAAGTTACTAACTAGTCTTTCCCTGTTGCCAATATGTTATGTCCAATTTAATTATGAACTGTAGTTCATTAAACGGGAGAAGAAGCATATCCAACCAGATAAAAATAGGCACAACAGTAAGCCAATCAAAGGGTTTTTATTTCTGGATGCTTTAGTACAAGACAAAACTATTTTCTTGCAGAGTTCAAAATCTTAGTTTTGAAATATTCATGACCATCATGATTTACAAAAGTTCAAGGTGGTTCTTCTTCTACTAGTTTATGTTCAAAGAGGAATTGTCAACAGTCTGCAGGATTGTATTCTTTCACCCGTGACTCTCCTTCGGTTACAGATATGCCCACTCAGGTGAAGAGCACTTTCTGTTTGTGATTCTCTTTTTTTTTGGTCTCTTGGCAACAGAGAATTCACTGTCACTATTCCCAAAGTCTATTTCAATTATTTGTAAAAATAATTAATATTTATTTTTCCCAATGTCTACTTTTACAGCTTCTCTTATCTGCCGTAGTCTTCTTAACTCCTAAATGTACCTTCTTGATTTTTGTTTCTTCACTTGAGACTACTACGGAGTCTTCTTCACTCACAGTCAAACTTGTGCTTTGGTAAGCGTAAGTAATTTAACTCACTGCGATCTATTTCTTTCCCTTGAGGGTTCTCAAGACTTTTCAGATGGAATTTTTCAGGAACTGGATCAAAGACTGTTTATTGCTGCTGCTCGTGACTTTGTAAGGGTTCTTCACTTTGATTTCCAAAGTGAAACTGGCTGCTGGCACCTTCACCAGGATCTTTAACTTCATCAGCTTCACCACCTTCACCAGTTTTACGATTCTCTTCTTCATCCACTCTGGATCCACATAGTGAACTTGAGGTTGACTCAGAGTCAGTGGTTGTTGTCACCACTTCTTCATCTGCCCTATTCACTCATCTCGTGTGAGTTGCATGAATCCACAGGGGGATCCCAGTGCACTTTACAGCAGTGATAGTCACAAGCATGATTTGATGTGGCCCCTACCATCTGGGTTTAAGGCAGCTCTTGCAAACATGCTTCTTGATCAGGCTCCAATCACCCAGTTGTAGTGGATGACACACAGTTTCTTTTGTTGGTGCTGTTGCCAAGTACACCTGATTAGAGACAGATTTCACCACAGCAGTCAGTCCTTTGCAGTAATCTAACATGATATAATCATCTACTGACACAAGTATTGCTGAAGGAATATATGCAACTCTCATAGATCTACCCATGAAAACTTCATGGGACGAGAGACCAGTGTTTTTGTCTGGAGTAATTCTAATGCTTATGGGAGCAGGAGGATGAGCATCTGGCTACTTGAGATCTGTGGAGGTACACACTTTAGCCAGCCTGCTTTTGATGGTGCCATTCCTCTTCTCCACAATTCTTGATGATTGTGTATGGCAACTACAGTGGAACCTTTGTCCAGTTTGAGGTGTAGTATATAATAACTTTAGAATTTCATTTTTAGAATGAGTTCCTCGACCTGTCTCAATAGAGGTTGGCAAGCCAAACCTTGTTAGTAATTCTCTCAATAAGAGTTAGGCAACTGTCATAATGTCACTTCTCAGTGTTGGGTAGGCCTCCACCCATTTAGAAAACAAGCAAACAATCACAAGAACACATTTAAGCCCAGTGTAAACGGGCATCTCAATGAAGTCTGGTTAAAGTTTAGTAAATGGGCCTTCTGATTTGTCAATATGGCTCGTAATAACTAATGTCCTCTTTCCCCTATTGTTTCTCTGGCAAGTGATGCATCGCTGACACAAATCTTCTGCAACACTTCTGAAATTTGTATTGTACCAGTACTTTTTGAAAGTCCTGGTCTTTACATCCCTCCATCCATTTGTATGGCCATGCAAAGATCACACCATCGACTGAACCATGGAGTCTGGGAGTGCATATGGATGTTGAGGAGTACCCCACAGATAGTTAAAGTTTTTCTTACAACCGGCCAATTCCCACTTTTGTCTTTCATCTTCTGGTACTTCCTTCTGAAGGTCCGTTGTTCACCTAATGTGGTCTGTATTGGATTCAACAGAAAGCAATTGACATAATTTGCTTCTTCAATAGTCCTCACATTGGTTTCGCATAGTTCTGATTGTTGCACTACTATTTGCACATTTAATTTCACAGTTGCATTCTTAAGGGCACAGTACTTTGCCACTGATTAGCATAATTGTTGCCCACTTCGATAATGTCATCACCAGCCTTATGGGTAATACATTTGACCAATATTATTTCTCTAGGTTGTTGTATTGCTTCATAAAGATCAAGAATGTAGGAACTGCTCCTGACAGGAGTACCAGAGGAGGTCATAAAACTCCTTGGTGACCAGAGCTGCCACAAATCATGTACCACTCCAGAACCATACTGGCTGTCGGTGTAAATGGTCACACTCAATTCATCTGCTAGGCAGTAACGCCCATGTCAGAGCAATCAAGTCTGCCATTTATGCTGAAGTTAAGTTAGGCAGGTATGATGCATTAATGATTTCAGAAAAGGAACAGACCGCATAAACAGCTTTTTAATTCTCGTTGATGGTCTCTCAGACAAGAACCATCTACAAACAAAGTTAAGTCAGTCATTTCAAAAAGAACATCTTTGATATCTGGTCACAGCTTGGTACACAATTCTGTCACAGCAACACAATCTTGGTCAGTGGTTTCATCATTATCATTATCGTAATTGCTGTTTGAAACTAGTAGCAGCATTGCAGGATTTAAGGAATTGCATTTTCTGTTTGAAACATTTTCAGCTGGCAGTATGATTTGATCAGACATTGTAAGGCAGCTGTTTGTCAAATGCTGTGTTCTGGTGCAAGTCAACAAAATTTCAACTGAATGGGGAACAAACACAATGAGTGTATGACCTATAACAATCTCTTCACTTTGTTCTATTACAAAGCAAATAGCTGCAACTGCCTCTAGACAACCAGGATAGCTACAGCTACTGCATCTAATGTAGCAGAGAAGTAAGCAACAGATCTCATACCTCCATGTTTTTGAGTTAGCATTGAAAGTGAGCACCCACTCTTCTTGTGGGAAAAAAGGTATAATTCCTTGTCATCGTCAGGCACTCCGAGGGTGGGTGCACTACATAGATTTTCTCTTAATTCTTGGAAGGCCTTCTTGCATTTGTCTTCAAATGGTGCTGGAGGCTTATTATCACTGTGAGCAAGTCAGGGAAAAGTTTGGAATCCACTGACTACAGTAGCCATTTATTCCCAGGAACATCCTCACTTCCTTCTGGGTCACCGGACGATTCACTTTCAGGATTACAGAAACATGTTTGTTCTTTTGAGACTATCCTTGCCCTCTTCTCAATATGATGACCAAGATAAATTACTTCTTTTACATTACTGCATCTTTGTATGTGAAACCTTATGGCCATTGTCAGCAAGATGATTCTGATGTGCAATTGTATCTAGTTTACAATTTTCTTTGTCCTTGATGCCACCAGTAGGTCATCAATGTATTGGATTAAGACTGAGTTACAGCCTCAATGTGGAGATAAAAGTCCTAGCTAAACTCCAGGCCAATCATCTCTGTCAAGTAATTACATTCCTGATCCACCCGGATCAGTCTGACTTTATGCCAAATAGGGGGACTAGGCTGAAACTACAGATACTCTGGGGTCATGGTGGGATCTCGGGACAAGACATTATCAACAATGGTGCTATGCATGGACGCCTCCATAGCATTCGATACACAGGAATGGAACTATATGTTAGGGGTGCTGAACCGCATGGTGTTTGGGTCCAATATCCTGAGATGGATGCAACTTCTCTTTAGCGACCCCATGGCACATGTAAGAGTGAACGGGGCAGTTTCTCACAGTTTTGTTCCCTACAGGGGCACGAGACAGGGCTGCTAACTTTCTCCTCTAATTTTTGCTTTAGCACTGGAACCCCTTGTGGCGTGAGTCAGACAGGACCCATTGGTACGAGGTATTAATTGGGGGGAACCCGTGGAAGAGCGCATTTCATTATATGCAGATATCATTTTTTATGCCACGGACCCCCCATGGCTGTATACTCCACATCTTTGGGCAACATTTGGGCAATGTTCAAGATGATGACTTTGCACCAAATGCTGTATGCCCTGCAGAACACTCCATACCCTGTGCCTGATGAATTTTTTTAGAAGGATGGAATCCTTGCTCTGCTTGCTCTTGGGGGACCAAGCCCTCCTCATATAGCCCTATAATAGCTGACACTGGGGATGCACGATGGGGAAATTGGCCTCCCCGATATCAGGAAATATGTTGTGCCACACAATTGGTGGCAGTCAATGACTGGGCCTTCTCCTCTTGGGATGACCCGGTGTACAGACCGGGGATGTTCTTGTGGGGAGACGCAAGCTATCTGGGAATACTTTATAGACCGAGCACCCCAGAGGGCTCTCTACCCCAAACCGTAGCGTGGATCTGGAGGGCAGCCACAAATGCCCAGGGATGAAGGGGAAAGCTGACAGCAATGACCCTATTGTGGAACAGTGATATCCTAAGGGAGGTGGGGAAGATTTGGTGATTCTCAAAATGGAATCTTATTGGCATCTCCACTTTGGGAGACGTGTGGAAGGGGGACTCTATGCTCAGCCTGTCTGACAAGCAGGCTCAATTTGAACTGACTACAGCAGAAACTTTCAAATATCTCTAGATCGGACATGCGTTACAGACACATATTCCCAAACACACTTTTTGTGGAGTCCTGCCCAGTGGAGGACCGGGTCCTCACAGAGCCACCACCAAGAAAAGCTATATCCCTCATATACCAAAAATTGATCTATAACTCCCCAGACACCCTTTCTAACACATGTGCAAAATGGGAGACAGATGTGTGGTCCTTTCAGGAAGGTGAGTGGGAGGAAGACATTGGGACACCTAGGGAGGTGACCATTAAATCTGGGTTTTGCCTCATCCAGTTGCGAATAGCTTCTCTCACAAACGGTCGTACTTGCACGTCCTTCTTGACTTTTTACCCTATACTGAGATCTTATTACCCTGTTTTTTAAACTACTGCTTGTTCTTAGCACACAGCGAAATTGCCGTTTTTACTGTGTTTTTTTAAACCCGATGTACTGTATGAATTTGGAAATGCTTAACTTGTAATAGTATTTTAAAACTGCCTACTGTCTAATTAGCTGAAATCTTACCTGATTGCACGCTGCACTTTAGCTCGGGGTGGGAATCAGGAACGCAGAGGTTTGCCTCCCTTCTGGGAGCACCGTAAACACCTAAGGGGAGGGCAGCCGGTCAGCGGTCTAGACGCTGAACACCGGGGACTCTAAAAGCATGGCCGCTGCGCAGCCGTGCCGCCGGCGCACCAAAGGCAAGCCCGTCTACGCCCGTCCGCGCCTGGACCGGGCCCAGGGCCAGTCACTATGTCAGTTTTCGGCACCACGCTACATCTATTATTACCTTCTCCGCAGAACAGTTAGTAGGTATTAACAATAGAAGTAAATGTAGTAGTAAACCTGGTTTAGGATCGGACTTGTCGGCGGTATCAACACACTGTCCAGATTGTAACTTTCAACTTTGTCCCGCATTGCCACAATGGAATAGAGCATATGCTATGCCTGTCACAACAGGGCCACGCAAGAGCATACCGATAGTTTGCACCTTGATAAATGCACGTTCCCTATGTAAACATGCCTCTGAATTTGCTATGTTCATAGAATCTCATGGAGTGGACTTAGCTTTTATTACTGAGACCTGAGCAGATGAGGCGTCTGGCCCAGATTTGGCCATAGCGGTTCCTAGGGGCTACACCATTTTTAAGCAAGACAGAGCGGGGAAAAGGGGAGGTGGGCTAGCAATAATACATCGAAGCAGCTGGAAAGGGACTTTTAATACCCAAACTAATCAACCAATCTTAGAATCTGTTCTATTTACCATTTCAATAGACAATCGCTACTCTTTTAATGGCCTACTGCTCTACCGTCCGCCAGGCCCCAGGGCAGACTTTCTTAATTCAGTGGGGCTGTCCCTGGATATGATATCTCAGTCGGCTGACTTCACTGTATTAGGGGACTTCAACTTACATCTAGAGGACCCATTAGACAAGGACGCTAAACATTTTTCGGACATGATGAGTAGCTTAGGTCTTACTCAGCAAGTCACTGGCAGCACTCACCTAGCAGGGCACTTGTTGTATGGTGTTTTTTCCAACAACAGTGCTCTGAAATGTCTTTCATTGCTCCCCCTCACTTGGTCCGACCATAAAGCCGTTATGTTCTCCCTCTCCCCTCACCAACTGGGATTCCAAAACTTAAGAAATAAATATGCTAGACGGTTCCGTCCATGGAACAAAATCAATTTGACGACTCTTGACAGCTTACTAGCCACAAATCCTCCTAAATTTAGTAACGACCCCAATATAGCGGCAGTTACATTTGAGAACTGGCTCCTCAACTCTATCAACCAGGTTTTACCTGAAACATCTATCCCGAACCAAGGAGCTAGACGTTCAGAACCTTGGTTTTCAGAACAGCTCAGACTGCAAAAACAGAACTGTCGCAGATTGGAAAGGAAGTGGAGGTCCAACTATGACTCAAATGACAGATCCTTGTATAAACAAGCTTACTAGATTATAAATGACTTATACAGGAGGAGAAGACTCGCTATTTCTCCGCAGCTACAAGTGCAGCCAAGAATTCGTCTAAAGAACTATTTGCGACAGTGAAGAAATTAGCCAAACCTCCTGATATAGCCAATACCCCAGAAAGCCAGACCTTCTGTGACTCCTTGGCTACTTTTTTCCAGGAAAAAGTGAAATCAGTCTACAGTGGCTTTTCTGCTCTCCCATCTCTTTGTGCAACCACCCAACTAGTTGAGCCGGTCACCTCTGACTCAACTGAAGAAGCCAAGGCAACAACCCCAAAATGCACGAAGCTTCCAGAACTAGTATACTTTCCATCACTAACAGTTGAGCAGGTCATTAAACTACTACTATCTACTAAATCGGGATCTCCTCTGGACCCCTGCCCCCCAAAGATCTTTCACCTCCTATCAGGAACAATTTCTCCTCAGCTTGCCCTCATTTTTAATTAAATGTTCGCTTCATTTTTCCTATTAAATGGAAACTAGCATCAGTTCTTCCCCTTCTAAAAAAAGCCAACTTGGATGGGACGGATCCTAATAGTTACCGGCCAATCTCCAGACTACCACTACCAGCTAAAATAGTGGAGGTGGCCATGAACACAGCGCTATCTGAATATATTGAGACAAATGCTTTCCTGGATGCCACCCAGTTTGGTTTCTGGAAACACCACAGCACGGAACTGGCACTAATATCTGCTTCGGAACAGATCAGGCAGACAGTCGATGCAGGGGGTAACGCAGCACTGGTGCTGCTTGATCTTTCCGCTGCATTTGACACCGTTAATCACGCAAAACTACTGGAATGCCTTGAGAGGATAGGCATCAAAGGGAAAGCCCGATCTCTGCTCAGATCTTTTCTGTCTGACCGGAAACAATTCGTTGCACTTTCGGAACTCCAGTCACAGAATTTTACACTTCCTTGCGGGGTCCCTCAGGGCTCATCATTGAGCCCCACCCTTTTTAACGTTTATGTGGCCCCATTGGCGCAGCTGATTAGATCACTGGGTTTCTCAGCAATATCCTATGCTGATGACACCCAAATTGTGGTGTCGGTTACAGGGACACATTCAGATATGGCAGCTCAGTTCTACACTTGCCTCCGTCAAGTCGGAGACTGGATGGCAACCAACTGCTTGAAGTTGAACTCCAACAAAACCGAGGTGCTGCTCTTCGGTAGCAACACCTCCTTTTGGTCCCCTACTCTTTGGCCATCGGAGTTGGGCTCTCTGCCCACCCCCTCAAGTAAAAAACATAGGCGTCACCTTCGACTCAAAGCTCACATTTGAAGGTCATGTGAACCAGGTTACCTCAGCTTCTTTCTGTATGTTAAAATTACTGAGGAAGATTCTTCCGTTCATTCCTGCTGAGTTACGCAAGCTGGTGATTACAGCCTTGGTCCTATCCAGGGCCGACTATTGTAACGGCCTATTCATCAATCTCAGGTCTAAATGCCTGACGAAACTTCAGATCGTACAAAATGCTGCTGCCCGGCTTTTGTTGAATATCCCTAAACATAAATCAGCCACTGCTGCCTTAAGGGAATTGCACTGGCTACCAGTGAAGCGACGCATTGAGTTTAAAGCCTTGTGCATAGCATTTAAAGCAACTCATGATATAGGGCCAGTCTTTTTCAAGCTAAATGTTCGCCTATATGTCCCTGCACGTCAGCTACGCTCAGCTCAATCTCACAATCAGATTTTTCCTAGGTTCAAGAAAAGTGCTTGGGGAGGTAGAAGTTTTTTGGTTGGGACAACTAGACTCGAACTCTCTCCCCCAGAGATTGAAGGACGCGACTCACCTGTTGGCATTCAGGAAGGCGCTGAAGATATGGTTGTTTAAACTCTAACCATGTGTCAAGATCTTACGATGTCTGTTTGTTCTGAGGAGCTAGCACCTGGACACCCTCGGGTAACTGGTTTGCGCTTTATAAATCTCTTTTTCATTTCATTTCATCGATCATACTACGCTCGAACCACCATCCATGCTATGGGGTGTGGCGTCTCGGATCTGTGTCTCCGGGGACGTGGAGAGAGGGGGACATTTTTTCTAACCATATGGACGTGCCCCGCAGTTCTATCCTACTGGTTGGCACTGCAGAAACTCACTAGAGAGGTATTGGGAAATGTAGTGCCAGACTCAGCCAAGATATGTTTACTACACATTTGAGGAGATGATCCACCACCCCGCTTTAAGAAATTATGGTTATCACTGGGTCTGGCAGTGGCCAAAAGAAATATAGCATGGATGTGGGGCTCAGGGGACACCCCACTGTTGGGGAGATGGGAAAATGACAAACTATCTATCAAGGCCAGGGATGACAATGGAAGTGGTAAAATCTTGGCTGTGTGAAGATCGTATCGGGGCATAGGGGAAGATACACTAGAAAATCCTAAAGCCCGGGGGAGGACAGAACCCTAGATGTTGGGTGATGGAATAAGATCTGATAGCTGTAACTATACACTTTATATGCTTTGTACTAGTTATACAACGATCCTATGGCTACATGGCCCCTTGGGGGCTCATATCTATGCTACACTGCTTATTATGTATGTGTTTTCAAAAGATTTATAAAAAAATAAACAAAAAGACTGAGTTACAGAGTAGCTGCAAAAGCTCCAAATATTTCTTTAGAATCTGACTAAGAGTTGAGGGACTTTTAGTATACCCTTGTGGAATTTTACACCAAACAAGGATTTTATTTTGGAACTACAATGTGAGAATGTATTGACTATCCTCATGCAGAGGAATGGAAAAGAACATTTGGCATAAGTCAATGACTATACCGTTCTGCATCCGCAGGAATCTGGAACATTACAGCGAGATTTGGTACCACTGGACAACATAGGACTACAATTTGATTACTTTTTCAAAGGTTTTGCACTATCCTCCACTTACCACTCATTACTTTTAATGCCCATCACATGAGAATTGCAAGCAATTAAAAGGACTTCCCATTGAATACTTGGTTCAGTAATTTTTTTCTGTGCTGGGATTCATCCTTTCATCTGCTTCTCATGAAAGCTTATATTACTAAATTCTAGGGTAAACAGCATTTGGTCTACCTGTATTCTAACTGGCTCTGCCCTTTATCACTAATGACCACCTTCACTTTCCTTCCTGTCTCTATAGTTTTCTTTTTAGTAGTAGTTTTTTGTTCTCTAGTAATTAATTCACTCAACTAAATCTTTAATGTGAGCTCACAAAGTTGCTAAACCCATCTCCATTATTTTTGCTTCACTCAAATCAATTCTGAAATTCCTCTGTAAATCTTTTGTCTTGTTTATATCAACCTCATTCTTCAGTTAAATCTTCAAAATTATTTTGTCTTTCATTTGCACATCTTGCTGCTTCTCTGGTCAGGCATTTCATTTCATCCACATTATATGACACTATTCTTTTTAAGTCAATTGTATCTTGTAAAATTTCTCTTTGCAATATGAATCTCATTCTCTCAAGGAAGTACAGTAGGTTCATTAGAATCTGGTGTAAACAGAGCAGCATAAAGGTAACAATATCTCTGCTAGTACTAGGCAAAGCTATAAGGGCATTTTCAGGCAGAGCACTTGCACTCGCAGTTGTACTCACACTTGCTACTGTAAGCATTGTCAGTTCCTGTGCACTCCTACCTGGTTCACCTGCTGCACCTATGTCCTGTACAAACGCAGATACCGCTTGTGCATGTGTCTCTGTACCACCTATGTACACAGGAGGTCTAGAACCCAAAAGGTCATTTAAAAAGTTATCCTCCTCATCTAAATCTGTTTATCCGTTTTGTTTTTCTCTGTCATCTACAGAGAAATCAGTTTTCTTTCTCTCTGTTTTGTTAATTATTGCAGGGAAAATTCTCACTCTCTACCATATCCTCCTTCTAAGAACTTTCTTGAATACCCCACTTACTTTCTAAATACCAACTAAATAAACTCTTAAACTGATTCTTTATTTTCTTTCTCTCTTTCTCTGTAACCATTAGATCCCATTTATTCAATGGTTCAAATTGTGTAGGTCTATGTTAGCTTCTGTTCCTCTATGTTTGTATGTCTCAAGAAATCTAGCCTTCTAATATTAAAAGTATCCTCTAAAGAACCAGAGGTATACTCATACCAGTCTCGAAATCATATACACGTATCACCGCCCAACACTCATCAACTTTGGGAGTGCAGGCACGCCCTCAGGAGGTATCTTTTCTCTCTCCATAGCAGGTATGCTAGGAGCTTTAGGCTTTTTTAACACAACACTCATGGTTTTCACTCAAAATAATCCAAATACCTCACAAAATAAGTCATCCAACAGCAACCAATCCCAACATGGCTATGTCAAAAGTCAACAAATCACAGCAAGACTGCAACAAAAGAAAGCATGACTCCGTGGTGACGTGTCACCAAATCCTAGAGGGACTCCCAGCATCAGCTAACCAACTGCAGCACATCTTTCCTGTGAATGGAAAAACAATACACAGCTCTTTCCTGTCACCAAATGCACACAAACAAATTAACCTTGTCTTCACAACCTAAAGAGGAGAAAATCAGCAAGTTAGAAACAAAAAGGCAATAAGTAGGACCAAGACTAGTACCTTCATGGCACTGAAGAATTCAGTGTACAGAGAAAAACATAGGAATACATTGCCATTTTTTTTTCTTTTTTAGATTAAATCTTTTTTTCTGAATATTTTGAGTGTACAGAGAAAATAATAACTTACATCAACTGGCTGACAGGAAAGGTATGAAATATGTTAATCTCACAATATAGTTTTACTCAACAAATTTTGAAACCTTCATCCTCCACATCCGTCAATAACAACCTATGCTCTGGAACTAAGCTTTGTGATGGTACATACACATTAATTAAATCTCGAATGGGTTCCCATCTGACTATTCCTTGCCCTTAACACTCCTGGTAATTGCAAGGTCTCTGGAGGGAGGAGTTTTGACATTTGATTGGAAGGTGAGAACATGGATATCAAACAGCATACCCATATATGCTTTTGGAATACAAAACATTTGCTCACTTGTGAATGACATATGAAATGGCATACAATGGGTTGGTGCAAGAAACAGTGGGATGCTATGACTACATAATATATGTAGAATAAAAAACGGACTCCAATAGTTGCAATCACATAGGGTCATGCCACATGGAAAAAATGGCAAGACTGGCACTGTGGGGTGCACAGCTTTATCATGCATGAAACAGGAAGCATAGTTCTGCTGTATGACATATCCAAAAGTGGAAAGTATTACAAGCTAAATGTTAGACCCCCTACTACGTGGAAGAAATTCACTGCTCAACTTCAAGACTTAACTGCCCATGGGCCACACTCATTCCAAAGCTGCATCATCGCTCAGCCAGAATAAGCATGTAGATCACAGAAGGCTTTAGGTGCAATGCAAGCTACTCACAATTACAAAAAAGAAGACCAAGTAACAGAATTATAAATACTAACAGTACCTCTGCCAACCTGTACACAGAGAGGCACCAAGGTCCTGCTACTCAGCTGTCAATGCCAAGGCAGAGGTAGAGTTACAAATAATGGGTATAACCCAGAAACCACTGGGACCTGGGTAAATATCGGTACAAAAAAAGGTGGACCCAGTGAAAAAACAATTATTTATACAATAACATTCATTGAATTACTCACAAAAAGGTTCTTGTTCAATATTATTTAATCATATTGAACACACTGATATGTTCAAAACACGGCACTTATCCGGAATTTGTACGAAAAGTGCCCCAAAAGCGGGAAAAGAGGGGTTTGTTGTGTGGGAAAGTGAGGGTTTCAGTGGAAAAAGGAAGGGTAGTGACAATATATACATCCACTGTGTTATATACAAATCCTGTCCAGCCTGACAAATGGCTAAAAACACATATTCAAAACCATTATGTTCATTACCACACAGTGAAAAAGCACTGTTGTCCACATTGGCATCAAATAGAAGATTGTCGACGTTTCGACCCCAGGGAAATGTAGGGTAACCTTGATCCTTAGAAAGGGGTCTTCTTCAGGACTGGGGGCACCGTTGTCCACCCGTGTCTGTGGTGGTCAAATGTTCACTGTGGGCCCATAGGCTCCGGTGGCAGAGAGGGGAACTGGATGGCAATTTCAGTTATGTCTTTACAAAATGTTGTAACTTGCACTCATCTGAACGGCGTTACGGATCAAAAGATCTCCTATAAGGAGCCCCCAGGCCAGTCAAGCATTGCAGCGCCAGCCTGATGAGGCGCGCCCCATGATGAAGCACGACACCCTACTGGGTGGGTGAGGGCACCAAGATCTGATATTTAAGATCCTCGGGAATCCCTTTTACCGGGTCTTTGACTCCACTGAACTTTGGGCTCCCCACCTTTTCTCAAGAGAGGAACTACTCCAGTCAATGTGTTGAAGTAGATTACCCATTACTTATGTGCTCCAGCACGTGAGAGTCAGTGCACACAAGTATATATGAGTATATATGGTTACTACATTGCAGCACAGTCAGAAATCTGGAGGGCAGGTGTACTTCATTTTCCAAAACCTGACTTTGACAGAAACCTAGAGTGTATGCTTTTGTTAACTCTCACTAATCCCTTGTGTGGATATTAGAAGTGCTAATGTGTTTCAGACAGAAGTAGGTCTCATATCATAGAGATTTTACTTATGTTTTTGGTGAGAAGTATACCTTTAGTAATACATATGTTACAGCCATGTTTATCAAACGACATCCGAGTGAGCTCCCAGATTACAGAGATCTTGTGTCTATCATCAGAGCTTTTCCTCAGGCTGCACAAAGGTTTTAAGCATAGATATCTGTCTGTACATGTCATATACTTGGTGTTTCCTTTGCCTCCTCATCCTACATGATGATGCATCTGTGCAATGTGCATATATCATGTGGCCATGGAAAAGTTGGGAGCTTAGTGGTTGCATGGTGTCTTTGATGCCGATACTATCATCACCCACCAATATCCTTGCCATGCCTGCTTGTGGTGTTAGGCCTCAATTATAGGGGCAGCAGGTTTATGGAGCAAGTATGGCTGGGCAGACAGCATCGTGGGGTAAGCACTACTGTTCCGATGTCCTTGTTTTCAAACGATGGCCTTGCAGGGCCATATGGCAGGAGTGTGCTTTTTAGGTTGCCTGAGCCTTTTCTGTTTGCATCTCTCTAACCCTATAACTACCAGGGGCAGACTATGCATATCACGCGGCTTCATTGCTTTCAACTCTTTAACCAAGGGTAGATAGCCCTAATTCATGGGCTTTACCCTTCAGCACTCTCTGTCCTAGACCTTCCTACTGTCTGAAACTCCTAAACCCCTCTAGCTACATAGCAAAGGCCCAGTGTTTAATTTGTAGAAGAGTAAGTGCTGGTGACCCAAGCTCTGCTTAGAGGCCTGTGCGCCGAATACAGGGCTGCCTTGGATTTAATCCACTTCATGCCTCTTTATTCAACTAGCAGACACTCCTTGTCCCTTTACCTCACTCTTGCAGGTTCCTGCTTTCTCCCTTTGTGACGGTTTTTCCATCTTTCTCCTTCTTTCCCTTTTGTGTATTTTCCCTCTCTTGCTTTTGGGAAATGTCTGATAAGTGGCCCTCACCGGCAACCACTGGCTCAAATTAAGCACTGCAAAGGCCCAGCCACTGGATGGAACACTACCTGCAATTTTCTAACCTACTCAACCTTTGCCCTCAAAATTCCTGCACGCATCTATTTTCTTTCCTACCCCTCCAGCACCAAACCTCAAACTGGACCTGGTTTATAAAGGTTCTGGGGATTGGAGCAATGTTCTGGCAATTTGAGAATTCTCAAAGAATTCCAGGATTAGTCAAGGGAATTTATGTTGTAGATTTCCCTGGTTAGTCAAAAAGTGCTTACAAGTATATTACGAAGCGGAATAGTTAAGCAGGTGTGCAAATGTACATATAAAATCGAATGCAAACTTGCATTTACCTTTTTTGTATCTCCATGGACACATCTACTTCTACATACTTTTGGGGATGTTCTCTCTCTCCCTTTAAAAAAGTAATTACTTTTAACTTACAGGTGCACATTTCCATATATGTACATGGTATAAAACTACCTGCATCTAATTGATGTATACCCACAAACATGCATGTATGTGAATATTCAATAACTCTTACTGGTGGAGTAATTGAGAAACAAACACAATTTCTCTCCTAACCCCGGATTTACTTATATGGATATTCCACCATATTAATGTAATTACCATATTGCTGGCTCTCATTGGTGAGGACAAAAGTCCACAATACATTAAGAATGGGAATTGTATATTAGGACACACCCAAGATAAATTCAGGTGCGCAAAAACCATTAAGTGTCAGTACCACTGTGTGAGCATCGTATTGCCTCCAATCCTGGACTACACACCACACTTCAGTGCCAACAAGGTGATGTACAATCCAATCCCTTCCAATAAAGATTTACAACCTATATAAACACCCAATACAAATCCTTCTTTAACAATTTCAACAACTTTGTCTCTTGCATAAAGTCACCTTGAACCACAGTTTATAGTCACCACAGTTTTCAGAGCCCTTCTTTCAGTTTCTTCAAACTATTTACAGTGTACATTTCTGCATACCCTACAGAAAGGTCAAAACTATGATCTGCGCCAGTACTTGTTTTTACATAGGGATTTATGAAAATACGAGGATGAAGACGACCCTGGGTTGTCATTAAAGACTAGAATAAGCACTTTCATGAGTGGTATAGCACGGGTGCCATGGGCCCTAATGCAAGCAAGAAAAAAAATGCATGGTAGGCGATGGATGCTAATATATTTTAATCCATTTCTGTAATCCTGATTTAACTCCCTCCTGTGAAAATATGTATATACATTTGATAATCCTCTGCAGACCTTCTGGATAACGTCTACAGAGGCTCAAAGAAAAAGCATCCCAAGGGTCCAAATGCAATAGAGTGTACGCATTTTCTTTCAATCTGCATCTCATGCACGTTACTCAAGGCCTAAAGAGCCCTTGGCTGCTACTAAGTACCTTGATTATTATGCACTGCAAGGCCTCATTTTCTCAAGAGTTTTATTTCCCTGCTAGAAGAATTAATGTGAATTAGGGAGGGATAAACCTTGTTTTCTTCAGCTATCTTATGAAAAATCTGATCAGTCCATTTCCCATTTTGTAGATCAAGCAGGATTCCAAATGACTGACATGATGAGTAGTCTTTAAATCTCAATTTAATCTTGCCCGCGCCTCATTTTGATAGTACTGGTGTTTTGGGCAGTGATATGCCATACGGTATATATACCAGTATTGTAGGATATTACCCCACCATTCAGAGATTTGCATAGTAGAATGAGGGCGTGGTTATAGAATGTGCTGTCAGAATATTGTCTGACACAAATATTGCGTTCTAAAGATCATTTCCAAAACTTTAGCTCCACTGATAATAATAATAGAAAGCCTATACTCAATGGGACGATATTTTTGTAAACGATCCTTAGGACACAATATTTGTATAAAATGATATTTACTTATATTATATTCTGACACACAACGCAGAATTATGCAAACATGCAACATCTGCAAACATCTATACACCCGGTTACTCTATGTTTTGCTACTTTGTAACCATGTTTACTCAGTCAAAAGTTTTTCCTGTTAAAAATAGGGGGAAAATTGCAGATGTGTGCTAATGACCGTAAAACTGGACCAGAGTGGTTACATTTTTGATTCACAAGGGACATTGGGCATTTTTTTATATGTTGGCGGAGAGGGAACTCCTTTGCAAAAGTGACGGAGTTCCCTCCCCGCCAACATAGAGGTCCATCCGCCCGGTTTAGATATGGGTGGACCTTAAGTTTGGTTGTTGCAGTGACCACTCCATCTCCAAAGTCGTCAAACTTCTCCGATGGCCCGATGGAGAAAGGGTCTAGTGTGGCCAGTCGGATTCCAACGTGGGACGCCTACACTGCTGCCACCAAAGGTCTGTGTGGCCTCGGCAGTGCGTCAAACTGCATGGCGCAATACGAGGCAGAGCGACAGGGGATGGGGTCACGGACAGGAAGGTGTACTATGGCCGCCTGGCATCACGGGGAGGGTATTGAAGAGTTGGCACAAAAAGCAGAATGCAGGATGGAGGCACAGGTTGTAGTACCCACAGGGTTGTGGGACGTGGTAAATGATACCACACACCTAGATTACAACAAATGGAGCATGGAAAAGGTCAAATAGTGGATGATGATGCGCTTATGGCAGAGGAACACAGGAGGGGGAAAAGCGGTGCATGCGGGGGAGGGGTTCCAATAATATGGTTGTTCTTAGTATGTTACAGCATCACCGGGAAGATGGGGGATCTCGTTCCCAGGCAGCTGCGGTTGGAGCCCCTTCATGACTGATTAGGCGGCTGGATCCGGAGCGGAGGCCGACCTTGACGACAGGTAAGGGCACTAGAGGTTCGGAAAAACAAAAAGGTGTAACACAGAAGGTGTTTGTGAGGGTGAGTGCAGGGGGAGATGGGGGCAGTGGAGAAGTACGCTGAGGAAAGATTTGTATGCTAAAGATACAGGAGCGGGTACTGCAGCGCAGCGGGCAGTCAAGGAGACTAGGGTGTGTCAGGTGGAGGGGGTAGTGGGTTGGACACCGCAGGTGGAGATTGCAGACACAAGAGCAAAAGGGGAGCAGGCCCAGCAGGAGGTAAAAGGAGAAAGGGCAGATGGGCAGGACAAGACAGGGGCACAAGAAGATGGAGCAAAAGAAAGTAAAGAACTCAAAATTTCAAAATTGTCCTATATGGGGGTGACAAAGCCCCTGGGCGCGCACTTACTGTTGGCAACCAAGGAGAGGATTTGAAAGAGGGAGTATTTCGAGATGCTGAAACTTCTACATTGATAGCTTAGGGTGAAAGAAGGGTCAAAAGAAGAAGAATTCAAATTGTCAAATACAGCCTAAAGTGTCGGCGACAATAGAGAATTGAAAGACGGCTTTCTTAATTTTCGCTATTGTACATCGCGAAAAATAACCAGAAGGGTGTGTGTCATTTATATACATGGATGTGATCAGAAGAGCGCAGATCACTTATGGGGGATACACTTGGTTACATTACGATGAGGAATTTCGTGCTTGTGCTTAGCGTGGGATCCGGAGGAAAAATGGGGAGAGATTGATACGGACCTATATCAGCAGAGAATGGGTTCAGTTAAGTTTCAAAAGACCACATTTACAGCAAGTGGTGTACCGACCCTTTCAAACCAACCCCACCAGAGGCCTCTTTGCAAGATAATAAATTCCGATGCGAGTGCTCCAAGTGTGTGGGCATACACCCTCTCATGCAGGCCAGGGGCCAGTGGACAAGGGCAGCAGGCAGGGCAATGGAACCAACACAACAGTGGTTACAGTGGGCAGCAAGGGAATCAGACAGCAGATGGCAAGGAGGGCGTGGAGCACATGGGAATATGGACACAGGCTCATACGACAGTTGATGTACACTGTTTGGATATTTGGTTGACCCACTACACCCAACAAGGAGGATGCAAAACTGTTGGGTGACACATTTTGGAAGGGTTTCAGGCTGGGGTATGAAGTCTGAGGTTGCATAGGTGGGCAGAGAATTTAAGGTCAGCACAGACACATAAACAGGTGGTGCAGGGGAAACTGCTGAAGGAAGTCCAGGAGGGTCGTATGGCAGTGCCTTTTAACACATGGCCAATGCCAGATTTGATCATATCACCCATTGGGGTAGTGCCAAAAAAGGTGTAGGGTCAGTTTCACCTCGTACAGCACTCGTCTTGGCTGAAAGAGTCTTCTGTCAATGATTTCATATCAGACGAGGTCACTTCGGTATCCTATTCCTCAGTGGACATGGCCAGGGCTTTGGAACAGGTGGGGAAAGGAGCCCAGATGGGAACATTTTTATTAAGGCAGTTTTTAGGCTGTTGCGGGTACATCTGGAGGACTTTCAGTTGTTGGGAATACAGTTTGATGGGCAATGGTACATCAACAAAGCCTTACCCATGGGGTGTTCCATTTCTTGTGCCCTTTTTGATACATTTCAGCTCACTCCTACAGTGGATGTTCACATGACAGATGGGCAAGGGGACGATGACACATTATCTTGATGATTTCTTCCTGGTGGGTCAACCCGGTTCAACGGACTGTCAACAGCAATTGACAAGTTTTCATGAGCTCATGGGTGACCTAGGAGTTCCACTTGCTTCAGAAAAAACACAAGGACCTAGCACAGTCCTGTCATTTCTTGGCATTGATCTGGATTCAGTATCCGTGGAGGAATGGCTCTCAGTTGACAAGAAGCTGCATATGCAAGGGTTGCTGGACTGTATGTTGGAGAAACCTAAGTTAACCATCAAGGAGGTACAGGTTCTGCTAGGACACTTCAACTTTGCCTGTAGTGTAGTGAGGACGGGGAGGACCTTTTGCAGGAGACTGAGCATGTCCTAGGCTGGCCTCTCACTGGCTCACCACCAAATGCGATTGTCTGAGGGCACAAAAGAGGATTTACATATATCGCACAGGTTTCTGGAGGATTTCAATGGCATACCAATGATGGCCCCAAAAGATTGCGATTGGGATGTGCAGATATATTCTGACGCCGCAGGGGGCATCGGTTTCGGGTTGTACTGGCAGGGCAGGTGGTGTGCGGAGGAGTGGCCAGTGAAGTAGAAGCATCGGGGCAGGAGCATTGCTTTCCTAGAATGTTTTCCTCTGGTGGTAGCAGTGACACTCTGGGGGCAGGATCTGGAGCACCAGAAGGTGTTGTTTAGAATCAACAATATGGCCGTGGTACATGTGGTTAACAAACAGTCTGTGAGGGATGCATTAGTGCTTAAGCTGCTGCGCATGTTGGTCATGGGATGTTTGAGACATGATGTAACGTTCAAGGCGAGACATGTGCCAGGGGTGGACAATGACACTGAGGATGCTTTGTCTCATTCACAGTGGGAGAGGTTCCATGGGCTGGCCACGGAGGCAGACAATTACAAGACCCCATGCCGACGGACATGTGGACTAGCGATGAGAAAGAATGCTTCAGTTGGTGGTAGGGTCTTTGGCGGAATTTACCAGAAGATCATACACATAGGCTTGGCAGGAGTTTCTATCCAGTGGGGCCAGACCAAAATGAGAGGATTGGGGCAGCGAGGAAGATGTTGTTCAGTTCATTCTAGCGTTGATTGAAAAGGGTTTATCTCGGATCACGATTACACGGAAGCTGGCAGGGATTGCCTTCATGTGCAAGCTGTTCTGGGGCTATGCGCCATTGGCAGGGGAGCTGGGGCAAATGATTCTGTAAGGATGGGCGAGAGAGACAGGCTGCCGGTAGCGGGTAAGGAGGCCGTTGTCCCAGGATCTTTTCGGCAGAATATTGGGAGTGCTGCTGGCGATATGCAGTGACCGAGGGGAGACAGTTTTGTTTTCAACATTGATGTCATGGATGTTCTTTGGGGTGTTTTGGGTGTCTGAGTTGTTGGGGAGGAAAGAAGTACCGGTGTTGGATTGGGCAGATGTGGGGGGGGGGAGTAAGCATTGATTTGCGCCTATGTCAATCTAGAGATGGATCAATGATCCAAGGGGAAGACAGTGGAATTACAGACTTTTCCCTCTGCTGGCCTATTCCTAGGGTAGGGCACTAAGTTGAAGGAGACTGGTGATACAAATTAAGGCGGAAGGCGCTGGCACAACTGGGAGGAGCCATAGTAGAATACGGAACCCACTCTTTCAGGATTGGGGTGGCCACAGCGGCCACCAGGCAGGGTTGTGGTAGGGGCAGGATCATGCCGGTATCTAAGGCTTGGAAAAAAGGCATGTTGATGAGGACATCAATATGGTTTTCTCTGACATATGTGTTCTTTTCAGGTGCAGTTGCTGGGCCGTTGCAGTTGAATTGTCTATTTGAATCATAGGACATTCGTTTATAAAATGGGCCGAAAGGCACAAAATCCAGAAAGGTCAAGGTGTGAATCTCAGGCTCAACAACAGTTTGTTTAAAGTTAGCTGGCACGGGAAAGGTGGTATGAGATGGCGAGAGTTGTTGCAATGTTTAAACAAGTTATTGAAGCGGCATAGATGCCTGGATGTAGTAGTAATACACTTAGGGGAAAGTGACTTGGTGGTATGTAAAGGATTGGCCTTGTTAAAAGAAATGACGAGGAATATGCTGGAAATCAGGTGGCAGAGGTCCGGATGCTTCGTCCTGTGAACGGAATTCAATCTGAGGAGGCAGTGGAGGGGGCCCTCGAAGCCCTCTGCCATTGGCAAGGCCAGGTGCAAAATCAACACAGCGATGCGGGTCTTTTGCAGGGATGAAGGTTTTGGTCGGGTGGAACATCCTGAGTTGAAATAGGAAGCTATGGATTTCTTTCGGGGGTATGGGTTTCACTTGTCTCGCTACAAAATGGAGCTCCATTTGATGCACTTGAGGGATGCACTGGACAGGACACTGAACATTAGAAGGTATGATAGTGGTTCATGGGGGGGTCTGAAAAGCCTGGGGAAGGGGGGGGGGCTTTTTCTGACATGGTTACAGGTTAAGATTATGGTTGTGAACAGAGGTGAATCAGGACAATGGGGGGTGGTAAGAAAGTTACAGGAGGAAGCAAGAAATTCAAAGTTAAAATTTAGGAGACTTAAATAGTTAGGTCTTAATAGATGTAGGTTAAAGGTTAAGGGAGGTAAAGGTCAACAGTTAAATACAGAGTAGGAATTACACAGTTGTAAGAAAAGGATGTAAAGGGGTGAGAATATTAGGGGTGGGGGGGTGAGTGAATGTAGCTGGCTAATTGTATAGTGAGGTTTAGTTTTGTAAGGCGAAGGCCTAGGTCTACTGTTGTGATGTGCACCTTCTTCAATAAAGCGGCCTTTTTCACACAATATAACGAGGATGTGGTCTGTGCTGCTCCCCTTTGGCCCAAATGAGTCCTGAGTTGTTTCTTGAACATTGAAAAATTGGGTTACTTTTGGAGTTGCTGTGAGAATGGGATTTGGGGGTACTTTCAGAGGTAACATAGTTCTAAGTGCTCCTTAACTTTTTCTGCTTTTAAAAGCTGTTGGTTATCAGCCCTCTGATGCACTTTGTGCAATGTTTGTATTCAATTAGAACTGTAGCCTAAATAGAAAAAGGTAAATAGTTAGTGGTAGTTCTTCATTTTACATCACTGTAGGAGGTGTCATGGGGTAAGTGGCTGGAGAGAAAAGTGATATATTATTTAAGATCTATTTTAAGATATTTACTGCTTACGTGGTAGAGGCTTTTGCAGTGACTATGCTTTATATGTCACTCATGAGAGTTCATGTGTGTCCTGTGGAATGCTGTTTCTTTTCAGCTAGTTTGTCTGGCTATCTTGAGGTTTGAAATCTGGATTTATGGTCATTCTGAGTATGAACTTAGCCATTTAACTAGCACATATAGTGGAGTTAATCACACCAGGCTGTATAAATGTCATAAGGGCTATCAGTGCTTAGTTTGTTAAAATAATAAGTGCAGGGACCCAAAGTTTTTAAGAACCTTTCATAGGTGCTGCTGAATGCTGGAGTTACCAAGGCTGCCTACTGTTGATTCCACCTCATACCTCTTCGACCACCACCATGGAGTTCCTGTCTCTATTCTCACTCTCATTTTCATTCTTCCTTTCTCCCTTTGTCACCGTTTTCCTATCTGCCTCTTCCTCATGCTTTCTCCCTTTTCTGAATTTCTCTTGCATGCTCAGACTCATGTGTCAAGCACCAGGGTCCATGCATTTGGGAGGTAGTGGAGTTTTTAAAGGTTCAATAACTCGAACCGTCCAGGTTGTAATACCTTTTACTGGATTAAAGGAACAAAAAGCACACCGATGGTACAATGCATAAGGTTTCACAATTTTAAAATTCTTTAAAAAGTAACAGTGAGAAAATTAGCAGGATAATGAGTGGCTTTGGGTATCAAGTTCTTACATGCAGTGACAAATGTACATCAAGTTGTTGAAAGGCCACTTGACTTGGGCAATTGTCGTTCATGGGGTGCCTCAAGCCATGTGAAAACCAGCCTTTTTTTGGAAAGGAGCTGTTCCCATCCAATGTCGCTGTCTCTCCACCTTTTGCGTATATCATGGAGAGATAGGGTGATATCAAGCCGTTGGAGTTGAGCTTCCTGCTGCTGTCATTGCTGGACTTAGATTTAGGAATACATGCAGCTGTTGTATAGGTGAGAAGGTGCAAAATACATTTCTGCGTACTCCTGGCAGTCCCACAGAGCTGCTGTTTTTACATCTGCCGTTAAGAACAGGGACTAACTTATAGATCATTTGATTAAGCTACATCTGCTATTATTAATGGTCTCAATCCAGATTAAAGCTGAAGGACGTTTGGCAACTTCTGTATTATAAGATGGCCTACTTTTAGACTGGGAGGCTACCATTCCATCGCCTTTGTATATTAAAAATACTTTCTTGGCGTTGGATGTCCCAGAGTTTTTCATTAGGCCAAACTCCATTAACAGCGTCACTAAAGCAAGGGTAAAGCAATTGTTCATGAAATACCGAGATATTCAGTCCCTGCAAGAATTGAATAAGCCCACAGTAAGATTCATGCTTTAATATTACTCCCAGTTTAGATGGAACCCCATTTTTCCAATTTAAGTATTCTCATAGATTTTAAATCTGATGTGTTTTGGATTCAATATGGTGCATTTTCTAGGATCATTTCCCCAATGTGGCTTCTACTCTATGGAGCTTTCACATTGCCCTTATGACCTGAAGTCCATGCAAAGCACATTGCTCTTTACATTGTTCTGTAACTTTTATGTGGTATTGTGATATTGCTAACCCGGTGTTCTTTAAACTTGAGACAATATAGACCTGCATTTCATTTACTGGAGAAACTTGACACTGATGCCATTTGTTTGGCTGTAAGAAATTGTATTCAAAATTAGGAAAGGTTTACATTATCTGATAGGCCTTGAAATCAGATTTTCTGTTTTTTAATTAATGATGTTTTAGAAGTGATGTGATTTTAACTGTGTTATTGTGATGCTAAGTGTTTGACAGGCTTTAGTTATAGAGGAACTTTGAGATGCATTTTTTCCAAAACTATGTGAACATCCACACTCCAGCTGAAACATGCAAGTGCAAGCCAAAACCTCCAGCGCTCTGGTGCACTAAAGATCCTGCTGACAAACGCTCCATTCACAGACAGGACAGAAAATGGAAAAAAATAGAACTCCCAATTACCTCATGCTGCTGAAGTCCCTCTGTGTAGCATGCTCAGACATTTCATCCATTCAACTAAAGCAATGTACAATACCAACATCATTATTGAAGCCACCAACAGAAGCAATGTACTTTTCAAGACAATCAAGCACTGCTTCAACCTCCTGCTAGAACGACATGTTCCTCACTCCACAGACAAATGCAATGCAACCAACCTCTTCTTCAGTGAGAGAGATCCACCAGCACATCAACACCAAGACTGCTTCTCCTCTTAAACCCACCCATTCTTGGAGAATCCCACAATGGTCATCCTTCAAAGCCCTGCCTCTTGCAAATCACACTGACATACGCAACTCCCTCAAAGCCACTTCCTGTGAAGATGATGTAGGAGAGTAGGATCTGCTTCACAGGGGTACCCCCACTTTTTGCTGATACTTCACTGGTTTTCGACATTAGTCTGGCTGGGGCCCTGCTATTCAGAACCCCAGCCTAGCTGTTTCCTCTTTAAAAGGGTCTCCATGTGCCTTAGGCACATCACTGATTGGGATCTGGAGTGCCCTTGTAAGTCCCTAGTATATGGTATACTATGTACCAAGGGCATAGGTACCTCAGAGGCCTGCCAGGGGCTGCAGCATGTATTATGCCACCCCTGGTAGGCCATCCAAACTCGGCACCACAGGTCTGCTACTGCAGCCTGGGTAAGGTGGTGCATGCACCCCTTGCAGTGGTATAGGTTACCTATATCACTAAATGCATACACACATATAAACCTATAAGTCACTCCTAAGGCAGGCCTTATCAATCCTAAAGGCAGAGTGCATGGTTCCTATGTGAGAGGGTGCCCCTGCATGAGCAGGGCCCCTCTGCGGCGTTCGGAGACCATCTCTGATGCTGTTTGTAGTGCAGCCTGACCATATACTCTTAAACGCATTATATCCTCGCGGTAAAATGCTAACTATGGAATGGCTGCCCCTAAACATGTCGTGTTTGGTGTCAAACATCTTGGAATACTACCCCCCGCCAATCCTGGCGGCGGGGGTAGCATTCCACCCTTCTAGAGGGAAAGGCATGTTAACTCTGACGAGTCCGGTAACTTCTTTCCAGAGCCTGGCATCACAAAATGGATGCTGCTGCCACAGACACGAGTCTGGCCTCCTGCTGCTGGACGAAACTCCGGCAGGGGAGGCCTGGACAATAGGTTTCCTGTCCCAGGGAGGTGTGACCACCTCCCCAGACAGGACAATGTGTATTGGGGCTGGGCGGGAGCACTTTCGGGTGCTTTGAAGTCCTGCACTGGGGGCACATTTGGTGTCCCTGTGCATACCCCAGTTCAAACCGGATCAGGGGCTTGCAGCCCCTGCTTTGGCGCGAACTGGACAAAGGGAAAGGGGTGTAGCCACCCCTCTGCCCTGACCCACCCATAGGTGGGGCCACAGAGTAGTCCATCCCCTATTTTTAGAATAAAGGTAGGAACCCAGTCCCTAGGACTTTAGATTATACCTGGACGAAACTCTGAAACACAATCCTGGACCTTCGACGCTCTACTCACGATTAGAGGACTGAAGAATCTCCCTTGGGGTCAAGGAGTGACTCCCCTGCTTGGCAGGCACCAAAGAAGCATCTGTCCGGTTCGCATCACTGAAGCTCCCGTCGGACGCCGAAGTCATCGCATCACCAGAGGTGGATTCTCAGACTTTCCCGAGGCTACCCTGAGTCCCCAGCAAAGCTGAGGCCCGTGGCTAGCGTGGGTGACTTGAGACCGTGACCCCTGGACACCGAGCACATTTGCAAGTGCACCATCTTCTGGGTCTCCCAAGAAGTCGTGCTTTGGGCTCCGAGTAGCCCTAGCCTCCAGCACCACCTGCACCGAAGATCACTGGCCCCCACTCTACGAGTGTCCTGTAAGCCAGCTCCACGTGCGGCGTCACGAGGCTCCTTCGCGGTCGCTAGCCCGTTGGCTAGTAGCCCTTAACGAAGGCCAATCTTTTCTTTACTTGGCAGTCTGGTTGCTCCAGGCCTGCCCTCACTTACCCTTGCTGGGTGAGTTCCCCAGACCTTGCTGGTCTGCATCATCGACGATCTACATCTTACTCGAGACTTGCCGTTGCCAAGGCTTGTTGGGTCCAATCTGGTCGCCGACACCTCTGCACTCGACAGACATCGAGCAACAGCCCGAATCCTGCTCCTGGTCGCCGACAACGCCTCCCGGACCTCGTGGCTGAAGAGTCAAGACGACTGTCATCGAATCTGAAGCACTCGACATCGGTGGGCATCTGTCCATCGCCTCCCTGGTCACTGGCTAGTGACCCAGACTCTGTCCCCTCTGCTTTCAGGTTCTTCAGAACTCCGATCCACTCTTGGAGCCACCCGGACACTTTTCTCCTGGTCGCCAGCAGCACTTTGCAGCCGATCGCCATAAGAACCGACGACGAAACCCGACCCCGAAAGGCACCTATGCACCCGGCTTCCCTGGGTGAGGTAACAAGAGTACTCCGGTGCTCCCGTGGGTAGAGACTCTTCAAAGTCCTAGATCTCAAAGGGTTTTGTCCTAGTCCTCTTCTAAGTGTCCCTTTCCTCTATTTTCCCGATCCCGACTTTCTCCATAGAAGTTAACGGCGTATCGCGGTTGTGTATTTACACTGCACGCGTCTCCCGTGGGTCCCCTGTGTCACTACCTTGGGTGGTTCCTTGTGGTCCAAGCACTTCTAGAGGCTCTAGGCCTAGTGTCTAGTTCAGTCGTGGTTCGCATACCACTTTATTGGTATATGGTTTGGTACGCCCCTAGGGCCCAAACGTGTATTTGTGCTATTACTGTGATTTAAGATCGTATAACCTATGTACTTCGAACTCTAGCCTCATAAAGAGACTAGAGGGGTGTGTTTAGTAATAAATACATATATTTTGAATATATACCTGGTGTGGTGCTCTTTCATTTGGTCACTCAAGAGATTATAGACTGGTAAAACAAGCTGCTTTACATTCCTTCAAGACTTAGCCTGAAGGCTGCTCTCCACAGCTACCACTAGGATAGCTTTCAATAAGGTTGTCTTTAACCTACCTACCATAAGAGTCGATTTGGACTGGTGCAAGGTGCCCACTATAATTAGTGGACAGCATATGCCAGGCCAACTTCTCACATTGGTGTGCAGCGTGTGGGATTCCAGCTTGCTATTGTTTTACCAGATAATCTCAATTGAATTGATCAACTGAAAACCACTAAAGGTACCTAAGGTACATATAATTTAAGCTTAGAATATCAGTAAGTTCTACTGAACTTAGAGTTGTGTGTTAAGGGATAGCACAACCCTTTCTACAACTCAAGAGAGTTTAGTAGGCCACACTAGAGTAGGTAGTGCATACACCACACCACACTAGTAATGTCTTTAAAAGCAGGATCTAGAGATGCCCTGCAGGAAGCCATGGAGCTTCCCCCTCCAAGTATGACACACTCCCATTCTTGGAACTGAGAGCTTTGTGTAACGTGAGGAAATTAAGGACAGGCCAAAGTCCCACCACCCAACACCTCCAGGAGTTGTTGGTGGCTTATGATCTTAGTAAGTCTTCAGAGACTGAAGGGGTAGGAGCAGAGGGTGGGCCAGCAGATGAGGAAGGGGCCAGGGGTACTACTACCCCCAGCCCCCTCTGAAACTGACCAGGAGGGTGACAATGACCCTGACCTGGAAAACCCAATCCCTTCTGGGGAAGATGAAGATGAGGATCTTGAGAACCACACCTTTGTCCCCCAGGAAGGATTATGAGTGTGCTCAGAAAGTCTAGGTCTCCTTCTCAGGAGTCTAACCACTCTGGCACCTCAATAGGGAGCTCTGTTTCTTCTCACAGGAGGGAATCCTCTCATGAGAGAAGAAAGAGACTGGTCCAGTATGAGGAAACTCAACTGGAGATCAGGAAGAAGCAATTGGCTTTAGATAGAGAATCCCTAGATCTCCTTAAGGAGAGAAGAAAGTTGGGACTAGAGTCCCATGGTGGCAGCCATGTCCCTAGAGATAGGGAAAGGTCCTATGACCATAGGAACCTGAGCAAGATTGTCCCTCCCTACCAGAGTGGGGATGACATCCACAAATGGATAACTGCTTTAGAGAGGGCCTGTAAAGTACAGAAGGTCCCTCAGGAGCAGTGGGCAGCAATCTTGTGGCTCTCCTTTGCTGACAAAGGTAGAGACAAGCTCCTCACTGTTAGAGAGGAGGATGCTGATAATTACAAGGTCTTGAAGAGTGCTCTTATTGATGGGTTTGGCCTAACCACTGAACAGTACAGGTTGAAGTTCAGAGACACCCAAAAAGCACAGACTCAAGACTGGGTAGACTATGTGGATTGTTCTGCCAAGGCTCTGGAAGGCTGGTTGATGGGCAGTAAGGTGTGTGACTTCTCAGGATTGTATAATCTGATAATGAGGGAGCAGATTCTTAATAACTGTCAAAACCAGCTGTTGCATCAGTACCTGGTTGACTCTGATCTGACCTCTCCCCAAGAATTGGGAAAGAAGGCAGACAAATGGGTCAGAACCAGGGTGAAGCAGAAGGTACAGAACCAAGGTGGGGAAACCAAGAAGCAAGATGCTAAGAACTCTGACAAGGGTGGGGAGAAGGGTAAAGATCAAAAGTCTTCATCAGGCCCCCAAAAATCTTCTTCTGGTGGGGATTCCCAGTCTACCAAGGGTAAAGGCCAAAGAAAACCATGGTGCAAGGTCTGTAAGCAAAAGACCCACTGGACCAGTGATTGCACCAGGTCCAAAGACTCCAG